>CM042084.1:48819100-49473441 GCA_023512835.1 Taxillus chinensis | reverse complement strand
ATCCAAAGCTTTGTGAAGAGTTTGCAAAGTTGATGACAGGCAAGTTTGAGATGAGCATGATGGGAGAACTGTCCTACTTCCTTGGAATAGAAGTTAAACAATTGAAGGAAGAAATCTTCATTAATCAAGCTAAGTACACTCGCGATCTTATTAAGAAGTTTGGTATGGAAGGTTCATCTCCCGTCAAAACTCCTATGCCTGTCAGTGCCAAGTTAGATGCTGATGTGGATGGCATATCAGTAAATGTGATTGACTACAGAGGGATGATAGGATCCTTGCTGTATCTTACAGCAAGTCGCCCAGATATTATGTTTGCAACATGCATCTATGCACGATATCAGGCGAATCCCAAGGAGTCACATATGCTTCATGTTAAACGGATATTAAGGTATCTCAAGGGAACGATGAATTTGGGACTCTGGTACCCAAAGGAGTCCAACTTCACCTTATCCGGATACTTTGAGATGCTGACTTTGCTGGGTGTCGCATCGACAGGAAAAGCACAAGTGGTACGTGTCAGTTTCTTGGAAATAGATTAATTTCATGGTTCAGTAAGAAGCAGAATTCCGTATCAACCTCTACTGCTGAGGCGGAATATATAGCTGCTGGGAGTTGCTGCGCACAGCTACTCTGGATGCAAAGTCAATTTACTGACTACGGTTTCAACATGTCATCTATTCCACTCTACTGCGACAACACTAGCGCAATTGCTATCAGCAACAATTCTGTCATGCACCCTAAGACGAAGCATATTGGCCCCAGGTATCACTTAATACGCAACCATGTTCTCAAAAGTCACATCTCACTGGAACATGTTGCTACTGAAGATCAACTGGCAGACATATTTACAAAGCCCCTGCCTGATGCAAGATTTTCTGAACTACTCTTTCGATTAGGTATGCTTGACTTCTCTGCATAGTTTCACCTTTAAATTACCCAATAGTATACTTACTTTTAGAACATGCATTGTGCTTTTATTGATAGTAGTAGATACATGCTGATCTTAATGTTGATCATACTTACTGTTTATCGTGGTTCATGCTTCTGATATTGATATCAACTTCATTGTGGGAGGACGCTTGCGTTTCCCGACTGAAGTCGTTTAAGCAAACATGATTAAAGTTTATATGATTAACCTCACTCTGGTTTCATGATCTTAATTTCCACTGATCACCACATGACAAATGCCTGTTCATTAAGATTACTTTATTAACATGTATAGTTGAAGAAATGAAATGGGTTAGCTCGGAATGCCTGGTGGATGAATACACAATCGCAGTCTGATCAGCTTCTGAAGTATAGTTTCCTAAAAAGATAGACAGTGTTGAATTTCTTTAAGCCGGAAAGGTCTACCGAGAGGATTGCACAATCTACGGGGGAGAAAATGCTTTATAAATTATTCGATTAATACCCCTCGTATATGTCTCATGACCTCTTTCCTGGCTGTCTATTCGAGGGGGAGCCTTTCATTGAGAGGATCGAATGATCTACGGGGGAGCCTAAGCTTCATCTATTACCTCAATAATAACCCCCTAATTTGTCTCAGATACTCCCTCCTCTAAACCTTTACTTTCGGATCTGACTGGACATGCGTCATTGAAACAGAATTGTGGCATGCTTAGATGTATTTTTTTTCTTCAACCATGCATTTTAATCGGATAATCAACTGCTTGCTTTTGACATGTGTCCACTTCCTCATTTTTCACTCATGAATCCTAGTTTGGTCAAATCATATGATTTTTAATTAATCTTAGCTACGTCGTTCAGCAGGACGGTTTCGTTATGTTGACCTATATGAACTTGTGTATTTATTATCTGACATATGACCTGATTCAGTCACATTGATCATTCTCTAGTATGTATCTGTCTATTTTATTCTTTGTAATGCATAAGTTCTACTACTCATTAGTTCGGATTCTATAGCTCTTCACTAACTATTTTCTCCTATCCGTACTAATCCTTACCTGTTAAGCTTTTGTACTTTTAGCTTATTTTTGTGAAGCTACAGGTTCAGATTTTCTTTGCACCCTTATCGATAAATCCAGTCGATAGTCTTGGATTTGAAGTGTTGTGGTACTTCTCTTCTCTTCGACTTATTGACAGCAAAGGAATCTACTTTTCTCTCACCGCACTCTGTTACTACGGACACGGTCTACTTTTCATCCGGATACTCGTTACTCGACTATCGCTGCTTCCGGATGATTGTCGGTTCATTCCTCCAGGACTCTTGACATCGCAAAATTGCGATAATCCATGTCTTATTTTATATCGCGTGCTTTTGAGGAGGAATAATGAGGATTCATTAAATGCATGTCTCGGGATGCACACACTTCCCCTGGAAGGCAAACAGCTATTATCCTTACTTGGTCATGCCGTCTCCACGTCATCTTTTAATTCGGAGGCACACCAATATCAAGACTAATGACATCAGCCTGTCAAGTGGTCTACTGTTTCACTCGCCAAATTCCTAGACCCGCTGACATTCACAGACTCGGTCTTATATATTCTGGTCATTCCTGCGAAGCACGAGTGTTACCCTTTTCAAATCCCTAAACCTCTCGTTGCTCCTTCAATCCCTAAGACCTCACCTTCCCTCTCGCCCTTCAACTTTCATTTACAATGGCACCCAGAACCTTTCTTTCCGGCGTCAATCCCAGCCATCTAGTCGATTGGAGCGCTGTCTCCAACCCTCCGGACTGGTTTTTCCATATTCGCCCTCTTCTAGAAGCCTCTCACATACTCAACTTGATCTCCAATCCTGTCGATCTTCTTATAGACGACATTCTCAAGTACTACCAACGGATCCACTGTACCACCGACTCCATCATCTCCTATGTTCGCAGTGAATCCATCCTCATTACCCCCGACGTTCTCCGCGCTGCTCTCAGTCTACCCCCAGTGAATCACAGCGCCCCGATGCCGATCCCATGGCGGCTTCTATGGGTTGCACCTATAAAGGCAAGGACTACAAGGTGAAGTCCTTCCAAGGTCGCTATCGTTGTATGGCGATCATACTGAGTTGATGTTTAATGGCTCGCACTTCCGCTCTGGACTCTGTTCCGTACAATCTTCTTCTGGCCATGTACGGCGTTTTCAAAGGTCTTCCGATGGACTGGGGGACGTTTTTGTTCCGACTACTGTAGACTAGACCCAAGAACCATTCCTTCGGGCGCATCCTAAGCATTATCTTCTGGCATCTTCATCCAGACCATTTCGCCCGCTCTGACACTGTTCCCTTTCCTCCGGCTTATTATCTTTGCTATATTACGCCTGATGGGAACATGACGGCCCACCGTCCCTCTTCCGCTCTCGCCTTCTCCCTGCCACGGAACAACAAGGCAGTTCTGTTGGTGACCCCTCCGACAGCCATGCCCCTGCCGTCAGCTCAGCTCACCGATCCTCTCGGATTCGGTCCGTTGTTGCACCCTCCATTTCTCGATCCTCCCAGCACAGCGTCCGTGCCGAACCCTCCGAGGTTGCGGGGCCATCTCAGCGCAGTGTCCCTAGAGCTGTTTCCTCAGCCCCTTCTGCTGCGGATGTCCCCACTCCCTCCACTTCCACTGTTGCTACCGCGGTTGCTACCGCTGTTGCTGCCGCGGTTGATACCGCCGTTGCTGCCGCAATTGCTGATGTCCCGGAATATATTCTGGAAGCTCCTTTGCCTCCCCTACCTCAACCTCGAGATTACCTTGACCATCTTTCTGCCGACACCTTAACTGACCTTTAGCTCCATTTCAGCCTTGCCCACACCGCCACCATTCCTGACACCGATCTCCGAGTGTTTTACACTCGCCATACTCAATCCCCGGAGACCATGATCATCTGGAATTTCTTACGCCAGCCTCCATTCCAGATGTGCCATTCCCTAACCCCTCCAGCCCGGTCCATGCCGCACAGAGTCCTTCCCCTGCTAAGGCTGGACCTTCTTCTCCTGCTGTTGACCTATCTGGTCAAAGCGGGTTCGCTACTCCGGATGCCTCTGCTGCTCCGGATGCCCCTTCTGTTGCTGCTGCTGATACTCCTGCGGACTCCTCTGCCCAGCGCACTCCTGCTCCTGTTCATGCGAGGGAGTCCTCCAAAGCTCCTGAGTTGGCCCTTAGACGTGCTTCTTTTGGCACCGTCCACTCCGACGCTGTGCTCTCCGCCCAGCTGGACCGCCACACCCAAACTCAAAGTGCTCAAATATCCGCCATCGCCGCCAAGGTTGATGCTCTTGGCGCCCAACTCCTCTCCGCCCTCACCGACTCCTCCACCTCCATGGAACAGAAGATGGACCTAGTCGCCTCGTCTGTCCACTCCTTGTCTACCTCCTTCGCGGACCTGGCGCACACGATGGCTTGCCCTCCCGTTGCTCCCCGGCGATCTGCCAAACCGAGGGAGAGAGTGTCATTTGATCCTTTTGCTCCTTCTGCATCACATTCATCCACTCGTGCTAAGAAGCGGTCTGCCTCTTCATTGCTTCAGGGAGTTCAAATTCCCAAACGTAGCCGCTTCTCTCAGCCAAGCTCCTCGACTGCAGCTCTTCCTCCATCCTCTCTATCCGCAGCTGACACCTTCCTCCCATCATATGTGGCGTGTGACCCTCTTGATGCGGACGAAAGCGTGCGTAAGGCAATGATGTCCTATGTTGCGTCTTCTGCCGAGAGAAGATGTCTCTTTGACCTGTACCCCTTCTCCCCGGATGACATTCGGACCTTTTGTTCGGAGAAAGGCCTCTTTACAACAGACGACATTGACAACTTCTCTAGGGCTACTAAAATGGAGATGAGGCTGTTTCCATCTCTGTACAAGGACGGCCACTTATTTGAAGTTCTGCCGTGCTGGAATAAGGGCTATCTTCCTAGTATAGATATCATTCAGTCCTTTATCGACGGAACTGCTGAGGATAGCAAGCCATGGAGAACTCTCTCAACTATCCTCATTCCGTACCGAATCATGTCACCACATTTCATGATGGCTGTCTTCATGATTCAGTCCAAATAGATGATTCTGATTGACTCTCATCAGATTGTAGAGCAGTATGTAAGAAAGAATCAATGGGAACCACTGTGTCTAAGGTTGACTGAAGCTGTGAAGAAAGCCAGATTATATGAAAAGTTGGGCATCACTCCTTTGAGACCAACTGAGAAGCTGAAGGCGACATTTCGGGGCAAGAAGCAAGTGCCACAACAGCCAGATGGAGATAGCTGTGGGGCCTTTGTCTGTTACTTCATCAAGTCATTCTTAAGTGTGGACAAATCTTGGAGCCAACATACCACTTATTCGATGAAGTAGACAATGGAGCTTAGAGAGAAAGCAGCAACAATGATCTTCAAGCATAGTAAGCCTTATGTACCTTAATGAAAATCTTGTATAAACGCTGAATTATATTCTATTGCTGATAAATGAAAATGGTTGTGATGTGTATTTTGTATGTTATCCTTTTGTGCTGCTTACCAGATCAGATTACAAAGGGTTTGGGCATATCCATAATTGGGGGAGATTGTTGGATCAAGCCCAGAATTTGGATAATGCTAATAAAGCCCTATGTAATTTGATTTGAGATCTTTTGTGTTTTGTCTTTAATCATTGCAGAAGATTTGTTATTAATCCGGAGTACACTCGTAAGAGCAAAGCTAAGGACAGGATACATAATCCTGATCCGGACGAGAGTGAGTGTCGTCAAATACTTGGTAGATAACCAAGTCCCCTATACATACGGAATAAGAAACATTTGTGCGGACTAAGGAACATAAAAGATGCGGAGTAAGGAATCCGGACCATTCATACATACGGAGTAAGGAAGTACTGATGCGGAATAAGGACCCGAGTCTTTATTCGCACGGAGTAAGGAAACCAGATGCGGAGTAAGGAATCCGGACCACTCACTCATGCGGAGTAAGGATGTGCTAGTACGGAGTAAGCCATCCGATCCTTTAGACTCGCACGGAGTAAGGAACTTACATATGGAGTAAGGAACTTACATACGGAGTAAGGAACTTACATGCGGAGTAAGGAAGCGCTGATACGGAATAAGCACTCTGACCATCTCATTCACACGGAGTAAGGAAGCGCTGACACGGACTAAGGATTCCAATACCAAATAGATACGGAGTAAGCAACCACTCACACGGAGTAAGGTTCCGAGCTTCATTAACAACGGAGTAAGGAAAATTACACCGGACCAAGAAGATGCTACTTCAACTTACCGCATTTAAAGTTATCAGCTCGTGGTGTCCCGATGTAAGACAAACTCGTTGAGAACCTGAAGAATCTTACATGTGGATCACCCGGATATGTGGACACAACTTTAATTATACTTGGGAACTTACAAAGGCACTTATACTCTTCAAACCCAAGATCTTGAGCTCCACAAACCATAGCAGTCAAGGCAGAGAGATTATCGAGGAATAGTTAGTGCTGAACGCATTCCGGAACTACAAGTTCCAAGATTGTCTCTTAGGAATATTTGTATAAATATTCATACTTGTACATTTGAAAAGTGTGCGAGCGAGCCTGAATCAACCCTATGTATGCACAAGAGTTCAAAGAGATAATATAGGCTAGTGTGTGAATCCTTTTGTAAACAGAGTAAAAAAGAGTCTTGCTTCCATTTTGTTGTATTTATCTTTTGATAATAAAACAAAAACTTTCACTATCTGGTTATCTTCCGCAGTGATTCTATCACTTAACTAGATAGGTGTTGTGTCATAAGAGAATCAAAAGAGTTTTAATAAGAGCCTATTCACCCCCCTCTAGGCTCCAAGGGACCATCACGCCTCAACTCCGGGGGAGCTCAAGAGCTACTTCCCCATCGTAGCAGCAGTGAAAATGTTGATCCACCACAACCTGCTGCTGCCGCTGCTCCTCAACCACGGAGTTCAGGCTACACACTAAGCAAACCGCCAGAGTTCACACCAGAGCTTTTCTCCCAGTGGAAAGCTCGCATGATGATGTTCATGACCTGTCATGATCATCTAATGTGGCCTTGTCTTCATCAGGAGCTTCCCATTTCAATGACCATCGGAGAAAATGGGGTTAGGAGGCCAAACACTGATGCTGAACTAACTCATGATGAAAGAGCCTGGCAATACGCCAGTGAAAAGGCTCTAGCTTACGTGACATCGTCCTTAGATTCAGAGGCCTTCACGGACGTCCAGGGCTGCATGACAGCAAAAGCTGTGTGGGACAAATTGATTATTCTATATGAAGGAAGTCAGTCCCAGATGTAGAACGTCATTTGCGCTCTCAGATAGAACTTTGAGAGCTTCAACCACAAACCTGACGAATCCCTAGAGAGCATCAATTGGCGATTCGGCAAGCTCATCTTGGAATTGAAAACTGTCAACGAGCACTACACTCAGTTCCAAATAAATGACAAGTTCTTTCGTTCCTTGCCGGATCGCTATTACTCCAAGCAACTCCAGATGCAATCCAAAGACAACTGGCAGTATGCTTCCCTTGAAGAGCTATATGGAGAGCTACGGACTCATGAGGTCAGATTCAAATACACTGACCGAGACGAGAAAATAACTCGGAAAGAAAAGGGGGTAGCTCTTAAGGCTACGGCTGGACCAAGCATGCTGACGGAGGATGATACGAAAGAGTCAGAAAACTCTGACTCGGACATGGAAGAAGAAATAGCACTTCTGCTGAAATCCTTCACACGATTCCTGCGGAAAAGCAGAAAAGGATTTAGAAGAGGCTCTTCCTCATCCTCGAGAAGCAAGGAGTGGTCGGAGTCGACATCCCAAGACTGCTACAATTGCGGGAAGCCTGGTCATTGGGCCAAGGATTGTAGATCCAAACCCAAGACGGCCGACAAGGATGACAAGGTTAAACCCCGGCGCTCCACCTCAGACAACAGCAAGACGAAGAGGAAGGCATTCGTCTCAAAATACAACAGTGGTTCGGAAGAAGAAGATGAATGTAACCAAACCCAAGAAGACCCAAACCCAAGACGACGAACCAACGAAAAAGGCGAACGTCTGCCTCATGGCAAACGCTGAGGTACCTTCTATCTCTGAGCTCTTGAGTAAAATAGAATCTCTTACTAAGGAACGTGATGATGAAAAGAATGAGAGATTAATAATTACTCAAATGTATCAAAATATGAGTGGTCAAACTAAACGCCTAGAACTTACTGTTTCTAAACTTGAAAAGGACATAGCTGACTACCGAAGCAGGGAGGTTTGGTATCACGACCTAAGAGCTGAAAATCACTTGCTGAATACAAACCTCACAGGCATGAATGTAAATCTTAAAAGACACGAGATTGAACTTGAAAAGGAAAAGGAAATAAATCGTAAATGGCTAGAATCTGGGGAAATAGCCTCTACATTTAAAACTGATCCTGACAATATCTGAGTCAAACTTGGCCTAGGATCCGAATCCACTTCCACTGCTCCAGCTACTGAGTGCCCTCTGGACTACACTCCAAAACTAACCAACCTATATCCTGTTAGTACATCTAAACCGTTAGATGGTTTTGTTTCAGGTGGCACCATAGTTTATGATTGTGGAAGGGAGGCTGTTACTGCTAATCCCGAAGTAGTAGCACCCGTACCAAACGATGAAGGGAAGGTTGCTGTAGTTAAAGCCGAAACTAAAACACCCAGAAACAAAGAAAAGGCTAAGGTTGACGCTTCTAGGGCCAAGAGCGCGTCACCCGTTCGCAAAGGATTAGGCCATAGGGAACAGAGTAGGAAACCTGTTAAGCCAAAGAAACCTGTATCCCCCGCTGTAACTCCACATCATAGTGTCTGTTCAATATGTCGTGAAATAGGTCACTACCATTATGAATGTTGGAGTCTATCGGATGACTGGTTATGTAATCACTTTTCAATCAATAAAAATCAGGTTGTCAAAAAGGTTTCTTCTCGGAAATCTAAATCTAAAACTCCTTGGAGCATCTCACCTAAGAAAACCCAAGTTAAAGAAGCAACTAATACGGAAAAAGCTAAGTCAACTTGGAAAGTCAAAGTTCCTAGCAACGTAAAATCTGGAATAGTTGACACTATTGTTGCTTCTCCTAACTGCCCGAAACAAGTTTGGGCACAAAAGGTGTAATCTATTGTCTTGCAGGAGCATCTATGGAATTCACTGCCATCTCACTTGAAGTCAAAGATCAATCAAAACAAGTGGATACTTGATAGCGGATGCTCCGGACATATGACGGGTGATAAGTCTCTACTCGTGGATGTTACTGACAAACGAGGCCCATCCGTAACATATGGTGACAACAGTAAAGGTAAGACTGTGGGGTATGGCACTTTAACCAACGGCTGTGTATCAATTACTAAGGTTGCATTAGTCAAAGGTTTGAAGCATAATCTGTTGAGTGTCAGTAATTTATGTGACAAAGGATTCACAGTTTCCTTTTTGTCCAACACCTGCACATTTAGAGATAACTTATCCGGAGATATTAAGCTATCCGGATCAAGAGATGGGGACATATATTCTGTGGTCTTGAGAAACAATTCTTCTGACCCTGTATGCTTCCTCACTACAGCATCACATGAAGATAGTTGGCTATGGCACAAGCGTTGCGCACATTTAAATTTTAAGACCTTGTATAAATTAGTGTCGCTTGATTTGGTCACTGGTTTGCCTAAACACAAATACTCCAAGACACTCTCTCGTCGAGAATCCCAACTTGGCAAACAGACCAGACATAGTTTTAAGAGCAAGTAAGTTAATTCAATAACTGCTCCCTTACAGCTACTTCACATGGATCTTTGTGGTCCCATTTCTGTTTCTTCACTAGCTGGTGCGAGATATACCCTTGTGGTTATCGATGACTTCACCAGGTACACATGGGTGTTGTTCCTGAAATCTAAGGATCAAACCTTTGAATACCTTGTTGATCTCTTCAACTGGATAAGCAACTCACAAGGACTGAGCATTAAATGCATCAGGAGTGATCATGGTACAGAATTTGATTTTTCAGATATGCGGTCATATTGTTCTGAACAGGCCATTCAGCACGACTTCTCTGCGCCCAGAACTCCACAACAAAATGGGGTAGCTGAGTGCAAGAATCGCACTTTAGTCGAGGCTGGCAGATCAATGTTAGCAGGGGCAAAACTTCCTCTCAGCCTATGGGATGAAGCGCTGTCTACTGCCTGCTATGTTCAGAACAGAACTCTTATAAATAAATTTACCATGAAAACACCCTATGAGATATGGAAAGGCCGAAAGCCTTCTATTTCACACTTCAGAACTTTTGGGTGTACTTGCTACGTACTGAACAATGGAAAAGAATCCCGGAATAAATTTGAACCAAAATCTGATGATGGGATATTTGTTGGGTATTCATTTCATAGCAAGGCTTATCGGGTTTTCAATAGAAAACTTTTCAAAGTTGAAGAATCTATCCATGTGACCTTTGATGAAGCTAACCTGGATTGGTCGAAAGTTGGTTCTCCAAGTTCTAATGTGCAGGATCAAGACGACAACATTGACTACTCAAAGTTTATGAATGTTCCTGTCACTCCTACTGACCAACCACGTGGGACCAGTGAAGAACGAAGAAATGATGCAGATAATGCTACGGATGAATCGGACTTGGGATTTCCACTTAACTCCGGACATATACCTTCGGATATTCAAAATACCGGAGTACCTTCAAGACCATCCGGACCAGCTAATACGGAAATTAATAGTAATGGAGAACCGCAAAACACTCCAGAACCTATTAATATGGATAACGCTAACAAGAACCACCTAATCTGACAGAGCTTTAAATCATTGAGTATTCACCACCACTTGCACAAAACTATAGGTGGACTCGAAGCCACCCTCAAGAACAAGTGATTGGTGATCCTACTGTTGGTGTTAGAACAAGGGCAGCCACCTCCAACATGTGCCTCTACTCTTGCTTTTTGTCGCAGATAGAGCCAAAGGTGGTGGAAGAAGCACTTCAAGATTCAAATTGGATAGGCGCCATGCAGGAAGAGTTAAATTAGTTCAAGAGGAATGATGTGTGGACTCTTGTACCTAGGCCAAAGTCTTAACAAGTCATTGGAGTTAAATGGGTGTTCCGGAACAAACTTGATACGGACGGAATCGTAATGCGGAACAAAGCCCGACTGGTAGCCAAGGGTTATCGTCAAGAAGAAGGAATAGACTATGATGAAACCACTGCCCCAGTAGCCAAACTTGAGGCAATCAGAATGTTCTTGGCATACGCTTCATACGAAAACTTTAAAGTTTATCAAATGGATGTCAAGAGTGCATTTCTGAATGGAGATCTGCAAGAGGAGGTATATGTTGAACAACCTCCAGGTTTCATTGAACCCAAGGCTGGACATCTGGTTTACAAACTAAGGAAAGCCTTGTATGGATTGAAGCAAGCTCCAAGAGCCTGGTACGACACACTTTCGGAATTCTTACTTGCTTACAACTTTCAAAAAGGGAAGATTGACACCACGCTATTCTTACGGAAAGAGAAAGGACATACTCTGATCGTACAGATCTATGTGGATGATATCATTTTCGGATTAACTAATCCGAAGCTTTGTGATGAGTTCATCAAGTTGATGACTGGCAAGTTTGAGATGAGTATGATGGGAGAACTGTCCTACTTCCTTGGGATCGAAGTCAAACAACTGAAGGAAGGGATCTTCATCAACCAAGCTAAGTACACTCGTGACTTAATCAAGAAGTTTGGTATGGAAGGTTCATTTGCTGTCAAAACTCCAATGCCAGTCAGTGCCAAGTTAGACCCAGATGTTGATGGCAAATTAGTGAATGTAACTGAGTATAGAGGGATGATTGGATCCTTGTTGTATCTTACAGCAAGTCGCTCGAACATAATGTTTGCAACTTGCATCTGCGCAAGATATTAGGCGACTCCCAAAGAGTCACATATGCTTCATGTAAAACGGATATTAAGGTATCTCAAAGGGACGATGAATTTGGGACTCTGGTACCCAAAAGAGTCCAACTTCGCCTTATCCGAATATTCTGATGCTGATTTTGCCGGGTGTCGCATAGACAGGAAAAGCACCAATGGTACATGCCAATACCTTGGAAACAGATTGATCTCTTGGTTCAGTAAGAAGCAGAATTCCGTATCAACCTCTACTGCTGAAGCGGAATATATAGCTGCTGGGAGTTGCTGCACACAGCTTCTCTGGACGCAAAGTCAACTTACTGACTACGACTTCAACATGACATCTGTTCCATTCTACTGTGACAATACCAGTGCTATTGCTATCAGCAATAATCCCATCATGCATCCAAAGACTAAACATATTGAGGTCAGGCATCATTTCATTCACGACCATGTTCTTAAAAAGCACATATCCTTGGAACATGTTGCTACTGAAGATCAACTGGCGGATATACTTACAAAGCCCCTACCTGATGTAAGATTTTCTGAACTTCTTCTCAAATTAGGTATGCTTGACTTTCTGCATAAGCTTCTCACCTGTTATCCATCAGTAATTATTCTCAGAACATGCATTGTTGTACTTCATGGTTAGTGATAGATACTGAACTTCATGTTTAACTATCTTACTTTAGTCGTGTAAGTGTTCTAATATTTCTCACTAAGTTCAGATAGGAGGATGCTTGCTTATCCAGACTGATGGTGAATCAAGCAAACATAATTAAATATATATGAAACAAATCCTCTTTTGATGTCATGAATTCTACTCCATCTTCCATCTCATGTCTTATGATTTCCTGATTGAATGACATATCTAAGATGCAAGGTTGAGGAATGATTTGGGATAGCTCGGATTGAAAGTGGAAATTCACTATGTCTACTGATCAACTACTTGAGTGCAGTAAATCAAGGATAGGCGGCAGTTTCTCACGATTCATGTTAAACAGGAAACGTCTTAAAGGCTCTAATAGTCTACGGGGGAGAAACTGCTCTCTCTATTATCTAAGTAATACCCCCCGATTCACATTTTATGACCTCTTTCCGGGATGTCTATCTGAGGGGGAGTCATTGTAAGGACCCGTACCTTGAGTTAGTCAGTTTTGCCTCCTGAGTAGAGTTTTTCTAGATTTTGACCTAGTAAATGGACTCCAATGAATTCACGTGCAAAAGGAAAGATGCTTAGAATGGTGTCCTCTATCTACCACAGAAGTTTCAGGCCAAATGGACATGTATGTGAGGTGCACGTGATATGGGTCCAATTCACGTGCAAGTGTAATTGTCTTCTAAATGATGCAAGGAGGCTAGGGGTGAAGTTTGAGAGCTTTTGGAGTCCATATGGAGGTGCACGTGAATTGGGGAATTCACGTGCAAATTGGCGTGCAGGCTTATTTTTGCATGGTTCCCTTGGTTTTGACATTCTAAGGAACTTTCTCCAAAGGACCATGTTAAAATTCTGAGTATTTTGGCCTATATGGGTGCGGAAAGGTGCTAACTTGTGTAATCAAAACTACGTCGTTTTGATGCTGGGATTCACTTAATCAAAACTACGTCGTTTTGATGTTGTGTTGTCTATATAAGGAGGAGAAGCCCTCTGTTTTAGGGTTAGGGTTTGTTGCTCCACCAGCCGTCGCAGAGAGAGAGAGAGGGAAGGAGAGCTCCTGGTTGCTGCCGGGCGTCTTGCGTGGGTGGTCGGTGACTCGTGGGTGGACGGCGTTCGACGTGGGATCGGGACTTTGCTGTGTTGTTGCGTTTTACTTGAGGTAGGGATTTTGTTCTTTCTAAATCCTCCTCTGTCCTAGGGTCCTAGGGCAGAATATTATATTATTTATATGTAAATTCATATAGGTGTGACCTCCTATATGAATGTTGGCCTTCAATGGCGATTTTGGTGTTTCGGTGTTTGTGTGATGCATGAAACGTGTTTGATAAAATGCCTGTACGACATGCCTGCTACATGTTTGATGAAATGCCTGTGTGAACTTAGCTGTGTGTATATGCCCATTAAGTGTTTGGTAATATGCCCGTGTGACTGGACTTGTGGTTTAGTGTATGTATGAATGCTGGATGTTTGCTCTATGGCCTGAATGGGTTTGTGCGCTTGTGAGCGGGTGCTCACCAAGTGTTTGGTTGTATGCTTGAGTGACCATGTGTGTTGTGTGCTTGACTGTGGTACTTGGCCTGAAGAGGCGGTTAAATCACTTGGCCTGAAGAGGCGGTTAAATCACTTGGCCTGAAGAGGCGGTTAAATCACTTGTGGTTAAAGTGTTAGCCTGTGTGGTAGTGGAGGATTGTAAATTGTTGATGTGGTTGTTATTATGTTTGTTGAAACTATTGTAACACAACACTGCACTTGTACACATGGCATGTAGATGCTAGGAACATGGGATGGGTTGGGGAGACATGATCCCTACTGAGCTGTGGTTGCTCACCCCTCCTACTGTGTTTGTTTTTTTTCCAGGGACTTACAGGCGTTAGGTGGATACACCAAGGTGGAAGACCTTTTTTTTTACTTTACTGTTTATGTTATTTTTATGGGAACTGATATAACCCCAATGGGGATGGATTAAAAAGAGAACTTTGTAATAAAGACTGACTTTGTTATTGGTTTGTGGACAGCTTTGATGGACTTTATTTTTCTTGAATGTGTTGTGGAAGTTTTAAAATGTTAAATTCTTGATTTGTATCCTTACCCCTTTGCCCTCCGTGTGGGTAAAAGGAAGTCACGTACCGGTTTCCTCGGGTTGGAAATCCGGGCGTGACAGTCATCCTCGAGAAGATCGCATCAAAATGATTCGCTGGTCTCAGGGGGAGAGAATACTTCATTGAATATTAAGTAAGGCCCCCTGTTTCAGCAAAAGGCATGACTACAGGGCGAGAGAATGCTTATTATTAAGTAATGCCTCTCTGATATGTCTCGGATGTTCTGCCCTATAACTCTCACTCATAAAGCTGATTGGGTTTGCATTGTTGAATTGGAATTGTGGATTGCTTGGCTGTTATCTTCTTCTTCCTAGCATTTTAGGCATGACAATCGGTTGTAACATCATACATCATGTGCTCTTTTTCCCATTCTCACTCATGCATTCTCCGATGGATGACGTCATACAAATTTAATAATCTTTGCTTTCATTCTCGGTATGAAGGATTGGCTATGTTGACCTATTGGATTTATGTGTCAATTATCTCACACATACATTCATTTCAGTATGATGGATTTCATTTCTTATGTATGTGTCTAGCACGTAACTTTTTATGCATAAGTTCTGTTTCTTCTTAGTTCGGATTGTGTGTTATTCTCTAATATTGTTTATCCAGACTAACCCGAACCTGATAAGACTTGCTCTTCAAAGCTTCTATTTGTTAAGTCACATGTTCAGATTCTCTTTGCCATTCATCGCTATATCTTGTCTAATGTCTCGGATTTCTGAGGTGTTGTGGTACTTCACACTTTCTCGACGTCAAGACAGCAAAGGAATCATCTCTACTCAGCACTCTGTGTATACGGATATAGTTAGTCAGTCTCATCCGGATGTTCTTTATACGGATTATCCTTCTTCGGATGAAAGTCGGTTTATTTCCTCCTGACTCTTGGAATTCTCAATTCGCGATAAACCAAGTAATTATCTTACATCGCTTATTTTTGAGGAGGGATAATGATGGTTCATTTAATGCACGCCTCGAGCCCGGTAATTTATCTTTTCAAAATCCGGAAGTATGCCTATTGTCACGCCCCGGATTTCCAACCCGAGGAAATCGGTACGTGACTCCCCGTTCACCCACACGGAGGGCAACAGGGTTGGATTACTGGATGCCACAAACAAGTCTAACAATTACAATAAATCAAACAAGCCACATCTTTATTTAAATCCACATATCAAAGGTTCACAAAACAACCATGTTCCTTACTACAATTCAATCCCTTAGTACATTTCCCTCCCTGGGGTTACATAAATCATAAAATTACATTACTGAAATAAACAATAAAATAGAGATGGTAAAATAAATAAGGTCTTCCACCTTGGTGTTCCCACCTAACGCCTGTAGGTTCCTGTAAAGAAAACAACATGGTAGGAGGGGTGAGCAACCACAGCTCAGTAGGGATCATGTCTCCCCAACCCATCCCATGCACCTAACATCTACATGCCTTGTGTACAAGTGCTGTGTCGTGATACAATTATTCCACCAGATATAATTACAGGCTATAACAGCAAACACAATCATACACGGGTTGGTACATCAACACTCCCGGGCTTCCACAGCCACCGGGTTTCCAAGGACAGTCCCGGGCTTCCACAGCCACCGGGTTTCAAGAACAGTCCCGGGCTTCCACAGCCACCGGGTTCCAAGAACAATCCCGGGCTTCCACAGCCACCGGGTTCTAAGAACAGTCCCGGGCTTCCACAGCCACCGGGTTCCAAGAACAGTCCCGGGCTTCCACAGCCACCGGGTTCCACAAGCACAACATACAAGGTCACACAGGCATTAAACCAAACACTTAGTTCGCACAGCCCATCAGGCATAAAATCAAACACTTGGCATGCAGAGTCTCACAGGTATTTTACCAAACGCTTAACATGCATACATTCACAACACAAACCCAGCCACACAGGCATATTATCAAACACATACTAGGCATATTCACACAGACATATCCACACAGGCATTTTATCGAACACTTAATACGCACTCACCATCCAACACCAGAATACATCAAAAACTGCCATTGAAGGCCAACATTCATATAAGAGGTCACACCTATATGAATTTACATGTAAATAGTATAACAATAACAACAGAAGCTCTATAAATCCTCTACACAGGGCCTAACCACAGAACAGATCAGGTGAGACAACCCCTACCTTAAAGAAGATCCTCCTTGCTCCCGCGCTAGACGTCGTCCTCCCCGCGCAAGACGCTCCGGCAGCAACCGGCAGTTCTCCTCTTTTCCCACTCTCTAGCTCTCTCTCTCTCCACGATGGCTGCAGTGGCTGAAAAACCCCTAACCCTAGAATAAGGAGTCTCCTCATCCTTATATAGACCTCTCATTATCAAAACGACGTAGTTTTGATTGAGTGAAACCCAGGATCAAAACGACGTAGTTTTGATTACACAAGCTACCCCAACCCATCCCATGCACCTAACATCTACATGCCTTGTGTACAAGTGCTGTGTCGTGATACAATTATTCCACCAGATATAATTACAGGCTATAATAGCAAACACAATCATACACGGGCTGGTACATCAACACTCCCGGGCTTCCACAGCCACCGGGTTTCAAAAACAGTCCCGGGCTTCCACAGCCACCGGGTTCCAAGAACAATCCCGGGCTTCCACAGCCACCGGGTTCCAAGAACAGTCCCGGGCTTCCACAGCCACCGGGTTCCAAGAACAGTCCCGGGCTTCCACAGCCACCGGGTTCCACAAGCACAGCATACAAGGTCACACAGGCATTAAACCAAACACTTAGTTCGCACAGCCCATCAGGCATAAAATCAAACACTTGACATGCAGAGTCTCACAGGTATTTTACCAAACGCTTAACATGCATACATTCACAACACAAACCCAGCCACACAGGCATATTATCAAACACATACTAGGCATATTCACACAGACATATCCACACAGGCATTTTATCGAACACTTAATACGCACTCACCATCCAACACCAGAATACATCAAAAACTGTCATTGAAGGCCAACATTCATATAGGAGGTCACACCTATATGAATTTACATGTAAATAGTATAACAATAACAACAGAAGCTCTATAAATCCTCTACACAGGGCCTAACCACAGAACAGATCAGGTGAGACAACCCCTACCTTAAAGAAGATCCTCCTTGCTCCCGCGCTAGACGTCGTCCTCCCCGCGCAAGACGCTCCGGCAGCAACCGGCAGTTCTCCTCTTTTCCCACTCTCTAGCTCTCTCTCTCTCCACGATGGCTGCAGTGGCTGAAAAACCCCTAACCCTAGAACAAGGAGTCTCCTCATCCTTATATAGACCTCTCATTATCAAAACGACGTAGTTTTGATTGAGTGAAACCCAGGATCAAAACGACGTAGTTTTGATTACACAAGCTACCCCAACCCATCCCATGCACCTAACATCTACATGCCTTGTGTACAAGTGCTGTGTCGTGATACAATTATTCCACCAGATATAATTACAGGCTATAATAGCAAACACAATCATACACGGGCTGGTACATTAACACTCCCGGGCTTCCACAGCCACCGGGTTTCAAAAACAGTCCCGGGCTTCCACAGCCACCGGGTTCCAAGAACAATCCCGGGCTTCCACGACCACCGGGTTCCAAGAACAGTCCCGGGCTTCCACGGCCACCGGGTTCCAAGAACGGTCCCGGCTTCCACGGCCACCGGGTTCCACAAGCACAAGATACAAGGTCACACAGGCATTAAACCAAACACTTAGTTCGCACAGCCCATCAGGCATAAAATCAAACACTTGACATGCAGAGTCTCACAGGTATTTTACCAAACGCTTAACATGCATACATTCACAACACAAACCCAGCCACACAGGCATATTATCAAACACATACTAGGCATATTCACACAGACATATCCACACAGGCATTTTATCGAACACTTAATACGCACTCACCATCCAACACCAGAATACATCAAAAACTGTCATTGAAGGCCAACATTCATATAGGAGGTCACACCTATATGAATTTACATGTAAATAGTATAACAATAACAACAGAAGCTCTATAAATCCTCTACACAGGGCCTAACCACAGAACAGATCAGGTGAGACAACCCCTACCTTAAAGAAGATCCTCCTTGCTCCCGCGCTAGACGTCGTCCTCCCCGCAAAGACGCTCCGGCAAAGAACCGGCAGTTCTCCTCTTTTCCCACTCTCTAGCTCTCTCTCTCCCACGATGGCTGCAGTGGCTGAAAAACCCCTAACCCTAGAACAAGGAGTCTCCTCATCCTTATATAGACCTCTCACTATCAAAACGACGTAGTTTTGATTAAGTGATACCCAGGATCAAAACGACGTAGTTTTGATTACACAAGCTACCCCAACCCATCCCATGCACCTAACATCTACATGCCTTGTGTACAAGTGCTGTGTCGTGATACAATTATTCCACCAGATATAATTACAGGCTATAATAGCAAACACAATCATACACGGGCTGCTACATCAACACTCCCGGGCTTCCACAGCCACCGGGTTTCCAAGGACAGTCTCGGGCTTCCACAGCCACCGGGTTTCAATAACAGTCCCGGGCTTCCACAGCCACCAGGTTCCAAGAACAATCCCGGGCTTCCACAGCCACCAGGTTCCAAGAACAATCCCGGGCTTCCACAGCCACCGGGTTCCAAGAACAGTCCCGGGCTTCCACAGCCACCGGGTTCCCAGAACAGTCCCGGGCTTCCACAGCCACCGGGTTCCACAAGCACAGCATACAAGGTCACACAGGCATTAAACCAAACACTTAGTTCGCACAGCCCATCAGGCATAAAATCAAACACTTGACATGCAGAGTCTCATAGGTATTTTACCAAACGCTTAACATGCATACATTCACAACACAAACCCAGCCACACAGGCATATTATCAAACACATACTAGGCATATTCACACAGGCATTTTATTGAACACTTAATACGCACTCACCATCCAACACCAGAATACATCAAAAACTGCCATTGAAGGCCAACATTCATATAGGAGGTCACACCTGTATGAATTTACATGTAAATAGTATAACAATAACAACAGAAGCTCTATAAATCCTCTACACAGGGCCTAACCATAGAACAGATTAGGTGAGACAACCCCTACCTTAAAGAAGATCCTCCTTGCTCCCGCGCTAGACGTCGTCCTCCCCGCGCAAGACGCTCCGGTAGCAGAATCGGCGCTTCTCCTCTTTTCCCACTCTCTAGCTCTCTCTCTCTCCACGACGGCTGCAGTGGCTGAAAAACCCCTAACCCTAGAACAAGGAGTCTCCTCATCCTCATATAGACCTCTCACTATCAAAACGACGTAGTTTTGATTAAGTGAAACCCAGGATCAAAACGACGTAGTTTTGATTACACAAGCTACCACCTTCTAGCTTCCATACACGCCAAAATACACCGACACCTTGATGGCGTGAACCATCTCACTTACCGTGTGATACTACACATGAAAGGTTTTCGAGGAGAACAGATATAGATCACCCGCCTACCACCACCGCTCCAAAACATACACCCTTGTGATATCCGCCCGACATAAATATCTCCCCAGGGAGTAGCACTAATACCCTTTTCCTAGCTTATCAACACTTTAATATTAAACATCACACCAGATAAGGAATAATATGAATAACATCATATCTAACGCTTTTCTTCATCCCCACACCACAGTTAATATGCCACTACACCACGCCTCATCCTCCTCTACACATATGTGTCACAACACCCACACATAGCAACTCTGCTACATGCCTTTACCGCAGATGCAACACATACAACAACACAATACCACATTTTTCAGCACACAAGCAATGAAACACAAAACACCTGAAGAGTAGAACGTACCAGCCTTACACCTTCTCTCCTCCTCTAAGCCTACTTTCCACAGGATACGAATCAAAGGAATGGCCCTACCATGCCAAAGTACACCCTCCGCCCCTAGAGAAAGATAGCCTGAACAAGGCCTGCCAACTCTCACTTGCTTACCTCTTTTTACCAAATTGATGCACCGGGCATAACCCTCAAAACCCACTCATAGCCGCTAGTTCAATTCTAGAACACCACAAATTTCATACATGCACAAAGAGAACCCATAACACCTATATAATCACTAACAAGAACTAGCAACGACCACCCTAGCCAACAAGTCAACACCTCATGGACCCAAGGAGCGGCTATACTAGCTGTGTTTTCCTCCTTCAATCACAACACTTGGAAAGGTAACCATAGGAATATCCCTTTCATGTAGTATTCCAACACATACCTCTATCCGCATAAGAACACATTTCTATTACTCCAGGTTGCCAAGGAGGGGTCGCACAACAACCCACAAGCCATCACCTCACACCTCAAGCTCAACTAGCTAGCCAGTCTAAATTTCCTCCCACTAGAAAAAAGGTTGCCTACAAGATTTGGTTACTTTGATTATCCACATGTGCCAAAATTGAATATCACTCACTTATAAAATCGAGATGGAACGCGATGGTTGGTATAGGGGAGTTGGTAGGCCATGCGGTGGAGTATGTCATAGAGGCAAAGAACTCCCTTGTGACCTGTGAATGGTGACACAGAGGGATCAATTGTCTTGTTGCAAGTGGGGGGGATTTTTCCCTGGTCGAGAGAGAGTGTGTTAGTTATACTTCACCGATGTCAGAGGATAAGTTCCACTTCATTGCGTTTGGTGTCTGCCGACTCGGAAAGGCGTTAACACTTGGGCTGTAGTGTACGCCTCAGTTAGTATGCAGGCTGTGGGACCTTAGTGGATACCTATTTAACCATGATCAAGGATGCTAGCACGAAGTGTCCGAGAGGCGTTATAGTGTAGTGTTCTGGTTCATAGACTTCTTTTAGTCGATCCTCATGGTCGGTGACAGGTGATAGCCGGATGGTGGATTTTGGTCTTGCTAGTGGTTGTGTATGGTACTGCATTTGTTGTTTTGAGTTCCTCTTTGGACTCCGTTGGGCGTCTTGTTAACTGTGACCGAATTGGTGGAGCGCAAACTTCATCCTGCTGTAGTTGTGTCCTGGATTGTAAGTCATCTTGAGTTCCCTTTGGCATTGGTTGGGTTTTGTTGTTACGTGTATCGCTATAGAGTGAGGCGGTTTCAACTGTGATGCTGGTGCTGTTATGGTGATATCCCTGTGTGGGACTGTGATTGTGGTTTGCATAATGCTTTTCTCTTGTTTGTTTGTGTTTCCTTGTGACCTCTTTGTGTTTGCTGTCAGGGTAAGGTCTACATATGGAGTGTGGCTGCGTTGTAAATTGTTGGTGTCCGTTGACATCAAATCTCAGTGGTGTCATTGTTAAGTATTTTACATTGTGGGGTGTTGGTCCTATTGTGACACGAGTAGGCGTCTAACGCCGAGTACCCTGCTATGTCGATGTCGTGACTTCTCGTTCAATCATATGACTTCTAGCGACTAGATACTTCATGCATAGGCTTATGGTGTTGGCCTTGTTCGGTTGTCGGGGTCTTCGCGACTCTGTGGGAGGTTTCTCGACCTCACTGTTGTCAGACTTGCTCACATGAGTTGTTGTCAGCACGCTAATTGGCCAAGCTCTAGTTCTGGTTGTGCTCCGGGGTGTTATGTGTTGCTTTGATCTTCTCGTGATGTTTACTACTTGATTTCTCTTTTCGGGGACGAAAAGTCCAAAGGTGGGAAGGTTGTGAGGACACTCCCTGCGGATGAGCAGTGGAACGTTAAACGTGTAGTAGTGTTTTGTTTGTGCGTTGTTCCTTGTGGTGGTGTTTATGATGTGAGTTGCTCTGTGACCTATGTGATCTGTTAAACGTGTTGGTAATGGGCGTATATGTCTTATACTGTCGTGACATGTGAATACTTGTGACATGTGTTAGGTGAGGAGAACAAGGGTTGTTTGTGAGATTAGAATATGTGTTTCCCTATCATTGCTGTGTTGTATTGGGTCTGTGGGTACGTGCCTTCATGTGTGTTATGGTGTGATATCTTCGGTCGCGGGTATGTGAATGGTTGTGGGCGATGTGTGCATCAGCATGTGCATTTTGGAAGGTGTGTTGTCTTTTAGGGGCCGACACATCCCGCAGAGGAGACATGGAATGTGAGTCCATGATACGTGAGCAACACCCAGCGTTGTTCGAGGACGAACAACCTTAAGAGTGGGAGGTGGCTGTTGGCCAAGGGATTGTGATGTGTTTTCAGATGTGTATTTGTGACATGCGGATATGTGTTATATGCATTATTGTGATGCATGTGGTTATGGATTATGGTGGTACCTTGCTATGTGCTGTTATGTGTTGTGCGCAGTGTATGACCCATTTGGGTGTTGTGGCTTGCCGGGGGGCAAATGGGTAGCTTGTGTTTGTTTTCCTCGTATGTCATTTCTTTTCGAGGACGAAAAGTCTTAAGGGGGAGAGGATGTAATGACCCGTGTGTAACCCGTGTGTAAGAAGTTAACCACAAACACCTTGGATGTTAGTGCATGTAAGGACCCGTACCTTGAGTTAGTCAGTTTTACCTTCTGAGTGGAGTTTTTCTAGATTTTGACCCAGTAAATGGACTCCAATGAATTCACGTGCAAAAGGAGATATGCTTAGAATGATGTCCTCTATCTACCACAGAAGTTTCAGGCCAAATGGACTTGTATGAGAGTCCCGAGCTTCCACAGCCACCGGGTTTCAAGAACAGTCCCAGGCTTCCATAGCCACCGGGTTCCAAGAACAATCCCGGGCTTCCACAGCCACCGGGTTCCAAGAACAGTCCCGGGCTTCCACAGCCACCGGGTTCCAAGAACAGTCCCGGGCTTCCACAGCCACCGGGTTCCACAAGCACAGCATACAAGGTCACACAGGCATTAAACCAAACACTTAGTTCGCACAGCCCATCAGGCATAAAATCAAACACTTGACATGCAGAGTCTCACAGGTATTTTACCAAACGCTTAACATGCATACATTCACAACACAAACCCAGCCACACAGGCATATTATCAAACACATACTAGGCATATTCACACAGACATATCCACACAGGCATTTTATCGAACACTTAATACGCACTCACCATCCAACACCAGAATACATCAAAAACTGCCATTGAAGGCCAACATTCATATAGGAGGTCACACCTATATGAATTTACACGTAAATAGTATAACAATAACAACAGAAGCTCTATAAATCCTCTACATAGGGCCTAACCACAGAACAGATCAGGTGAGACAACCCCTACCTTAAAGAAGATCCTCCTTGCTCCCGCGCTAGACGTCGTCCTCCCCGCGCAAGACGCTCCGGCAGCAACCGGCAGTTCTCCTCTTTTCCCACTCTCTAGCTCTCTCTCTCTCCACGACGGCTGCAGTGGCTGAAAAACCCCTAACCCTAGAACAAGGAGTCTCCTCATCCTTATATAGACCTCTCACTATCAAAACAACGTAGTTTTGATTAAGTGAAACCCAGGATCAAAACGACGTAGTTTTGATTACACAAGCTACCACCTTCTCGCTTCCATACACGCCAAAATATCCACAAATCCAACATGGTCCTTTGGGAAAAGATGATTAGAGATACGGGTACTCAAGGTACGGGTCCTTACATGCACTAACATCCAAGGTGTTTGTGGTTAACTTCTTACACACGGGTTACACACGAGTCATTACACCTATAGCTGTCATCTTTGAATGGTTAGCACGGCCGCCACGTTATAGGTCTATTCGACGGTGCTAATCCATCACTTCTAATGACATAAGGAAGTCGGGTGGCTCACTGTTCATTTAGCTTAAACTAGAGACCCACTTGCTTCCACGGAAAGGATCCTATTTATACCGCACCGTCAGCGTCGACTGAGGTTATCACTACCAACTCTCCAAACCCTAAACCCTCGCCACACCTTTTCCTGCAAAGGTCTTCTCTCCTTCTCCCTCAATCTTTCACTCTCAATGGCATCCCAAGCTCTCTATGGTGTTGTTCCTGGCCATCTCGTCGATTGGTCCGGAATCTCTGATCCTCCAGCATGGCTTCACAATGTTCGCTAGCTACTCGAGCACAGCAACCTCTTCGCGTTTGTCTCTGCCCCGGCCGATCTTCTAGTGTCGGACGTCCTGGCCTTCTATCAGCACTCTACCTCCACTGAGGAGTATATCTTTTCTGTGGTTCGAGGGGAACCTATCAAGATCACACCTCAGGTGATTCGGGACGTCTTCAACCTTCCTGCCAGCGATGACATTCGGCCGAACCCTGCTGCCATGGCTGCTTCCATGGAGTGTCCTAATAAGGTGAAGGAGTACAAAATGAAGTCTTTCCATGGTCCTCACCGCTATATGGCCACCATACTCAGCCGGTGTCTTCTGGCTCGCTCCACGACTCTTGACTCGGTTCCGTACGATCTCCTGCTGGCGATATACGCGGTTTTTGAGTCACTGCCACTTGACTGGGGCAACTTTCTCTTCCAGGTGATGCGGAATGGGAAACGGAACTCGTCCTTCAGACGGATTCTGTCCCAAATTTTCCGGCATCTTCACCCCGCGCACTTCCAGGGTGAACTGGTGATTCCCTTTCCGGCAACCTACTACTTCCGTCATTTTACTGCCGACGGGACCCTCACCGTTCGCCGTCAGCCAGTCTCCCGTGCCCTTGCTGCTGCTTCAGAACAGCAAGTTAGTTCCGTTGGTGAACCCGTTGCAAGCTCGGGTCACGAAGTTAGTTCTGCTCCCTGGTCCATCCACTCCCGCATCCGGTCCGTTGCCGCTCCGGCATGCTCCCGCAGTTTGCTGCACAGTGTTCGGGTTGACCAGTTTACTGCTGCAGGGCCCTCTCAGCCACACTTCCTTGAGGTTACCACCTCCGCCTCTCCTGCTAATGTCCCTGCCTCTCTTCCTGCAGCTGCTGTTGCTGCTGCTGATGCTCCCGCACCCATCTCTCCGGTTGTAGCGGCAATTGCTGTTGTTCTTCCGGACCTCCCTTCCTCTCCTGTGGAAGCCTCTCCTGCTCACTCTCTGGACCTCCAGGACTACCTCGACCATCTTCCTACCGACCTACTGAATGACTGCTGGCTGCGCTTCAGCCTCGCCATCTCTGTCGACATCCCAGAACATACCCTCCGAGTGTTTTACACTCAACACACCCAGACCCCGGAGGAAATGCTTACTTGGAACCGCTACCACGGCTTTATAATGCTGTCTCTCCTTCAGGATGCACCTCCTATCGCTCCCTCTTCCGGACCTTCCCATGACACACGGCCACCTGTCCCTGCTGAGGCTGGTCCCTCCTATCCTGCGGATATCCCTACCATTGACCTCTCCGGTCAAAGCGGATCTGCCGCACCTCCTGCTGCTGCTGCTGTACAACCACCGTCCTCTCCTATTGCTGCTGACTCTGCCTTGCCCACACTTGCCCCTCTTCATGCGGGCGAGTCCTCGAAAGCTCCCGCCTTTGGTCTTGGGCGCGCCTTTTTCGCCACGATTTTATCTAAGGCTGCTTTCTCCGCCCAACTCGATCGCCTTGCTGAGGACAATCATCTTCAGGCCCATGCCCTTTCTGACCATGTCCGGGCCATGGGTGTCGAGCGTCTTTCTGCCTTCTCCTCTACCTCTCTCTCCATGGATCAGAAGCTTAAGCGGCTTGCCACGTCTTTCTCTGACTTGTCTACCTCCATTGCGGACTTAACGCAAGTCATGGCCAGTCCCTCCCGCTCTCGTCGATCTTCCAAACCGGGGGAGAAATCATCTGATCCTTCCTCTCCTTCCACTGCTGGCGTTGCCTCTCGCAAACGGTCTGCACCTGCTCTTCCTTCGGGCCTTCCGGTGCCTAAACGCAGTCGTTTCTCCACTGGCCAGACCAGCTCTCCCACTCCTGCTGTTCCATCTGGTACCATCACCTTACTCCCATCATACGCGGAATTGCATCCGGATGATGCTTATGGGAGCATTCTTGCTGCGGCCAAGGCCTATGCCTCCTCCACTACCGAGCGCCGATGTATGTCTGCTTCGTCCCCCTTCGAACCTCAAGACATCCGGACCATGCTCTGGCGGTAAAGATGGAGTTGAGGCTATTCCCCTCTTTACTTGAGGAAGGCCTTGATTTTGATGTTCTTCCATGCTGGGTTAAAGACCAGTTTCCTGCTGTGGACGTCATTCTATCCTACATCTATGGTACAACAGAAAATAGCCGACCATGGACCTTTCTGTCCATCGTCTTCATCCCTTTCCGGTTCAACTCTCCACATTTCATGATGACTGTTTTTCTGATCAAGGAGAAGAAAATCTTGCTTATGGATTCTCATCAGGTTGTTGATTGCTAAATTAGAAAGAATCAGATGCGGAGTCTCGTTCGAACCTTGTCTGATGCAATCAGACAGAGTTCTCTCTACGAAGACTTGGTTTTACCACCTCTTGGTCAAAATGAAGTACTTATGGGGGCGATTCGGAACAAGAAGAATGTGCCCCAGTAACCCGATGGAAACAGCTGTGGAGCCTTTGTCTGCTACTTCCTGAAATCTGTTATCTCCTTTGATGATAACTGAAAAAATATCATTAAGTTCACCAAGAAGCAAACAATGATACTACGAGAGCATGCAACAATTTATATTTGTACTAAGGCTTAATGTATTCCTGCTGCAACTTAGTGGAACTGTTCTCTTTTATCCTTACCTCTGCATTATTTCTTGTTGCCTTACCGGATCAGATTACAAAGGGTTTGGCATATCCATATTGGGGGAGATTGTTGGATCAAACCTAGAATTTGGATAATGCGGGTCAAACCCTATGTAATTTGATTCGAGTTGTTTCATGTTTACTAGTAAGTCTGTGCAGATGATATAACTCTAATCCGGACCTACTCGTGTGAGAACAAAGCTAAGAACAGGATACATAATCCTGATCCGGACCATCATGAGTATCGTCATTCACTTGGTATATAACCGAGTCTTCATCCGGAGTAAGGACTTTTCGTGCGGACTAAATACTTGACAAAATGACTTAAGGAACCCATGTCTAACTATCAATTTGGCTAAGTCAATTGATACGGAATAAGATTCCAAGTCTATCACTCGCACGGAATTAGAGACTTGTTGCGGAGAGAGAATCGAAATTGTCACTCCACTGGACTAAAGAAAAAGAAGACACGGACTAAGAAATCCGAGTCTCATTCGAATGGAGTATGCACAATTATTGCGGAGTAAGGACAACAAATGCGGAATAAGGAATCCAAACCATTACTCATGCGGAGTAAGGATTCACTGATGCGGAGTAAGCATTCAGAACCTACTTTATGCGGAGTAAGGAAGCGCTGATGCGGAATAAGCTCTCCGAGCCTATACTTCATGTGGAGTAAGAGGCGCTGACACGGAACAAAGATTCCGGGACTTCATTCATACAGAGTAAGCAACCACTGACATGGAGTAAGGATCCGAGCTTCGTTGATACGGAGTAAGGAACCTTATGATGGACTAAGAAGACGTTGCTTCATCATTTCGAAGTCGCTTTTATTGCAATCAGCTCGCTTTGTCCTGATATAAAACAAACCCATTGAAAACCTAAATTACCTTACACGTGGATCACGCGGAGATGTGGACGCGGTCTCAAATGCAATTAGAATCAAGCAAGAATTCATTACAACTTATGCTTCCAATATCTCAAGCTCCACATCTGCAGCAGTTAAAGCTTCAGCATTTTTTGATGAAGAACTTCAATGCTTTACACTGTTCGGAGAATGCAGTTCCAAGATAGATTCCTAAGATGTCTATATATATAGCAATGTAAAAAGCTAGATATATATGCGCGCGCTTACTTGTACTTATATACGTACAAGCGTGTATCGTGTGAAATAGCTCATACAGAGATTTACAGCCTAGTGTGTGTAACCACAAATAGAGTGTTGTGTTGTAATCAACTAAAATGTTGTTTTGCTTTGTTGTAATTATCTTCAGATAATAAAACAACATACTTCCACTACCTGGTTAATCTTCCGCACTGATTTTATCTGTTTAACCAGAGTGAGTGTCTAGCTATTAAGAGAGAGAAAGAATTTTCAAAGAGCCTATTCAGCCCCCTCTAGGCTCTCTGGGACCAACAGACTCGACGTATGAAACACCTCACTACTATGGATTACGTCACACTGAAGCAAGTAATGAGTTGATCTGTCTTTATAGAGGTTTCAACCTCGTCCATTCATTATTGATAGTAGTATATTAAACTTGGTGTAGGAAATATTTCACCACTATAGAGTACATCACATTGAGCGAACCACATATAACATGTGTCCTTCTAATCCTTTATAAATATTAATTTTTATTGCTTGTTTTATCGATTCAAGGCCTTAGAAATCTAGTAAATCGTCAACTCCAACCTAAAGATACTAGTTTTTGGATTTCCAATTGTAACAAAGTGTGAGTTTATCCATATTGGAATATGTCGTAGCCTAATGTATATCTTGATTAATGGGGTACTAGACTCGACGTATGAAACACCTCACCACTGTGGATTACGTCACATTGAGCAAAACACATACAACAAACGTCTCTTTCATCTTTAATGAATATTACTTTTGATTGTTTAATTGATCTACTCGACGAGTTAGAGATCAAGTAAATAATCAACCATGACTTCAAGATAGTAGGATGTTGATTTGTAATCGAAACAAGTAGAAGGTTCATGAAAGAGGTTTTAACCTTTTGTATTCATTATAATAGTGGATTACACTTAGTGTAGCAAATACCTCAGCACCGTGGGGTACGCTACATAGAGTGAAACATTTATAACCAGTGTGCGTTTAATCTTAAATGAACTTTACTTTTTATGGTTTGATAAATCTGTTCTAGGGGTCTTCAATCAAGCCAACAACCAAACATAACCGAACAACTCTAGCCTTTTGAGTTATAATTGAAACAAGTAGTGAGTTGATCCATCTTAATAGAGGTTTCAACCTCGTGCATTCATTATTGATAGTAGTGTATTAAACTTGGTGCAGGAAATATTTCACTACTATGGAGTATGTGACATTGAGCGAACTACATATACCATGTGTCCTTGCAACATTTTAGAAATATTAATTTTTATTGTGTGTTTTATCGATTCCAGGCCTTATAAATCAGGTAAATAGTCAACTCCGACCTAAAGATACTAGTTTTTGGATTTTAAATTGAAACAAAGTGTGAGTTTATCCATTTTGGAATAGGTCGTAACCTAATGTATATCTTTGTTAATGGGGTATTAGACTCGACGTATGAAACACCACACCGCTATGGATTACGCCAGATTGAGTGAAACACATACAACAAATGTCTCCTTCATCTTTCATGAATATAACTTTTGATTGTTTAATTGATCCACTCGACAAGTTAGAGATGAAGTAAATCATCAACCCTGACTTGAAGATAGTAGCATGTTAATTTGTAGTCGAAACAAGTAGAAGGTTCAGAACAGAGGCTTTAACCTTTTGTATTCATTATAATAGTGGATTAGACTTGGTGTAGTAAATACCTCAGTACTATGCGGTACGCTACATACAGTGAAACATGTATAACTAGTGTACGTTTACTCTTAAATGAACTTTACCTTTGGTGGTTTGATCGATCCGTTGAAGCGGTCAGCAATCAAGCTAAGAACCTAACCTAACCGAATAATTCTAGCATTTTGAGTTGTAATTGAGACAAGCAGTGGGTTTATTGCTTGTTTTATCGATTCAAGGCCTTAGAAATAAGCTAAATAATCAACTCCAACCGAAAGATACTAGTTTTTGGATTTCAAATTGAAACAAAGTGTGAGTTTATCCATTTCGAAATAGGTCGTAACCTAATGTATATCTTTGTTAATGGGGTACTAGACTTGACGTATGAAACACCTCACCACTAGTGGATAATGTCACATTGAGTGAAACACATACAACAAATGTCTCTTTCATCTTTAATTAATGTTAATTTTGATTGTTTAATTGATCCAATCGACAAGTTAGAGATCAAGTAAATTGTTGGTCCCTTGGAGCCTAGAGGGGGGTAAATAGGCTCTTATCGAAGCTCTTTTGACTCTTTGGCACAACACTTATCTGGTTAAGAGTTAGAAACATTGCGGAAGATAACCAGATAGTGGAAGTATTTTGTTTTATTATCAGTATGATAAGTACAACAAAATGAAAGCAGTCTAAAGCTTGAAAGCTTCTAGACCTACTTAACAACTCTTTAACACTCTATTTCCAAGTATACACACACTAGCCTCTTAGATCTCTACTTACAGTGAAACCCGTATAACCAGTGTGCGTGTAATCTTAAATGATCTTTACTTTTTGTGGTTTGATCGATCTGTTCAAGGGGTCATCAATCAAGCTAACAACCAAACCTAACCAAATAATTCTAGCCTTTTGAGATGTAATTGGAACAAGTAGTTAGTTGATCCATTTTAATAGAGGTTTCAATGTCGCGTAATAGTAGTATATTAGGCTTAGTGTAGGAAATATTTCACCACTATGGAGTATGTGACAATGACCGAACTACATATAACATGTGTCCTTCTAATATTTTATAAATATTTATTTTATTGCTTGTTTTATCGATACAAGGCCTTAGAAATCAAGTAAATAATCAACACCAACCTAAAGATACTAGTTTTTGGAATTCAAATTGAAACAAAGTGTGAGTTTATCCATTTTCGTATTGGTTGTAACATAATGTATATCTTTGTTAATGGGGTATTAGACTCGGTGTATGAAACACCTCACCACTGTGGATTACATCACATTGAGTGAAACACATACAACAAAAGTCTCTTTCAACTTTAATGAATATTATTTTTGATTGTTTAATTGATCCACTCGACGAGTTAGAGATCAAGTAAATAATCAACCCTGACTTCAAGATAGTAGCATATTGATTTGTAGTCGAAATAAGTAAATGGTTCATAACAGAGGCTTTAACCTTTTGTTTTCAATATAATAGAGGATTAGACTTCGTGTAACAAATACCTCAGCACTGTGGCGTACGCTACATACACGTATAACTAGTGTGCGTTTAATCTTAAATAAACTTTACTTTTTGTCGTTTGATCGATCTGTTCAAGGGGTCTGCAATCAAGCTAATAACCAAACCTAACCGAATAATTCTAGCCTTTTGAGTTGTAATTGAAACAAGTAGTGAGTTGATCAGTCTTAATAGAGGTTCAACCCCGTCCATTCATTATTGATAGTAGTATATTAAACTTGGTGTAGGAAATATTTCACCACTATAGAGTACGTCACATTGAGCGAACCACATATAACATGTGTCCTTCCAATGCTTTAGAAATATTAATTTTTATTGCTTGTTTTATCGATTCAAGGCCTTCGAAATCAAGTAAATAGTCAACTCCAACCTAAAGATACTAGTTTTTGGATTTCCAATTGAAACATAGTGTGAGTTTATCCATATTGGAATATATCGTAGCCTAATGTATATCTTAATTAATGGGGTACTAGACTCGACGTGTATGAAACACCTCACCACTGTGGATTATCTCACATTGAGCGAAACACATACAACAAATGTCTCTTTCATCTTTAATGAATATTACTTTTGATAGTTTAATTGATCCACTCGACGAGTTAAAGATCAAGTAAATAATCAACCATAACTTCAAGATAGTAGCATGTTGATTTGTAATCGAAACAAGTAGAAGGTTCGTGAAAGAGGCTTTAACCTTTTGTATTCATTATAATAGTGGATTACACTTAGTGGAAAAAACGCAACACCGTGGGGTACGCTACATAGAGCGAAACATTTATAACCCATGTGCGTTTAATCTTAAATGAACTTTACTTTTTGTGGTTTGATAGATCTGTTCAAGGGGTCTTCAATCAAGCTAACAACCAAACGTAACCGAACAATTCTAGCCTTTTGAGTTGTAATTGAAACAAGTAGTGAGTTGATCCATCTTAATAGAGTTTCTCGTGCATTCATTATTGATAGTAGTATATTAAACTTGGTGTAGGAAATATTTCACCACTATAAAGTATGTCACATTGAGCGAACCACAATTAACATGTGTCCTTCCAATCCCTTAGAAATACTAATTTTTACTGCTTGTTTTATCGATTCAAGGCTTTCGAAATCAAGTAAATAGTCAACTCCAACCTAAAGATACTTGTTTTTGGATTTCAAATTGAAACAAAGTGTGAGTTTATCCATTTTGGAATATGTCGTAGCCTAATGTATATCTTTGTTAATGAGGTACTAGACTTGACGTATGAAACACCTCACTACTATTGATTACGTCACATTGAGTGAAATACAAACAACAAATGTCTCTTTTATCTTTAATGAATATTACTTTTGATTGTTTAATTGATCCACTCAACGAGTTGGAGATCAAGTAAATAATCAATCTCGACGTCAAGATAGTAGCTTGTTGATTTGTAATCGAAACAAGTAGAAGGTTTATAACAGAGGCTTTAACCTTTTTGTATTCATTATATTAGTGGATTACACTTGGTGTAGCAAATACCTCATCACTGTGTGGTACGCTACATAGAGCAAAACATGTATAACCATTATGCGATTAATCTTAAATGAACTTTACCTTTTGTGGTTTGATCCATCCGTTGAAGGGGTCAGCAATCATGCTAACAACCTAACCAAACCGAATAATTCTAGCCTTTTGAGTTGTAATTGAAACATGTAGTGGGTTTCTCCGTTTCAATAGAGGTTTCAACCTCGTGCATTTATTATTGATAGTAGTATATTAAACTTTGTGTATGAAATATTTTACCACTATAGAGTATGTCACATTGAGCGAACCACATATAACATGTATCCTTCCAATCTTTTAGTAATATTAACTTTTATTGCTTGTTTTATCGATTCAAGGCCTTAGAAATCAAGTAAATAATCAACACAAACCTAAAGATACTAGTTTTCGAATTTCGAATTGAAACAAAGTGTGAGTTTATCCATTTTGGTATAGGTCGTAACCAAATGTATATCTTGGTTAATGGGGTATTAGACTCTGTGTATGAAACACCTCACCACTGTGGATAACGTCACATTGAGTGAAACAGATACAACAAATGTCCCTTTTATCTTTAATGAATATTACTTTTGATTTGTTAATTGATCCACTTGACGAGTTAGAGATCAAGTAAATAATCAACCCTGACTTTAAGATAGTAGCTTGTTGATTTGTAATCGAAAACAGTAGAAGGTTCATAATAGAGGCTTTAACCTCTTGTATTCATTATGATAATGGATTAGACTTCATGTTGCAAATACCTCAGCACTGTGGGGTACGCTACATACAATGAAACACGTATAACCAGTGTGCGTTTAATCTTAAATGATCTTACTTTTTGTGATTTTATCGATCTGTTCAAGGGGACATCAATCAAGCTAAGTACTAAATATAACCAAATAATTCTAGCCTATTGAGATGTAATTGGAACAAGTAGTTTGTTGATCCGTTTTAATAGAGGTTTCAACCTCGTGCAATTGTAGTATATTAGGCTTGGTGTAGGAAATATTTCACCATTATGGAGTTTGTGACATTGAGCGAACTACATATAACATGTGTCCTTGCAATATTTTAGAAATATTAATTTTTATTGCTTGTTTTATCTATACAAGGCCTTAGAAATCAAGTAAATAATCAACTCCAACCTAAAGATACTAGTTTTTGATTTCAAATTGAGACAAAGTGTGAGTTTATCCATTTTGGTATTAGTCGTAACCTAATGTATATCTTTGTTAATGGGGTATTAGACTCGGTATATGAAACACCTCACCACTGTGGATTACGTCACATTGAGCGAAACACATAAAACAAATGTCTCTTTCATCTTTAATGAATGTTACTTTTGATTGCTTAATTTATCCACTTGACGAGTTAGTGATCAAGTAAATAATCAACCTTGACTTGAAGATAGTAGCATGTTGATTTGTAATTGAAACAAGTAGAAGGTTCATAACAGAGGCTTTAACCTTTTGTATTCATTATAATAGTGGATTAGACTTCATGTAGCAAGTACCTCAACACTGTGGGGTAGGTGACATACACGTATAACTAGTGTGCGTTTAATCTTAAATGAACTTTACTTTTTGTGGTTTGATTGATCTGTTCGAGGGGTCTGCAATCAAGCTAACAACCAAACCTAACTGAATAATTCTAGCCTTTTGAGTTGTAATTGAAACAAGTAGTGAGTTGATCCGTCTTAATAGAGGTTTCAACCTCGTGCATTGATTATTGATAGTAGTATATTACACTTGGTGTAGGAAATATTTCACCACTATAAAGTATGTCTAATTGAGCGAAACACATACAACACATGTCTCTTTCATCTTTAATGAATATTACTTTTGATTGTTTAATTGATCCACTCGATGAGTTAGAGATCAAGTAAATAATCAACCTTGACTTCAAGATAGTAGCTTGTCGATTTGTAATCGAAACAAGTAAAAGGTTCATAACAGAGGCTTTAACCTTTTGTATTCATTATATTAGTGGATTACACTTGGTGTAGCAAATACCTCAGCACTGTGTGGTAAGCTACATAGAGTGAAACACATATAACTAGTGTGCGTTTAATCTTAAATGAACTTTGCTTTTTGTGGTTTGATTGATCCATTGAGGTGGTCAGCAATCAAGTTAACAACCAAACCTAACCAAATAATTCTAGCCTTTTTGGTTGTAATTGAAATAAGTAGTGAGTTGATCCGTTTTAATAGAGGTTTCAACCTCGTGCATTCATTATTCATTAATATCCCTGGTGAGCGCCAATATCATTGGTAGCTTATGATATTGCACAAATATCATAAGCATCATTGGTGAAATACTGCACAAATATGATTGGTGAGCGCCACAATCTCATAATCTTCATAGCGTCTCTTCTTGGTAATCAAGTCCTTTAAGAACTTCACATACTTGGGCATCTGCTCCAGTGCTTCCACCAAGGGAATATTCACTTCAAGTTTCTTAAACATCTCCAAGAACTTATGGAACTGAGCATCAAGCTTCTGGTTCCTTAACCTTTGAGGATAAGGCAAAGGCAGCTGATATGGTGCTGGCTTTATAGCTGTAGGACGACTCTCTTCAACCTTTTTTTTCCCTTTCTCTAACTGTTCAGCACTGCCTTTTTCTTGTTCTGCCTCAGTATTCTCTTCTGGACCTTCCTTGGAGACCTCTTCATTCTCTGTTGGCTGAAGTTCTTTCCCCACTTCTTAATGTGATAGCCTTGGAATGCTCTCTTGGGTTAACTTCAGTGTTGCTAGGGAAGCTATTTGATGACGACAGCTTCACTGCATTAGCTAACTGACCTATTTGTTGCTCTATGTTCTTCATAGTTGCACCGAGGTCTTGGACTGAATTAGTGAGAGATTCAATCCTTGTTTCTCCTTTGCTCATCCGATCAGTTGCTTGCTTTGCAAATTGTTAGAAAAAATTCCTCATCTCTTCATCTTTAGCTTTTTCCTTATCTTCTTCCTTCTGCTGTGGAAGCTTCTGAAATCCTGGAGGTAGTTGTGGCTGAGAACTCTCACCATATTGTGGAGCTCCATTGGCTGGAGCTTTGTTCTGCCTCTGCTATATGTATGGTTACTGATAATTCTGAGCTCCTCCTTGATTTTGATAATTGTTTGTTGAAGGATTTTGATACTGGTTCTGAAATTGCCTCTGGAAACCTCCTCCTTTACCAACATATTGAGCTTCCTCAAGGGATTGAGCAGTTGTATTCTCCTCAGCAACAACTTTCTATTCAGTCCGTCCCTCCATTCTCACAGCCATGACTAACATTTGCTCAACCAACGTGTCCATTTTCTTGGTTAGCTCTTCCAAAGGATTTGAATTGGAAATTTCCGCGACTAGTTCGTACTTAGCACGCCCAGTAGACCATTGGCAATTAGATATTGTTATTCTCTCTAACATCTCAACAGCAACAACAGGTTCTATCATCATAAAGGCTCCTCCAGCTGCAGCATCAACTATATTTCTCATAGTTGGTTGTAGGCCTATAAAGAAAGGCTCCACCTGCAACCATTCCGGTCTGCCATGGTTAGGGCAGCGCCTAACCAAGTCCTTGAACCTCTCCCAAGCTTCATAGAGAGATTCGTCACTATGCTGGCTGAACTGGCTGATCTGACTCTGTAGATGCATCACTCTTGTAGGTGGAAAATATTTTGCGAGGAACTTCTCCACCATTTGATCCCATGTTCTGATGCTCCCTGCTGGTAAGGATTGAAACCAACCAAGAGCTCTATCCTTCAATGAAAAGGGAAAGAGTCTTAACTTGATAGCGTCGTCTGAAACGCCATTAATTTTAATTGTGTCACAGATTTGTAGGAACCTCACTAGATGATTATGAGGATCATCTAGTGTTGAACCTCCGAAAGCTTCTTGCCCCACCATCTGAAGTAATGCAGGCTTCAGCTCGAAGTTATTTGCTTGAACTGGCACTCTTCTAATGCCAGAGTACTCATCTGAAAGTACAGGTCTAGCATAATCCATGAAGGTACGTGGCTGGTGACCACCTTGGCCATTATTATTCAACACACCTTCTCTCGCCCTGTCTTCTGCCATAATTTCTTCACACATGGTGTGTAGACCGTGCAATTGCTGTTCGGCTTCAGCTAAGACTCTATTAGCTCTTTGCTGATCACGCAAAGTCCGTTCTATTTCTAGACCAGAAGGCAGTAACTCACCCCTAGTGTGACGCATACATAGATGAATTTTCTCGAACACCTATGGTGCACCCTTGAAAAATAGCAAAAATAGAGAAATATAGGGTAACACCACACTAGAAAAACAAAAAATTAAAAATCCAGATCACAAATAAACTTGATCACCTAATGTCACCTAATCCTAACAACGTTTGGCTTGCCTCCTCGGCAACGGCGCCAAAAACTTGACCTAAGTAAATTGAGTTGATAGGTTTTGCAGCAAGTGCACTGGTCAAGTAATAAAGTGGAGTATTTAAATTCCGGTTGTCGAACCCACAAGGAGGTAGCTAATGCTGTCAAGCAGCAAGCACTAAGCTAACAAGTCTTATTTTATGTCTGAACAAATGATGTTTGTTTTGAATTGAGTTCTAAATACTGAATCATACAAAGCACTAAATCTAGAAAAACAAAAGCAATTTGTAGAAATTTCAACACAAATTGGAGATAGATAGCAAGTTTAAGGTTCTAGGGTCACAACTTCACCACTCAATGCCCTATAATATTCTGGTTATGGTACTTGTTCTTAAACAATTTAATTAATTCCATATTCATAGTGATCATTACCCACCAATCTTAAACTTGGTCCATGTTAAGAAAGGTTTAAGCCTTTGATTCCATTTGGTCCATGAGAATAAAAGATACGAAGGAAAAGAACCAATCTAATAATCCTAGACTTGGTCCATCATGCAATTATCAAACCTAGTTCATCAAAATCCACCCTAGACAAGGGCTGAGATAATCTAATCATGCATAAATCAGATTTAACATTCAAATATGATGAACTAAAGATGAAATAGAATTTCTCATAATCAACAAGCAAAATCCATAAACCAGAAGTATTACAAGTCATAGGGGGCTACATTGCTCCCCTAGAAAGAGAGTTTTACCCCATAATCATCCTTACAATCAAAATAAACCCAGAATAACACATACTATCAGTACCAGTAAAGAGATAGAGAGAGAGAAAAAGATGATGAACAGCTCCAGCACTCTTCCTTCTCTGCCAGAAACCCTAGCCGTCAAACTCCAGATGTTTCTCTCCCTCCAAGAATGCGCTGCTCTGTCTCCAAAATCATGTTTCAGCCCCCCAAGCATACGTTGCTGCCTCCAAGATCTCTCCTTCTATAGGGCTGCAGGTCATGCATAAAGTGTACCCTAGTGCTAGCTGTTGTCACTTACCAAAACGACGTAGTTTTGGCAAGTGACATCCATTCTTCGTTCAAAGCTTAACAAAACTCAATCCAAGCAGAATTTGAACTAGGTCCTTTAGAGAAAAATCATCAGAGTATGAAAACAAGGCTTCCTAAGCAAAAACATGCTTGCACGCGACAATGCATGTGACAATGGCCATGTCACGTGCACCTCAGAATGAGCTGAAATTCACTCCCAAGCTTCCTGTGATCATGTGGATGGCTACCAAGCAGAAAAACCCTTGCACGTGACAAAGGTCATTGTCACGTGTAGCTTGAGTTTGCCTTCTTTTACGTCCATCTTCTTCCCAAAGCTTCTTGTTGAATATATAGGGAGATCTAGCTGATGTGTATGAGAAAACATCTCCTTAAAACCTGTCAAAACTGCTTAAAAAGCATAACTATGCACAAAACAGTGTCTTCCTAAGGGTTAGAGCAAATGTATACAAATTACCATGCAAATAAGCCTCAATCACACTCTGAAACACCCTAAAATGGCCTAGAATAACGGCATAAATGCCCGTTATCAGATTACAAAGGGTTTGGCATATCCATATTGAGGGAGATTGTTAGATCAAACTCAGAATTTGGATGATGTGGATAAAATCCTATGTAATTTGATCTGAGACCTTGTATGTTTATCCTTAGTTATTGCAGAAGATATAACTCTAATTTGGATCTACACTCATGAGAACAAAGCTAAGGACAGGATACATAATCCTGATCCGAACCATCGTGAGTGTCATCAAGCACTTGGTAAATAATCAAGTCTTCATACAGAATAAGGATCACTAGTGCGGACTAAGTACTTAAAGTTACAGACTAAGGATTTCGCGTCTTACACTTAAATGAACTAAGTTACATAGATGTTGAATAAGAATCCTAGTTTACGTTTCACACGGAGTAAAAGAAAACGATCGCAGAATAAAAAGCTAAGTCTTCCACTCAAGCGGACTAAGGATAAGAAGACACAGATTAAGGAATCTGAGTTTTTATTCATGCAGAATAAGGAACGACTTGTACAGAATAAGGACCCAAGTCCTTTGTTCGCACGGAGTAAAGACAAGAAGATGTGGAGTAAGGAATCCGAACCTTTTACTCGAGCGTAGTAAGGATGCGCTGATATGGAGTAAGCCATCCGGACCTTTTACTCATACGGAGTAAGGAACTCAAGCGGAGTAAGGAAGCGCTGTTACAGAGTAAGCCCTCCGAACCTTTCATTTATACGGAGTAAGGAATCGCTAACACGGAATAAGGATTCCAGTATCAAACTGATACGAAGTAAGCAACCATTGACACGGAATAAAGATCCGAGCTTCATTAACACAGAGTAAGGAATCTTACGACAGATTAAGAAGACACTACTTCACTTTATTATCTTCGCATTTAAAGTCATTAGCTCGCTGTGTCCCAATGTAAGAAAGACCTATTGAATATCTAAGTCCTCTTACACGTGGATCACACGGAGATGTGGTCAGAGCCTTAAATACATTTGGGATCATGCGAAGATATTTAATATGTTTACAGACCCAAGATTTTGAGCACCACATTTGCAGCAATTAAAGCAGAAGCATTTTCCGAGAAGAACTTCAATGCTACAAAGTGCTCGGAAAATCCAGTTCCAAGATTGTCTCCCAGGGGTGTCTATATATATTAAACCTTGTATATTTTCACATATGTGCGTAAAATGTACAAGAGCTCTTAGAGATTAAATTGGCTAGTGTGTGAGTAATTGTAAACAAAGTGTAAGAGAGTTTTCAGTAGATTGAAAAGCTTCAGCAGCTTTAATCTGCTATATTTTGTTGTAATTATCTTTTGATAACAAAACAAAATACTTCCACTATCTAGTTATCTTCCGCACTGTTTTTTATAGTTTAAACAGAAAAGTGTGGTGCCAGAGAAGAAAAAAGTTTTCGATAAGAGCCTATTCACCTCCCTCTTGGCTCCCAGGGGCCAACAAGCTTCTCATCAAGCCCTACTAGCTTCCTTTGTTCAAACTCTACTAGTATTTCTTTGTAATTTTCCTAAGCTCTAAAAGCACCCTTTTGACACTCGAACAAATTTCTTCTCTTTTTGGGTAACCTCGCAGAGTGATCTCCTTGAGTGAAATCGTAGAGGGAGCCCATATTAGGGCATCAGCAACGTTCTTCAACAATTAGTCACCTTTGTCCAGGCCTTGGATGCCTTTTTCAATTTTTGCTAGGCCTTGGATACCTTTTCCATTTCTGTCATGCCTTGGATGCCTTTTCAATTTTTGCTAGGCCTTGGTTGCCTTTTCTATTTTTGTTAGGTCTTGGATGCCTTTTCCCTTTCTGCTAGGCCTTGGATGCCTTTTCAATTCCTGTTAGGCTTTGGATGCCTTTTCAATTCCTATAAGGCCTTGGATGCCTGTTGGATACATAGGATTTGATGAAGCTGCCAAGATACAGTCTAAGTCTTCAGACTTGTTGATCCGAAGGTCGTAGGGTCAAAGAGTCAAGATTTGTACACGTAAAACTATCATAGGACATATGGGCAAGAGGCTCGTAGACTCGTTGGGTCTGGAGACTCGAAGCACATTTGTTACAGAACACATTGCGACTCAAAGATCCAGGGTCGAAGGTCGTAGAGTTGTAGTGCGGAAAAGAGAGCGTTACTGCAAGCAACAACAAATTCAGAGACTCATAGAGTCGAAGAATTCTAAAGAAAAGTAACTAGCTTTAAATGACTCAAAGAAACTATAGAGTCCCTAGAGTGCTTATGACACTTAACAGAAACCGGCATCCCATTGCTTTCTGATCTCCTCTTTGATCTTCAATATCATCTGGAGTCTCATCCTTCGTAGCTTCTGCTGGACCAATGGACATTCTGGCTTCAGTGGTATTTGATGTTGCACGATATCTAGATTCAGACTCGGCATATCTTGATAGGACTAGGCGAACACATCCTTGAAGCTGGTCAATAATTCAATCAACTACCCTTTGATCTCCGCGGATAATGAAGAACTCACTTTGAGCTGTCTTGGTTCTACATCTGTTCCCACATTTACTGTTTCTATAGGGACCTCACTTAGGGTTTTGAGCTGGTCTTCCCTTTCCAACAGTCGGAGGATATCTTCAGGTAAATCAACCTCATCTTCTAAGTCAGCCTCACTTGTCTCATGCACTGACTTCTCCCAATCTGGACTTTGGTCAAACTTTGGGCATCCCACCTCATTATTGCTCGTCACACCCTCGTTGAATTCACGGTACCTGTTTGTGAAAAGATCAACAAGTTGATAGCAAAATATGATATGCATATGATAATGAGATGCAATGCACCATTTTTGGAAAAACATACACTTTATTAAAAACGAAATATCTCAAAGAGACATAAACTATTTTTTAAACACTGAAAGAGGCATAAAAGTGAAAACAAACAAATATCCAAATAGAATTTCCCCAAGGATTACATCACGGGGAGACATGTGCTAGTCCAATTGTTGAGAAGTTGTCCTGGAGCTCCTTCCTGCACAAACACCACATGGCCCGCTTCTGGCTCCCCGCTCTCCACAGCAGCAATGACCGCAGCATTCTCTTGATTAGTAAACCCTCCACTGTAGAATGTGTCTTCTAAGGGTGGAAATGTCATCTGCTCCTCTTGGATAGATCGCTTTCGCCGTTTGGCCATTCTGATTTCCCTCTTCTTGGAGGCTTCCTTCTGCCGGTCTGCTTTGGTGGGTTTGTAGCCTAGCCCAAATCATTCTGTCGTGCCCCAGATGCGTAATGGGTCTTTCATACCCTGAGAAGATGCCCCGAGCCCGAGTCCTGGCTTGTGTCCTTGCCTAAGCATTGTATGTGTAATCATCTTGGTAGCTTTGGATAATTAAACCCCTTATCCTTTGATACAAACTAGGCCTTGTCACATAGTTAACATTGACTACTTCAAAGGCCCAGAAAGAACATTCAGGGACATCCTCCCCACTGTTAATACAAGGCATGTACGATGGCTTGGTTACCAATAGGTCTGTCTCCCCGGATACACAAATGAGGTGACCGTCAACCATAAACTTCAGTTTCTGGTGCAGAGTAGAAGTTACTGTTCCTGCTATGTGAATCCATGGCCTTCCCTGTAAAGACTCGTATTTTGGTAGTTTTGAGAGATAGCCATTCTATGGGAATGCAACTATCTGGACGGTAGTATAATCGTCGATGTGAGCATTTTGACTGTACTTGGGCCCGATTCCGAGTTAAGGCCCTGTTTGACCCGATTATTGACTTTTCGGGGTTTATTGGTTAACTTTGCGTTTGGGCAGTCATTTGAGTGTGATAATATCTTAATAGTGTTGTGCTCATCATTTCGAGCGTTTTGACAGTAATTGGGCTCAATTTGGAGTTTGTGACCTCGGGAGGTCAATTATTGCATTCGGGAGGTCAATTATTGATGGGAAGCCAATTATTGGCAACAGTATAAATAATTAAGAAACTGCATTATCCCTTTATTTTGCTTGGTGCGTGGGTGTTTGAGCAAGAGAGAGAGATAGGGAAGGTGAAGAGCTTTGACAGACAGATTTTTAGCCTCCCTAAAAGAGTTAGCTAACGTCGTTAAACCTCTCTTCAAGATAATTAATTCCCTTAGTTTGCACTAAATAGAATAGTAGAAAGTAAGGGGTCGAACCCACAGGGATTAGTCTAGTTCTCTAGTTTTTAAACCAAACCACTCAATTACTCTTGCTCTATAAAATATCTTGGCAAAAACGAATTCTTTTTATAACTAAAGATCTAATTTTTATTTGGTTTTCTGAATAAACAAAGAAAGCAAATTGATTTTAGGATTAAGATTCAAGGATTAAAGGTATCTAGGGTCACAACTTCACCTCCCTATGTTATTTCTACTAATTTTAAGATTCTTGAGATTATTTAATTGATAACATGCTATAACTAAGCCAAGGTATTGCAATTGGTCATTGCCAGCCCTTCTAAGTGCTGTCTGCCTGAATGGTCATCATGACATCAACATGCAAAGCCTAATTATCATACTCATGACAAGATAATGGTCACACCAATCACAAATATGTTATGAATCAAAGATCAGCCTCAGACTAAGGCTAAGAAAACCTAGGTGTACAGCCCAGATATTAAAAGATAAGAACAAATCCATAAAACATGCAATCTCAATTAAACAAACTCAATATTCAATCAATCAGTTTGACAACATAGAGGGCTACATTGCTCCCCAAGATAAAGGAAACTACTCACACATGTTCTTGGATAAACAATAAGAAATAAAGAACATCATCCTCAAGTAGGTGCAGCAAAACTCCAACTTTAGGTCTTCTCCAGCCGGCAGCTCCAGGATCAGAACCCTAGCCTCCAAAACTGTCAGCCTCTCTCTCCCTCTCTCTAAAAACGTGCCCCCCTCTCTACATGCTCCAAAAGGGCTGCTGCCTCCTCTATTTATAGAGAAAACTGCCGTGCAATGAGTGCCCTAGCTGTCAGCAGTTGCCACTTATCAAAACGACGTAGTTTTGATAAGTAGTTTCCATTCTTCTTTCAACTTAAGTACAACTCGAACCAACATAATTTGGACTAGGTACTTTAGAGAAAAGTGCTTAAAATAACAAAACAAAGCGATCGATGCAAAAATCCGGCTGCACGGCACATTGCACGTCATATGGCCATATGATGTGCACCTCCAAATGGTTTGAAATTTTGCTCCAGGCTTCCTTGAAATGTGTAGAAGGCAGGGCTGCAATAAAATCCTTGCATGCCATAATAGTCCATATGGCGTGCACTCTTATTGTGCCCCCTCAGGCTGCCCTATTTTACCACAAGTCCCTTCTTTGATAAATGAAGTGAATTGGCTGGTGTCCATAAGATGAAATTGCCTAAAATCCTGTCAAAACAGCTGAAAAACACACACACACACACATATATATATATATAGGCCAAGCAGTCTTCCTAGGGTGTTAAAGCAAATATCTAAGAAATATTGATGAATTAAGCTCTAATCATGCTCTTTAATACCCTAAATCTGCACTAGAATAACGGCATAAATGCACGTTATCAAATATACCACACTTGAACCATTGCTTGTCCTCAAGCAAAAACATACAAGCATGCAACAATAAAATAAACACACAGTCACAATGGAATGAAAATAAGATAAATAAAAATCAAAGAGAGTCATGGTTTCCTAGGCATGCAACTCTATCATGATGAAGTGGGAATTTAAGTAACCAAATGAACTATAATTTAGCTCATTCATGTCCATACCCCTAAGTCCAACAACCATGCAATCTCATCACTGAAAATTCAGACATTAGCAAGCATACCATGATAAAATAGCACCTAATTTCCCTTAAAGTTCTCACCTAAGATAAAGCTGCCTCACTCAAATATATACTCTCATTTCTCTCCACACAAGCCCAAGTACCATACCTAACAGAAAATCAATGGGTGGAAAGCTCCTCCTACATTCTCCACTAATTATTAATTATGTACTTGCCAAGCAAACATGAGAGTTCCCTATTGTGCTCATCAAAGGAAACACACTCTCTATTATACTTTGTTTGAAAACTCACACACTATTCTATTCTCAATTAACTCACACTCTACTCTAATGACTGATAAAACACACCTTGAGCCAAAGAAATGAGCTCAACACTCTAAATAAACATAACTCAGCCATTATGGCTTTTATTCTGAAAAACTTTTTTTGTTTTTTTTGTTTTTGTTTTTGTTTTGTTTTTGTTTTTGTTTTTATTTTTTTTTCACACTTCTTTTAAATAATAATCTTACAAGGCTGTATTTTATGCTCTCCCTTGATGGATTATTCACTCTCTTTTTTTACTCACATAACGCATAAATAAGACTGATTTTTCTAATGCATACCCCTTGCCATTTTGCTACATAAGGAGAGACAGAAATTCATTGATGTCTCACATCGCATTATCAAATTAAGTGATGGCTGTTTCACATTCTATATCACATCCTTTTACATTTACAACACAACAAAACAAAAACTAGGATACATAGGAAGTCAAAGTGACTTAAATAGCCTTGTATCACTAACAACACACCAAACACTGAGCACTAATAAGTAATCATCATGCTTACTTAACTCCTACCATTAAATAACCAATGTTAAAAGTTAAGAGGATCAAAGAAAACTATTACCCCATAAACCATGAATGTCACTCAAGGGCTAGAAAGAGGTTTTTCTCATTTTCCTTTTGGATTTTCTTTCACTCAACTCTAAGGGTTACTAAGTGTTATCCTAGCATGTCATGCTCAGCTAATATTCAAACTTCAGCTTCAAAAACATGGTGATATCATTCAAGAAGTAAAGACATGCTTAAACCAAATCATAACACACCTTAATTACCTCAACACCCTTATCACAACATGATACTAATGTGGCATAAAAATTAAAACTTAAGCCAAAATTGCATACCTAGTATCCATGCCTCTCCACATGCAAATCACACAATCAAGCAACTCAAACAATCACACAAAATTTAAAGAACATTATAACTACTAAACAAACCAAAACAAACCAACACATACAATCAAGCAAAATAAAGGACAAACAAGTGGCTTGAGCCACTCCCCACACCATACTAAAAATATGCTATGTCCTCATGGCATGGTAGAGAGGTTAAGAAGAACCTGACCTATCTGCTGGTAAGCTATAATAAGAGATAACTTGGGCCACCAATCTCCGCACCCGAGCCACAAAATCGGCTGAAGTTTCACCGCATATGGTCCATGTATCTCGCTGCTGCAAAATAGCCAGCATATAATAACAAACAAAAATCCCACAGCTAAACTGATCAGGTTGCTGAGGGAATTCCATTTCCGTGAGATGAATAAGAGGCAATTTGTCCTGCAGCAACACCTCTTTCTTCATTGCATCCTTGATTCGTTTTATGAGGCCGTGGACGAGCTGCCGCTTCCTTTTGCTGAATCCATGTCCTTGACTGGGATCATCAAGCACTGCGTGCCCTACACTTAAATCCAAACGCAATATTACAAAGTGGTGGTCAATGTGTACAAGTATTAGTACCTCATGCATGGTGCGCCAGGGTCGGTGGCCTTCATTCGCACCATTCATGCGCTGACGCAGAACAGTTTCAGACAAGGGTTGCTCGTATAACTTGCACAGCATACTAGACGTGTACTGGGCCAACAGATAATCATGAGGCTCAGCCTCCACTACGAATCGCATGGTCCTGCAAAACAAATCCACATCATCTGTAAATAAAAATTCATTACCTGAGATGCGCCGGAGGAAGTCGGATGTGAAGACATCCATGTCCCTTGCAAAACGAACTAGCAGCATCGTAGGGTCAATGAAACTTGCAAAAGCCTCTTGAGCCGCCGCAGAAGAGATAGCCGGATTAATCCGCAGATGCACTGGTGCTCCAAGGAGATCTTGAGGTTCTGCTGGCATATAAGGTCCCCATGAAATAGGTTGCACAATGGGCACGATGGCCTGAGAATAGAAAGGATCCACAAAGGGATCAAATGAGGAGTATTGTAGTTCCGGCGTAGCATCCTGCTGAAATGGATGATAATCAGTGTACTCCGCAGATGGCCCTAGTGGAGGGTACTCATCTTTGGCAGGGTAGGAACCGTCATATGCTGCAGGTACTGAAGCAGAGTCCTCATGTGCTAGAGGTACTTCCTCATCAGATATCTCCACCACTGTAGATTTTTTTGACTTTTGCTTGTTGCTCAAGGCCCTCCAAATTTTTCCCAGAACTCCTTTTATTTCCTTGTCGTCTCTCCTTAGCTCTTCTACTGCACGCGTTGTTCCAGCTTGATCCCTTCTCAGCTCTTGAGTTTCTTGCCTCCATGCATCATGAGTGGCAGCAGCAGGAGCTGCTGGAGCTTCCCATGCCCTTGCTGACGGTCTAGAATGGGACTGCTGATCTTGCGAAATAAGTGCCATTAACTCAGTAAATTAGGCACCATCGATGTGACCATTTGTGAATGCCCAATTTATAACTTCAACCTCACTAACCACTTGGCCACTAATACCTTGAAAGAAGTTAAAAACATCTTCCTTATGCACATTAAACTACATGTACATGGCAGTGAGCCTGAAGAGGGTCTGCTTTCTTTCATCTAATGGGGTGGAGGTGTCTTGCGCAGCAAACTCAGTGGGTCTCTCCATATGAACACTGTGCCTTGATGGCTGTGGTTCAGCTTGGGGAACATTCCCCCAGTTGCCTCTAGAGCTTACCCCTAAACCTGCTTATGGTTTCAATACTCTCAAAAGCTGCTGAGATGGGAAAGGGGTGCTATCTAAAGAGGTAAAGTGTTGGGCATATTGGTTTTGAAAAATGACACATAGCATTCTTCCATATACTCTCTTTGTCAAATTTTTTGTCCACCATTTGAAAATGGCGGCAGCCTAATCCACATCTAACATATGGTCAATGCTATACATGAATTCAAGATGGGTTATAGGCACACCATCCTTTCCACTAGTTTGCAACAGCAAGCACTTTCCTACCAGATGAGCTAAACATATAAATTTACCCACGAAGCCATTTTTAGTAAACTGCCTCCTCTTCTCAGATCATTTTGCATAGTTGAAGGCAGTATCATACTCCCCTAAGGTCATGTGAGGGAAGTGTTTAGTAGGTACAGGAAGGTTAAAGGTTTTCCTAATTGTCTCTGGTGTGATACGGATATACACCCCCTGCACCTGCCCTATAACTGCATCCTTTTCCTCATTGAAGTAAATGGAATGATAAAATTCATGCAAGGCAGGATAATAAATAGCACATTTGGCTAAAACCAATCTTACTAACCCAAGATTTTGAAGCTTTAAGGCCACCTCACTTGACCATCCCAGGTTGGATTCCTCTAAGGCATTCAGATCCAGAGCATGCCCCAGGAAGATCTCCCCATCCTCACTGCTTGAAGAACTTGAGAAATGGACTTCTTCCTTGCCCGATCGCCTTGTACGCACCATCTTGCTATAAGAATTGAAGGAGAGGAAGGATGAAATTTAGCTACAACAACAAGAACCAGAGCTTTTCAAATTTCAGATCTAGAAATCGTTTCTGGTGTATTTGACCTAGCTCCCGGCCTCAGTATTTATAGCGTGCAAAAGGAGATGTGCTTCAAATGCCATCATAAACGTGTCCTCCAATTTTTAGGCTGATTAGACGAAAATGCCCCTATGCACGTCATATAATCATTGTGGCGTGCACGTTACTATAAGCTCATATTTTGATGGTGGGTCCCTCATGAGATGTATATCACATGTCTCTTCTGCACGGCATATAGTGGAAGGCTCTAGAAGGCTGAAAAATGGTATTTTGCCTTTTGACCACCAAATAGACAGATAGGATATGGCATGCAGAAGACATTATTATTTCCCATGATGGTAGCTGTCTTCCATTAAAATTTCAGAGAAATCCAAGGTGCACGCCATATCATCATAACGCGTGCAATATGACGTGCAAGCCCAAATGAGCCCATTTTTCTTCTGTAGCTAGCCCATGTAATGAGGATCATCTTTTTCTTTTGCACGGTATATGGTTGGGCTCAATTTCAAGCACTTATGGCTTCACTCTGTCTTTGCTCTTGACATAGGCTTAAAACTAAATTCAAAAGTCTAGTGCCCATGGATGTGCTCTTGCAAGCCTACAAAATGGTTAGTAAAAAGAAACAAAGTTCCCTGCACCATAGTGAGTTCACACAACAAATATAAAAACAAAAACTAAAACAAAACCGTTGGGTTGCCTCCCAACAAGCGCTTCATTTAAAGTCTGTAGCTAGACTTCCAAAATCTGCTCAGGAAGGCTCAAAAGAGAGGGAATCAACTATCTCCCTTTGTGTTGGGTCATAATAAGGTTTCAGCCTATTGCCATTAACCCAAAATTTCTTGCCATCTTCAACTTGGAGCTCAAAGCTCCCATATGGCTTTTTATCAGTTAGCACAAATGGCCCCATCCATTTTGATCGTAGCTTTCCTGGAAACAACCTTAGCCTAGTGTTTAATAACAAAACTTTTTGTCCCAGGGCTAAAGATTCTGTATTATGTTGCCTATCATGCCATTTTTATGTTCTTTCCTTATAAGTTTTAGCACTCTCATATGCATCCATTCTAAACTCATCTAACTCAATTAGTTGAGTCATCCTCAGTTCCTTGGTTTCTTGTGGATCAAAGTTTAATTTCCTCAAGGCCCATTGAGCCTTGTGTTCTAATTCCACAGGTAAATGACAAGACTTCCCATATAGGATTCTGTAAGGGGACATTCCAATGGGAGTCTTGTAAGCTGTCCTATAAGCCCATAAGGCTTCATCAAGCCTTTGAGACCAATCCTTTCTATTTCCTCCCACAGTTTTCTCAAGGATAGCTTTGATTTCCCTGTTGGACACCTCAGCTTGTAAATTAGCTTGTGGGTGGTAAGCTAAGGACTTCCTATGGTTGACTCCATACTTTGTCAACAACTTGTCAAACAATTTGTTGCAAAAATGACTACCCTCATCACTAATAATAGCCCTTGGTGTCCCAAAATGGCTAAAGATGTTTCTTGTGAGGAACTTAGTCACCACTCTAGCATCATTCACTCCTGTTGGGATTGCCTCTACCCACTTAGACACATAATCCACAGCCAATAGAATGTATGAATACCCATCAGAAATGGGAAATGGCCCCATAAAGTCTATGCCCCAAACATCAAAGATTTCAACTGGAAGGATTCCAGTTAAGGGCATCTCATTCTTCCTAGACAGACCACCTACCCTTTGACATCTATCACAAGTTTTAATGAAGACATAGGTGTCTTTAACCATGTTGGGCCAATAAAACCCACATTGCATGATCTTAGCTACTGTTCTTTGCACTCCAAAGTGGCCCCCATAATGTGATGCATGACACTGATGCATGATAGCATCCATCTTCTCCTCAGGGATACACCTCCTAATGATTTGATCAGCACACCGCCTATAGAGGATAGAATCATCCCAAATATATTTCTTTGCATTCACTATGAACCGCTTCCGTTGGTGGTAATCAAATCCCTTAGGTATAAACTCAGTGGCTAAATAGTTTGCTATATCAGCAAACCAAGGAAGTTGGCTTACTTGAAACACTGCCTCATCAGGGAAGTCATCAAAGATAGGTAGAGACTTAGGTGCATTCTCAAGTCTAGAAAGGTGATCTGCAATAGTGTTTAAAGCTCCCTTAGTGTCTCTAAACTCTAGATCAAACTCCTGTAAGAGGAGTACCCATCTCAGTAGACGTGGCTTAATTTCTTTTTTTGTCAACAAGTACTTTAGGGCTGCATGATCAGTATAAACAACAACCTTAGACCCCAATAGGTAAGATCTAAACTTGTTGTAGCCATACATTACAGCTAGCAACTCTTTCTCAGTAGTGGTATAGTTCTGTTGGGCATTATCTAGAGTCTTACTAGCATAGTAAATCACCTTAAAAATTTTCTCTCTCTTCTGCCCTAGAACTACCCCTATAGCATAATCACTCGCATCACACATAAGCTCAAATGGTTGTTCCCAATCAGGAGTAACTATGACAGGGTTATAACTAGCTTGTGCTTAAGGACCTCAAAATCTTTTAAACACTCTTTATTAAATTCAAAGGTTGTGTCCTTCTCCAACAACACACTTAGGGGTTTAGCTACTTTGGAGAAGTCCTTAATAAATCTTCTATAGAACCCAGCATGTCCTAAGAAACTTCTCACCCCTTTCACATTGGTTGGAGGTGGCAGGGTTTCAATTGTGGATATCTTAGCTTTATCCACCTCCAAACCTTTTGCGGACACTTTGTGTCCTAGGACTATGCCCTCACTTACCATAAAATGGCATTTCTCCCAATTGAGGACAAGTTCTTTCTCTTCACATCTTTCTAGGACAGTATCTAGGTTCTTTAAGGTATCTAGGTTCTTTAAGCAATGTTGGTAAGAATTACCAAACACAGAGAAATCATCCATAAATACTTCCATTATTTCCTCCACCAGGCCCTGAAAAATGGCCATCATGCACCTTTGAAAGGTCGCAGGTGCATTACACAGTCCAAATGGCATCCTCCTAAATGCAAAGGTGCCAAAAGGGCAAGTGAACGTTGTTTTCTCCTGGTCCTCGGGTTTAATCATGATCTGATTGTACCCGGAATACCCATCTAAGAAACAGTAATGACTATACCTAGCCAACCTATCAAGCATCTGATCAATAAAAGGAAGGGGAAAATGGTCCTTCCTAGTGGCCTTATTTAGCTTCCTATAGTCCACACAGACTCTCCACCCCGTCACAGTTCGGGATGGAATCAATTCATTCTTTTCATTCCTAATCACCGTCATGCCCCCTTTCTTGGGCACAACATGTAAAGGACTAACCCACTCACTATCAGATATAGCATAAATTATCCCAGCATTTTTCCATTTTAGAACTTCTTTCCTAACAACTTCTTTCATTACTGGGTTCAATCTTCGTTGTCTTTCAACAGTGGGGTGAAAATCATCATTCATTAAGATTTTATGCATGCACAGCCCTGCACTAATGCCCCTAATATCTTCAATATTCCAGCCAAGTGCTTTCTTATGTCTCCTTAGAATTTCTAGCAGTTGTTCACATTCCTAAGTAGTTAAAGTGGATGCAACATGTTGGACCCAATTTTGTCCGGGTTGGACATATTAACCCCATTTGATATACCTTTCTGCCCATGCCATATACCTTGTTGAACAGGTCCACAATGATCCCATACTTCCAAGGAATGGTTCGGAATTGATGTTAGCCCCAATTTGCACAAGATGGATACAATTGACACGGATGGGGGAGTCCAAAATTAATGACTTCTGCTACAAGTCCTTGAAGCGCCCCAAAACCAACACCAGGTGATAGAGGATGAAAATTGGAGATTAACGCACTTGACCGAGCTCAAATCGGACTTAAAATGAAGAAGTTATGGCCAAAACAACTTTCGTTGGAAAAAGTCAAACTTGCCAAAAGACGGTCAATGCCCCTGGTCAAACTGCCCGCAAAAGTGATCATGCGAAACTCTCCAAAATGTCTATGTAGGCGAATACAAGTCTTCCCAAACAATCCCTAAAAGGTCGTCCATTTTTGCATTGTGGGTAAGGGTAAAAAAAAAAAAAAACTTCGACCCATTGACCTTCCCAAACTTCAGTGTCGACCGTTGACCGTTGACCGTTGACCACCCGACACTTCGACCCATTGACCTTCGAAGCCTCGAAGCCCTGAAGCATCGAAGCCCCGAAGCCTCGAAGATTCGAAGCCTCGAAGCCCCGGAGCATCGATGCCCCAAAGCCTCGAAGCCTCGAAACATCGAAGCCTCGAAGCCTCGAAGCCCCGCTGCCGACACTCCGACCTACGACTCGCCCCTTCGGACTTTCGAACCCTGTGAAGATGCGACGCCTCGAGACTTATGACGCCAGGACTTACGACGCCAGGACTTGCGACGCCAGGACTTGCGACGCCTTGACCTGCGAACCTCCGACCTTCGACCCTTCGACCCTTGACCCTCGAAGCCCTGCTGCCGACACTTCGACCTTCGACCCTTCGACCCTGGACATGCGAGGCCTATAAACCTTCGACCCTTCGACCCTTGACCCTCGAAGCCCCGCTGCCGACACTTCGACCTTCGACCCTTCAACCCTGGACACGCGAGGCCTATAAACCTTTGACCTGCCGACACTCCGACCTTCGACCTGCCGACACTTCGACCCGTTGACCGTTGACCTTCGCCCCACCGAAATTTCGACCCACCGAAGCTTCGACCCTGCCGACACTTCGACCTGCCGACACTCTGACCTGCAGACACTTCGAGCCTCTGACCCCTTTGACCTTCGCTGGTTGGCGTTTCTCGCTGGCTTTCCGCGCTGGCTTGTTTTTTTCTCGCTGGCTGTTTACGAGACCCGTCCTCTGCGCTGGCCACCTGACAAAGAATCAATTTTGCAACAACCCTGTCAGTCATATGTGCTAAAATACAAATTCAAAAGGCAATCACGAGCTGCCTTGTTTTCCGCACAAGCTGTCCACCCGACAAAGCATCAAGTCTGCAAATTAAAATACTGCATCAATAATACAGCATTTAATGCTGCAATTAATGACAGTCTAGCCAAAAGGTATCCGCCAGCCCTTTAAGATGCAGTCATCCGTCCCTGCGCAAAGAGAGAGGAGGGGAAAAAAAAAGCCATCATCGTTGAAAAAAAACCTGCTAGACATTCCACCCCAGCTTCGTTCCAGCAAAAAACAGAGAAAGCCAGAAAAAAAAAGAGAAAGACAGAAAATGAAAGAGTGAGATTCATCCACGCAACAAAAGGGAGTTGAGAAAGATTCAAAACCCAGAAAAAAGAGGATTATGTCCAGCCTTTCTGACTATTCTGCTAGTTTTTATATCCAATCTTTCTGCTATCCTGCTAGTCTTTTTAAGATTCAAAACCCAAACCCAAGAAGATGGACCAGTTTTTCTGCCATTCAGCAATCAAAATCGCCCCTTCATCCTCATCCCCTCTTTCTCGTTATAGTTATCTTTCTCCCAGTAAAAGAAAAACACAAAAACAACTCCAACTTCAGCCCTCTCTTTCTGCGTTTTCATCAAAAAAAAAAACAAAAAAGACACCAATCCTTTTCCAATCCCCTATTTCTCACGCTCACTCCCCTTATTTCCAGTCACCAAAAAGCTCAAACCCAAAAAATACATCACTCCAATCTTCAAATACCAAGAAATCCTCCTCACAACTCTCGCCGTCAGATTTGTTGGTTCTAAGCAAGTGATTATCAGCGCCGACAGGAGCTCAAACGGAAGGTTGGTGTTGCAAGCCCCAAAGTCGGTTCAGCCCTGATTTCTTCATTACTTTTCAGCTTACTTACATTAATATTTGATGTGATTCTTAATATTTCCTTGTATTTCTTTTTCTTTTACTTGTTGTATTGTGTTTTTCCTTGTATTTTCCTTTCCTTTGTATATGTGTATGTTGTAATATGTAAAGTATAGGAAACAAAAAAAACAAAGAAAGAAAAAGAGAGAGAGCAAAGGGAGGCATGAAGAAAAAGAAAAGAAAGAAAAAGAGTGGGTCGTTTTGATTTATGGATGTCACAATCACACACATCACTTTATATGTTATTATGTTAGTTTCAAAGTTTTATCCTTGCAAAAAAAAAAAAAAAAAACGTTTTCCAAACCACAAAAAAATGCATTTCAAGTCGAAAAAAAAAAGACAAAAGAAAGCAAAACCAAAACAAAACGTTTTTTACAAAACAAAAGAAAACAAAAAAATGTATGTTTTCTAACCCAAAAAACTAAAAAAAAGGGGAAAATAAAAACCATTTTTTAGAACCTAAATTTCCAAAAGAAAAACCCAAAACCAACCCATAGGATCTCATTCTCCACTCCAAACAAAAACCCAAAACTTCTAGGGTTCCCTTTAGAAATTTAGGGTAAATCCATTTTCACCATAACTTTAATAAATAACTTAGCTAAATAAAAATCATAGACTTTTTAAGAAACTTAACCCAGTCATGGCAGCACAAATAAAAAACCTCCTCCTCCTAAATTAGATACCGAAAGGGCGCTGTAGGGGTGCTAATCCTTCCCTACACGTAACCAACTCCTGAACCCTTCTCTGATGATGCAGACCACACACTTTAAACTACTCAAAGTAGAGGGTATCCAACTGTACCCCAAAAACAGTTGGTGGCGACTCTAAAATTTCTCACCATTGGTTTAGTTTGTGCCCACCCCAAACGGGCCGGACAAAATCCAGTGATGACAGCTGGCGACTCTGCTGGGGACAATGAACACTTTAGAGAGTTAGGTCTAGAACTAGGAGTAGGAGGTTGTTTTTTTTGTACTGTTGTAGATATTTAACTGTCGTGCTAAGTTGTTTTAGATAAAATTGTGATTTACTTATTTTTTAACAATCGTCGTTTATCTTTAAACTGTGATTTATTTATACGCTTTAACTACCATGATAGTTGTGATTTACTGCTTTCCATACTTGTTGCATTCATGCATAACCATATACCCGGGTTTAGCATAATTTAGGTTAGCGAGGTTCAATACGGTCCCCAGTGCGTTGATCTTATCCGCAATGGGGCCTCGGACTCCTCACTCAAGCTTGAGGTTCTTTTAAGGCACGTCCTTTTAAGATCCCCCTCCGGTAAATCCCATGGTGTACGGAGCCCTCTATTGAGGAAGTTTGGGAACCAACGAATAAGATAAGTATAGCAATAGAAGCCCATCTGGGGCATTGACCCACATTTTGTTTGCTCATTCCATGCCATGCTAACCTTTGTTTTGTAGGGTAGTCCTTAAGTCATCCCCTGCACATATTAGCTATTTTTTTACTACTGGTTTATTCTTTAACCTGTCTAACTGCCTTGATACATATTAACTTGTCATCCTAACCTATCATCATGCATAACACGACATTCATATAGGCATGACAACTTTCAGTCATCTCCTAAAAGGAACTCAGGACAAGGAGGCTGTCGCAGTGGTGGCCCAAGCATCTGGAGACATTCAACTTCGCCTTGGAGATTTTCCGCCAGGAGAAGCCCACAAGGCAGAACATGTTATCATAGAAGATCAGCTGGACTACACTAAGGAGGTACAGACAATATGGAGGCAGTGGTTAGATGAAAGGAAAAGCATATACATACAACAGTTTGGGGATTTGCTCCATGTGACCGAGCTACTGGCCGATAAGGATATGCTTGGGGCAGCCATATATTTCTGGGAGCCTCGACGGCGGTGCTTTGACTTTAACGGCATAGATCTTGTTCCCACAATAGAAGAATACAGAAGATTATTGGATACCCCCGTGGAAAACAAAATGAAGATCTATCTACCGGAGCCCAGAAGATCATGTTGAAGGGCCTTTGCTGAGATAATGGGAAAGCCAGTATAGGACTCACCGGCGGTCACAACCTATGGTGGGTGAGAATATCTTCCATGGGCAACAATCAAAGAAATAATACAGACCGCAACAGAAGTAGGGGGACACAAACTGCTTACACTAGCTATATATGGGCTAGTCATTTTCCCGAGCATACCGGCCCACATCGATGGAGCAATTGTAGATTTGGTCCAGCAGGTGCTCAAAGGATGTGACCCTACTCCTGCTATCTTGGCCGAAACCATTTGATCTCTTACTTATCTGAGGAGTAAAGGCTCAGGACAGTTCATGGGGTGCCTACCTCTCCCTGTACCTGGTTGCAAGGTCATTTCCCCTGTAGTGTTCATCGTTTTCCTGCTGTTTATCAGGTACCAGCCACAACACTACTAGATATTCTGCTCAGAAAGTGGAGCCTACCTAAAGACTTTGAAAGCTGGAAAAAGAAGTTGGAGAACCTCACAGAAGCTGAGATTACCTGGACTGCTCCTTGGATGCCGGTGGTCTCCATGACATATAGCTGCGGGGACTACAATTGGGTTTCACCTTTAGGTCCCTGGGGAGGAACTGCATATGCACCACTACAGGTGGGAAGACAAGTGGGGCGTCATCAGATTATCCCCGTGTTATTTGGCATGGAAGAGTGTGACTTCACTTACAGCAGAACCATGCTCACAGAAGAAGGCAACCAGATGTATCAAGCATGGTCCACACCACACAAGATCCAACCCAACAGTTCAAAACCTGGTGTCTACCCCGCATACATATCTTGGAGGGCACAACACAAGCCACAGCTAACTTCAGACATGAAGGCTATCCTCCAGGAGAATCAGACTTTAAGGCAGCAGATCCAGAGGCTAGAAGCATCTCTAGAAGGAACTCTTCAAAGACTGCAGCTGAGGGAAAAACAGATCGAGACCATATTAAAACAGAGGGAGGAAGCAGGTGAGCGACCACCCAAGAGGAAGAGGCGCCGTGCTACTTAGGAGATGATTGAGAGAATGCCTTAAGATCATATAGTGATAGCTTTCATTTTCCATAGCATTTCAGCATTGTATGTTTGTATTGAGTGTTTGTATTATGTGTTTTGTTTGTAATAAAGTTGTTTGTTTTTCTAACCCTCCGCATATACATTCAATGCATACATGCATATCAAATAAAAAAAAAAAAGTCAAATAAAAGTTCCTTTGTACCTAGGTGGGTAGCAGCCTCTCTCCAGGATTGCGCACTCTTACAATCTCAGATCTCGCCGCAATCAAATATCACAGCCACAACCGATGGCAGACGAAGTAGAGAACAGACTCATGGGTTTAGAACAATCACAACAAGCCCTGCAGGGGCAAATGGCTTTGATGATGGATATGCTCACCAAGCTGACTGAAGAAAGAGAAAGAATCCCGGCAAGAGGAACCCCGATAGGGGTAACTATCAATCACCACCAAGAGCAGGGGCAAGAAGCAGTTCAACCACCCAATCTGGCTCCAAGCCAGACACCCACCTATCATCCTGCTATGGCTCGACCTCCAACTCCAAATCAAACTCATTTCACTATGCCCGCACCGGGAAATGTAATGGAAGCGATGGGTTCCCCAGCTCCTCAGGAAAATATTGAGTCTCCCGCTCTATGCCGACTCAAGGAAAGATTGAAAGCCGTAGAAGGCATGGACAGCTATGGCATGACCAGCCCACAAGACTTATGCTTAGTCCCTGGAGTGGTGCTACCGCCAAAATTCAAAATGCTAGAGTTTGAAAAGTTCAACGGGACCCAATGTCCCAGGACACATCTGGCCATGTATTGTCAAAAGATGGCTGCTTATGCTGGTGAAGACAAGCTCCTCATGCATTGTTTCCAGGAAAGCCTAACCGGGGCATCCCTTCGCTGGTACTTTCAACTAAATGGAAACCGCGTCAAGACATGGAAAGAATTAGCTACTTCCTTCTTGGCACAATACAAACATGTCACCGAGCTGGCGCTGGATCGATTAACCCTGCAGTCCATGGAAAAGGGATCCAAGGAGAATTTCAAAGATTATGCACGAAGATGGAGAGAGGCCGCTGTGGAGGTCCAACCTCCTCTTACCGAAAGAGAACTCACCACTCTTTTTATCAACACACTAAAAGGCATATACTACGAGAAGTTGATAGGTAACGTCTCTAACAGCTTTGCAGACTTGGTTGCATCCGGTGAATGTGTAGAAAGTGGAATTAAAGGCGAAAAGCTAAAGGGTGATGCGGCTGAGGTATCAAAACGGTTTCAACCACTAGCAAAGAAGAAGGAAAATGAGAGCAACCTGGTATACCAAGCACACCAGTCAATATAACCAACATTCTACCAAGCGCCAGGATGCTACAGAGGGTCACCGGTAGCTGCTTATGCTGCACCTGCTCCATCTCCCCAATTCATGCCATACCTGCTGCGAGGGGTCCCATTTCCATACTTAATGGTACCTAACTCATTTCAACCGAGAGCGCCATACCCAGAGTAACCAAGGCCAGTAACTCAGGAAGGACCAGGAGCCTCATTCCAAGGACAGGGGCAACCAAGGGCCCCGACCCAGCAAGCAGGAGCGAATCAGGCTTCTCGTCGACCACGACAAGAGTTTGATCCTATTCCAATGACTTATGCGGAATTATACCCCAAGCTCTTAGAGGCAAGGATGGTAACCCCTATACCCTTGGGAGAAATAAAGACTCCTCCCCCGGCCTGGTATAAGCCAGATGCCAGATGTGAGTATCATGCAGGTGGAGCTGGACATGATATCGAGAATTGTATAACATTCAAAAGGAAGGTTTAGGCATTAAAGGATGCAAAATGGCTGGATTTTTCCGCACTGTCTGGGACGCCAAATGTGAACAACAATCCTCTCCCAGAACACTTCAATAATGTTGCTAGTATCGAAAATGAAGCACGGCTAGAAAGGGTCTCCCAAGTACAAATGGAGAAAACACATTTGTTTACTCTGTTACAGAAACATGGCTATATACTTGCTAAAGACACGCCAAAGGCAGGAAAAGGAACAGATGGGGAAAAACAATGCCCTTATCACAAGATGTCACGGGGACATGACATCGTAAAATGTACTGAGTTTTCCGAGGTGGTGCAAAAACTCATGGACAGAAGGATGATAGAATTCTCAAGAGGAGGAATGGACAACCAAAGCCACATGATCCAAGAAGATGATTCACACAAATCGCCATGGGTGCCAACACCCCTTGTCTTAACTGTTAAGGCTCCGGAGATCCCGCTACTGCCACATGGAATCAAGCCTCTCACTATCCATGCCTCAAGTCTCGTGCCAGACAAGGGGAGAGGGCCGAAATCCCACAACTACCGCATGGAATTGCACCCCTCACCATAGGTGTTCCTGCTCCTTTCCCCTATAAAACTGATAAAGCAATCCCATGGAGCCACCGCAGCAGAGAAGATAACTAGGAGTGGTAAGGCTTATGCCCCTGATATGGATGACAAAGCAAGGAAGGAAAAAGCTGTAGAACCAGACATTGAGCCAACGCTGGAGGCAACAAAGAAAGGACATCACGCCATATTACAACTGTTTGTTGGGAAGACCCTGGATCCACATGGTAGGAGCGGTGCCATCAAGTCTCCACCAGAAGATGAAATTTGTCATGGGGGACTAGCTCATCTGCATCTCTAGAGAGACAAGTTTCCTCGTCACCAAACCGGCATCAGTTCTTTATATTGAAAGCAACGAAGATGTGCCAGAATGCTCCTATCGGGCTTTTGAGATGGTGAATGTCACTTCTGCCCCAGACAATCGTCTCTCGAAGGCAGCAAAAATGGTTGCAGGCACTATGATCAAACAGGGGTACAAACCGGGGCAAGGATTAGGCCTGACAGCTCAAAGGATTCAGAAACCCCTGACTATCCCAGAAAATACCGAAACGTTTGGGCTAGGCTACGTCCCTACAAAAGCTGACAGACAGAGGGAAGCTATCAAGAAGAGGGAAGTCAGAATGGCAAGATTGCAGAAAAGGCCAGTACAAGAAGAAAGGAGAAGCTTTCCCCCTTTGAATGTTACATTCCGAAGTGGAGGGTTTATCCATAAGAGCCAACCTAAGCCCAAGACAGGGACTGTAGCCGTATTGGACACAAATGAGCATGCGCCAAGCGAGATGGTTCAGTTAGTGCGAGAGGATCCTAACCAGCCATTGAACAATTGGACCAGCCTGGACCTCCCCATAATGTAATGCTTACAGGTCGCTGGGATTTAATGTATTCTATTTTAATGTACTGTGAAGCTGTGAACATTTGTTTTTCCTTAAACCTTCCAATAAAATGTGTTTTTCAAAATCTTTCATGGTGCATTCCATTCATAACATATGCATATCATATTTGGTTACCAACTTGTCATTCTCTTATAAGCAGGTATCACAATGTCAATGAAAACATAGTATGCGAAGGCGAAACGAGATGCCAAAGTTTTGACCAAAGTCCAAACTGGGAGCAGCCCGTGTTTGAAGCTGACGAGAATGAGATAGAGGAGACACCTGAACTACCAGGAGAGATTATACGCCTATTGGAAAGGGAAGACCGTTTCTCCATTCCAAGTGAAGACCCAGTAGAAACAGTGAATTTGGGGACGGTTGCCAAACCAAGAGAATTGAGGATGGGATCCTTAATAGCTACCGACATCAAGAAGCAATTAATTGAGCTGTTAAGGAGCTACATAGATGTTTTTGCATGGTCGTATCAAGATATGCCAGGATTAGACATGGACATAGTGCGGCATCACATACCAGGTGAGGCCGAAATGCAAGCCGGTTCAGCAGAAATTGAGAAGAATGAGACCAGAGATGATATCAAGATTAAAGAAGAAGTCAAAAAGCAATGGGATGCAGGTTTCCTAAGTGTCTCCCATTATCCAGAATGGGTGGCCAATGTTGTACCAGTACCGAAGAAAGGAGGCAAAGTACTCATGTGTGTCGACTATAGAGATCTGAACTGGGCCAGTCCGAAGGATAACTTCCCACTTCCTCACATTGATACACTAGTGGATAATACAGCAAAACACGCCCTGTTCTCATTCATGGATGGTTTCTCGGGCTATAATCAAATTCGTATGGCCCCCGAACACAAAGGGAGGACCACATTCACGACACCTTGGGGCACTTTCTGCTATAATGTGATGCCTTTTGGTCTGAGAAATGCCGGGGCAACCTATCAGTGAGCCATGGTGACCCTATTCCATGACATGATACATAAGGAAGTCGAAGTATATGTGGACGACATGATAGCCAAATCACGAAGCACTGAAGATCATATCGAAGTACTCCGCAAGCTCTTCAACAAGCTACAGAAATATCAACTGAAATTGAATCCCGAAAAGTGCACTTTCGGAGCCATGTCGGGAAAACTATTGGGTTTCATTGTGAGCCGAAAAGGAGTTGAAATCGAACCAGATAAAGTTCGAGCTATCCAAGCAATGCCGCCACAACGGACCATCAAGGAGGTTAGAGGATTCCTAGGGCGACTGAATTACATTGCCCGATTTATTTCCCAGCTGACAGCCATATGTGAACCCATTTTCAAGACTTTACAAAAGAACAACCCAGAAATTTGGAATGATAAATGTCAAGAAGCTTTTGACAAGATCAAACAATATCTGTCTAATCCACCTATTTTGGTCCCACCAGTACCGGATAGACCTCTGATCTTATACTTGACCGTTCAGGAGTCAGCGATGGGTTGTGTCTTAGGGCAACACGATTCTACAGGCAAGAAGGAGCACGCCATTTATTATCTGAGCAAGAAGTTCACCATCAATGAAGAAAACTACACACCCTTGGAGAAGACGTCCTGTGCTCTTGTCTGGATAACAAGAAGATTGAGGCAGTACACTCTTTATCATACTACATGGCGGATTTCAAGGCATGATCCGCTCAAATATCTCTTAGAAAAACCATCCATTTCTGGGAGAATCGCCAAATGGCAGCTGATCCTATCGGAGTATGATATCATCTACGTGCCACAAAAAGCTATAAAAGGGAGCATAATAGCTGATTACTTGGCAGACAGAGCACTACAAGACTACGAGCCCATGACTATTGGCTTCCCAGATGAGCACATCAACATCATTTCGGCCGAAGTATCAGACATATGGACGATGTGGTTCGATGGAGCCTCCAGTCTCTTAGGTCACGGTGTTGGGGCCATCCTGATATCCCCAAAAGGCGAACATTTCCCCATGGCGGCAAAGCTAACCTTTCCTTGTACAAACAATGTAGCAGAATATGAGGCTTGTGTGATGGGACTTCAAGAAGCCATTAACAAAGGAATCAAAAAATTACAAGTATTCGGCGATTCGGCACTCATCATTTTTCAAGTAAGGGGTGAATGGGAGACTCGAAACCACAAATTAATCCCGTATCGGAAGCACATTACGGAGTTAGCCGAGCAATTTGAAGACATCACGTTTGAGCATAGGCCCAGGGAATACAATCAGATCCCTGATGCGTTGGCCACTCTAGCCTCCCTCCTTCGACTAGACACAAAGTTGGAAGTCCAGTCTTTCGATATCCGTATACAAGATGCTCCTGCACATTGCATGGCCATTGAAGGAAATAATGAAGAAAAACCTTGGTTTGATGACGTCAAACAATATTTGCTTAAGCAAGAATACCCAGCAGAGGCTGTGGTACTTCGATTTATGCGGAATAACATCATATGCCGATATGGGCTTCCCGAGCAGATCATAATGGACAATGCTGCCAATTTGAATAGCCAGATAATAGGGAGGTTGTGTGAAACATACAAAATTCAACACCGCAACTCGACCCCCTATCGCCCAAAGATGAATGGAGCAGTTGAGGCAGCCAACAAGAACATCAAGAACATTATCAGAAAGATGACTGAAACGTACAAAGATTGGCACGAGAAGCTACCATACGCTTTGCATGCTTATCGTACCTCAGTGCGTACATCAACCGGGGCAACTCCATTTTCTTTGGTCTATGGCATGGAAGCAGTTCTACTTGTCGAAGTGGAGAAATCAGTTCAGTCAGAAACTGAAAGGATCAAGACCACAACAAATAGGGTCCGTTGCAAGCAGTAGAGACAACATCATCCAAAAACAACGGCTGCAAACAGTGGAAGACTTGGTCAAACCTACGGCACACTCGAATCAAATTTGTGCATTATACTTTTAAAGACTTGTGATTCTGTTTATCAGATTATAACAATAGGACACTTTTTATGATATAAATACGTTCTGTGGAATTAAACCAGCAAAAATCTTTTTTATCTCTTTAATCATGTTACATCGTCTTCATTTCACATTTAAGTAGAACATCTTAAATCCCTAGTAAGCTCTTCTAGCGTTGCCTTATAAGTAAGGCCAAGCTCAAAATCCCCAAACAAATTAAGTCCCCCAACTCAGAATACTCATACCTCCATAAAATATCACTATCCCCAGAGAAGCCGTCAAATCAAGCTCCTCAGTATGGTGAAGCTAAATTTAACAAACCCTTCATGCACAAAAGGGAGTTCCCCAGCGAAGATAGAAAGGTCTCCCTAGCCCGAGAGACAAAAAGTCCCCAACAAATTGGATGTCATCTAAACTCTCCAGCAGCAGGGAGATGAACCCTCAGCTCATATTGGGTCATTAGCCATACATGTCACCATGCGTCCCGGCATACATCACATTGCATTCCATGCATCATTTGCATACATTCAGCATACTCTGTAATTTCAGGAATGTTGCCGCCTCTGAAGATCCTAGGAGCTCATACCCAGCAAGCTTCTCACTAAGCTATCCTAGCTTTCTTTGTTCAATTGTATAACTCTTTCTTTGCAATTTCCCCAAGCTCTAAACGCATCCTTTTGGCAATTGACAAACTTTTCCCCTTTTGGGTCACCTCGTTGAGCGATCTACTTGAGTGAACTCGTAGAGGGAGCCCAAATTGGGTTACTTCCCAAACTCACCATTTCCTTAAAGCATTTCCCCAAATACCAATTGATGTCTCCAACAAGTCTTTCCAGCTTAAGCCTATCGTTGCTATGGGCTTTCCATTTTCAATTCGAGCCTATCGTTGCTGTGGGCCTTTCAATTTCTAGCTTAAGCCTATCGTTGCTGTGGGCTTTCCATTTTCAATTCGAGCCTATCGTTGCTGTGGGTCTTTCAATTTCCAGCTTAAGCCTATCGTTGCTGTGGGCTTTCCATTTTCAATTCGAGCCTATCATTACTGTGGGCCTTTCTATTTTTAGTTTAAGCCTATCGTTGTTGTGGGCTTTCTATTTTCAATTTAAGCCTATCGTTGATGTGGGCTTTCTATTTTCAGTTCAAGCCTATCGTTGCTGTGGGCTTTCTATTTTCAGTTTAAGCATATCGTTGCTGTGGGCTTTCTATTTTTTCAGTTTAAGCCTATCGTTGTTGTGGCTTTCTATTTTCAGTTTGAGCCTATCGTTACTGTGGGCTTTCTATTTTCAGTTTAAGCCTATCGTTGATGTGGGCCTTTCCATTTTCAACTTAAGCCTATCGTTGTTGTGGGCTTTCCATCTTCAATTCAAGTTTATCGTTGCTGTGGGCTTTCCATCTTCAATTCAAGCCTATCGTTGTTGTGGGCTTTCCATCTTCAATTCAAGCCTATCATTGCTGTGGGCTTTCCATTTTCAATTCAAGCCTATCGTTGCTGTGGGCTTTCCATTTTTTTTAGTTTAAGTATAACGTTGCCATAGGCTTTCCCTTTTTGAATTTAAGCCTATTGTTGTTATGGGCTTTCCATTTTCAATTCAAGCCTATCGTTGCTATGGGCTTTCCATTTTCAATTCAAGCCTATCGTTGCTGTGGGCTTTCCATTTTTTTAGTTTAAGTATAACGTTGCCGTAGGCTTTCCCTTTTTGAATTTAAGCCTATTGTTGCTATGGGCTTTCCATTTTCAATTCAAGCCTATCGTTGCTGTGGGCTTTTCATTTTTAATTCAAGCCTAACGTTGCCATGGGCTTTCCTTCTTTTCCGTTCACGCCTATCGTTGCGGTAGGCTTTCAAGTTTCGGTCCAAGCCAATCTTTGTTGTAGGCTTTCCTTTTCCAGTATCTTTGCATCATGGGCGGTAATCCTACGGCCTCTGCAACACCTTCTACACCCGGCCAGTACTCTCCTTCTGCTTTAAAACCAGGTAAGTCAAGTAAGTGCTCCAACCCGTCCAAAATGACTCCCTTTTAATCTTTGTACATTGTTTGTACACAAATAATGCACAAAGAGGGGTAGCTGTTGGACCCCAATTTGTCCGGGTTGGACATACTAACCCCATTTGACATACCTTTCTGCCCATGCCATATACCTTGTTGAACAGGTTCACAATTATCCCATACTTCCAAGGAATGGTTCGGAATTGATGTTAGCCCCAATTTGCACAAGATGGATACAATTGACACGGACGGGGGAGTCCAAAATTAATGACTTCTGCTACAAGTCCTTGAAGCGCCCCAAGACCAACACCAGGTGATAGAGGATGAAAATTGGAGATTAACGCACTTGACCAAGCTCAAATCGGACTTAAAATGAAGAAGTTATGGCCAAAACAACTTTCGTTGGAAAAAGTCAAACATGCCAAAAGACGGTCAATGCCCCTGGTCAAACTGCCCGCAAAAGTGATCATGTGAAACTCTCCAAAATGTCTATGTAGGCGAATACGGGTCTTCCCAAACAATCCCTAAAAGGTCGTCCATTTTTGTATTGTGGGTAAGGGTTAAAAAAAAAAAAAAACTTCGGCGTCGACCGTTGACCGTTGACCGTTGACCTGCCGACACTTCGACCCATTGACCTTCGAAGCCTCGAAGCCCCGAAGCCTCGAAGCCTCGAAGCCCCGAAGCCTCGAAGCCTCGAAGCCCCAGAGCATCGAAGCCCCGAAGCCTCGAAGCCTCAAACCCTCAAAGAGTCGAAGCCTCGAAGCCGTGCTGCCGACACTCCGACCTACGACTCGCCCCTTCGAACTTTCGTACCCTGTGAAGATGCGACGCCTCGAAACTTACGACGCCAGGACTTGCGACGCCATGACCTGCGAACCTCCGACCTTCGACCCTTCGACCCTTGACCCTCGAAGCCCCGCTGCCGACACTTCGACCTTCGACCCTTCGACCCTGGACACGCGAGGCCTATAAACCTTCGACCCTTCGACCCTTGACCCTCGAAGCCCCGCTGCCGACACTTCGACCTTCGACCCTTCGACCCTGGACACGCGAGGCCTATAAACCTTTAACCTGCTGACACTCCGACCTTCGACCCGCCAACACTTCGACCCGTTGACCGTTGACCTTCGACCCACCGAAATTTCGACCCACCGAAGCTTCGACCCTGCCGACACTCCGACCTGCCGACACTTCGAGCCTCTGACCCCTTTGACTTTCGCTGGTTGGTGTTTCTCGCTAGGTTTTTCGCGCTGGCTTGTTTTTTTCTCGCTGGCTGTTCACGAGACCCGTCCTCTACGCTGGCCACCTGACAAAGAATCAATTTTGCAACAATCCTGTCAGTCACATGTGCTAAAATACAAATTCAAAAGGCAATCACGAGCTGCCTGTTTTCCGCACAAGCTGTCCACCCGACAAAGCATCAAGTGTGCAAATTAAAATACTGCATCAATAATACAGCATTTAATGCTGCAATTAATGACAGTCCAGCCAAAAGGTTTCCGCCAGCCCTTTAAGATGCAGTCGCCCGTCCCTGCGCAAGGAGAGAGGTGGGAAAAAAAAAAAAAAAAAAAGCCATCATCGTTGAAAAAAAACCTGCTAAACATTCCGCCCCAGCTTCGTTCCAGCAAAAAACAGAGAAAGCCGAAAAAAAAAGAGAAAGATAGAAAATGAAAGAGTGAGATTCATCCACGCAACAAAAGGGAGTTGAGAAAGATTCAAAACCTAGAAAAAGAGAGAGATTCACAACCCAGAAAAAAGAGGATTACGTCCAGCCTTTTTGACTATTCTGCTAGTCTTTATATCCAATCTTTCTGCTATCCTGCTAGTCTTTTTGAGATTCAAAACCCAAACCCAAGAAGATCGCCCAGTTTTTCTGCCATTCAACAATCAAAATCGCCCCTTCATCCTCATCCCCTCTTTCTCGTTATAGTTATCTTTCTCCCAGTAAAAGAAAAACACAAAAATAACTCCAACTTCAGCCCTCTCTTTCTGCGTTTTCATAAAAAAAAACACAAAAGACACCAATCCTTTTCTAGTCCCCTATTTCTCACGCTCACCCCCCTTATTTCCAGTCACCAAAAAGCTCAAACCCAAAAAATACATCACTCCAATCTTCAAATACAAAGAAATCCTCCTCACAACTCTCGCCGTCAAATTTGTTGGTTCTAAGCAAGTGATTATCAGCGCCGACAGGAGCTCAAACGGAAGGTTGGTGTTGCAAGCCCCAAAGTCGGTTCAGCCCTGATTTCTTTATTACTTTTCAGCTTACTTACATTAATATTTGATGTGATTCTTAATATTTCCTTGTATTTCTTTTTCTTTTACTTGTTGCATTGTGTTTTTCCTTGTATTTCCCTTTCCTTTGTATATGTGTATGTTGTAATATGTAAAGTATAGGAAACAAAAAAAAACAAAGAAAGAAAAAGAGAGAGAGCAAAGGGAGGCATGAAGAAAAAGAAAAGAAAGAAAAAGAGTGGGTCGTTTTGATTTATGGATGTCACAATCACACACATCACTTTATATGCTATTATGTTAGTTTCAAAGTTTTATCCTTGCAAAAAAACAAAACAAAAAAAAACATTTTTCAAACCACAAAAAAAAAATGCATTTCAAGTCGAAAAAAAAAAGACAAAAGAAAGCAAAACCAAAACAAAACGTTTTTTACAAAACAAAAAAAAAAAAAAAAATGTATGTTTTCTAACCCAAAAAACCAAAAAAAAAAGGGGAAAAATAAAAACCATTTTTAGGACCTAAATTTCCAAAAGAAAAACCCAAAACCAACCCATAGGATCTCATTCTCCACTTCAAACAAAAACCCAATACTTCTAGGGTTCCCTTTAGAAATTTAGGGTAAATCCATTTTCACCATAACTTTAATAAATAACTTAGCTAAATAAAAATCATAGACTTTTTAGGAAACTTAACCCAGTCATGGCAACACAAATAAAAAACCTCCTCCTCTTAAATTAGATACCGAAAGGGCGCTGTAGGGGTGCTAATCCTTCCCTACACGTAACCAACTCCCGAACCTTTCTCTGATGACGCAGACCACACACTTTAAACTACTCAAAGTAGAGGGTATCCAACTGTACCCCAAAAATAGTTGGTGGCGACTCTAAAATTTCTCACCATTGGTTTAGTTTGTGCCCACCCCAAACGGGCTCGGACGAAATCCAGTGATGACACAACAATTACTGGAAATCTATTTGTGGAATCTAGAAATTCGTACCTCAAGTGTCCAGGCAACTCCTTCAGTTCTGGCGCTGGAGTTGTTTGCTCGTCATGCTCCTCCTTAGCTTGCTCTAATGGACTTGATTTTAGTTCCTCCTCGTCAGTGATCAAGTCCTCTGCCTCTTGTTGCTGGATCGCTGATGTGTGAAGCACTTCATCTTCTTGTTGCTCGATCTGCTCATTTAGGAAGTCTTCTACTAAGTCCTCAAAAGTCTTCTATCCAGAGACAACTTCCCTCTTCTTGTCCTTGCAAAGGTCTTTCCATATGAAAGACTAGGGTATCTTCATTTATCCTCAAAGTTAACTTACCTTGAGCTACATCAATCAAAGCACACCCTGTCCTCAAGAAAGGTCTTCCTAGGAGTAATTGAACTCCCATAGCTTCTTCCATCTCTAATACGACAAAATCAGCTGGAAAAATAAATGGTCCCACTTTCACCAGTACATCTTCTATGATTCCCTCAGGCCTTCCTGTGGACCGGTCTGCGAACTGTAGTGATATAGAAGTGGGATGCATTCCTGTTAACCCAAGCTACTTGTAGAGGGCGTAGGAGATTAAATTAATACTAGCCCTTAAATCACATAGGCCTGCTGTTGTGGTGCATCTCCTATTACACACAGAAGAGTGAAACTACCCGGATCTTTATGCTTTGTGGGTAACTTCCTCTGAACCACATTGCTCACCTCATTAGTGATAGCAACAATCTCGTGGTCTCCATACTTCCTCTTCTTCATCATGAAGTCCTTCAAAACTTTCTTGCATCTAGGCATCTATTCCAGGGCTTCTATGAAAGGAATGTTTATTTCCAGCTTCTTGAATATCTTCAAGAAGCATTCATTTTCTTCTTCCACCTTTTGATTCCTCATCCTCTGAGGAAATGGCATCATAGGCCTCACTTCCTTTGGCCTTTGTTCTTCAGCCGATTGAACCTTAATTGGTTGCTGTTCTTGGTTAACTCCCAACTGTTTCTCTTCCTCAACAGCTCTTTCCTGATTTTTAGCTGCTAAAGGCTTAAGTTGTGCTTCTTGAATGACCTTCTTCTTAGGCTCCTCAGCTTCCTTTAACGCCTTACCACTCCTCAAAGTGATAGCTTTGCATGTAAGACCAGAGTTAGTCGGTGCCTCCGAGTAGAGTTTTTCTAGATTTTGACCTAGTAGTTGGACTCCAATGAATTCACGTGCAAAAGGAAAGAGCTTAGAAGATGTCCTCTATCTACCACGAAGTTTCTGACCAAATGGACATGTATGTGAGGTGCACGTGATATGGGTCCAATTCACGTGCAAGTGTAATTGTCTTCCAAATGATGCAAGGAGGCTAGGGGTGAAGTTTGAAAGCATTTGGAGTTCATATGGAGTTGCACGGAATTGGGAATTCACGTGCAAATTGGCGTGCGGGCATATTTTTACATGGGTCCCTTGGTTTTGGCATTCTAAGGAACTTTCTCCAAAGGACCATGTTGAAATTCCGAATATTTTGGTGTGTATGGATGCGGAAAGGTTGTAGCTTGTGTAATCAAAACTACGTCGTTTTGATCCTGGGTTTACTTAATCAAAACTACGTCGTTTTGATGTGAATGGTGTCTATATAAGGAGGGCTTGAGTTTGAGTTAGGGTTCTTGTGTTCCTTTGCTGTATTTCTGCGGAGAGAGAGAGAGCTAGAGAGAGAGAGGGAAGGGGAGTTGCTGGTTGCGCCGGAGCATCTTGCGTGGGGAGGACGGCGTTTGGCGCGGGAGCAAGGAAGATCCGCTTTAAGGTAGGGGTTCTGTTCTTCCTAAACCCTCCCGTCCTAGGGTCCGTGGAGGGGGGGCAGATCTCGTTTATATATATATATGTAAATTCATATAGGTGTGATCTCCTATATGAATGTTGGCCTTCAGGGCATTTTGGTGTGGTTCGGATCTATATGCTATATGTTTGATGAAAAGCCCGTGAATATAGTTATGTGTATATGCCTGCCAAGTGTTTGAAATTATGCGGGCCGTGAGGGCGGTGCATGTTATGTGTTTGTGGAAATGCCGTGTGGCTGGGTTTGTGAGCTTGTGGATATATGCATGCTAAGTGTTCGAGGTTATTCTGTGTGACTAAGCATACTTAGTGTTTGATGTTAGCCGTATGGCCATGTGTCTGCGTGTTTGCTTGTACACCCGGTGGCGTGGAAGCCTGGACTGTTTTGTGGAACCCGGTGGCCGTGGAGCCCGGGGCGTTTTGTGGAACCCGGTGGCGTGGAAGCCCTGGACTCGTTTTGTGGAACCCGGTGGTTGTGGAAGCCCGGGGTGTTCTTGAAACCCGGTGGCGTGGAAGCCCTGGAGTGTTTATGTACTAGCCCATGTATGACCGTGTTTGTTGTTATAGCCTGTAACCATATCTGGTGGGATAATTGTATCACGACACGAGACTTGTACACAAGGCATGTAGATACCAGGTGCATGGGATGGGTTGGGGAGACATGATCCCTACTGAGCGTGGTTGCCACCCCTCCTACCATGTTGTTTTCTTTTCATGGAACCTACGGGCGTTAGGTGGGACCCCGAGGTGGAAGACCTTATTTATTTAATTTGTTTATGTTATTTTTATTATGAGAATCGATGTAACCCCAGTGGGGAAAGGATTTTGTTGAAATAAACTGGATTGGATTGCTTTTAATGAATATTACTTTCTGAATGTTGTGGATGTTTAAAATGTTAAATTCTTGTTTTTATCCTACCCCTTTTCCCTCCGTGTGGGTAAAAGGGGAGTCACGTACCGGTTTCCTCGGGTTGGAAATCCGGGGCGTGACAATATGGTATCGAGCATGGTCTAGTTGGCCTAGGGTAGGGGCGGACTTGGTTATCTTGAGTCCTTTGGAGGAGCCCGGAGGGACATGCCTGATCAACATGGTCCTCTTTGAGCCTCCAAGGTGTACTTGGGGTAGTCCGGTCTTGTAGAGGATTTGCATGCATTGGCATTAGGGCACTAGGCATTTGTGTGAATGATGCTAAACTGTGGATAAAATCATATGATTAAGTGAAATGTGCAACTCGATTTGTTTGGCAATGTGTACTGAATCGTGCAATGTGATTGATGCAATGTATGTGTGTAACATCACGTGATAGTGGAATTGATCGGTGGGGGTAGAGGTAGGACGCGATAGATTATAAAATTGTTTTGACGTTGGCTTCTTACTTGTGTAGTAAGAATGCCGCCGAGGAGAGGACACGTGCGTCCGGGGGTGGGCGATGAGTCATCTGCCCATGAGGGTCCGGGTGCGGGACCATCCGTTGGAGGGCATGCGTGTTGCGGCACAGCCGCAAGAAGGCATCCGGCCGGAGGTACGAGAGCTACGGGAGGGACTCCGGCAGGACGTTCGGGAGGAGGTGCGCCGTGAGATGGCGAAGACGGCGGTGGTGCCACCACCACCACCACCGGACGAGAGCCGCCTCGTGAGCGTGAGAGTTCGCCGGGTGGTGTACCGACCCGTGCGAGAGGATGACGTGGTGACACGGTTCCGAAAGGAACAACCTCCGCGATTTAAGGGGGAGAAGATCCGTGGGTAGGCGAGCGGTGGTTGAGGCGGATGAGCACGTGTTCTCCTTTCTCCGGGCCGGGAGGAGGATAAGGTGCGGCGGCACCCGGCAGTGGAGGGGGACGCTTGGAGTGGTGGACGAGTGTTGCGGGGAGCCGTGCGGTGCAACTCATGTTTTGGGAGGAGTTCTTGCAACTCTTCCAAGATGAGTTCTTCCGGAATCGGTGAGATGGCAAAAGAGGGAAGAATTTGGCAGCTTGAAGCGGGGATCCAAGACGGTACCGGAGGGGAGCGAGAATGGGGGGGAGTTCCGGAGATTGAGTAGGTTTGCTCCCGAAGCCGTGGTAGGGGAGGGGGGGAGGACCTGAAGGCCCACAAGTTCACCTTGGGTCTCGGGCCAGCCCTTAGGGAGAGGGTGGCGATTCTACGCTTGAGGACCTATGCTTGAGGCCGTGGAGACGGCCCGTATAGGCGAGAGGGAACCGGATGATGGGAGGCAGGCCCATCGGGGGCGCCGGTTGCAGAGTGGGCCTGATCGAGATGCGGGGTCCAAGAGGCTCAAGACGGAGGAGAGGGATAGCGGTTCCTTCCGCGAGGGGGACGGACATTGGCGAACCCGGGGAGGTCTAGCTTTGGCGGTGGCGAACGGGGCGGTCCGGCGGGGGTCTCCCCGGGGTTGTTGGGGCTTGGGGGCGGGGCGTGGGGGGCTGGGGGGGGGGGGCCCCTGGAGGAAGGAGTGGGTCCAAAGAGGGACCTGGAAAGCCATAGGTGGACGAGAGGGCCATCCGAGCCGGGTTGCCGGAGTGGCAACAGGGGAGTTGGAGGCATGACATCCGACAAGGAGTGATGCCGGCGTGCACCGGTGAGAGACCAGCTCGTCGGTGGCGGCCGGCCAAGCGGGATCCGGTCGGACCCGACCTCGGGGAGGCCGGAGCGGCAGCGGACCGAGGCGGGAGGCAACCTTAGCGGGAGGCGTCCGGTGAGTGAGCCGACTAGGGCACGGGCCAAGGAAGGGTGTTTGCGGCTGGAGGCGACATACCGGGGAGGAGGCGAGCTACCACCCCACCACCGAGGGTGGAGCAGGACCATCGGGGTTAGAGGTACCCTCTGATCTCCCGTACCTTAGCTTCGTTCTTTTCGATACGGGGCATCGTGTTCGTTTGTTCCTGAGCCTGTGATAGATAGTTTGGGGTTAGCGTGTGGAGGCCGCAGGCCCCTAGTTGTGGAGTCTCCGGTGGGAGGCATGATAGAGGTACGACGAGGTGTCGTGACGTGGTTAACCATAGGAGAGGTGGAGCTGCGTTTTGACTGCATGTGATGCCTTTGAGGGCGTTTGACCCGATCTTGGGTATGGATTGGCTTTGGCTTTCCGGGCCAAGATAGATGTTATCGGCGGCGTGTGTCCTTGGACACTCGCAGGGACCTCTTGCACCCCGCAGGGGGAGTGGGATTGTGAGGCGAGTCGGGGGCGCCGTGTGGACCGGTGGGGTGCCATTACCCACGGGTTGGCAGCCCCGACCTTTCTTGAGGAGGGTAAGGTGGAAAAGAGGGGTGGCCCGCTGTTGTGGACCAATTTCGGGATGTTTTTCCGAGCGTGAGGAGTTTGCCACCTAAGAGGAGGTGGAGTTCACCATCGAGTGGTGCCGGGGACAGTCCAATTTCCCAAGTAGCGATCGATGGGGCCAGCCGAGCCGAGGGAGCTTCGAGAGGCAAATCGAGGAGTGGTGGGCCAGGGGTATATCGGACCAAGTACCTCACCTTGGGGTGCTCCGGTGCTCTTTGCTAAGAAAGAGGCGATGGCACGCTTCGTCTCCGCATCGACTACGGGAAGCCGGTCGGTGGTCGTGAAGAACAAGTACCCGTGCCTCGGATAGATGACCGTTTGACCAATTGAGTGGGGCCCAGGGTTTTCCAAGATAGATTACGGTCGGGGTATCACCGGCTCGGGGTTAGGGAGGAGGACATCCCTAAGACGGCTTCGGTGCGGGTATGGGCATTATGAGTGGGTAGGATGCCTTCGGGCTCACTAATGCGCCAGCAGTTGTTCATGCATTTGATGAACCAAGTCTTTGCCCCATACTTAGACTCGTTCGTGGTGGTGTTTATCGACGACATCTTGGTGTATTCCAAGACCGAGAGGGAGCACGGGAACACTTGGCAACAGTGCTGCAAACCTTGAGGGACCAGCTGTTGCTAAGTTTAGCAAGTGTGAGTTTTGGCTGCAGGAGGTTCACTTTCTTGGCCATGTGGTGTCGCTGAGGGAGTTAGGGTGGACCCGGCCAAGATTGAGGCCGTGGCATCGTGGGCAAGGCCAACCAACGTTTTTGAGATCCGTAGTTTTCTTGGCTTGGCGGGGTACTATCGTCGTTTTGTAGAGGGGTTCTCCGTTTGGCGGCGCCTATGACAGCGTTGACTCGGAAGGGGTGAAGTTTGAGTGGACGGACAAGGCCGGCGGGCGTTGAGACTCTCAAAACCCGTTTGACCACGCACCCGTGTTGAGGTTGCCTAGGGAGGATATTCGATGAGGTGTCGTGAGCGTCCGGGGTTGGTTTGGGGTGTGTGCTTATGCGGGGGCACGAGTGTGGTAGCTTATGGGTCAAGGCAGTGAAGCCTCATGAGCAGAATATCCTACTCTGACCTTGAGTTAGCGCTGTCATCTTCGCCCTGAAGAGTTGGCAGCACTACCTCTTGGGGGAAAAGTTTGTGGTGTTCTCGGATCACAAGAGCCTTCATGACATCTTTACTCGAAGGACTTGAATTTGAGGCAAAGGAGATGGGTGGAGTATTTGCGGACCTTTGATTTTACTCTTGCCTATACCCCGGGCAAGGGTAATGTTGTGGCCGATGCATTGAGCGAGAAAAGGGAAAGCTGAGGTGGCCGGAGGGAGTGGAAGGCGATGGAGCGGTTGGCGACGTTGCGCTGCACGGCTTGTTCGTGATGGTGGGACAGTCCTGCGTCCTTTGGTGGTAGTGCTGAGTTGTACCAGCGCGTCCGGGAGGAACAGTGGGTGACATTGAGGTGAGGTTCTCCGTGCCCGTATTGAGGCCGGGGAGCTATCTGGGACCGGACGAGGGTCCGAGCATGAGTTGTCATTTCAGGGGCGGTTGGTGTAGCTTCTTCCCTCGGGGATGAGGTGATGAGGGAGTTTCACCAATCTAGGGTTGCGTGCATCCAGGGGGTACGAAGATGTACCATGCGCTTGCAGACATTTTTGGTGGCCTGGGATGAACGCGATGTGGCTGCCTTTGTTTCGCGGTGCCTCACGTGTCGGCAGGTGAAGGGCCGAGCATCGGCGGCCGGCGGGCATGTTCGACCCTTGCCCATAGCGGAGTGGAAGTGGGACCATATCGCGATGGACTTTGTGATGGTCTTCCACCCACCACCGGGAGGAAGGACATGATTTGGGTGATTGTGGATCGACTCACAAAGTCGGCCCATTTTCTTGCTGTTCGCGAGCGGGACTCCATTGGGACTTTGAGTGGTGACATGAAAACGAGATTGTGAGACCGCATGGGGTACCATCATCGGTTGTCTCGACCGGGATTCGAGGTTCACTTCCCGTTTCGGGGCCGGTTTGCGGGAGGCTATGGGAACCAAGCTTCACTTGAGTACAGCCTTTCACCCCGGAGCGGACGGTCGGACGCGAGCGGACGAATCGGACCATGGAGGACATGTTACGGGCCCGTGTGTTAGATTTCGGGGTTCGGGGCAACTCACCTTCCTTTGGTGGAGTTTGCCTACAACAACGACCTATCGAGCATCCATTGGGATGGCTCCTTTTGAGGCGTTGTACGGACGGCCGTGTCGATCACCCTTGTGTTGGATGAGGTAGGAGAGGCAGCCCTCTTGGGGCCACGGGTTGGTTCAAGAGGCTACCGAGAAGGTCAAGTGATTCGTCGCGTTTGTTGTCGCCTCGTAGTCGGCGAAATCTTATGCGGATCAGCGGCGGCGACCTTTGGAGTTTCGTTGGGATCATGTGTTCCTTCGTGTCTCTCCACGCCGTGGACATCGACGGTTTGGGCGAGGTTCCAAGCTATCTCCGCGGTTTATTGGCCCTTTTGAGATTCCGGATCGTGTAGGGCCCGTAGCCTACCGGTTAGCGTTACCACCGCGGCCGAGTCGAGGCACAACGTGTTTCACGGTCCCGTAGGAAGTATCACCCCGACCCCACTCATGTGATTGATTGGGGACGTTGGACATTGAGGATGACATGTCCGTCATTGAGGCCCCTATCCGTATCCTAGATCGGCAAGAGAAACTTTTGCGTGGTCGTGCTATTCCTTTGGTTCGCGTCTGTGGCAGCACCGTGGCATTGAGGAGGAGACATGGGAACGGGAGTCCGTGATGCGGGAGCGGCAGCCTGACTTGTTCGAGGACGAACAATCTTAAGCGTGGGAGGTGGCCGTTGGCCAAGGGATAGTGATGTTTCCTTGTGATGTGTTTTCTTGTATTAGTTGATGTATTTGTATTGTCTTTTAAAGACATGTGTTCTTATTTGTGATGTGCTTTAAATGTGTATTCGGCCATGTGGACATGTGTTCGGCGTTTTGTGGTTTGGATTATGGTGGTGCTGTGTCTTGTGTCTGTGTGTGGTGTATGACCCATTTGGGTGTGGTGGCTTGCCGGGTGGCAAATGGGTAGTTTGTGGTTGTTTTCCTCGTATGTCATTTCTTTTGAGGACGAAAAAGTCTTAAGGGGAGAGAGGATGTAAGGACCCGTACCTTGAGTTAGTCGGCTTTGCCTCCCGAGTAGAGTTTTTCTAGATTTTACCTAGTAGTTGGACTCCAATGAATTCACGTGCAAAAGGAAAGATGCTTAGATGATGTCCTCTATCTACCACGAAGTTTCGGACCAAATGGACATGTAGTGAGGGCACGTGATATGGGTCCAATTCACGTGCAAGTGTAATTGTCTTCCAAATGATGCAAGGAGGCTAGGGGTGAAGTTTGAAAGCATTTGGAGTTCATATGGAGTTGCACGTGAATTGGGAATTCACGTGCAAATGGCGTGCGAGCATATTTTTACATGGGTCCCTTGGTTTTGGCATTCTAAGGAACTTTCTCCAAAGGACCATGTTGAAATTCCGAATATTTTGGTGTGTATGGATGCGGAAAGGTTGAGCTTGGTAATCAAAACTACGTCGTTTTGATCCCTGGGTTTACTTAATCAAAACTACGTCGTTTTGATGTGAATGGTGTCTATATAAGGAGGGCTTGAGTTTGAGTTAGGGTTCTTGTGTTCCTTTGCTGCCGTCAGGATTGAGAGAGAGAGCTAGAGAGAGAGAGGGAAGGGGAGTTCTTGGTTGCTGCCGGAGCATCTTGCGTGGGGAGGACGGCGTTTGGCGCGGAGCAAGGAAGATCCGCTTTAAGGTAGGGGTTGTTCTTCCTAAACCCTCCGTCCTAGGGTCCTGGGGGGGAGGGGGGGGGGGGGGGTGTGTTTGTGTATATATTGGGAATTCCGGTTAGGTGTGATCTCCTATATGAATGTTGGCCTTCGTGGCATTTTGGTGTGGTTCGTGATCTATATGCTATATGTTTGATGAAAAGCCCGTGAATATAGTTATGTGTATATGCCTCGCCAAGTGTTTGAAATTATGCCTGTGAGGGGTGGGCATGTTATGTGTTTGTGGAAATGCCGGTGGCTTGGGTTGTGAGCTTGTGGATATATGCATGCTAAGTGTTCGAGGTTATTCTGTGTGACTAAGCATACTTAGTGTTTGATGTTATGCCGTATGGCCAGTGTGTGCGTGTTTGCTTGTACACCCGGTGGGTCGGAAGCCGGGACTGTTTTGTGGAACCCGGTGGGTGGAAGCCCGGGCTGTTTTGTGGAACCCGGTGGGCGTGGAAGCCCGGGACTGTTTTTGTGGAACCCGGTGGCGTGGAAGCCCGGGGCTGTTCTTGAAACCCGGTGGCGGGAAGCCCGGGAGTGTTTATGTACTAGCCCATGTATGACTGTGTTTCTTGTTATAGCCTGTAACCATATCGGTGGTGGGATAATGTATCACGACACGCAAACTTGTACACAAGGCATGTAGATACCAGTGCATGGGATGGGTTGGGGAGACATGATCCCTCTTGAGCGGGTTGCTCACCCCTCCTACCATGTTGTTTTCTTTTCAGGAACCTACGGGCGTTAGGTGGGACCCCGAGGTGGAAGACCTTATTTATTTAATTTGTTTATGTTATTTTTATTATGAGAATCGATGTAACCCCGGTGTGGGAAAGGATTTTGTTGAAATAAACTGGATTGGATGCTTTTAATGAATATTACTTTCTTGAATGTTGTGGATGTTTAAAATGTTAAATTCTTGTTTTGTATCCTACCCCTTTTCCCTCCGTGTGGGTAAAAGGGGAGTCACGCACCGGTTTCCTCGGGTTGGAAATCCGGGGCGTGACATTGCAGCTTTCCTTGGGATTTACTTCAGTATCACTTGGAAAGGATTTGGAAGAAACACCTTGGTTGGCATTTTGTGCCACACTCACCAATAGCTTCTCAATATTTTTAATAGAGCTCTCCATACTTCCTACCCTTTCCTTCAAATCTCCCACTTCTCTTTTGGATGTCTCATCCTCAGTCTGATAATTTCTTCTCTGTTGCTGAGGGTGAGGCTGCTGTTGCTGCTCAAAACCTGGAGGTGGTTGCAAACAATTATCTGTAGCATATGGATTCTCGCTTCATTCCTGGAGGGATATATTTATACTGATTTGAAGTGTCACCTCCTCTATTCTGATTCTGGTTAAAGGCATTTCTCTGGTAACCTTGGTTGGGATTTTGGTGCTGATAGCCTTGACCCTGGTTCTGTTGGAAGAATTGTTGCTTCTGATGCATACCCTTTCCTCCAATAAAGTTTGCTTCTTCAGCTCCACTCCATGCTTGTTCAACTATTGGTGGAGCTTGCTGTGGTCCTCCTACCTTAAGAGCCAGTACTTCCATGCTTTTTGCTAGAGCCCGTATCTGCTCTTGCATGTCATTGGAAGAGTTATCAACTGAAGCTATCTTCTCCTTTGGCCTTGAGGTTTGAATATTTGACCACTGCCAATCAGCTAATGATAGTCTCTCTAAAAGTTCAGCTGCTACATCAGGTTCCAAATTCATTAGACATCCTCCCGCAACTGTATTCACCTTGTCTTGTGAGTGAGACTGAAGACCAATGTAGAAGGATTCGATTTGAATCCATTGGGGTCTTCCATGGTCAGGGCATCTTCTTACCAAGTCTTTAAATCTTTCCCAAGCTTCATAAAGAGTCTCTATCTCGTCTTGCCTAAATCGGCTGATTTCCCCTCTGAGCTGGATCACCTTGGAAGGAGGGAAATACTTAGACATAAATTTAGTCTGCATCTCCTCCCAAGTATTTATAGAACCAGCCGGTAGACTGTTGAACCATCCAAGAGCTCTATCCCTTAAGGAAAAGCAAAAAAGTCTTAACTTTATTGCTTCCTCCGACACATTGTTGAGCTTGATTGTGTCACACATCTGAAAGAATCTCATCAAGTGCTGATGTGGGTCATCCACTACTGTTCCTCCAAATGCATTGTTGCTTACCATGTTGATCAATGCCGGTTTCAGCTCGAAACCGTTTGAGATTGTTGCCACCGTGGGCGCAGTGGCTTATCGGTTAGCTTTGCCACCGGAGTTGGCGTGAGTACATGATGTGTTTCATGTGTCTCAGTTGCCATGGTATGACCCAGATCCTTCTTATGTGTTGGACTATTGCGAGATAGACTTGGCTGATGATGGTGTCATTGTTGAGATGCCGGCACAGATTTTGGACAAGCGAGACCAGGTCTTGCGGGGCAAGACGATCCCACTAGTTCGATTGTTATGGCGACACCGAGGCATGGAGGAGCAGACTTGAGAGAAAGAGAGCTAGATGCGGGTTCTTCATCCTGAGCTATTAGAGGACGATCAGTCCTGAGGTGGGGAGGATGTGAGAACCTTCCCTGAGGTATGAGTTATGTTTTATGCATTTATTTTGCATATGTTGCTTGAGATGTGGTTTAGCTTGTTGTTTGTTGGCATCCTAGCATCTTGTGAGCCTTTTTGGCTCGTTGTGAGTTGCATTGCACATGTGTGGTTGGTGATCATGTTGATGATCATGTGTTTGTGTCTTATAGTTGTACGGTGCTTGAGCTTGAATTTTGCTATGTCCTTTGGGCATGTGTTTTATTTTCGAGGACGAAAAGTCCTAAGGTGGGGAGGATGTAAAGACTCGTATTTGGGTAGTTTTGAGAGATAGCCATTCTATGGGAATGCAACTATCTGGACGGTAGTATAGTCGTCGATGTGAGCATTTTGACTGTACCTGGGCCCGATTCCGAGTCGAGGCCCCGTTTGACCCGATTATTGACTTTTTGGGGTTTCTTGGTTAACTTTGCATTTGGGCGGTCATTTGAGTGTGATAATATCTGAATAGTGTTATGCTCGTCATTTCGAGCATTTTGACAGTAATTGGGCTCAATTTGGAGTTCGTGACCTCGGGAGGTCAATTATTGCGTTCGGGAGGTCAATTATTGCTGGGAAGCCAATTATTGGCAGCAGTATAAATAATTAAGAAACTGTATTTTCCCTTTATTTTGCTTGGTGCGTGCGTGTTTGAGCAAGAGAGAGAGAGGGAAGGTGAAGAGCTTCCTTTGGTGATTTTGGGGCAATTGGAGCTCGTGGATCGCAAATAATCTTCCCAGGTAGGTGTCCTTGAACCTCTTATCTCGATTCTGTCTTTGAATATGCATGAATTTATCATGATTTATGAATTTGAGCATGAACCCTAGGTTTTGGGGAAAACCTAATTTTTGGGTTAGATCTAATGATTTAGCATAAGATCTGTGGTTAAGAACTGATTTATATCAGTTTGGGTATGTAATTTTGTACTCTGTTTAGTAAAACGCGTGTTTGTGAGTGCCTGGGGGTTGCTGGGTTGATCCCAGACGAAAATTAGGCCAAAAACGATGATGAACAGTACCCTGGGCGAACTGGGGTCGAAGTTCGTAGTCAGCAGCTGTCGAGTCAGCAACTATGGAGTCAGCAACTATGGAGTCAGCAGCTGTGGAGTCAGCAACTATGGAGTCAGCAGCTTCCTAGTCAGTAGCTATGGAGTCAGCAACTATGGAGTCAGTAGCTTCATAGTCGGCAGCTGTGGAGTCAGCAGCTTCGTAGTCAACAGCTGTGGAGTCAGCAGCTATGGAGTCAGCAGCTTCGTAGTTAGCAGCTATGCAGTCAGCAGCTTCGTTAGTCCGAATCAGTTAGTCCGGATCAGCAGTAGTGATCCATAGCATCGCTCCGCAGCAGTGTTTCGGCAGCATCAATCCGTAGCATCAATTCCGTAGCAGTGATCCGCAACTTCAATCCGCAGGAGTGCAACTGCACTGGACCATTTACATTGTAAACCATTATGCCTCTCCACATTTAAGTATTACAATGTAAATAACGAAATACCCCCCTTTTGGATTCAGAAAAAAATACTAGAAAAATTAATTCCCACTCCTTCAAAATGTGAAAATTGGGATTTAGTGTAAAATCTCGGAAAAATCCAGTTTTTCGTAGAGGTGAATTTTTGGAAAGTGGGGTTAGACATCCCAGAAAAATCCCCAAAAATCAGATTATCTTAGTTATGATATGGACACCCAATGTCGGGACTTTTTATTGCAAGAAAATAGCTGCTATGGGTATCTCCTTCCTTAGTCAAGGAATGAGGATCGACTGGTGAAGACTGGCTACAGTTCTAAAGGGAGTGTTGTATACCTTAAGACCATATTGGTGTTGGTATGTTGGTTTGAGGGATTGGGGCTTAGGCTCTATGACTTGTTGGGTTCTCACCGTGGAGCACAGATGATGCTATGTGATTGACGGGGCGGGCATATGTGCTGATGGCAAGCCTGTGTGGCGTTGTGGCCGAGCATATTGCGCTATGGCCGTGGCAGGCATATGCGCCGATGGCAGGCCTGTGTGGCACTGTGTCCGGGCATATAGCGCTATGGTAGGGCTGAGTGCCTTGAGCTGGGATCCTGTTGAGGATCGTGGACAAGCTGTCCTGTGTGGGCAGGCTAGGTCCTGATGTTTGTTTGCAGGCTGAGTCCTGATGATTGTGCACACTACACAGTGCACGAGTACACAGAGCATGTAGTATAGACTTGTATGTTTGCATGATGTGGAGTGTTAGGGTCACCTACTGAGCTTGTCGCTCACCCCTACTTGCTGTTTACCTTTTCCAGGTGTGACCCGAGACTAGTGGAGGACTTTCTTCCAGGAGGACGCCCACTACTCTGATGTATGATATAGTATTATATTTTGTATTATTTTGTGTGATATTCCGGACATGGGTCCGTGGACAGTTGTATTTGCATACTGTTTGTGATGTGATGTCTGTATGACTATTTGACTCATTGTATGCATGACGATATATGGAAAAGTACAGGATTACCCTTGATGTATGACTATACAGGGTTGCATATTTGAGACAGCACCCGCGGTGTAGTCTCCATTGGTGCTAGTCACCAACCCCTTGACCTATTGGGTGCAGGCAAGGGGAAGTCATGTACCCGGTTCCGGGTTCCCTGGAATTCGGGGGCGTGACATTCCCAACAAGCAGTTGTAGTATGGCGCAATATCCAAGATTTGAAATTCAACTGAAAATACCGTGGGCCCAATCAGCAATGGAATATCCAACATTCCTGTTACCTCTCTTTTTCCCCCGTCACAGGCTCGAACTACCATGTTACTCGACCGCATGTATGAAGAATCTATGAGAAGCTGTTGTAATATTTGTAAAGGCATAATGTTGACAGTGGACCTATTATCGATCAATACCCGGGAGATGGTGTGTTCTTTGCACTTGATAGAAATGTGCAAAGCTTTAATGTGACCCTTGCCCTCCTACGGCAATTCATCCTCGCTAAACGATATAAAGTTGTCCATTACAAGGTTTCCAGCGAGTGTGTCCATGTTCTCCACCGAAATAGTTGGCAGGACGTAAGCCTTGCTAAGGGCCTTCATTAATGTAATGACCCATCTTTTGGGATATGAGGAGTTAGTCGCAGTTATGCCTTTTGAGTGGCAATTGTTGGGTTTTAGGAAGTTTTATTCCGACACACATTGGCTAGAACACTTTGTTTGATGGTGAGTAAGTTAGGGGCAAGATTTGAGCCCGAGGAAGCTTTTTGGGGCGGCACGCGACAATGCACGTGACAATGGTTGTCACGGGCAGTGAGGTTTTTGCATGGGAGCCTTTCAAACGTTGTTCTAAAGCTTGGGGAAAAATCTTAGGGCATTTGGAGCTTGCACGTGACAATGGTCTTTGTCACGTGCAGCCATGTTTTTGCACCATCACCTTGGTTTTGTTATTCTAGTAATCTTTCCCAAAGGGGCATGTTGGAATTGTGAATATTTTGTCTTGTATGGATGCAGGAAGGTTGTAGCTTATGTAATCAAAACTATGTCGTTTTGATGCTAGGTTTCACTTAATCAAAACTACGTCGTTTTGATATTAAGGTGTCTATATAAGTATGAGGAGCCCTCTTGTTTTAGGTTTAGGATTTCTTTTCTGGCAACCACACAGAGAGAGAGAGAGAGAGAGAGAGAGAGAGAGAGAGAGAGAGAGAGAGAGAGAGAGAAGGAGAGCTCCTGGTTGCTGCTAGAGTGTCTAGCGTGGGTGGACAGCATCTAGCATGGGAGCGTGAAGGATCCTTGAGGTAGGGGTTCTATTCCTCCTTGAAACTATCCCAGGGTTTTGGCCTTGTGATAGGCAGTCTATTGTATATTCTGGATATATGTATATATATATATATATATATATATATGTAAATCCATATAGGTGTGATCTCTACTATATGGATGTTGGCCTTCAATGGCGTATTTGCTGGGATATATGTATATATGCCCGTGAGGCTGGGGATCACGCATGCTAAGTGTTTGTTTTTATGACTGTGTGGCTATGCATGCTAGGTGTTCAATTTTATGTCTGTATGACTAAGTTTGAGATCCTGTGAATGTGTGCACGCTATGTGTTCGCTATTATGCCTGTGAGACTATGCAAATCATGTGTTTGATGTTATGCCTGTGTGGCTTTGTGTGCTGTGTGTTCGTTGGTACACCCGGTGGCTGTGGAAGCCTGGGACTACTTTGGAATCCGGTTGCTGTGGAAGCCCGGGACTGTTTTGGAACCCGATGGCTGTGGAAGCTCGAGACTACTTTGGAACCCGGTGGCTGTGGAAGCCCGAGACTGTTTTGGAACTCGGTGGCTGTGGAAGCCCGGAACTGTTCTTGGAACCCGGTGGCTGTGGAAGCCTGGGACTGTTTATGTTAGCTTGTGTGGCTGTTGAAATGTTAGCCTATGTGGCTGTGGATATGCTAGCCTGTGTGGTTGTGGTAAGGGTTGTACTTGTGACTTGTGTGCTGACGCTTGACTGGATTATCAACTGCTTATATCTTATTGTCACTACACTGCACTTGTGCACGTCCTCATGTAGATGCTAAGAGCATGGGATGGGTTTGAGAGACATGATCCCTACTGAGCTGTGGTTGCTCACCCCTCCTTCTGTGATGTGTTTTCTTTCAGGAACCTACAGGCGCTAGGTGGAACCCCAAGGTGGAAGACCGTATTTGTTTTATTGTTTCGTTCAATTGTTGTTTTGAGGAAATTGATGTAACCCCAGTGGGGAGAGGTTGAAAACAAGATTTGAATGTAATAAAGGCATGTGGTTTGGTTTTAAATGTTTATTGTGGTTGGAAATTAATAAAGATATTGATTTAAGTCTTTGTGAATTTCTGTTGTGTATGTGTACGATGTCTTGTGTGGGATGTTGTATATTAACCCCTTGCCCACCAGGTGGGTAAAGGGGAGTCACGAACCGGTTTCCTCGGGTTGGAAATCCGGCGCGTGACAATTAATGCTTCTCGGTGTGGAGTAGAATCATTTAGCAGTGAGAGTAATGAGATTCGAGCGGGCTGTTTGCTTAGCTGCTCCACAATGTTATATTCACCATGCTTAATTAACTTCAGAAACTCAACAGCATCTTCTTCAGTAATCTGAATTTCCTCTTTGGCTGGTTCTGATACAGGCGAGACATCCTTCCCAACAGCTTTCCCCTTCTTCGATTGTTCGAGCATGTCGGGTGTGTAGGGACATCCACTCCAAGTTGTCTTCTTTATTTGGGGGTTCCCTTGTACTACAGCTTCCCATCTGTACCTCCAAAGAACAGCTTTCTCATTTTTGTAGGAAGGTTGAGGGGGTATATGGATGGTAAGAGGTTGGATCCCATGGGGTAACAGGGGTATTTCTGGAGTTGTCGTGTAAATCCTAAGAGGCTTGGGCATGTCTGTGAAAACGTCTGCATTATCTCCTTGGACCATCTGGACGGATGCGTCAATACACTATTTTGAAAATTCAATCCTTCTGCAGTCAATCAATTCCTGAACAGCACTTTCGAACTCCATGCAATTGTTAATGTCATGTCCTGGAGCCATCTCATGGAATAGACACCTTTTTTGTTGGTCGGTCCCTTTTTCACCTTCAATAGCTGATCTGGTCAACAAATACCCGTACTTGAGTAAAAACTGAAACAACTGGTCCCTTTGCATTCGTACTTGGGAGATCTTCGCAATCCTAGCTTCCGAGGTGATGGCAGTAACACTATTAGAGTGTTCTGGTAATGGGTTATTGTTGACATTCGGGGAATTAGATAGTGTCGCAAAATCCAACCAGTGAGCATCTTTTAATGCTTGGACTTTTCTTTTAAATGCGATGCAACCCTCAACATTGTGTCCTACGACACTAGCATGATATATGCAACGAAGGTCTGGTTTGTACCAATTTGGGTATGGCGGTTTCAATTCTCCCACTGGGGTAGGGACTATCAGTCTTGCCTCAAGGAGCCTCGGGTACAGTTCAGCGTAGGTCATAGGGATTGGGTCGAACTCCTGGTGCTTCTTGGGAGCTTGATTTGGTCTCGGGTCAGTGGATGGGCTTCGGACAGGTGCTTGGACTGGTGCTAGGGTAGGTACTTGAGCAAATTGGGGAGCCGGGTAAGTGTATTGGGGTCTTGCCTAGAATTGGAAAGGTTAAAATTGCAGGATAGGTTCAGGTGCGGCATATGCGGCTACTGGAGGTGCTCTGAAGTAAACAGGCATTCGGGGAGGGTTAGGTGGCATCATAGGTCCGGATTAATACACGAAGTTAGTTTCCCGCTCTTTCTTTTTTGGAGCCACTAGTGACCTCTTTGGTGCCTCGATCACTTCACCCTTCAACTTTCCTCCTTTGACTCCGCTCTCAATGAGCTCGCCTAATGTGACTAAATTAGCAAAAGTACTAGAGACATGACCAATCAGTTTTTCATAATACACACCTTTTAATGTGTTGATGAACAATGTAGTGAGCTCTCTTTCTATTAGTGGGGGTTGCACTTCTACAGCAGTTTCCCTCCACCTTCTTGTATAATCCTTGAAATTTTCATTAGGACCTTTCTCCAAAGATTGCAGCGTCAGACGGTCCAAGGCTAGTTCAGTGACATGTTTATACTATGCCAAGAATGCGGTAGCTAAGTCTTTCCACGTTCTGACACGTCCTCCGTCTTGCTGGAAATACCAACGTAACGGTGCCCCCATTAGACTCTCCTAGAAGCAATGCATAAGAAGTCTATCATCGCTGGTGTATGCGGCCATCATTTGACAGTACATCACCAAGTGAGTTCTGGGACAGCGTGTGCCGTTGAACCTCTCAAATTCAGGCATCTTAAACTTATGGGGTAAAATAACACCAAGGACTAGGCACAGCTCATCAGGGTTAATCATGCCATAAATCTCGGCGCCCTCAATGGCCTTTAATCGTTCTTCAATCCTCCTTAGCACATGGGACTCAACTTCCTCTTTGTATGTTGGAGATCCTACCACTTCTGTAGGAACTCCCATTCCTGGTGAAGTGTATTGGCCTGGATTGGGTGTGCCCAAATGCTCGGGAACGACATTGTGTGTCACAGGCTGTGTGGGAGGTGGAGGTTGTGTCACTTCTCGCCTAGGCTGCGGGTTTGCTTCCCTTGGAGCTCCTTTGACCAATCTGGCCATCATTTCTGCCATACGGTTCATCTGTTCTTGCAGGTTCTAAAGTGTATCACTCATGCCTTGGTGAGTTTGCTCTAGCCCCATCAGTCTGTTTTCATTCTCGTTAGCCATTGAATGGGACGTGTGCTTGTGTCTGGACCGAAAGTTGTAAGTGTGCCCAATTCTGGATGAAGAAATATTTCTGTCCAAAGAAACATGAAGGGTAAGCATCTTTTAGTTTTGTTTTCACTTTTTATGTGAATGCATCAGATGCGTGATTGGATGCAAGTGAACGGGTTTAAACAAACTCCATTTTATTAATAAAAGGAAAAAGATTACATGCATGAATGTTGTGCAATCTTCTAACAAGTACAATAACAAAAACTACATGGCTCTAAGGCAATTATTAGTCATCTCCAAGATGGTAATATGGTCTTCAAGCGCGATGCCTCCTCCTCTGCGGCGGTCTTTCTCCGGCATCGTCCCTCTGCTGCAGCATGGTCTCCAGTTGCTTGTCCCTCAGCTGCAACCTCTTAGTAGCTCTCTCCAAAGTGGCTTCCAATCTGTGGACTAGCTGCCTTAGCTTTTGGTTCTCTTGCAAAATGGTCCTCACGATCAGACCCTGCTGTGGCTCGTGTTGTGCTCTCCAAGGGATCTAAGCTGGGAAGATACCGAATTTTGAGTTGTTAGGTTGAATCTTGCGAGGTGTAGACCACGCTTCATGCATCTTCATCCCCTTCACTTCTAGCATGGTATGACCATAAGTGAAGTCGCAGTCCTACATCCCATACAATACCGGAACAATCTGACTGTCTCCTAGCTGTCTTCCACTTTGCAGTGGTGCATAAGCAGTAGCTCCTCAGGGGCCTAGCAAAGGAACCCAATTGTACTCACCACAACTGTATGTCATAAAGTATCTTGGCATCCAGGGAGCAATCCAGACGATGTCTTCTTCCTTTAAGTCCTGCAGCTTCTTCTTCCAGTCTTCAACTCCTTTGGGCAGAATCCACTTACTGAATAGGATGTCCAATAGTGTGGTATAAGGCAACTGGTATACCGGTGTGAAGTTGGGGACAACACAGAGGAGATGTCTCTTCAGCCAAGTGCAGAAAAGTGGTAAGCAACCCATGAATTGCCCTGATCCACGAGTCCTCAGATCAGAGAGGGAACGGATAGTCTTTGCTAAAATAGCCGGGGTGGGATCACAACCTTGCACCACTTGCCGCACCAAGTCTATGACCGCCATGTCTACGTATGCCGAGATGCGCAAAAAAATGACTAACCCGTAGATGGCTAGGGTCAAAAGCCGACGAAATCCTGTTTTTGTAATAGTCGACATAACCTCCTGGATAGTTTCCCATGATAGTTGCTCTCACCCCTCGCGGTTTACCAGAAAAGGTGCTCTCCAAATGGGGACCTCCATCATGTCAGTAAAAGCTCTTCGTCCTGCCCCTCTTTGTAATGACCCGTGTTTTGGGATGTGAGGAGTTAGTCGTAGTTATGCCTTTTGAGTGGCAATCGTTGGGTTTTAGGGAGTTTTATTCCGACACACATTAGCTAGAACACTTTCTTTGATGGTGAGTAAGCTAGGGGCAAGATTAGAGCCCAAGAGGAAGCTTTTTGGGGCTGCACGTCACAATGGTTGTCACGGGCAGTGAGGTTTTCGCATGGGAGCCTTCCTAATGTTGTTCTAAAGCTTGGGCAAAAATCTTAGGGCATTTTGAGCTTGCACATGACAATGGTCTTTGTCACGTGCAGCCATGTTTTTGCACCATCACCTTGGTTTTATGATTCTAATCAACTTTTCCTAAAGGAGCATGTTGGAATTGTGGGTATTTTGTCTTGTGTGGATGCAAGAAGATTGTAGCATGTTCCATCAACACTACGTTGTTTTGATGCTGGGATTCACTTAATCAAAACTACGTCGTTTTGATTTTGTGATATCTATATAAAGAGGTGGAGGTCTCTTAGTTTTAGGGTTCTTCATTTGGTTAGCCACTGTAGCCGTCGCAGAGAGAGAGAGAGAGAGAGAGAGAGAGAGAGAGAGAGAGGAGAGAGCTCCTGGTTGCAGCTGGAGTGTCTAGCCTGGGTGGACGACATCTAGCGTGGGAACGTGAAGGATCCTTGAGGTAGGGGTCTTGTTCCTCCTTGAATCTATCCCAGGGTTTTGGCCTTGTGATAAGCAGTCTGTTGTATATTCTGGATATATATACATATATATATATATGTATATATATATGTAAATCCATATAGGTGTGATCTCCTATATGCATGTTGGCCTTTAATGGCGTATTTGCTTGGATATTTGTATATATGCCCATGAGGCTGGGGATTACGCATGCTAAGTGTTTATTTTTATGACTGTGTGGCTATGCATGCTAGGTGTTTGATTTTATGTCTGTGAATGTGTGCATGCTATGTGTTCGATGTTATGCCTGTGAGACTATGCAAATCATGTGTTTGATGTTATGCCTATGTGGCTTTGTGTGTTGTGTGTTTGTTGGTACACCCGGTGGCTGTGGAAACCCGGTGGCTGTGGAAGCCCGAGACTGTTTTGGAACCCGGTGGCTGTGGAAGCCCGAGACTATTTTGGAACCCGGTGGCTGTGGAAGCCCGGGACTGTTTATGTTAGCTTGTGTGGCTGTGGACACATTAGCCTGTGTGGCTGTGACAAAGGTTGTTCTTGTTCTGTGACTTATGTGTTGGCGCTTGACTGGATTATAAACTGCTTATATCTTATTGTCACTACACTGCACTTGTGCACGTCCTCATGTAGATGCTAGGAGCATAGGATGGGTTGGGGAGACATGATCCCTACTAAGCTGTGGTTGCTCACCTCTCCCGTTGTGCTTTGTTTACTTTTCAGGAACCTACAGGGGTTAGGTGGGAACACCAAGGTGGAGGACAAACCTACTTTGCAGCTTTGTTTTAATGTTATTTGTGTTTTGTTATTTTGTGGAACTACTATTACCCTAATGGGGAAATGATATAAAGGATTATTGAGTTGAATAAAGATTTGTGGTCTGCCTTCATGGATTACTGTGGTTTGTATGTGAAAAAGATGTCTGATTTGTTTATGAATATTTATTGGGAATGAAGTGGTCCTAAGTGGTATACTTTATCCTGACCCCTTGCCCACCGGGTGGGTAAAGGGGAGTCACAAACCGATTTCCTCAGGTTGGAAATCCGGGGCGGATCTAGTTATCTTGAGTCCTTTGGAGGAGCCTGGAGGGACGTGCCTGATCAACACGGTCCTCTTGGAGCCTCTAAAGTGTACTTGGGGTAGTCCAGTCCTGTGGTAGGATTTGCATGCATTGGCATTAGGGCACTAGTTGCATTTGTTGCTTATGTGTAATTGCATGATAAATGGTTTGAACGTGATAAAGTTTCAATTGTGTAACTCTGAAATTTTGTGATGATTCGAGCATGAAAGCATGGAAAAGAATTTGTGGTATTGAAACAGTGTGCTTGTTTAATTGAGTTGTGTGAAATGTGAATTAAGCTATGTGCAATGTGGATTGATGCAATGTATGTGTGTACTGCCATATGATAGTAGAATTGATAAATGGGGTAGAGGTAGTGACACGCGATAGATTTGAATTCGTTTTGACATTTATGTTCCTTACTTCGTATAGTAAGAATGCCACCGAGGAGAGTGACACGTGCGTCTGGGGCGGTGGCTGATTAGTTATTTGCCCATGAGGGCCCAGGTGCGGGGCAGTTTGCTGGAGGACATGTGCTGTTGTTGGCACAGCTGCGAGAGGGCATCCGACTGGAAGTCCGAGAGCTGAGGGAGGGTATCCGGTAGGAGGTTGACAGACAAGATTTTTAGCCTCTCTAAAAGAGCTAGCTAATGTCGTTAAATCTCTCTTCAAGATAATAAATTCCCTAAGTTTGCACTAAAAGAATAGCAGCAAGCAAGGGGTCGAACCCACAGGGATTAGCCTAGTTTTCTAGTTCTCAAATCAAAACACCCAATTACTCTTGTTCTACAAAATGTCTTGGCAAAAAGTTTTCTTTTTTAAACTAAAGATCTAATTTTTATGTGGTTTTCTGAATAAACAAAGAAAGTAAGTTGATTTTAGGATTAAGATTCAAGGATTAAAAGCATCTAGGATCACAATTTCACCTCCCTATGTTATCTATACTAGTTCATGGTATTAGGGTTGTCTGATTGAAAACATGCTAAACACAAGCCAAGGACAACAAATGGTCATTGAGGTCCTTTTAAGAGTTGTATGCTAGAATGGTCATCTAAACACACAAACATGCAAAGCCAATAAATCATACTTGCAAAAGGATAATGATCACACCATTTACAAATAAGTTATGAATCTCAATCCGCCCCAGACTAGGGCTAAGAATACCAAGGTGTACATCCAATGATAGAGATTAAGAACAGATTCATAAAACATGCAAAACTCAATCATCCAAACCCAAATATTCATAAACACAGCAAAACAACAAGGGGGCTACATTGCTCCCCTAGATTAAAAGAACTACTCACGCATGATTACAAGCAAACACAAAGCAGAAAAGCTCAACATCTTCTTCTAATCCACGCGCACAGCAAAGCTTCAAATCCAGGCTCCAAAATCCGCGACGGCTGCTGCGACGGCTGCAACGGCTGCGACGGCTGCTCTCCTAGGTCAAGGAGCAACCTCCAAGTCGTGGAGCCTCTCTCTCTCTCTAAAAACGTGTAGGGGGTCTAGGATGCATAGCAGAGGGCGTGGAGCTCTTATTTATAGAGTTTGGATGGGCCTTGAGGTGTGTAACCTAGCCCATCTATCAAAACGACGTAGTTTTGATAAGTAATACTCGAAACATTAAAATCTCTATCTTCCATCCACAATTTGGACACGGGCCTTCAGAAACAAATGATCAGCATGGAAAAACGATAGGATCGGTCCAAAAATATCTCTACACGCCAATTTGCACGTGATATGGTGAATTCACGTGCAACTCCAAATCGGCTCAAACTTCTCCCCAAGATTCCTTGCATCCTGTAGAGAGGCCTGAGAGGCAAAAATAGGCTTGCACGTGAAATGGGTGAATTCACATGCAGCTCCAAATGCTCTGAAATTTCTGTGGTAGGTAGAGGACATCATTCTAAGAAACTTTTGTTCTTGCACGCCGATTGTTTGAGGCCATCTACTATGTCAAAAGTGAGGTCCAAAATCTGCCAAAACAGCTTAAAAACGCATGTATTTGCAACTAGCATCTTCCTAGGGGTTAGAGCAAATATATATGATATATGAAGCAATAAGGCTCTAATCATGCTCTTCAACATCCTAAATAAATACTAGAATAACGGCATAAAATGCACGTTATCAAATACACCACACTTGAACCATTGCTTTTCCTCAAGCGAAAACATACAAGCATGCAAAAATAAAATAAACACGCAATCAAACGGAAGAAAAATAAAATAACAATCAAGGAGAATCATGGTTTCCTAAGCATGCAACTCTATCATGATGAAATGGGAATTTAAGCATCAAAATGAGTCGTAACTTAGTGCATTCATGTCCATATCCCTAAGTCCAACAACCATGCAATATCTCCACTTAAATTTTAGATATGAGCAAGCAATCCTTGATAAAATAGCACCTAGTTTCCCTTTAAGTTCTTACCAAGGATAAGCAGCCTCACTCAAATATAATAATTCTCAAGCCCAATACCTATTAATGAACAATGGATGGAAAACTCTATCTCTACACTCACCATCAGCTATTGATTAAATACTTGCCAAGCAATCATGAGAGTTCCCTATTGTGCTCATCAAAGAAACCACACCCTCCATTCTACTTTATTTGAACTCACACGCTAGTCTAAACTCAATAAACTCACACTTTATTCTAATAACCGATAAAACGAAACCATGAGCTAAAGAATTGAGCTCAACACTCTCAAATAAACATAACACAATTCAGCCAATGTGGCTTCAAATAAATAATCACACATAAACATCAAGCCATTGTGGCTTTTATTTTGAATCCCTCTTTTTTTTTTTCTCTTTTTTTTTTAAATAATAACCTTACAAGGTTGCATTTTATGCTCTCCCTTGATGGATTATTCACTCTTTTTTTTTAACTCACATAACACATAAATAAGACTGATTTTTTTCTAATGCAAACTCCTTGCCATTTTGCTACATAAGGAGAGACAGAAATTCATTGATGTCTCACATCCCATTTCCAATTAAGTGATGGCTTTTTCACATTCTATATCACAACCTTTTCCAATAATATCACACAATAAAGAAAAGAATGCAAAGACAGTCACAGTGACTCAGAGGTCTTGCATCCTAACTAAACACCAAACACTGAGCACTAACAAGTAATCACATGCTTACTTGACTCCTACCATTAAATAACCAATGTTGAATGCAAGAAGAGTAGCAATTATTACCCATACCCTAAATGTCACTCAAGGGCTAAAAAGAAGTTGTTCTCATTTTGCATTTCTTTTTCACTCAACTTTAAGGGTTACTTAGGTCTATCATAGCATTTCATGCTCAGCTAATATTCAAAACTCAGCTCCAAAAACATGGTGATATCATTCAACAGATAAAGACATGATTAAACCAATTCAGAGCACATTTTAACTACTTTAACACCCTTATCACAACATGATACTAATGTGGCCCAAAAAGTAAATGTAGGCCAAAATTGCATACTTAATATCCATGTCTCTACAAGCAAATCATTCAAGCAAACAACTCAAACAATCATGCAACTAAAAATTTTGGTTTTTTTTTTGTTTAAATAAAACATGCAATCACAACATGAAAGACAAGCAAGTGGCTCAAGTCACTCCCCATACACCACACTTAAAATATGCTATGTCCTCATGGCATAAAATAGGGAGTAGGAAAATACTTACCTCTCAGTTGGCAAGCTGTAATAGTAGATGACATTGGCCACCATTCGTCGCACCTGAGCCACAAAGTCAACCGACGTCTCGCTGCGCACTTCCCAAGTTTCTCTCCCTTGCAGAATAGCCATCATGTAGTAGCAAGCAAAGATTCCACTAGAGTGATTTTGGTGTGGAAGCCTTTGAAGATGGCCTCTCTTTATATAGCGTGCAGAAGGAAAGATGCTCCAATTGGCATGATACACGTGCCCCTAAATTTTTAGAGTGTTCTGACCAAATTAGCCCTTGCACGTGAATTGGTTGAGCCCATCTTCATGCACGTTTGGGCTTCACTTGCTCCTTGCTCCTTGACTTTGACTTTAAAAACAATTCCACAAGTTCAGGACCCAATAATTTGCTCATCCTGCAAATGGTTAGTTAAGAAAGAAGCAAAGTCTCCTGCACAATGGTTAGCTTGCAAATAATTTATTGAATAAAATAAATAAAAGAAAATAACATAAAATAAAACATAGCAATAAACATTGGGTTGCCTCCCAACCAGCGCTTTATTTAAAGTCTGTAGCTAGACTTTGTCATACTAAGCTCAACCAATGTATGAAAGGCTTTCATCCTGGCATTGTAAACCTCAGCAGTCTCATAAACCATAGCAATCGGATGAATGAACCGCTGTGGGAGCCACTTGAACTCCTGATTCAATTGTTGATAGGGAGACACCTCCACAAACTTATGGTTCTCCTTCCTCTCATTCCATCGAGGTGGTAAAACAAATTCAGCATACTCCACAATTGGAGTAGTCATGATGCACGCATGGTTACCTCCCTTGTCAAGCACTTCCTTCTCTTGTATAAAGGAAGATGATTCCAAAGCAAACATAGTAGTGGTGGGCTCATGTAGCTTGTCTTCATAAAGAGTACCTTGGTTTGATGTGCCTTCAGATATGAGAATTATAGCATCATCATCCAAGATTTGTTCCTGCATCCTTGGGTTGTCATTTATTGGTTTCTCATGTTCTTCTAACACCCCGAACAATTCAAGTCTTCCTCTTCTTCTCGGATGGAAAAATTGTCCTCATAAGCTCCAACCATGGGAAGAGTTGAAGTGGATACATCACATGGGCTATTAAATTGTGGTGGAGGGACAACCTCATCATAATGAACCATTGCCCTTGTATCCACTTCTTGGTCTATAGCATCATTAATGGTTTGACCAGCTAGAATGCGAGCTTCATCTTCAGAATCATTATTAGCAGAAAACTCCCATTCTTGTGAGGCAGATGTCAAAGATTGATACATGAAAGTTGGAGTGATGGCTTTGCAATTCTCTTCGGCTCTATCTCTGTGTCACCAGCAAAGGAGTTAGATGAGACTCCGTTATCTCGCATTTTGAACCATACTCATCAATAATTGCTCTATATTTTTTATGGTAGTCTCCAAACTTCCTAGCCTTTCATTCAAATCCTCTCCCTCTCTTCTGGTTTCTTCATCTTCAACTTGGGGCTGCCACTCTTGTTGTTGATATGGACAATAATTGCCATTGAGTGGGGCTTCGAGTAAGCTTCATCTTGATATTGCCCAACCCATATGTTCTCAGAATATCCATTGAAGAAACCATTAAACTCCTCAGGTGGTGGCTCTTGTGGATAGTAGTCACCCTCAGGTTGGGTGTAAGTTGGCCATACTTCTCTACCATCTCCATTAATACTCCCACCATAACAAGGAGGCTCCTGGTATGAATAACTGCTTGTGGGAGGATCATAGACAGTGCAATCCCAAGCATTATATGAAAATTGATCTGCTGCATGGCCTGGAACATAAACATGTTGGTCTGCCATCATTGAATTCTCTTCATCTCTCCCTTGGTTTTCCCACAAATATTTGTTGCCTTAGATCATCTTTTCCAAACATTCTTCCATGGTTAGCTCCTCCTCATCTCCAAACTGTCTATCCATTGGAGTGCTGTTCAGGTTCTGGATTAAAGGACACAAGTTCCCCTCATCGCATACACAACTAGCAATTCTTCAAACACTTCGTGTATGTTCCTGAAAAACAACAAGAACACACCCAACAGCTCCGAACAATGCAAAATAAACAAATAAAGAACACAAAATAACAGAAAATAAAAGACAAAATAAAACACCAAGATCAGAATTCAAACAATTTCACTCAATGTTGATTTTAAAAACTAGTTAACCGTTAAATCCCCGGCAACAGCGCCAATTTGACAAACAAAATTTTTAGCCTCTCTAAAAGAGCTAGCTAATGTCGTTAAATCTCTCTTCAAGATAATAAATTCCCTAAGTTTGCACTAAAAGAATAGCAGCAAGCAAGGGGTCGAACCCACAGGGATTAGCCTAGTTTTCTAGTTCTCAAATCAAAACACCCAATTACTCTTGTTCTACAAAATGTCTTGGCAAAAAGTTTTCTTTTTTAAACTAAAGATCTAATTTTTATGTGGTTTTCTGAATAAACAAAGAAAGTAAGTTGATTTTAGGATTAAGATTCAAGGATTAAAAGCATCTAGGATCACAATTTCACCTCCCTATGTTATCTATACTAGTTCATGGTATTAGGGTTGTCTGATTGAAAACATGCTAAACACAAGCCAAGGACAACAAATGGTCATTGAGGTCCTTTTAAGAGTTGTATGCTAGAATGGTCATCTAAACACACAAACATGCAAAGCCAATAAATCATACTTGCAAAAGGATAATGATCACACCATTTACAAATAAGTTATGAATCTCAATCCGCCCCAGACTAGGGCTAAGAATACCAAGGTGTACATCCAATGATAGAGATTAAGAACAGATTCATAAAACATGCAAAACTCAATCATCCAAACCCAAATATTCATAAACACAGCAAAACAACAAGGGGGCTACATTGCTCCCCTAGATTAAAAGAACTACTCACGCATGATTACAAGCAAACACAAAGCGAAAAAGCTCAACATCTTCTTCTAATCCACGCGCACAAGAAAGCTTCAAATCCAGGCTCCAAAATCCGCGACGGCTGCTGCGACGGCTGCAACGGCTGCGACGGCTGCTCTCCTAGGTCAAGGAGCAACCTCCAAGTCATGGAGCCTCTCTCTCTCTCTAAAAACGTGTAGGGGGTCTAGGATGCATAGCAGAGGGCGTGGAGCTCTTATTTATAGAGTTTGGATGGGCCTTGAGGTGTGTAACCTAGCCCATCTATCAAAACGACGTAGTTTTGATAAGTAACACTCGAAACATTAAAATCTCTATCTTCCATCCACAATTTGGACACGGGCCTTCAGAAACAAATGATCAGCATGGAAAAATGATAGGATCGGTCCAAAAATATCTCTGCACGCCAATTTGCACGTGATATGGTGAATTCACGTGCAACTCCAAATCGGCTCAAACTTCTCCCCAAGATTCCTTGCATCCTGTAGAGAGGCCTGAGAGGCAAAAATAGGCTTGCACGTGAAATGGGTGAATTCACATGCAGCTCCAAATGCTCTGAAATTTCTGTGGTAGGTAGAGGACATCATTCTAAGAAACTTTTGTTCTTGCACGCCGATTGTTTGAGGCCATCTACTATGTCAAAAGTGAGGTCCAAAATCTGCCAAAACAGCTTAAAAATGCATGTATTTGCAACTAGCATCTTCCTAGGGGTTAGAGCAAATATATATGATATATGAAGCAATAAGGCTCTAATCATGCTCTTAAACATCCTAAATAAATACGAGAATAACGGCATAAAATGCACGTTATCAGAGGTTCAAGAGGAGGTGTGCCGTGAAATGGCAGCACAGCAAGTGTTGCCACCACAACCACCACCACCACCAGTGGGGGGTTAGCTCGTGAGCGTGAGAGTTCGTTGGGTGGCGTATCGATTCGTGCAGAGGATAACGTGGTGACAAGGTTCCGAAAGCAACAACCTCCAAGGTTCAACGGAGAAGGGGATCCTGTGGTAGCTGAGCATTGGTTGAGGCAGATCAAGCATGTGTTTTCCTTTCTCCTACCCCGGGAGGAGGATAAGGTGAGACTAGCCATTCGGCAGCTGGAGGGGAATGCTTTGGAGTGGTGGCTGAGTGTCGCGGGGAGCCGTGCAGTGCAGTTCATGTTATGGGAGGAGTTCTTGCAACTCTTCCATGACGAGTTCTTCCCCGAGTCATTAAGGTGGCAAAAGAGGGAGGAATTTGGCAGCTTGAGGCAGGGATCAAAGACAGTGCCCGAGTATGAGCAGGAGTTCTGGAGTTTGAGTAGGTTTGCTCCCGAGACTGTGGCGAGGGAGGATCTGAAGGCCCACAAGTTCACTTTGGGCCTTAGGCCAGCCCTTAGGCAGAGGTAGCGATCTTGCGTTTGAGGACTTATACTGAGGTAGTAGAGACAGCTTGTATTGCTGAGAGGGAGCTAGATGATGGGAGGCAAGCCCATCAGGGTCGCCAGTTATAGGGCGGATCTGAATGTGATTCGGGGCCCAAGAGGCCCAAGACCGAGGAGAGAGATAGCAGTTCCTTCCGCAACAGGGGACAGCCATCGGTGAACCCAAGGAGGTCTAGCTTTGGTGGCAGTAGACAAGGAGGTTAAACAGGAGGTCTCCCCAGCGGTTGTCATTGTTGTGGGGAGCAAGGCCACTACAGGAGGGAGTGTCCAAAGAAGGATTGGACATGCAATAGTTGTGGACGAGAGGGCCGTTTGAGCCAGGTTTGCCGGAGTGGTAACAGGGGAGTTGGGGGCATGCCATCCAGCACGAGGAGTAATGCCAGTTTCCGTGCACCAGCAAAGAGACCAACTCGTCAGTGGCAGGTTAGTCAGGCAGGATCGAACCAGACCCGACCTTAGGGGAGGCTAGAGCGACAGCAGGCTGATGCTGGAGCCAGATAGGGTGGAAATCGTCTAGAGGGTGAGCCGACTAGTTGCACGGGCCAAGGGAGGGTGTTTGCGCTGAATGCAACACCCCAGGAGGAGGCTGAGCTACCACCTCCACCGGCGGAGGGTGGGGCAGGACCATCGGTGGTTAGAGGTACCCTTTTGATCTCTCGTACGCTTGTTTCTGCTCTTTTTGATACGGGTGCATCCTGTTCGTTTGTTGCTGAACTTCTGATTGAGGAGTTGGGATTCGCATGTGTTGAGGCAGAGAGACCCCTAGCAGTGGAGTCTCCGGTGAGGGGTATGATTGAGGTGCGGCATGTATGTCATGACTCGTGTGTTAACTATAGGGGATGTGGAGCTTAGTTTCGATTTGTACGTGATGCCCTTGCGTTCATTTGACCTGATCTTGGGTATGGATTGGCTTATGGCTTTCCAGGCCAAGAAAGATTGTTATCGGTGGCGTGTATCCTTCGTGACACCTGCAGGGACTTCTTACACCCTGCAGGGGGAGTGGGACTATGAGGCGAGTCGAGCTGGGCCAGTGCTGGACCAGTGGGGTGCCATTACCCACAGGTTGGCAGCCCTGACCTTTGCTGAGGAGGGGAAAGTGGAAAAGAGAGTGTGGCCAGCAGTTGTTGACCAATTTCAAGATGTCTTTCCTGACCAGTTGAGGAGTTTACCTCCTAAGAGAAGTGTAGAGTTCACCATTAGTTGGGATCGGGGACTGGCCCAATCTCTCAAGTGGCATATCGTATGGGGCCAGCCGAGTTGAGGGAACTTCAAAGGCAAATAGAGGAGTTGGTGGACCAAGGGTATATCAGACCGAGTATCTCACCCTAGGGTGCTCCGGTGCTCTTTGCAAAGAAGGCAGATGGCACGCTCTGCCTCTACATTTACTACAGGAAGCTGAATTTGGTGACTATGAAGAACAAGTATCCGTTGCCTCGGATAGATGACTTGTTTGACCAGTTGAGTGGGGCCTAGTGGTTTTCCAAGATAGATCTGTGATCGGGGTATCACCAGTTAAGGGTTAGGGAGAAGGACATCCCTAAGACGGCTTTTCGGTGCAGGTATGAGCACAATGAGTGGGTAGTGATGCCTTTCGGGCTCACTAATGCACCAGCAGTGTTCATGCATTTGATGAACCAGGTCTTTGCTCTATATTTGGATTCCTTTGTGGTGGTGTTTATAGACGATATCTTGGTGTATTCCAAGACGGAGAGGGAGCATGTGGAGCATTTGGCGACAGTGCTGCAAACCTTGAGGGACCAGCAGTTGTTTGCTAAGTTTAGAAAATGTGAGTTTTGGATGCAGGAGGTTCACTTTCTTGGCCATGTAGTGTCAGCTGAGGGAGTTAGAGTGGACCCAGCCAAGATTGAGGCTGTGGAATCGTGGGAGAGGCCAACCAATGTTTTCAAGATTCGTAGTTCCCTTGGTTTGGCGGGGTACTATCACCATTTTGTAGAGGGATTCTCCCGTTTGGTGGCTCCTATGACGGCGTTGACCAAGAAGGGAGTGAAGTTTGAGTGGACTAATAAGTGTCAGCAGGCGTTTGAGGCTCTCAAAATCCGTTTGACCACCGCACCTGTGTTGAGGTTACCTAGGGAGGGTATCCCATATGAGGTGTATTGTGATGTGTCCAGGATTCGTTTGGGGTGTGTGCTTATGCAGGAGCACAGTGTGGTAGTTTATGGGTTGAGGCAGCTGAAACCTCATGAGCAGAATTACCCTACTCATGATCTTTAGTTGGCAGCTATCATCTTTGCCTTGAAGAGTTGGCAGCATTACCTTTTGGGGTAAAAGTTTGTGGTGTTCTCAGATCACAAGAGCCTTCAGTACATCTTTACTCAGAAGGACTTGAATTTGAGGCAGAGTAGATGGGTGGAGTATTTGCAGACTTTCGACTTTACTCTTGCCTATACCCCAGGCAAAGGCAATGTTGTGGCTGACGCGTTGAGCAGGAAGGGGAAGGCTGAGGTGGTCGTGAGAGAGTGGAAGCTGATGGAGCAGTTAGCGATGTTGCGGTTGCAGCCTATAGCTTGTGATGGTAGGCCAGTGCTGAGTCATATGGTTGTTGTACCTGCACTGTACCAGTGAGTCCGGGAGGGACAATTGGGAGATATTGAGTGTGAGATTCTTTGTGCTCATATTGAGGCTGGTGAGCTATCTGAGGATTGGACAGAGGGTCCTGAGTATTAATTGTCTTTTCAAGGGTGACTCGTCGTGGTTTCACCTCTTCGGGATGAGGTGATGAGGGAGTTTCATCAGTATAGAGTTGTTATGCATCCTGGGGGTACGAAGATGTACCACGCGCTTCGTGGACATTTTTGGTGGCCTAGGATGAAGCGAGATGTAGCTGCTTTTGTTTCGAGGTGCCTCACTTCTCAACAAGTGAAGGCTGAGCACCAACGGCCAGCAGGTATGTTACAGCCGTTGCCAATAGCGGAGTGGAAGTGGGATCACATAGCGATGGATTTTGTGACTGTATTTCCCCCAATACTGGAGGAAAGACATGATTTGGGTGATTGTGGATCGATTAACGAAGTCGGCCCACTTCCTTGCCGTTCGAGAGCGGGATTCCATTGGGGCCTTGAGTCAGCTGTATGTGAACGAGGTCGTGAGACTGTATGGGGTACCATTGTCAATTGTGTCCGACAGAGATTCACGGTTCACTTCCCGTTTTTGGGCAGGCTTGCAGGAGGCTATGAGGACAAAGCTTAACTTGTAAGGACCCGTACCTTGAGTTAGTCACAGTTTTGTCTTCTGAGTAGAGTTTTTCTAGTTTTTCTAGATTTTGACCTAGTAAATGGACTCCAATGAATTCACGTGCAAAAGGAAAGATGCTTAGAATGATGTCCTCTATCTACCACAGAAGTTTCAGGCCAAACTGACGTGTATATGAGGTGCACGTGATATGGGTCCAATTCACGTGCAAGTGTGGTTGTCTTCTACATGATGCAAGGAGGCTAGGGGTGAAGTTTGAGCGCATTTGGAGTGCATTTGGAGTTGCACGTGAATTGGGGAATTCACGTGCAAATTGGCGTGCAGCCATATTTTTGCATGGTTCCCTTGGTTTTGACATTCTAATGATCTTTCTCCAAAGGACCATGTTGAAATTCTGAGTATTTTGGCCTATATGGGTGCGGAAAGGTGCTAACTTGTGTGATCAAAACTACGTCGTTTTGATCCTGGGATTCACTTAATCAAAACTACGTCGTTTTGATGTTGTGTTGTCTATATAAGGAGGAGAAGCCCCTCTGTTTTAGGGCTAGGGTTTGTTGCTCCACCAGCCGTCGCAGAGAGAGAGAGAGAGAGAGAGAGGGAAGGAGAGCTCCTGGTTGCTGCCGGGCGTCTTGCGTAGGTGGTCGGTGCTTCGTGGGTGGACGGCGTTCGACGTGGGATTGGGACATTTGTGTGTTGTTGCGTTTTACTTGAGGTAGGGGTTCTGTTCTTCCTAAATCCTCCTCTGTCCTAGGGTTCTAGGGCAGATTATGGGTTATATCTGTTATATATACATATGTAATCCATATAGGTGTGATCTCCTATATGGATGTTGGCCTTCAATGGCAGTTTTTGGTGTATTCTGGTGTTGGATGGTGTGCATAATAAGTGTTCGATAAAATGCCTGTGTGGATATGTCTGTGTGAATATGCCTAGTATGTGTTTGATTTTATGCCTGATAGGCTGTGCGAACTAAGTGTTTGGTATTATGCCTGTGAAAGTGTGTATGCTACGTGTTTGGTTTAATGCCGTGTGACCTTGTATCTTGTGCTTGTGGAACCCGGTGGTCGTGGAAGCCCGGGATCGGAAATGTTAGCCTGTGTGGCTAAGCCTATATGGCCGTGGATATGTTAGCTGTGTGGCTAAGCCTGAGAGGTCAGTGGATATGTTAGCCCATGTGGCTAAGCCTGAGTGGTCGTGGATATGTTAGCCCGTGTGGCTAAGCCTGAGTGGTCAGGATTTGTTAGCCTATGTGGCTAAGCCTTGTATGGCTGTGGATAGGTGTGTGCCTTGTGAATGTGGAATACTACTTGTTTACATTTTATTGTCACTACACTGCACCTGTACACACTCATGTACACGCTAGGAGCATGGGATGGGTTGGGGAGACCTGATCCCTACTGAGCTGTGGTTGCTCACCCCTCCCTCTATGTTGTGTTTTCTTTCAGGAACATACAGGCGTTAGGTGGGACCCCAAGGTGGAAGACCATATTTACTTTACTGTCTACCATTTATGTTGTTTTTTTTTATGGGAACTGATGTAACCCCAGTGGGGATGGATTGAAAAGAGGACTTTGTTGTAATAAAGACTGGTTTGGTTTGTGGATGTTTAAAATGTAATATTCTTGATTTGTATCCTAACCCCTTTGCCCTCCGTGTGGGTAAAAGGGGAGTCACGTGCCGGTTTCCTCGGGTTGGAAATCCGGGGCGTGACAATATGGTATCAGAGAATGGTCTAGTTGGCCTAGGGTAGTGGGCGGACCTGGTTATCCTAAGTCCTTTGGAGGAGCCTGGAGGGACATGCCTGATCAACATGGTCCTCTTTGAGCCTCCAAGGTATACTTAGGGTAGTCCAGTCTTGTGATAGGATTTGTATGCATTGGCATTAGGGCACTAGTTGCATTTGCTTTGAATGTGTGCTGAACTGTGGATAAGATCATATGATTAAGTGAAATGTGCAACTCTGATTTGTGTGGCAATGTGTACTGAACTGTGCAATGTGATTGATACGATGTATGTGTGCAATGTCATGTGATAGTGGAATTGATCAGTGGGGTAGAGGTAGTGACGCGATAGATTATAAAATTGTTTTGACGTTGTGCTTCTTACTTCGTGTAGTAAGAATGCCGCCGAGGAGAGTGACACGTGCATCCGGGGCAGTGGCTGATGAGTCATCTGCCCATGAGGGTCCGGATGCGGGACCGTCCGTTGGAGGGCATGCGTTGTTACTGGCACAGCTACGAGAAGGCATCCGGATGGAGGTACAAGGGCTACGGGAGGGACTCCGGCAGGACGTTCGGGAGGAGGTGCGCCGTGAGATGGTAGCACAGCAGGTGGTGCCACCACCACCACCACCAGTAGGAGAGCTGCCTCGTGAGCGTGAGAGTTCGCTGGGTGGTGTACCGACTCGTGCAGAGGATGACGTGGTGACACGGTTCCGGAAGGAACAACCTCCGCGATTCAAGGGGGAAGGTGAACCCGTGGTAGCTGAACAGTGGTTGAGGCAGATAGAGCATGTGTTCTCCTTTCTCCTGCCCCGGGAGGAGGATAAGGTGCGACTGGCAATTCGGCAGCTGGAGGGGGATGCTTTGGAGTGGTGGACGAGTGTCGCGGGGAGCCGTGCGGTGCAACTCATGCTTTGGGAGGAGTTCTTGCAACTCTTCCATGAGGAGTTCTTCCCAGAATCAGTGAGATGGCAGAAGAGGGAAGAATTCGGCAGTTTGAAGCAAGGATCTAGGACGGTACCTGAGTATGAGCGGGAGTTCCGGAGCTTGAGTAGGTTTGCTCCTGAGACGTGTGGCAAGGGGACACTGAAGGCCCACAAGTTCACTTTGGGCCTTAGGCCAGCCCTTAGGCAGAGGGTGGCAATTCTACGCTTGAGGACCTATGCTGAGGCTGTAGAGACGGCCCGTGTAGCCGAGAGGGAGCTGGATGATGGGAGGCAGACCCATCAGGGTCGCCCGTTGCAGGGTGGGTTGGAGCGTGATTCCGGGTCCAAGCGGCCCAAGACTGAGGAAAGGGATAGCAGTTCCTTTTCGCAGCCGGGGACAACCATCAGTGCCCCCCAGGGGAGGTCTAGCTTTGGCGGTAGCAGACAGGAAGGTCCAGCAGGAGGACTCCCCAGCGGTTGTCATTGTTGTGGGGAGCAAGGCCACTTTAAGAGGGAGTGTCCCAAGAAGAACTGGCGATGCAATAGCTGTGGACGAGAAGGCCATTTGAGCCGGGTTTGCCGGAGTAGCAACAAGGGAGTTGGAGGCATGGCATCCAGCATGAGGAGTGACGCCAGTTTTCGTACACCAGCGGAGAGACCAGCTCGTCAGTGGCAGGCTAGTCAGGTAGGATCCAGTCAGACCCGACCCCAGGGGAGGCCGGAGCGGCAGCAGACTGAGGCTGGAGGCAACCTTAGCGGGAAGCGTCCAGTGAGTGAGCCGACCAGTGGCACGGGCCAAGGAAGGGTGTTTGCGCTGGAGGCGACGTACCAGGAGGAGGCTGAGCTACCACCCCCACCAGCTGAGGGTGGAGCAGGACCATCGGTGGTTAGAGGTACCCTCTTGATTTCTCGCACGTTAGCTTTTGTTCTTTTTGATACGGGTGCATCGTGTTCCTTCGCTGCCGAGCTTCTTATTGATGGCTTGGGGTTAGCTTGTGTGGAGGCCGCGAGGCCCCTGGTTGTGGAGTCTCCGGTGGGAGGCATGATTGAGGTACGGCGTGTGTGTCGTGACTGTGCATTAACCATAGGCGAGGTGGAGCTGAGTTTTGACTTGCATGTGATGCCCATGCGTACTTTTGACCTGATCTTGGGTATGGATTGGCTTATGGCTTTCCAAGCCAAGATAGACTATTACCGGCGGCGTGTATCCTTCGTGACACCTGCAGGGACCTCTTGCACCCTGCAGGGGGAGTGGGACTGTGAGGCGAGTCGGGCCGGGCCGGTGATGGACCAGTGGGGTGCCATTACCCACAAGTTGGCAGCCCTGACCTTTGCTGAGGTGGGTAAGGTGGAAAAGAGGGTGTGGCCTGCTGTTGTGGACCAATTTCAGGATGTCTTCCCTGACCAGTTGAGGAGTTTACCTCCGCAGAGGAGTGTGGAGTTTACCATTGAGTTGGTGCCGGGAACGGGTCCGATTTCCCAAGTAGCGTACCGTATGGGGCCAGCTGAGTTGAGGGAACTTCAGAGGAAAATCGAGGAGTTGGTGGGCCAAGGGTATATCAGACCGAGTACCTCACCTTGGGGTGCTCCGGTGCTCTTTGCTAAGAAGGCTGATGGCACACTTCGTCTCTGCATCGACTACAGGAAGCCGAATTCGGTGATCGTGAAGAACAAGTACCCGTTGCCTCGGATAGATGACCTGTTTGACCGGTTGAGTGGGGCCCAGTGGTTTTCCAAAATAGATTTACGGTCGGGGTATCATCGGTTGAGGGTTAGGGAGGGAGACATCCCTAAAACGGCCTTTCGGTGCGGTATGGGCACTACGAGTGGATAGTGATGCCTTTTGGGCTCACTAATGCGCCGGCAGTATTTATGCATTTGATGAACCAAGTCTTTGCCCCATACTTAGACTCGTTCATGGTGGTGTTTATCGACGATATCTTGGTGTACTCCAAGACCGAGAAGGAGCATGTGGAGCACTTGGCAACGGTGTTGCAAACCTTGAGGGACCAGCAGCTGTTTGCTAAGTTTAGCAAGTGTGAGTTTTGGCCAGAGGAGGTTCACTTTCTTGGCCATGTGGTGTCACTGAGGGAGTTAGGGTGGACCCGGCCAAGATTGAGGCCGTGGCATCGTGGGCGAGGCCAACCAACGTTTTTGAGATCCGTAGTTTTCTTGGCTTGGTGGGGTACTATCGTCGTTTTGTCGAGGGGTTCTCCCGTTTGGCAGCTCCTATGACAGCGTTGACTCGGAAGGGCGTGAAGTTTGATTGGACTGACAAGTGTCAGCAGGCGTTTGAGACTCTCAAAACCCGTTTGACCACTGCACCTGTGTTGAGGTTACCTAGGGAGGATATTCCGTATGAGGTATATTGTGATGCGTCTAGGGTTGGTTTGGGGTGTGTGCTTATGCAGGAGCACAGTGTGGTAGCTTATGGGTCGAGGCAGCTAAAGCCTCATGAGCAGAATTATCCTACTCATGACCTTGAGTTAGCGGCTGTCATCTTCACCCTGAAGAGTTGGCAGCACTACCTCTTGGGGGAGAAGTTTGTGGTGTTCTCAGATCACAAGAGCCTTCAGTACATCTTTACCCAGAAAGACTTGAATTTGAGGCAGAGGAGATGGGTGGAGTATTTGCAGACCTTTGATTTTACTCTTGCCTATACCCCGGGCAAGGGTAATATTGTGGCTGACGCGTTGAGCAGAAAAGGGAAAGCTGAGGTGGCCGTGAGAGAGTGGAAGCTGATGGAGCAGTTGGTGATGTTGCAGCTGCAGCCTATTGTTCGTGATGTTGGAACAGTCCTGAGTCCTTTGGTGGTTGTGCCTGAGTTGTACCAGCGCGTCCGGGAGGAACAGCTGGGTGACATCGAGTGTGAGGTTCTCCGTGCTCGTATTGAGGCTGGTGAGCTATCTGAGGACTGGACAGAGGGTCCTGAGCATGAGTTGTCATTTCAGGGGAGGTTGGTAGTGGCTTCTTCCCTCAGGGATGAGGTGATGAGAGAGTTTCACCAGTCTAGAGTTGCTGTGCATCCAGGGGGTACGAAGATGTACCATGCGCTTCGGGGACATTTTTGGTGGCCTCGGATGAAACGCGATGTGGCTGCCTTTGTTTCGCGGTGCCTCACCTATCAGCAGGTGAAGGTTGAGCATCAGCGGCCGGCGGGCATGTTACAGCCATTGCCCATAGCGGAGTGGAAGTGGGACCACATAGCAATGGATTTTGTGACTGGTCTTCCACCCACCACAGGGAGGAAAGATATGATTTGGGTGATTGTGGATCGACTCACAAAGTCGGCCCATTTCCTGGCTGTTCGCGAGCGGGACTCCATTGGGACCTTGAGTCAGCTGTACATGAACGAGATTGTGAGACTGCATGGAGTACCATCATCGGTTGTCTCTGATCGGGATTCGAGGTTCACTTCCCGTTTTTGGGCAGGTTTGCAGGAGGCTATGGGGGACCAAGCTTCACTTGAGTACAGCCTTTCACCCTGAGACTGACGGTCAGACAGAGAGGACGAATCAGACTTTGGAGGACATGTTACGGGCCTGTGTGTTAGATTTTGGGGGTTCGTGGGCAACTCACCTTCCTTTGGTGGAGTTTGCCTACAATAACAGTTATCATGCATCCATTGGGATGGCTCCTTTTGAGGCGTTGTATGGGCGGCCGTGTCGATCACCTTTGTGTTGGACCGAGGTGGGGGAGACAGCTCTCTTGGGACCGCAGTTGGTTCAAGAGGCTACCGAGAAGGTTAAGTTGATTCGACAGCGGTTGTTATCAGCTCAGAGTCGGCAGAAATCTTATGCGGATCAGCGGCGGCGACCTTTGGAGTTTTCTGTTGGTGATCATGTGTTTCTTCGTGTTTCTCCACGACGTGGACATCGACGGTTTGGGCGAGGTTCCAAGCTATCTCCGCGGTTTATTGGTCCTTTTGAGATTCCCGGATCGTGTAGGGCCTGTGGCCTACCGGTTAGCGTTACCACCGCGGCTGAGTCGAGTGCACAACGTGTTTCACGTGTCCCAGTTGAGGAAGTATCACCCTGACCCTACTCATGTGATCGATTGGGGGACATTGGACATTGCGGATGACATGTCCGTTGTTGAGGCCCCTATCCGTATCCTAGACCGGCAAGCGAAGCTTTTGCGTGGTCGTGCTATTCCTTTGGTTCGCGTGCTGTGGCAGCACCGTGGCATTGAGGAGGAGACATGGGAACGTGAGTCCGCGATGCGTGAGCAGTACCTAGACTTGTTCGAGGACGAACAATCTTAAGCGTGGGAGGTGGCTGTTGGCCAAGGGATAGTGATGTGTTTTCTTGTATTAGTTGCGTACGATTTGGTGTATTTGTATTGTCTTTTAAAGACGTGTTCTTATTTGTGATGTGTTTTTGAGATGTGTATTCGTGACATGCGGACATGTGTTATATGCATTATTATGGTTATGGATTATGGTGGTACTTTGTTATGTTCTGTTGTGCTGTGTGCGGTGTATGACCCATTTGGGTGTGGTGGCTTGCCGGGTGGCAAATGGGTAGCTTGTGTTTGTTTTCCTCGTATGTCATTTCTTTTCAAGGACGAAAAGTCTTAAGGGGGAGAGGATGTAAGGACCCGTACCTTGAGTTAGTCACAGTTTTGTCTTCTGAGTAGAGTTTTTCTAGTTTTTCTAGATTTTGACCTAGTAAATGGACTCCAATGAATTCACGTGCAAAAGGAAAGATGCTTAGAATGATGTCCTCTATCTACCACAGAAGTTTCAGGCCAAACTGACGTGTATATGAGGTGCACGTGATATGTGGTCCAATTCACGTGCAAGTGTGGTTGTCTTCTACATGATGCAAGGAGGCTAGGGGTGAAGTTTGAGCGCATTTGGAGTGCATTTGGAGTTGCACGTGAATTGGGGAATTCACGTGCAAATTGGCGTGCAGCCATATTTTTGCATGGTTCCCTTGGTTTTGACATTCTAATGATCTTTCTCCAAAGGACCATGTTGAAATTCTAAGTATTTTGGCCTATATGGGTGCGGAAAGGTGCTAACTTGTGTGATCAAAACTACGTCGTTTTGATCCTGGGATTCACTTAATCAAAACTACGTCGTTTTGATGTTGTGTTGTCTATATAAGGAGGAGAAGCCCCTCTATTTTAGGGCTAGGGTTTGTTGCTCCACCAGCCGTCGCAGAGAGAGAGAGAGAGAGGGAAGGAGAGCTCCTGGTTGCTGCCGGGCGTCTTGCGTGGGTGGTCGGTGCTTCGTGGGTGGACGGCGTTCGACGTGGGATTGGGACATTTTTGTGTTGTTGCGTTTTACTTGAGGTAGGGGTTCTGTTCTTCCTAAATCCTCCTCTGTCCTAGGGTTCTAGGGCAGATTATGGGTTATATCTGTTATATATACATATGTAATCCATATAGGTGTGATCTCCTATATGGATGTTGGCCTTCAATGGCAGTTTTTGGTGTATTCTGGTGTTGGATGGTGTGCATAATAAGTGTTCGATAAAATGCCTGTGTGGATATGTCTGTGTGAATATGCCTAGTATGTGTTTGATTTTATGCCTGATGGGCTGTGCGAACTAAGTGTTTGGTATTATGCCTGTGAAAGTGTGTATGCTACGTGTTTGGTTTAATGCCTGTGTGACCTTGTATGCTGTGCTTGTGGAACCTGGTGGCTGTGGAAGCCCGGGACTGGAAATGTTAGCCTGTGTGGCTAAGCCTATATGGCCGTGGATATGTTAGCCTGTGTGGCTAAGCCTGAGAGGCTGTGGATATGTTAGCCCGTGTGGCTAAGCCTGAGTGGCTGTGGATATGTTAGCCCGTGTGGCTAAGCCTGAGTGGCTGTGGATTTGTTAGCCTATGTGGCTAAGCCTGTATGGCTATGGATAGGTGTGTGCCTTGTGAATGTGGAATACTACTTGTTTACATTTTATTGTCACTACACTGCACCTTTACACACTCATGTACACGCTAGGAGCATGGGATGGGTTGGGGAGACCTGATCCCTACTGAGCTGTGGTTGCTCACCCCTCCCTCTATGTTGTGTTTTCTTTCAGGAACATACAGGCGTTAGGTGGGACCCCAAGGTGGAAGACCATATTTACTTTACTGTCTACCATTTATGTTGTTTTTTTTTTATGGGAACTGATGTAACCCCAGTGGGGATGGATTGAAAAGAGGACTTTGTTGTAATAAAGACTGGTTTGGTTTGTGGATGTTTAAAATGTAATATTCTTGATTTGTATCCTAACCCCTTTGCCCTCCGTGTGGGTAAAAGGGGAGTCACGTGCCGGTTTCCTCGGGTTGGAAATCCGGGGCGTCACATAACTTGAGTACAGCCTTTCACCTGGAGACTGACGATCAAACAGAGAGGACGAACCAGACATTGGAGAACATGTTGCAGGCCTGTGTACTAGATTTTGGGGGTTTTTGGGCAACTCACCTTCCTTTGGTGGAGTTTGCCTACAACAACAGTTATCAGGCATCCATTGGGATGGCTCCTTTTGAGGCGTTATATGGCAAACCGTGCCGATCACCTTTGTGTTGGACTGAGGTCGGGAAGGCAGCTCTCTTGGGACCACAGTTGGTTCAAGAGGCTACCGAGAAGGTAAAGTTGATTCGTCAGCGCTTGTTGTCCGCGCAGAGTCAATAGAAGTCTTATGCAGATCGCGGCGGCGACCTTTAGAGTTTTCTGTGGGAGATCATGTGTTTCTCCGTGTTTCTCCCCGTCATGGACATCGGCGGTTTGAGCGAGGTTCCAAGCTATTTCCACGGTTTATTGGTCCTTTTGAGGTTATGGCTCGTGTGGGGCCAGTGGCCTACCGGTTAGCATTGCCACTGCGATTGAGTCGGGTGCACAATGTGTTCCATGTATCCCAGTTGCGGAAGTATCATTCTGATCCCACTCATGTGATCGATTGGGGGACATTGGACATTGAGGATGACATGTCCGTTGTTGAGGCCCCTATCCGTATACTCGATCGGCGGGAGAAGCTTTTGCGTGGTCGTGCTATTCCTTTGGTTCGTGTGCTATGGCAGCACCGCGGCATTAAGGAGGAGACCTAGGAACATGAGTCCATTATGCGTGAGCAGCACCCAGAGTTGTTCGAGGGTGAACAATCTTAAGGGTGGGAGGTGGCGGTCGTGATGTGCTTTCTTGTATTAGTTGTTTATGACTTGGTATTTGTATTGTCTTTTTGACATGTGTTTGTATTTGAGATATGTTTTTGAGATTTAGACTTGTATTTGTGCTATGCGAATATGTGTTATGTGTATGGTGATGCATGTGGTTATGTTTATGGTGGTGCTGTGTTGCCGTATTGTAAATGGGTAGCATGTGTTGGTTATTCCTTGCATGTTGTTTCTTTTCGAGGACGAAAAGTCTGAAGGGGGAGAGGATGTAATGACCCGTGTTTTGGGATGCGAGGAGTTAGTCGCAGTTATGCCTTTTGAGTGGCAATTGTTGGGTTGTAGGGAGTTTTATTCCGACACACATTGGCTAGAACACTTTGTTTGATGGTGAGTAAGCTAGGGGCAAGATTTGAGCCCAAGAGGAAGCTTTTTGGGGCTGCACGTAACAATGGTTGTCACGGGCAGTGAGGTTTTCGCATGGGAGCCTTCCTAACGTTGTTCTAAAGCTTGCGGAAAAATCTTAGGGCATTTGGAGCTTGCACGTGACAATGGTCTTTGTCACGTGCAGCCATGTTTTTGCACCATCACCTTGGTTTTATGATTCTAATCATCTTTTCCTAAAGGAGCATGTCGGAATTGTGGGTATTTTGTCTTGTGTGGATGCGGGAAGGTTGTAGCCTGTTCTATCAACACTACATCGTTTTGATGCTGGGATTCACTTAATCAAAACTACGTCATTTTGATGTTGTGATGTCTATATAAAGAGGTGGAGGTCTCTTAGGTTTAGGGTTCTTCATTTGGTTAGCCACTGCAGCCGTCGCAGAGAGAGAGAGAGAGAGAGAAGGAGAGCTCCTGGTTGCAGCTGGAGTGTCTAGCGTGGGTAGATGACATCTAGCGTGGGAGCGTGAAGGATCTTTGAGGTAGGGATTCTGTTCCACCTTGAACCTATCCCAGAGTTTTGGCCTTGTGATAGGCAGTCCATTGTATATTCTGGATATATATATATATATGTAAATCCATATAGGTGTGATCTCCTATATGGATGTTGGCCTTCAATGGCGTATTTGCTTGGATATTTGCATATATGCCCGTGAGGCTAGGGATTACGCATGCTAAGTGTTTGTTTTTATGACTGTGTGGCTATGCATGCTAGGTGTTCGATTTTATGTCTGTGTGACTAAGTTTGAGAGCCTATGAATGTGTGCACGCTATGTGTTCGATGTTATGCCTGTAAGACTATGCAAATCACGTGTTTGATGTTATGCCTATGTGGCTTTGTGTGTTGTGTGTTTGTTGGTACACCCGGTGGCTGTGGAAGCCCGGGGCTATTTTGGAACCCGGTGGCTATGGAAGCGCAGGACTGTTTTGGAACCCGGTGGCTGTGGAAGCCCGGGATTGTTTTGGAACCCGGTGGCTGTGGAAGCCCAAGACTATTTATGTTAGCCTGTGTGGCTGTGGATACGTTAGCCTGTGTGGCTATGGCAAAGGTTGTTCTTGTTCTGTGACTTATGTGTTGGCGCTTGATTGGATTATAAACTGCTTATATTTTATTGTCACTACACTGCAGTTGTGCACGTCCTCATGTAGATGCTAGGAGCATGGGATGGGTTGGGGAGACATGATCCCTACTAAGCTGTGGTTGCTCACCTCTCCCGTTGTGCTTTGTTTACTTTTCAGGAACCTACAGGGGTTAGGTGGGAACACCAAGGTGGAGGACAGACCTACTTTGTAGCTTTGTTTTAATGTTATTTGTGTTTTGTTATTTTGTGGAACTACTGTAACCCCAATGGGCAAATGATGTAAAGGATTATTGAGTTGAATAAAGATTTGTGGTTTGCCTTCATGGATTACTGTGGTTTGTATGTGAAAAAGATATATGATTTGTTTATGAATATCTATTGGGAATGAAGTGGTCCTAAGTGGTATACTTTATCCCGACCCCTTGCCCACCGGGTGGGTAAAGGGGAGTCACGAACCGATTTCCTCGGGTTGAAAATCCGGGGCGTGACATTCTTGGATCAGGTAAGTAAACTTTCCTTCGGTGATCTTCTGGTATGTCAAGCAGTCTTCTATATTCTTCTACAATAGGAACAAGTTCAATGCCATTGAAGTCGAAGCATCTACGCCTTGGCTCCCAAAAATGAAGTGCAACTTGAAGCATGTCTCTATCAACTGGTAGGTTGGTTAAATGCCGTAAATCGCCAAATTGTCGGACATAAGCAATCTTTCTTTCATCCGTCCACTGACTCCATTTGGCCCGTAACTCATTAGTGAAGTCTTGTGAAAATTCTACTGTGACCCGGTCTGCCTTGTGCAACTCTCCCGGTGGAAAGTCTCCTAGACGGCATTGGATTTCGCTTGATGCTTGAGCCACCTCAGTAGCAGTCTCCTTCTCCCATACACCCTCTAGGAGATGACTAAATGTTGCCATGCACCCAATATGAATGACGTGATATGCAATATGGAAGCGTTAGGAGGGCAAAAAGAAATATATACAGAATAGACAAATAAACAAATATTGACATTTTAAACAAACAAGGGATGTCTTAATGCAGCTACCCTGCAAAACCAAGGTTGCATGGCATGTTTAGTCATACAACATGTGGGTCGGTGTGCCCCTAATGGGCCATGATTTCTCACCCTATCTTATTCGTTGGTCCCCAAGCTTCCTCTCTAGAGGGCTCCGTACACCACGGGATTTATTGGAGGGGGGCCTTAAAAGGACGTGCCTTAAAAGGACCTCAAGCCTGGGTGAGGAGTCTGGGGTCCCTTTGCGGATAATGATCAACGCTCGGGGCACTCTAATAAACCTCACTAACCTAAACTGTGATAGAAACCCGGGTAAAAGGTTTATGCATGAATAGAACGATTTAGGGAAAGCAATAAAGCACAACTGTCATGGCATCAAAGCGCGTAAATCAAAGCTATCATGTGACGGCAATTAAACGCAGTAAATAAATCGATAAAATCAAGAATAAAGAATAAAAGAATAAAAACAATTTAAAACAAAGAATAAACCTTTTAATCCTAATTCTAGGCCTAACTCTCTAACTATCCCCAGCGGAGTCGCCAGCTGTCATCACCGGATTCCATCTGGGAGGGAAACCGCTTTAGGGGTGCAGTTTCCCCCAACCATCATCCGAATAGTAATGAAAAATACAGAGTCGCCACCCACCGTTTTTGGGGTGCGGGTGGTCACCTAAAATGAAATTATCTACGTCGTTGGGGATGGGCTCAGGAGTTTATTACGCATCGGGAAGGACTAACACCCCCACGATGCCCTTTCGGTACCAATCTTAGGATTTGTAGATTTCTAACTTGTTTTAATTATTCGACCTAAGGTTAATTAACCTAAAGGTGATGTGAAACTTAACATATGACCTAAAGTCTACTCTTTTTATTCTCCTAAGTCATTTGTTGAAGTAAAATTAAGTTCAATTTGTTCTAAGTGTCTAAAGGGAGTCCTAGCAATTCAATTTGTCCAATTTTTATTTCTACATCCTTTATTAAAGTTGAAAGTTAATTTCAATTTAGTCATAAACTCCTAAAGGAATCTCTATGATTTGTTCTAAACTTAAATCTAAAATAGAATCAAAGTTTTTTTTTTTATTATTTTATTTTAAATCGCACACTATTAAAGGTAAAAAGCACACAAAAATCTAAACGTTTAGGAAAGTTTTAAACACATTAAAATTAAACTAAGATGATCTAAAAGGTTTTTTTTAAATGGTAAAGGAAAACAAAAGGCCAAATAATGAAAAAACAATTGAGTTTGAAAAGTTTGTTTGTTTGCTTGCTTGCTTTTTTCTTTTCTTTTTTTTTTTTTGAGAAGGTTTTTTTTTTTTTTTTTTTTTGAAAAGTTTTTTTTTTTGAGAAAACGTTTTTATATTATTTGTCTAATTTTTTATTTTTAAAAACATTTTTTTTAAAGAAACTAAATGCAAAAATAATCAAAAACAAGTGATGTGTGTGTGATAACGTGTCATCCAAAACAAAACAAGCTCACTTTTTTTTCTCTTTTTTTTTCTCTTTTTTTTACTATGTCAGGTTTACAAAGTATAATGGTATTGGGTTTTCAACCCATGATTTAAAAAAAGAAACAAACAAACAAAAAACAATAAAAAAACAATAAAAAAACAATAAAAAACAATAAAACAATAAAACTTTTTTTCTCTTTTTTTTTCTTCTTTTTTCACAATAGTTGAAATGGATCTGCACCCAAGCTCTACGTAACAGTGAGAAACTCATCCCGTCAACACCCAAGCGCGTAATAAATAAATAAATAAAATGTCAGTAGAGCAAAACAGAAGAAAAACAAGCATAAAAACGCAAATTAACGTCAACCATCATTCCAGATGAGAACCAGATTTAAAGTAAGCAAAGCGTCAAACGTAAATAACCTAGCAAAACAAGCGTTCCAGATCAGCAGGAGTTAAACAGACTAAAACTAAAAACACACGTTATCAAAACCAGCCAGAGCAAACCAGATTAAAAAACAGATTACAAACCTGAATTTAAACCTGCCCAATTAATACTAGATTAAAGGCCAGGTTGAAAACAGTTTAAAACCAATTTGAAAACCAAAAACGAAAAGCCTACCCCAGATTAGAATTAAACCAGAACCCAGATTAAAACCATATAAAAGAGGAGTTAATGCAACTTAAGGGCATATTGAAACTAGATTAAAGCCCTCACGCGTTTAACAACTGACCAAAACACTCACATTTTGAAAACCTTCAGCGTATTCACACACACAAAAAACCAACCAAAGCATTTTTTATTTATTTATTTTCTTTTGTTCGGAGCTGCTGGGTGTGTTCTTGTTGTTTTACAGGAACATACACCAAGTGTTTGAGGAATTCCTAGTTGTGCAAGCCAAGACAAAAGTTTATACCATTTAATCGGGAACCTGAAAGATTGTTTAGAGCTCGTCGAAGAGCAGCTAGGGAAGCAGCACAAGAGGCTGAAGAAGCACTGCAAGTCTTAGAGCATTTAGTAGGTGAATTGATGGCAGATTTAAGGCCTGATGGTGGTGCACCGCAAGGAGGGGCCAATTACAATGGCCAGTATCCAGAAGAAGAGGGGAATCGGTTTATGCCCAGAACCTTGTTAGATTATGCGAGGCCAATGATGTCAGGCCATTATTCTAGGATTCGGCAGACAAGAGTCCAAGCAAATAGCTTCGAGCTAAAGCCGGCGTTGATCAACATGGTGAGCAACAACGCGTTTGTTGGAGGAACAGCCGTGAATGATCCACACCAGCATTTGATGAGGTTCTACCAGATGTGCGACACCATAAAGATCAATAATGTATCGGAGGAGGCAATAAAGCTAAGGCTTTTCCCTTTCTTTTTAAGGGATAGAGCTCTTGGCTGGTTCAACGATCACCCCGAGGTTCAATCAACACTTGGGAGGAGATGCGGACCAAGTTCATGTCAAAGTACTTCCCTCCTTCCAAGGTGATCCAGCTCGGAGGGGAGATTAGCAGATTCAGGCAAGATGAGATGGATACTCTTGGGTAAAGGGGGCGGAAAAACTTTTATTCAAACTCTTTCTTTTCTCAAGACACAAAGCTTAGTTAAGTGTAATATCTTGGAGATAACAGATGTGAGTTTACAAAGATTCAAAAATAGAGGGGGAAAAACCCTCTTTTACTCTGGTTTATAACTTTGATTCACTTTTTTTTTTTTTCCTGCCAAGGGCCTTTCTTTTGCTTCGCCGCCCTTTCAAGGAAGGTTTTTGTTTAAAAAAAAAAAAAAAATTTTCTAGGGAGACACTTTGGGATATGGGTTTTGGAATGGTTTCGCACTAACTACCTGTAACTTCTCCTGACGGGGGGGCATGGTCAAGAGTGGCGGGGATAAGGTGGCCCTCCGGAGTCCACGGCCGAAGCTTCTCCTCGGGACGCGGCGCAGCGGTATTGGGGCCGGGTGTTTCCTTCTTCGTAGTTATGAAACTCGGACCTCGTTTGGGTCGTCTTTCTAGAATCCTCGTGGGGTCGGGGCTTCCTTAGTCCGCAGTCTTACTCGTGTAGTCTTCCCGTGGAGTTCCTTAGGGGGGGGGGGCCCCGGGTAAGCCTCTCCGTGTGTTCCTCCGGGTGCCCCCGTGGTAAGTTCCTTTGGGGGGGGGGGGGGGGGGGGGGGGGGGGGGGGGGGGGGGGTTGGGGGGGGGTGTCCCTATGCCCCCGTGAGCCCTCGGGCGAGGCGCCCCCGCTTTTTTCCTACTCCTTTTTCCTCCGCTCTTTTGTCTTGTACCAAGGTTACACTAACTCTGCGATCTTTGTCTTGCTTTCTCTACGGCTCTTGGTTTACAACCTTCCATCAAAAACACAAAAGACTCGTCAAATACATAGGCTTACGGCATTTCCAAGTCCCCTTCATGAAGCTTGGGAGCGTTTCAAAGACTTAGTGAGAAGATGTCCCGATCATGGAAGACCCCATTGGATTCAAATTGAATCTTTCTACACAGGTCTTCATCCCCACTGACAAGACAAGGAGAATGCTTTGGAGGATGCTAGATGAATCTAGAGCCTGACGTAGCAAGAGCTCTTGTGGAGAGGTTGTCATTAGCCGATTAGCAAGGTGCGTACTTCAAAGCCAAGGGAGAAGATAGCTTCAGTTGATAATTCTTCCAATCATATGCAAGCACAGATTCAAGCTTTAGTGAAAGGCATGGAAGTATTAGCTCTTAAAGTTGAAGGATCACAATAAGCTTTACAAGTAGTGGCGGGGTCAGGAAGGGAACAAATTATGTTGGAGGAAAGGGCTTGTATCAGAAGCATCAATTTTATCCTCAACAACAACAACAAGGGTACAACCAGAACCAGCTGCAATCTCAGCCATTTCAGAAAAAACCAGAACCGAGGGGGAGATACTTCATTTCAGTACAAATATGTGCCCCCAGGGATGAAACAGAATTCGTATGCTACGGATAATTATTTACACCCACCTCCACGATTTGAGCAGAAACAGCCTCAGCCTCAACAGCAAAGACGAAGGGTATATCAGAATGTGGATGAGCCAACCAAAAGAGAGGATAATTTGGAGGAAAGGGTAGTTACCATGGAATCTTCAATGAAGAATATAGAAAAGCTGCTAGTGAGTTTGGCCCAGAATGTAAATCAAGGAGTCTCAGCTAAATCTTTTCCAAGTGATACTGAGGTGAACCCCAAGGAGAGCTGCAAGGCTATTACTCTAAGAAGCGGGAAGGCACTGAAAGAAGTCAAGAGCCTAAGAAGAAGGCAATTCCAGAAGAACAGAGCAGACCCTTGGAAGCTGATGACCAAGGAAAATCAGATAAAGCTGAAGAAAGAGTGCAAAACAAGAAGGAACAACAGCTGACTAAAGGCAAAATAGTTTAAGAACAAAGGCAAGAGCTCAGGCCTACCATGCCATTTCCTCAGTGCATGACAAATCAGAGGGTTGAGGAAGAGTATGAGCGCTTCTTGAGTTTATTCAAGCGGCTGGAAATTAATATCCCATTTGTGCAAGTTTTGGAGTAGATGCCTAGGTACAGAAAGTATATCAAAGATTTTGTGAAGAAGAAGAGAAAATATGGGGATCATGAGACAGTGGCACTCACTAACGAGGTGAGCAGTGTTGTTCAACAGAGTTTGCCCATCAAGCATAAAGATCCGGGTAGTTTTAATCTCCCTTGTGTGATTGGCAATACACCGCAGCAGCAGGCCCTATGTGATTTAGGGGCCAGCATCAATTTGATCTCCTTTGCTTTGTACAAGCAGCTTGGGCTTAAGGGCATGAAGCCCATTTTCATATCATTGCAGTTTGCTGACCGGTCTACTGGAAGGCCTGAAGGGATAATTGAAGACGTGTTAGTCAAAGTGGGCTCCTTCATATTTCCAGCGGACTTTGTAGTTTTGGAGATGGAAGAAGATATAGGAGTTCAGGTAATCCTTGGAAGACCGTTTCTTAGAACGGGTTGTGCATTGATTGATGTTGCTCAAGGGCAGCTAACTCTGAGAATTAATGAGGAGACCTTAGTCTTCCACATGGGGAAGGCTTTGCAAGATCAAGAGGTGGAGGACTGCCTTTGGGTTGAAGACCTTGAGGAATTGGTGGAAGATTACTTGGCAGAAGAAATTACCACCACCAATAATGGAGCCCTTCAGCTTATAGAAGCTCAACAAGATGAAAAGATGTACTTGACAGCTGAGGAAGATGAACAAACTACAAACTCTCTGGAGCAAGCTGAGGAGGAGAAAGAAGATGACGTGCCTCCAGCTCCAGAACCGAAGGAGCTGCCTAGACACCTAAGGTACGAATTTCTAGACTCTACAAATCAATTCCCTATAATTGTTGCTTCTAATTTGAATGATGTGGAGTGTACTCAATTGCTAGAAGTCCTTAGGAAACATAAAAAGGCCCTAGGATGGAACATTGAAGACATTAGGAGTATTAGTCCAACGATTTGCATGCATAAAATTTTGATAAATGATGATTTTAAACCCACTGCTGAAAGACAAAGAAGATTAAACCCTGCCATGAAAGAAGTTGTTAGAAAAGAAATTTTAAAATGGAAAAATGCGAGTATAATTTATGCTATTTCCGATGGTGAGTGGGTGAGTCCATTGCATGTTGTGCCCAAGAAAGGGGGCATGACCGTGATTAAAAATGAGAAAAATGAATTGATCCCATCTCGCACTGTGACGGGTGGAGCGTGTGTGTTGACTATAGAAAGCTGAACAATGCTACTAGGAAGGATCATTTTCCTCTTCCTTTCATTGACCAAATGTTGGATAAGTTAGCTGGCTATAGTCACTACTGCTTTTTAGATGGCTATTCCGGGTATAATCAGATCATGGTTAAGCCCGAGGACCAAGAAAAGACCACCTTCACGTGCCCTTTTGGCACTTTTGCATTTAGGAGAATGCCATTTGGGCTTTGTAATGCCCCTGCCACCTTTCAAAGGTGTATGATGGCCATTTTTCAGGGTTTGGTTGAGGAGATCATGGAGGTCTTCATGGATGACTTTTCGGTGTTTGGTTCCTCCTACCAACAGTGCTTGAAAAATCTCGATGTGGTCTTAGAGAGATGTGAGGAGAAGGAACTAGTCCTAAATTGGGAGAAATGCCATTTCATGGTAACTGAGGGGATAGTTCTAGGGCACAAGGTGTCTGCACATGGTTTGGAGGTAGACAAGGCAAAAATCTCCACTATTGAGACTCTGCCACCTCCAACCAATGAAAAAGGAGTGAGAAGTTTCCTTGGCCATGCTGGCTTTTATAGGAGATTCATTAAGGACTTCTCAAAAATTGCAAAACCCATGAGTAGGTTGTTAGAAAAAGACACAAGCTTTGAGTTTAATGTAGATTGCTTAGAAGCTTTCAACATCCTCAAGGGTAAGTTAGTCATCGCACTGTTATAGTCACACCTGACCTGGGCTCGGCCTTTTGAGCTAATGTGTGATGCGAGTGATTATGTTGTGGGGGGTAGTCTTAGGGCAAAGGCGAGAAAAGGTGTTTAGGGTCATTTACTATGCTAGTAAGACCTTAGATGATGCTCAACGAACTATACCACCACCGAGAAAGAGTTGCTAGCCGTGGTTTATGGTTGCGACAAGTTTAGACCCTACCTTTTTGGGTCTAAAGTCATTGTTTATACTGATCATGCTGCATTGAAATATTTGTTTGCTAAAAAAGAAGCTAAGCCACGCTTGATTAGGTGGGTTCTCCTCTTACAGGAATTTGACCTTGAAATTAGAGACACAAAGGGAGCCCTAAATTCTGTGGCTGATCACCTCTCCCGTGTGGAGAATGCACCTAAGTCTCTACCTATTGTAGATGACTTTCCTGATGAGAAGTTGTTTGAGGTGCATCATCTTCCTTGGTTTGCTGACATAGCAAATTATTTAGCCACTGGGTTCATACCCAAACAGTTAGACTACCACCAGAGAAAGAAATTGTTAGTGGATGCTAAGAAATTCATTTGGGAAGACCCAATTCTTTATAGGAGGTGTTCTGACCAAATCATTAGAAAGTGTGTCCTTGAGGAGGAGGTAGATGACATAATACATCATTGTCATGCATCACATTATGGGGGCCACTTTGGGGTGCAAAGAACTGTGGCTAAAATCATGCAGTGTGGCTTTTATTGGCCTCACATGGTGAAAGACACCTATGTCCACATCAAAAAGTGTGATAGATGTCAAAGGGTAGGTGGTCTGTCTAGGAAAAATGAGATGCCCTTACCTGAAATCTTTCTAGTTGAAATTTTTGACATTTGGGGCATTGACTTCATGGGGCCATTCCCCAATTTTGATGGGTATTCATACATTTTGCTTGCTGTGGATTATGTGTCTAAGTGGGTAGAAGCTATTCCTACTAGAGTGAAGTATAACGCACATTGGTTATCAGTTCAATTACATATTTACTTGTTTGACATACACTGGTTTTACTTGTTTCAAAGGTTATTTCCTGGAAAATTAAGGTCTGTTTGTCAAATTGGCGCTGTTGCCGGGGATTCAACGGTTGACTAGCTTTAGAAATCAACATTGAGTGAAATTGTTTGAATTCTGATCTTGGTATTTTATTTTGTCTTTTATTTTCTGTTATTTTTCTTTGAGTTTTTATTTATTTATTTTCTTTTGTTCGGAGCTGCTGGGTGTGTTCTTGTTGTTTTACAGGAACATACACCAAGTGTTTGAGGAATTCCTAGTTGTGCATGCCAAGACAAGAGTTTATACCATTTAATCGGGAACCTGAAAGATTGTTCAGAGCTCGTCGAAGAGCAGCTAGGGAAGCAGCACAAGAGGCTGAAGAAGCACTGCAAGGCTTAGAGCATTCAGTAGGTGAATTGATGGCAGATTTAAGGCCTGATGGTGGTGCACCGCAAGGAGGGGCCAATTACAATGGCCAGTATCCAGAAGAAGAGGGGAATCGGTTTATGCCCAGAACCTTGTTAGATTATGCGAGGCCAATGATGTCAGACCATTATTCTAGGATTCGGCAGACAAGAGTCCAAGCAAATAGCTTCGAGCTAAAGCCGGCGTTGATCAACATGGTGAGCAACAACGCGTTTGGAGGAACAGCCGTGGATGATCCACACCAGCATTTGATGAGGTTCAACCAGACGTGCGACACCATAAAGATCAACAATGTATCGGAGGAGGCAATAAAGCTAAGGCTTTTCCCTTTCTCTTTAAGGGATAGAGCTCTTGGCTGGTTCAACAGTCTACCAGCAGGTTCAATCAACACTTGGGAGGAGATGCAAACCAAGTTCATGTCAAAGTACTTCCCTCCTTCCAAGGTGATCCAGCTCAGAGGGAGATTAGCAGATTCAGGAAAGATGAGATGGAGACTCTTCATGAAGCTTGGGAGCGTTTCAAAGACTTAGTGAGATGATGTCCTGATCATGGAAGACCCCAGTGGATTCAAATTGAATCTTTCTACACAGGTTTTCAGTCCCACTCACAAGACAAGGTGAATGCAGCTGCTGGAGGATGCTTGATGAATCTAGATCCTGACGCAGCAGCAGAGCTCTTGGAGAGGCTGTCATTAGCTGATTGGCAGTGGTCTAATATGCATACTTCAAAGCCAAGGGAGAAGATAGCTTCAGTTGATAATTCTTCCAATGATATGCAAGCACAGATTCAAGCTTTAGTGAAAGGCATGGAAGTATTGGCTCTTATAGTTGAAGGATCACAACAAGCTTTACCAGTAGCTGAGCAGGGCTGGAGTGGAGCTGAATAAGCAAATTATGTTGGAGGAAAGGGCTTGTATCAGAAGCACCAATTTTATCCTCAACAACAACAACAAGGGTACAACCAGAACCAGCTGCAATCTCAGCCATTTCAGAAAAAACTAGAACCGAGGGGGAGATACTCCATTTCAGTACAAATATGTGCCCCCAGGGATGAAACAGAATCCGTATGCTACGGATAATTATTTACACCCACCTCCAGGATTCGAGCAGAAATAGCCTCAGCCTCAACATCAAAGAGGAAGGGTATATCAGAATGTGGATGAGCCAACCAAAAGAGAGGATAATTTAGAGGAAAGGGTAGTCACCATGGAATCTTCAATGAAGAATATAGAAAAGCTGCTAGTGAGTTTGGCCCAGAATGTAAATCAAGGAGTCTCAGCTAAATCTTTTCCAAGTGATACTGAGGTGAACCCCAAGGAGAGCTGCAAGGCTATTACTCTAAGAAGCGGGAAGGCACTGAAAGAAGCTGAAGAGCCTAAGAAGAAGGCAATTCCAGAAGAACAGAGCAGACCCTTGGAAGCTGATGACCAAGGAAAATCAGATAAAGCTGAAGAAAGAGTGCAAGACAAGAAGGAACAACAGCTGACTAAAAGCAAAATAGTTGAAGAACAAAGGCAAGAGCTCAGGCCTACCATGCCATTTCCTCAGCAGATGACAAATCAGAAGGTTGAGGAAGAGTATGAGCGCTTCTTGAGTTTATTCAGGCGACTTGAAATTAATATCCCATTTGTGGAAGTTTTGGAGCAGATGCCTAGGTACAGAAAGTATATCAAAGATTTTGTGAAGAAGAAGAGAAAATATGGGGATCATGAGACAGTGGCAGTCACTAACAAGGTGAGCAGTATTGTTCAACAGAGTTTGCCCATCAAGCATAAAGATTCGGGCGGTTTTAATCTCCCTTGTGTGATTGGCAATGCACCGTAGCAGCAGGCCCTATGTGATTTAGGGGCCAGCATCAATTTGATCTCCTTTGCTTTGTACAAGCAGCTTGGGCTTAAGGGCATGAAGCCCACTTCCATATCACTGTAATTTGCTAACCGGTCTACTGGAAGGCCTGAAGGGATAATTGAAGACGTGTTAGTCAAAGTGGGCTCCTTCATATTTCCAGCGGACTTTGTAGTTTTGGTGATGGAAGAAGATAGAGGAGTTTAGCTACTCCTTGGAAGACCGTTTCTCAGAACGGGTTGTGCATTGATTGATGTTGCTCAAGGGCAGCTAACTCTGAGAATTAATGAGGAGACCTTAGTCTTCCACATGGGAAAGGCTTTGCAAGATCAAGAGGAAGAGGACTTTCTTTGGGTTGAAGACCTTGAGGAATTGGTGGAAGATTACTTGGCAGAAGAAATTACCACCACCAATAATGGAGCCCTTCAACTTATAGAAGCTCAATAAGATGAAGAGATGTACTTGACAGCTGAGGAAGATGAGCAAACTACAAACTCTCTGGAGCAAGCTGAGGAGGAGAAAGAAGATGACGTGCCTCCAGCTCCAGAACTGAAGGAGCTGCCTGGACACCTAAGGTACGAATTTCTAGACTCTACAAATCAATTCCCTGTAATTGTAGCTTCTAATTTGAATGATGTGGAGTGTACTCAATTGCTAGAAGTCCTTAGGAAACACAAAAAGGCCCTAGGATGGAACATTGAAGACATTAGGGGTATTAGTCCAGGGATTTGCATGCATAAAATTTTGATGAATGATGATTTTAAACGCACTGCTGAAAGACAAAGAAGATTAAACCCTGCCATGAAAGAAGTTGTTAGAAAAGAAATTTTAAAATGGAAAAATGCGGGTATAATTTATGCTATTTCCGATAGTGAGTGGGTGAGTCCATTGCATGTTGTGCCCAAGAAAGGGGGCATGATCGTGATTAAAAATGAGAAAAAGAATTGATCCCATCTCGCACTGTGACGGGTGGAGCGTGTGTGTTGACTATAGAGAGCTGAACAAGGCTACTAGGAAGGATCATTTTCCTCTTCCTTTCATTGACCAAATGTTGGATAGGTTAGCTGGCTATAGTCACTACTGCTTTTTAGATGGCTATTCCGGGTATAATCAGATCATGGTTAAGCCCGAGGACCAAGAAAAGACCACCTTCACGTGCCCTTTCGGCACTTTTGCATTTAGGAGAATGCCATTTGGGCTTTGTAATGCCCCTGCCACCTTTCAAAGGTGTATGATGGCCATTTTTGGGTCTAAAGTCATTGTTTATACTGATCATGCTGCATTGAAATATTTGTTTGCTAAAAAAGAAGCTAAGCCACGCTTGATTAGGTGGGTTCTCCTCTTACAGGAATTTGACCTTGAAATTAGAGACACAAAGGGAGCCCTAAATTCTGTGGCTGATCACCTCTCCCGTGTGAAGAATGCACCTAAGTCTCTACCCATTGTAGATGACTTTCCTGATGAGAAGTTGTTTGAGGTGCATCATCTTCCTTGGTTTGCTGACATAGCAAATTATTTAGCCACTTGGTTCATGCCCAAGCAGTTAGACTACCACCAGAGAAAGAAATTGTTAGTGGATGCTAAGAAATTCATTTGGGAAGACCCAATTCTTTATAGGAGGTGTTCTGACCAAATCATTAGAAAGTGTGTCCTTGAGGAGGAGGTAGATGACATAATACATCATTGTCATGCATCACATTATGGGGGCCACTTTGGGGTGCAAAGAACTGTGGCTAAAATCATGCAGTGTGGCTTTTATTGGCCTCACATGGTGAAAGACACCTATGTCTACATCAAAAAGTGTGATAGATGTCAAAGGGTAGGTGGTCTGTCTAGGAAAAATGAGATACCCTTAACTGGAATCTTTCCAGTTGAAATTTTTGACATTTGGGGCATTGACTTCATGGGGCCATTCCCCAATTCCGATGGGTATTCATACATTTTGCTTGCTGTGGATTATGTGTCTAAGTGGGTAGAAGCTATTCCTACTAGAGTGAATGATGCTAGGGTTGTGACTCACTTCCTTACTAGGAACATCTTTAGCCATTTTGGGACACCAAGGGCTATAATTAGTGATGAGGGTAGTCATTTCTGCAACAAATTGTTTGACAAATTATTGAACAAGTATGGTGTCACTCATAGGAAGTCTTTAGCCTACCACCCGCAAGGTAATGGACAAGCAGAAGTGTCCAACAGAGAGATTAAGGCCATTTTAGAGAAAACTGTTGGAGCCAATAGGAAAGATTGGTCTCAAAGGCTTGATGAAGCCTTATGGGCATATAGGACAGCTTACAAAACTCCCATTGGGATGTCACCTTACCGTATTCTGTATGGTAAGGCATGTCACTTGCCTGTGGAACTAGAACACAAGGCTCATTATGCCTTGAAGAAGTTAAATTTTAACCCACAAGAGACCAAGGAGCTTAGGATGACTCAATTAATTGAGTTAGATGAGCTTAGGCTGGATGCCTATGATAGTGCTAAATTTTACAAAGAAAGAACTAAGAAATGGCATGATAGACAACTCAACAATGAACCTTTAACCTTAGGGCAGAAAGTTCTTCTATTCAACACAAGGTTGAGGTTATTTCCTGGAAAATTAAGGTCCAAGTGGATGGGACCTTTTGTGATAGTTGATAAGAAGCCATATGGGAGCTTTGAGCTCCTAGCTGTAGATGGCAAGAAATTTTGGGTGAATGGCAACAGACTGAAACCATACTTTGATTCAACTCAGAGGGAGATAGTTGATTCCCTCTCTTTCACCATTGCATGATCATAATTGAAAGTCTAGCTACAGACTTTAAATAAAGCGCTGGTTGGGAGGCAACCCAATGTTTATTGCTATGTTTTATTTTATCTTATTTTCTTTTATTTATTTTATTCAATAAATTTGTTTGCAAGCTTACCATTGTGCAGGAGACTTTGCTTCTTTCTTAACTAATCATTTGCAGGATGAGCAAATTATTGGGTCCTGAACTTGTGGAATTATTTTTAAAGTCAAAGTCAAGGAGCAAGGAGCAAGTGAAGCCCAAAAGTGCTTGAAGATGGGCTCAAACAATTCACGTGCAAGACTTAAAGATGGTCCATAATGCACAAGCAACTAAGTGGCGAAATTTGGGCCAGTTTGGGCTTGAACGTGAATTTGCATGTGAATTACCCAATTCACGTGCACCTCCTTTTGAGCTGTAACTTTCTGGAATGGTAGATGAAGACCATGTGAATCACGTTTACTCTTGCACGCGAATTGCTAGCTGTCATATGAAGGCTCTAAAATGCAAACTACCGATTTTAGCCTTCCTAGAAGCTTCAAACAATTCACGTGCAGAAGGGACTATTACTTGCTAGCTCAAGGGAGACCCACCACCAAAGTTTGGGATGATTCTAACCTGCACGCCAATTCAACCAATTCATGTGCAAGGGCTATTTTGGTTAGAACACTCTGGAAATTTAGGGGCACGTGTATCACGCCAATTGGAGCATCTTTCCTTCTGCACGCTATATAAAGAGAGGCCATCTTCAAAGGCTTCCACACCAAAATCACTCCAGATCTGAGTATTAGAGAAACTCTGCTCTTTTGCTCTCTTGCTCTTCAGTTTTCTGCTCTTTGCTCTTTATTCTCATTCCAAAGATGGTGCGCACAAGGAGGACTGGCCAGGAGGAGGTGCACTCACCTAGTGCTGATAGCCAACCTGAGGAGGAGATACTCTTGGGGCATGCTTTTGATATGCAGGCTTTGGAGGCTTCAAAGCTGGGCTGGGTTAGAGAGGTGGCTCTTAAAATTCAAAATCTGGGATTACAAAGGTTAGTATCTACCCAGCCAACTATTTCCTACTCTGCCCTACAAGAATTTTATGCATCTGTCTCCATGAGTGAGGATGAACTGATAGGGGTTGTGCAAGGGGTATATGTCAGAATTACCCCTGAAATTATTAGACATTGCTTTAACCTCCCTGCACCCAGTGATAGCTTTCCTCAGTTAAGCTTAGGAGAATTTGGTACTGCATGCAACTATGCTAGAAAATTTCAAAGTCGAAGGCAGTATACCAAGAATGGTTTTGTTGGAAAATTTAGATGCCTAGCCTACCTGGTAGGGAAATGCTTATTGATTCAGACCAGTGGGATAGATAGTGTGCCTAAGCCACACCTGGAGTTCATGTATAGCATTGATCATATGCTAAATATGGATTGGGCCACAACCATTTTTAAATGGTGGAAGAAAAACTCATCAAAGCAGATAAATTGTAGATTTTTGTGTTTGATATTTGAAAGCATGCCTACTTTGCATTTTTCCTCCATGGATAGCATCACTTTTCCTTCTCACTGGGTGTTAAGAGTATTGCATGCTAAAGGGGGTTTGGGGATTAGTACCAGAGGTCATTGGGCAACCAATGTTCCTCTTCCATCATAGCCCGCTAGGCACAGTGTTCATGTGGAGCGATCCACTAACTTTGCAAGGGAGACCTCTCCTCATTTGGATCAAAGGAAGCAGACTCTATACAGACTCACTGCCATGTACATGCAGTTCAATGTACACAAAGAAGATATTTTTAATTTCTTTCAAGGCATTCGTGGGCAGGTGGTGAGCGAAGTAGAGGTCATCAATTGGGCAGTCACTAATGGGCACATCACTAGTGCCCAATTTGAAGAATTAATGACCCTCATCTCTGGAGACCAACAAGCTACTTCACGACCTAGAACCAGAGCATGGGAGGCCCCAGAAGTAGCTGCTCATGCATCTCCTAGAGCATGGGAAGCCCCAGAAGCTCCTCCTGCTGCATCTACCGAAGCTTGGAGGCAAGAAACACAGCAGCTCAGGGAGGCAAATGCTAGAACCCAGCGCGAGGTGGAAGCCCTGAGGAAGGACAACAAAGAAGTCAAAGGCCTCCTAGGCAAAATCTGGAAGGCCTTGAGCAAGAGGAAAGCATCAAAACGTTCTCCTATAGTGGAGATATCTGATGAAGAACCCTCTCCATCCCCTGAAGTTTCTTATCCAGCCTAGGCAGATCCACCTCAACTAGAATCTTCAGCTAAGCCATCCTACTATCACCCAGAGGAGGCAGAGCCAGCAACAGGGTATTCACCCTTCCAGCCTTTTACTAATCCTGCATATTCTCAGGCTCTTGTGCCTGTTATACTTCCTGTCTCTTGGGGTACAAACATGCCTGCTGAACCTGAAGACCTTCTTGGCCCTCCTATCCATTTAATCATTAATCCAGCTTTATCATCCGACGAAAGCCAAGCAGCATTTGAAGAGTTCATCAATTCCACGGTTCAGAGGGCTCGCTTTATACGGGATAATGATATCTTCACCCCTTTTGGCCTAAAGAGGATCTCAGAGAATGAATATCTCTACTACGAAGAGATAGACCTCTTCCAGGACCATGCGCTATGTAGTGGAGGCTGGGCCTCATAACTACCCCTTAGCTCAGTTCACTTCCACCATGCTGTGCGAGATATACAATCAACCCTTGTCCGAAGAGGTGTGGTGCCAACGCATCAATGGTGAGAATGAAGGGCACCGCCCTTGGCATGGTATGCATGAGGTGCTGATTCCGGTGCACATTGACCGCGACTATGTATTGGTCCGTTTGAATCTGGATGTAGGACATGCCGTGCTATATGATCCAAGCCAAGGCGAAGGGTTTGCCAGACGGAAAAGACAGTTAGTGCATGGGTTCATCAAACGAATCAAAGTGGCGATGATCAAAGAAGGCTTGTTGGCGGACAAGCTCCCTCTTATTCACTACAACGAAATGCAAATTCCCCAACAGCCTGACCAATTCAGCTGTGGGATCTTTGTTTGCTACTACATGATGGCTATTCTGCAAGGGAAGGAAACTTGGGAAGTGCACAGCGAGACGTCGGTTGACTTTGTGGCTCAGGTACGACGAATGGTGGCCAATGTCATCTACTATTACAGTGTGCCAAACCAGGGGTAAGTTTTTTTCCTACTCCCTATTTTATGCCATGAGGACATAGCATATTTTAAGTGTGGTGTATGAGGAGTGACTTCAGCCACTTGCTTGTCTTTTATGTTTTGATTGCATGTTTTATATAAAAAAAAACAAACTGTTTTTAGTTGCATGATTGTTTGAGTTGTTTGCTTGAATGATTTGCTTGTGGAGGCATGGATATTAAGTATGCAATTTTGGCTTAAAATTTAATTTTTTTATGCCACATTAGTATCATGTTGTGATAAGGGTTTTTAAGTAGTTAAAATGTGCTCTAATTTAGTTTGATCATGTCTTTATCTTTTGAATGATATCACCATGTTTTTGGAGCTGAGTTTTGAATATTAGTTAAACATGAAATGCTATGATAGACCTAAGTAACCCTTAAAGTTGAGTGAAAAAGAAATGAAAAATGAGAACATCTTCTTTTAGCCTTTGAGTGCCATTTTAGGGTATGGGTAATAATTGCTACTCTTCTTGCATTCAACATTGGTTATTTAATGGTAGGAGTCAAGTAAGCATGTGATTACTTATTAGTGCTCAGTGTTTGGTGTTTAGTTAGGGTGCAAGACCTCTAAGTCATCATGGATCTTGCTCCTTTTCTTTATTTTTTTTAAATATAAAAGGCTTATTAGAATGTGAAAAAGCCATTTAATTGGGAAATGGGATGTGAGACATCAATGAATTTCTGTCTCTCTTTATGTAGCAAAATGGCAAGGGGTATGCATTAGAAAAATCAGTCTTATTTATGTGTTATGTGAGTAAAAAAAAGGGTGAATAATCCATCAAGGGAGAGCATAAAATGCAACCTTGTAAGGTTATTACTAAAAAAAAGAAAAAGAAAAAAAAAAAGAAAAGAGGGATTCAAAATAAAAGCCACATTGGCTTGATGTTCATATGAGTAATTAGTTAGTTTGGTAGCCACATTGGCTGAGTTTTGTTTATTTGAGAGTGTTGAGCTTAATTCTTTAGCTCATGGTTTTGTTTTATCAGTTATTAGAATAGAGTGTGAGTTTATTGAGTTTAGACTAGCGTGTGAGTTTCAAATAAAGTAGAATAGAGGGTGTGTTTTCTTTGATGAGCACAATAGGGAACTCTCATGATTGCTTGGCAAGTATTTAATCAATAGTTGATGGCGAGTGTAGAGATAGAGTTTTCCATCCATTGTTCATTGATAGGTATTGAGAATTATTATATTTGAGTGAGGCTGTTTATCCTTTGTGAGAACTTAAAAGGAAACTAGGTACTATTTTATCATGGATTAATTGCTCATATCTGAAATTTAAGTGGTGATCTTGCATGGTTGTTGGACTTAGGGATATGGACATGAATGAACTAAGTTATGACTCATTTTGATGCTTCAATTCCCATTTCATCATTATAGAGTTGCATGCTTAGGAAACCATGATTCTCCTTGATTGTTATTTTATTTTTCTTCCGTTTGACTGCGCGTTTATTTTATTTTTGCATGCTTGTATGTTTTTGCTTGAGGACAAGCAGTGGTTCAAGTGTGGTGTATTTGATAACGTGCATTTTATGCCATTATTCTAGTGTTTATTTAGGATGTTTAAGAGCATAATTAGAGCCTTATTGCTTCATATATCATATATATTTGCTCTAACCCCTAAGAAGATGCTATTTGCAAATACATGCGTTTTTAAGCTGTTTTGGCAGATTTTGGAGCTCACTTTTGATATAGTAGATGACCTCAAACAATTGGCGTGCAAGAACAAATGTTGCTTAAAATGATGTTCTCTACCTACCACAGAAATTTCAGAGCATTTGGAGCTGCACGTGAATTCACCCATTTCACGTGCAAGCATATTTTTGCTTCTCAGGCCTCTACAGGATGCAAGGAAGCTTGGGGAGAAGTTTGAGCTGATTTGGAGCTGTACGTGAATTCACCATATCACGTGCAAATTGACGTGTAGAGATATTTTTGGACCGATCCTATCGTTTTTCCATGCTGATCATTTGTTCCTGAAGGCCCATGTCCAAATTGTGGATGGAAGATAGAGATTTTAAAGTTTGGAGTGTCACTTATCAAAACTACGTCGTTTTGATAGATGGGCTAGGGTACACACCTCAAGGCCCATTCAACCTCTATAAATAGAGGCTCCACGCCCCCTGCTATGGAACCTAGACCCCCCTACACGTTTTTAGAGAGAGAGAGAGGCTTCACGACTTGGAGGCTGCTCCTTGACCTAGGAGAGCAGCCGTCGCGGATTTTGGAGCCTGGATTTGAAGTCTTGTTGCGCGCGTGGATTAGAAGAAGATGTTTAGCTTTACTGTTATGGTTTTGCTTGTAATCATGCGTGAGTAGTTCTTATAATCTAGGGGAGCAATGTAGCTCCCTTGTTGCTTTGCTGTGTTTATGAATATTGGGTTTGGATGATTGAGTTTTGCATGTTTTATGAATCTGTTCTTGATTTCTATCTTTGGATGTACACCTTGGTATTCTTAGCCCTAGCCTGGGGCGGATTGAGATTCATAACTTATTTGTAATTGGTGTGATCATTGTCCTTTTGCAAGTATGATTTATTGGCTTTGCATGTTTGTGTGTTTAGATGACCATTCTGGCATACAACTCTTAAAAGGACCTCAATGACCATTTGTTGTCATTGGCTTATGTTTAGCATGTTTTCAATCAGACAACCCTAATACCATGAACCAGTAGAGATAACATAGGGAGGTGAAATTGTGACCCTAGATGCTTTAATCCTTGAATCTTAGTCCTAAAAACAACTTGCTTTTTTTGATATTTTAGAAAACCACATAAAAATTAGATCTTTAGTTTAAAAAAGTGAACTTTTTGCCAAGACATTTTATAGAACAAGAGTAATTGGGTGTTTTGATTTAAGAACTAGAAAACTAGGCTAATCCCTGTGGGTTCGACCCCTTGCTTGCTGCTATTCTTTTAGTGCAAACTTAGGGAATTTATTATCTTGAAGAGAGATTTAACAACATTAGCTAGCTCTTTTAGAGAGGCTAAAAATCTGTCTGTCAAATTATGGGGAGTGACTTGAGCCACTTGCTTGTCTTTTATGTTTTGATTGCATGTTTTATTTAAAAAAAACAAACTGTTTTTAGTTGCATGATTGTTTGAGTTGTTTGCTTGAATGATTTGCTTGTTCCCTTCTTTTCAGGGTTTTGCATTCATCCGAATGTACGACCAAACTCCCATTGGGATGTCACCTTACCGTATTCTGTATGGTAAGGCATGTCACTTGCCTGTGGAACTAGAACACAAGGCTCATTGGGCCTTGAAGAAGTTAAATTTTAACCCACAAGAGACCAAGGAGCTTAGGATGACTCAATTAATTGAGTTAGATGAGCTTAGGCTGGATGCCTATGATAGTGCTAAATTTTACAAAGAAAGAACTAATCAATGGCACGATAGGTAACTCAACAATGAACCTTTAACCTTAGGGCAGAAAGTTCTTCTATTTAACACAAGGTTGAGGTTATTTCCTGGAAAATTAAGGTCCAAGTGGATGGGACCTTTTGTGATAGTTGATAAGAAGCCATATGGGAGCTTTGAGCTCCAAGCTGTAGATGGAGTAACAAGGCCTAGGTCGCAACAAGGAAATAAACGCACACTGGTTATACTTGGTTATACTTGTTTTTGTGATTGTTCAGTGTGCGTTATACTTCACCCCTTTTGACAAGGCCTAGGTCGCAACAAGTCATTGGAGTTAAATTGGTGTTCCAGAACAAACTTGATATTAATGGAATAGTAATCCGGAACAAAGCTCGACTAGTAGCCAAAGGATATCGTCAAGAAGAAGGCATTGATTATGACGAAACCTTTCCTCCAGTGGCTAGACTTGAAGCAATCCGAATGTTCCTGGCGTATGCATCATATGAAAACTTCACAGTTTATCAAATGGACGTCAAGAGCGCTTTTCTTAATGGAGATCTTCAAGAGGAGGTTTATGTTGAACAACCTCCAGGATTCGTTGAACACAAGGCTGAACACATGGTGTATAAACTACGGAAAGCCTTGTACGGATTGAAGCAAGCTCCAAGAGCCTGGTACGACACATTGTCAAAATTCTTGCTCGAACATAACTTCAGAAAAGGGAAGATAGACACCACATTATTCTTACAGAAAAAGAAAAGTCATTCTCTGATCGTACAAATTTATGTGGATGACATCATTTTTGGATCATCTAATCCGAAGCTTTGTGAAGAGTTTGTGAAGTTGATGACTGGCAAGTTTGAAATGAGCATGATGGGAGAATTATCGTACTTCCTTGGAATAGAAGTTAAACAAATGAAGGATGGAATCTTCATCAACCAAGCTAAGTACACACGGGATTTAATCAAGAAGTTCGGAATGCAAAACTCAACTCCCGTGAAGACTCCCATGCTAGTCAGTGTCAAGTTAGATCCTGATCTTAACAGAGATTCAGTAATTGTGACTGAATACAGAGGTATGATAGGATCATTATTTTATCTTACAACAAGTCACCAGATATCATGTTCGCAACCTACATATGTGCAAGATATCAGGCGAATCCTAAAGAGTCACACATGCTTCATGTCAAACAAATATTACGATATCTTAAAGGGACTGTGAATTTGGGACTTTGGTATCCAAAGGGGACCAACTTCTCTTTATCCTGGATATTTAAATGCTGATTTTGCTGGGTGTCGCATAAACAGGAAGAGCACAAGTGGTACTTGTCAGTTCCTTGGACACAGACTGATTTCATGATGATCAACTCGCAGACATACTCACCAAGCCTCTACCTAATGCAAGATTTTATGAACTACTCCTCAAATTAGGTATGCTTCACCTTTCTGTATAGTTTCTAATTTGTTCATCCAATAGTATGTCTTTCAGAACATGCAGCGTGTTTCATGATGAGCATTAGACACTTACTATTCTTACTACTAATCATCTTTACTTGTGTCATGTATAGTGCTCTGATAATATTCTCATACTTTCATTATGGGAGGATGCTTTACGTTTCCAGACTAAAGTCGCTTAAGCCAACATAATTAAGATATATGAATAAAACCTCCTTAGGATTTCATGATTCAAATTTTCATCTCTCACCACATGCCCAATGCTTTTTCATATTGATTCCAATATTAACATGCCTGGTTGAAGAAATGAAATGGGTTAGCTCGAAATGCCTGGTGGATGAAATCATAGTTGCAGTCTGATCAACTTCTGAAGTGGAGTTTTCCTCAAGGATAGACAGCAATTTCTCAAGATCTAAATATTACAGGAAATGTCCATCAAGAGGATCGCATGGTCTAAGGGGGAGAAACTACTTTATCAATTACCCAAGTAATACTCCCCTTATATGTCTCATGACCTCTTTCCTGGCTGTCTATCTGAGGGGGAGCCTTTCTCGAGAGGATCGCACGATCTAAGGGGGAGCAAAAGCTTCATCTATTACTCCAGTAATAACCCCTGATATGTCTCGGATGTTATACCCTATAACTCTCACTTTTGGATCTGACTGAGCATGCATTGTTAAATCGGAATTGTGGCATGATTGAATGTTTTTGTTTCTTCAACTGTGCATTGTAATATAATAATCAATTGATTGTTTCTGGCATGTGTTCTTTAATCCATTCTCACTCATGAATCTTAAGTTGGGCAACTCATATAGATTTAACTCATCTTAGCTATGCCATTCAGCATGAAGGTTTCGCTATGATAACCAATATGAACTTATGTGTTTCTTATCTGACATATGCTTTGATTTCAGTAAAAATGATCCTTAACTCGTATGCATGTGTCTCGCTTCATTTTTAATGCATAAGTTCTGATTATTTTAGTTCGGATTATGCTGACTTTTCCGTATCTGTTTTGTATCCGTACTAATCCCAACCTGTTAAGTCTTCTATTCTTTTAGTTTATCTTTGTGAAGCTACAAGTTCAAATTCTCTTTGTATTTCAACGATGTATATCTTGTCTGATGTCTCAGATTTGAAGTGTTGTGGTACTTCTTTTCTATTCGACTTTAAGGCAGCAAAGAAATCTACTTTTCTCTTATAGCACCTGTTTCTATGGACTCGGTCTGTTTTTCATCCGGATATTCTTCTATGGATTATCTTTAACCCAAATGATAGTCGATTCAATTTCTCCTGACTCTTGGAATTCTCAAATCGTGATAAACAGAGTATTATCTTACATCGCGTATTATTGAGGAGGGATAATGATAGTCCATTAAATGCACGTCTCGAGATGGGCAATTTGTCACTTCATTTTCCGAAAGAAGGCATACAAGTGTCGTAAATGCTTGGTTATGCTGCCTCCACATCATCTCTTTACTCGGGAGGAGCCAACTATCAAGTCTAATGACATCAGATTATCAGGCGGTTCATTGTTCATTTCGCTTAAACCCTAGACCCGACAGCATCCACTGACCCGCTATATAAATCCTAAGCCTTCATACAAGAGTGATTCCTCACTCTCGCATTTCTTCGTCGCTCCTCATCTTCTCAAAACCCTAAATTTCCTTTCCCTTCTCAGCATCCATTTCCAATGGCACCCAGGACCGTTCTCTCCGGTGTTAATCCCGGCCATCTGGTTAATTGGCCCTCCGTGTCCAATCCTCCGGCATGGTTTCTGGAACTTCACCCTCTACTAGAAGCTAGCCATATCTTAAACCTAGTCTCCATTCCCGTCGATCTCCTTATCGACGATATTGCTGAGTTCTACTGGAAAATTCATTGCACCATTGAGTCCATCCGTTCACCGTTCGGGGTGAATCCATTGTCATCACCCCAAACGTCCTTTGCGCCGCTCTCCATCTCCCCTCTGGGCCTCATCAGTGACCGGGCCCAAAACAAATGGTAGCTTCCATGGGCTACAACTACAAAGGGAAGGAATATAAGCTGAAGTCCTTCCAAGTCGCTACAAATGTATGGCGACCATCCTGAGCCAGTGCCTTCTGGCTCGCACAACAGCCCCCAACTCCATCCCGTACGACCTGCTACTAGCGATGTACGGAGTCTTTGAGGGTCTCCCAATGGATTGGGGGACTTTCTTGTTCCGGTTGCTGGGGAATAACCCGAAGAATCAATCCTTTGGGCGGATACTCAGCATCATCTTCCAGCACTTGCGTCCGTCCCACTTCAACGGACACGGCATCATCCCCTTTCCCCAAGCCTTCTATCTCCGCTATCTTTCGCCTGATAGAAATCTAACGGCTCACCAGCCCTCTGCTGCTATCTGCCTCCTCCCTGCTCCGGAACAACAGGGGAGCTCGGTTGGTGACCCAACCGATAGCTCTGCCCCCGAGGTCATCTCTGCCCACCGGTCCTCCCGGATTCAGTCTGTAGCTGCTCCTTCCATCTCTCGAGGCTCCCAACACAACATTCGCTCCGAACCATCTAAGGTTGTGGCGCCGTCTCAGCCAAGTTATCCTCTGACTGATACTACAGCACCTTCTGCTGCTGATGTCCCCGCACCCGATTCTCCTGTGGTTGCTGCTGCTGTTGATGTTGTTGTTGTTGTGGCAGTGGCTGATGTCCCTACCTCTCCTCCGGAAGCACCCTTGCCCCCTCTTCCTCAACCTCGAGACTACCTAGACCATCTTCCAACTGACACCCTAACGGATCTATTATTCCGTTTTAGCCTCGCCTGCATAGCCACCATCCTCGACAACGACCTTCGGGTGTACTACACTCGCCACACCAAAACCCCGGAGGACATGATCACCTGGAACTTGGATCACGGCTTTCTTACGCCGGCCTCCATTCCTGATGTTCCTTTTGCTGTTACCTCCGGACCGGCCCATGACGCACGAGTTCCTTCCCTTGCTGAGGCTGGGCCCTCTTCCCCAGTTGCCACCATTCCCGTTGTTGACCTCTCTGGTCAAAGCGGATCTGCTACCCCAGATACCTTCAATGCTCCAGATGGTTCCTCCGCTGCTGCTGATGACCAACCCCTCTCTCCAGCTACTTACTCCTTTACCCAACACTGTAATGACCCGTGTCTTGGGATGTGTGGAGTTAGTCACAGTTTTGCCTTTTAAGTGGCAATTTTCTAGTTTTGGGGGAACTTCTACTCATGGACTTCAGCCAAATCATTTTATTTACCAAATAGGGAACTTTTGACGAAAGAGGGCAGTCTAGGGAGGAAGAAATAGAGTGCACGTCATATGGGGCATTATGACGTGCAAGGTTTTTATTGCATGCCTGCCTTCTACATGATGCAAGGAAGCTTGGGGTAGAATTTCACAGCATTTGGAGCTGCACGTCATATGGGGATATGACGTGCATTATGGCATGCAACCATATTTTTGTACCGTCACCTTGGTTTTGTTATTCTAATAATCTTTTCCCAAAGGACCATGTTGGAATTATGAGTATTTTGTCTTCTATGGATGCGAAAAGGTTGTAGCTTGTGCGATCAAAACTACGTTGTTTTGATATTGGGTTTCACTTAATCAAAACTACATCGTTTTGATGTCGTGGTGTCTATATAAAGGGGTTCAGGCTTAGGTTTAGGGTTCTTTTGGTTTCTTTTGCCGCCGCAGCCGCCGCAGAGAGAGAGAGAGAGAGAGAGAGAGAGAGAGAGAGAGAGAGAGAGAGAGGGAGGGAACCTCCGGATCGTTGTCGTGGTGGTTCGCGTGGGTGGACGGTGTCTAGCGTGGAGGCAGGAGCGGAAGGACACTTGCAAGGTAGGGGTTCTATTCTTCCTTGGACCTATCCAAGGGTTATGGCCTTGTGGTAGGCGATTTGTAATCTGAATATACTATATGTAAATCCATATTGGTGTGATCTCCTATATGGACGTTGGCCTTCAGTGGCGTGTATGTGTTTGATATTATGCCTGTGAGGCTATGCGTATTATGTGTTTGATATTATGCATGTGAGGCCATGCATGTTATGCGATTGATGTTATGCCGGTGTGGTTATGCCTGAAAAGTGTTTGATGTTATGCCCGTGAGGATACGTATGCTAAGTGTTTGAGGTTATGCCTGAATGGCTGAGATGTATGTTAAGTGTTTGGTATTATGTCAGTGAGACTGACAATGGAGCCTAAGAAGCCTAAGAGGCTGAGGCAATACTTGTGTACCTGAGGAGCCTGAGAGGTTGAGTTAATGTCAGTGAGACTGACTGAGGAGCCTAAGAGGCTGAGTTACTGTGAGGGGGACTGATTGAGGAGCCTTTGTGGCTGAGGCAATGGTTGTACTTGTTTTGTGGCTTGTTGTGTATAGTATTGATTATGACCTGTTTTAAATGTAATTGCCACGACACCGCACATGTGCACGTCTTCATGTAGATGGTAGGAGCATAGGATGGGTTGGGGAGACATGATCCCTACTGAGCTGTGGTTGCTCACCCCTCCTACTGTGGTGTGTTTTCTTGCAGGAACCTACAGGCGTTAGGTGGGAACACCAAGGTGGGAGACAGTTCTGTTTTGTGGCTTTGTTTTATGTTATTTGTGTTATGTATACCCGTTGAGGCCTTGTAACCCCAGTGGGGAGATGTTGTAATGAGGTTTGAAACATAATAAAGGCATGTGGTTTGGTTATAAATGTTTATGGTGGTTTGAATTTATTAAATATATGATTTTGTTTTTCTGAATATATCTTGTGAAGGTGTATGTTGTCCTGTGTGGGAAAGTCGTATCCTACCCCCTTATCCACCGCGTGGGTAAAGGGGGAATCACGAACCGGTTTCCTCAGGTTGGAAATCCGAGGCGTGTGAAGGTGTAGGTTGTCCTGTGTGGAAAAGTCGTATCCTACCCCCTTATCTACCGCGTGGGTAAAGGGGAAATCACGAACCAGTTTCCTCGGGTTGGAAATCCGGGGCGTGACAAACACGCTCCTGCACCTCTTCATGCGGGGGAGTCCTCCAAAGGCCCAGAGTTTGCGCTTGGACACGCCTCCTTCGGAACGATTCACTCCAACGCTGTGATCTCTACACAGCTGGACCGACACGCCCAAGCCTAGAGCTCCCAAATTGCTACCATCACCATCAAGGTTGATGCTCTCGATGCTCAACTCCTCTCCGCCCTAACTGACTCTTCCACTTCCATCGAGCAGGAGATGGATATTGTCGCCACTTCCGTGCACTCACTATCTACCTCTTTTGCAGACTTGGCGCACACGATGGCTCGTCCTCCTACCGCTCCTCGACGATCTACCAAAATGGGGGAGAAAGTACCATCTGATCCTCCTGCCACTTCCTCCGCTCCTGCTTGTAAGCGGCCTGCATCTTCACTTCTTCCAGGAGTTTCTATCCCCAAACGCAGCCGCTTCTCTCAGCCCAGCTCCTCAAGTGCAGCTCCTCCTTCGGCGTCTCCATCCGTGGCTGTCACCTTCCTCCCATCATACGTGGAACGTGATCCACATGATGCACAGATGGAAATGTTTTCAACGAGATGACCAAGTATGCCACCACTTCCACTACCGAGCGAAGATGTCTATCAGATATCTATCCCTTCTCCCCTCAAGATATTCAAACTCTACAATCTGAGAAGGACCTATTTACCACAGATGACATAGACAACTTCTCTCGGGCGGTAAAGATGGAGATGCAGTTGTTTTCGTCTTTGTACAAGGACGGACATTTGTCTAATGTCTTACCGTGTTGGCCTGAGGGTTATCTTCCAGACGTAGCCCACATCCGAACCTTCATTGACGGAACTGCTGAGGACAGCAAACCTTGTAGAAATCTTTCCTCGGTCCTCATTCCGTACCGGGTCATGACGCCGCACTTCATGCTGATTGTCTTTCTGATTCCATCCAAGCATATGCTCTTAATTGATTCTCATCAAGTTGTGGACAACAAAGTTAGAAAGAATCAATTGGAACCACTATGTCTTCGACTGACAGAAGCTGTAAAGCAATCCAGGCTTTATGAAGAAATGGGTCAAATTCCTTTGGCTCCTACTGAAAAGTTGAAGTCGGCGATCTGGAGCAAGAAGCAAGTGCCTAAATAGCCCGATGGAGATAGCTGCGGAGCCTTTGTCTGCTTCTTCATCAAATCGCTTGTAAAGGTGGATGAAGACTGGAACAACATCCACAACTATACGATGGAATAGACAATGGAGCTTCGAGAGAAAGCAGCAGCAATGATCTTCAAGTATAGTAAGCCTTATGTACCTTAATGTAAAATTCTTGTATCAAGGCTGAATTGTACTCTTGTTGCTGACTTAATGAAAAGTGGAAGTTATCTTTATTTCTGTATGATTATCTTTTTGCTTCACTTACCAGATCAGATTACAAAAGGTTTTGGCATATCCATATTAGGGGAGATTGTTGGATCAAGCCCAGAATTTGGATGATGCGGATAAAATCCTGTGTAATTTGATTTGAGACCTTTCATGTTTATTCTTAAGTTGTTGTAAGAGATATTTCTTAATCCGAACCTTCACTAGTGAGAGAAAAGCTAAGGACAGGATACATAATCCTGATCTGGATCATTGTGAGTATCGTCAAACACTTGGTAGATAACCAAGTCTTCATACGGAATAAGGATCACTCGTGCGGACCAAATGCTCAAAGTTACGAACTAGGGAATCCGCGTCTTAGACTTTAAACGGACTAAGTTAAATAGATGCGGAATAAGAATCCCAGTTTACATCTCGCACGGAGTAAGAGAAAGTTAACGAGGAATAAAAAGCTAAGTCTTTTACTCAAGCGGACTACGGACAAAAAGACACAGAGTATGGAATCCGAGTCTTTCATACATGCGAAGTAAGGAACGACTTGTGGGAAATAAGGACCCAAGTCCTTTATTTGCATGGAGTAACGAAAATAGATGCGGAGTAAGGAATCCGAACCTTTAACTCAAACGGAGTAAGGATGCGTTGATACGAAGTAAGCCATTCAGACCTTTCAACTCATGCGGAGTAAAGAACTCGTGTGGAGTAAGGAAGCGCTAATGCGGAGTAAGCTCTCCAAACTTCTCATTCATATGGAGTAAGGAATAAAGATTCTAATATCAAACTGACATGGAATAAGCAACTACTGACACGGAGTAAGGATCTGAGCTTCTTTAACACGGAGTAAAAAAACTTTACGACGGATTAAGAAGACGCTACTCCAACTTATCATCCTCGCATTCGAAGTCATCAGCTCGCTGTGTCCCGATGTAAGACAAACTCATTGAAAACTTAAATCATCTTACACGTGGATCACACGGAGATGTGGACATAACTTTAATTGCACTTGGAATCATGCAAAGTAATTCAAAGTTTAAAGACCCAAGATCTTGAGCTCCACATCCGTAGCAATTAAGGCAGAGAGATTTCCAAGGAATAGTCAATGCTACACGTTGCTCGGAAGAACAAGTTCCAAGGATGTTTTCTAACGGATGGCTATATATATTAACACTTGTATATTTTCATATGTGCACGTACATGTATAAGAGCTTTTAGAGATCATATTGGCTAGTGTGTGAGTCATTGTAAACAGAGTGTAAGAGAGTTTACAGTAGATTGAAAAGCTTTACAAGCTTTAATCTACTAATGTTTTGTTGTATTTATCTTTTGATAATAAGAACAAAATACTTCCACTATCTGGTTATCTTCCGCATTGATTTTATCATTTAACCAGATAAGTGGTGTGCCAGAGACGAGCGAAGAGTTTTCAATTAGAGCTTATTCCCCCCCCCCCCCCCCCTCTAGGCTCCCAAGGACTAACACTTCTTTACAATTGCATAGTTCTTCTTATTCTTTCAAACATGTAAAGAACTCCTGTACACTCTCCTACTCCTCCATTTTAAGCGCTTCAAATCTCTGAGTGTATAATTGCAGCCTGGTTTCCTTTAGTCTATCTTCTCCTTGATAGACTCTTTCTAGTCTATCCCATAAATCCTTCGCAACCCTGCAGTCCATGACCTTTGCATATTCAGAGTCTGTGAGTGCAGATGTAATAACACTCAAGGCTCTACCATTTAGCTCATAGGTTCTTCTCTCAGCTTCTGTGGGTTCTCTGTCATTGGCAGGTTCTTTGTAACCGTCTCTGATTACCCGCTCAACATCCATACCCATGGACATGAATACAGTCTCCATTCTCGCTCTCCACATCTTGTAATTTGTGCCATCAAAAATAAGCACCCTCTTTGCATAGTTGGAGCTCGTACTCAGTCCGCAGATAGGAATCTTCATTATTTTACCCAATGAATTCTTGCTTGGTCACTAAGTTGTTAAGCCACAGATCTCAATAACACAAACTTATCGATCTATGAGATCACTTCTCCATAGAGTGATAGATCTGCCTCCAATGAGAACTTAGCTCTGATACCAAATGATATTCCCAAGATCCAAGCTAGATTATTCGGTATATGGGTTTGTATACAGAGAGGGGGGTGAATCTGTATACTTAAAACTATTCTCTTTTAATTTTAGAGTAGTATGATACCCAAAGGTATTCTACAGATGTAGTTGGTGTTAGGATGGTGTCTTAGTGTCTCATGCAATATTAGATAACAGCAGGTATGTATGGAAAGAAAAAGACAGAGACACTGATTATGTGGTTCGATCAAAGTGATCTACTCCATGGTGGTGAGGGTGAACCTACACCGAGTCTAATCCACTATATGCTTTCAGTACAGTAGGGAGCCCTTGTTACAACAGGATTAACTTCCTCTTCTTCTAAATGCAAATACAAAATAGTATTACTTCAGTACTCACTCACTGTAATGAACTGTCTAGCATAATCTGCTCCTGCACATTCAACTATTTGCACTACTTGACCTTCAACCACTCCTTTTCCGAACTTACACACTGTTCGTCGAATGTATGAGAAAGAAGAACAGATTAACTCACTATTATCTCGCTTTCAATCTTTCTCTCTTTGTGTATTTTGTACGAACTACTCTGTGTCTCTCTTGTATCGCTGCAGATACGTTTCTTGTATTCTACAATATTCAAACTACTCTATCGTAAGGGAAAGTCCTTGCTTTTATAGGTCGGCACTCAATAAGATACCCTTCTGCTAGGGTTAAGCATGTTTCACCTTTTGATCTTCACCGTTGAAACATGTTAAGCTAGCCCCGGATGTTATCCACGTGTTTCCCAGCACTTAGCGTGCTTAGAGATGTTGTCCAAGTGATAACTTACTTAAACGCGGTCTTCAGTGCATTTTGCACCTTCGACTAGCCACAGCCTCGTAGATATATGTGCCTCGTAGCTTCGCTGTTACTTCACAAGCTACCCCTGAGACTTTGCACGAATCTTCGAGTCTGAGTCTTCGAACCTCATGAATTGATCTTCCAATTCTTCTGCTCTTTGGCTTCGAAGCTAGGTTAGAATTAGTGCTTAACTAACATCAATTTTTCTCTCTACGAGCCTTCAGTTTCGAATCAGCTACAACAACATTCTACTTTGGCTACAAATCTTCAACCCTGCGACCCTGTGAGCTTTGACTCTGCGACACTGCCATTCTACACCCGACAGGTCTTCGAGCCTGCAAGTCTTCGAGTCTCTAAGACGCTGCTCTACACCAACGGTCTCCGAATCTTTGACCCTATGGATCTACGAGTCTTCGAGCCTTCTGGCCTGATGATCTTTGACTCTACATCTTTGAGTCATCTGATCTTCGACCCAATAAACTACGAGTCTTCGACCCAGATCTTCAATATTCTTAGGTACATGATTAGACTCCCCTCTACGAGCTCACTCTAAGAGATCACTCTACGAAGTTATCTAATCCAGTACGGATCTTTGACCCGACATCCATCCTCTTCTGCATAATGTTGACAAGAATGACAACCAATAGGATCATAGGAATAACATATACGTAGGAGCAGATTGCGCTAGACAGTTCATCACAATGAATGAGTATTGGAGTAATACTGCTTGTGTATTTACATTTAAGGAAGAGAGAGTTAATCATATTGTAACAAGGGCTAAACCCTACTGTACCAAAAGCATATAGTGGATTGGACTCGGTGTAGGTTCACCCTCACCACCATGGAGTAGATCATATTGATCGAACCACGTAAATTGTGTCTCTGCCTTTTCTTTTCATACATACCTAATGTTAACTAATATTGCATGAGACACTAAAATACCATCCAAATACCAACTACATCTGCTAGAATATCTCTAGAAGTATCCTACTCTTAAAACTAAGGAAATAGTTTTAAAGTATACACATTCACCGCGCTCTCTATATACAAGTATAGATACCCAAACGATCTTGCTTGGATCTTGAGAATATCATAATTTTGTGTCACTGGTTGTGGTAACCTGTGTAACTGGGGTTGAGGTTCCTATGTGACTTTTTCATGTTCTATTTACGTTATAAGTACCCTGTGTGGTTGAAATGTTGATCATGAACTATATATATTGTTGGCACGACACTGCACTCAATGACATTATCATGTAGATGGTAGAAGTATGTTAGGTCCATTGGGAATCTAGAGGGAGGTGAATAAATTACCTTGAAGAAATTCTTATCAAACATAAAGATTCAGAAAACAAAACTTGTTCAATATATGCAGAAGACAAGCAAGATGTTTTCTTAAAGTATCAATGATGTATATTCAGTATGAAACTTGATACAGAGATTGTATAGCTGATTTAAAAACAACGTTTCTTAACCAATTGATACAAAAAACATTCAATGATTAGAGACACATAATCTATGTTCTTGATCTTCAACTCAAGTTATATCAATGAAAAACCTAATCTTTTAAACAACCCTAAATCACATATATGAACACTCAATTTTGTAACATCACAAATTCTCGCCTATTTATACACATAAGCCTACCAGCTAAAGTAGGAAATATATCTGATAAAAAAATAAATAAATTGTGAGGATCCATGTCCTAGTTCAGAGAGTTAGAGGTTGGCAGGTGCCTTATAATACTAAAATTCTAGTTTTAATGTGTTTTCTAGTATGTTGAAGTGAGCAAAGGATCATCATGGTCAAATCCGGAGCATCGTGGTCAAATCTGGAGCATTAGATCATCATCCGGGACATCAATGATATGGAGTAAAGACTCAATGATACGGAGTAAGGATCCGAGCGATCCCTTAGCACGGGTAAGGATCCAAGTGATCCTTTAGTGTGGAGCAAGCCCCAATAGTCTGAAGAAATCCGTAGCGTCGCTAGCTCAGATTGATCCATAACATCAGTGATCTGGAATAGCGAAGGTTAACATGAGGTCGACACGTGTTCTGGACCACATCGACCTAGTGTAGCATGTCTTCTTTGTTATATATATATGTTCTGTATTTTCGGGACAGGGGAACCCTAGCCGCCGTCACACTTTTGGAGGAGAAAGAGAGAGAGAGAGAGAGAGAGAGAGAGAGAGAGAGAGAGAGAAAACGTGGCGTGGAAGGTGAAAATCGAATCCTTGGGTCAAGAATGCGAAGTGCAAGCTTCCAGTTCGTTTTTCCAGCGGAGGTAGGTGGTTTTGTCCTCTTGAGTTTGCTTTAATGGCTATGGGAAAAATCAAGATATTAGTATTGTAAACTCTGTTTTGAGATAATGAATCTGGAGAAATTGTATTGTGTTATGTGATTTGATGCATTGAAAAACACATATATGTATGTGCATATTGTGTTGTGATATTTGTGATGTTTGTGATATATGAAACGGAGATGATGTGGGAATGTATATTGAGTTGTATTGTGATATTTGCGATAGTTGTATTTGAGAATTGTTATTCTTGAATAGTGATGTGCCATGAGTTGCTTATGTGCTTTGCTATTTTTCTTGGATGTGTGAAATTGAGGTCCCATTGAGGGGACGGTCCAAGAGTGGACCTGAGATATTGAGGTTCCATTGAGGGAACAGTCTTGAATTGGACATAAGACATTGATGTTCCATTGCGGGAACAATCCTGGATTGGACATGAAACATTGAGGTTTCATTAAGGGAACAGTCCTAGAATGGACATGAGTTGTTGATGTCCCATTGAGGGGACGGTCCAAGAGTGGACCTGAGCATTGATGTTTCATTGAGGGAACCACCTGTGAATTTTTTGTGGGTTGTTCACTATCATTTACACTACACTGCACATATTCACATTGAGCATAGTGTGGAGGAGATGTTGGGTTGGTTCGGGGAGGTATATATAACCCCTACCGAGCTATGGTTTGCTCACCCACCTTTAATGTCTTTTTCTACAGAACCTAGCAAGCGTTAGGAGATCTCACCGCCATGGAAGCATGCATGTTTGATTTACTGTTTTATTGAGAAATTGTAATTGATGAGACTGAGACTCATGTATTTACTTGAGATTGGTGTATTTATTTAAGACACCGTGTTTTGGGGCTGGTGACCCTATATATTATGAGACACAGTTTTATTACATGGAATGGCTATTATATGGTTGTGCATGGCAGCACCCTTAAGGAAGCCCTATTAGTTGACCATTCACCAACCTCTTGTCCTCCTGGGTACGAGGCATGGGGCATCACTAACTAGTTCCTCGGTGTTGGGAAATTCGGGGCGTGACATAAATCTTCTCAAATCTCTCCTTATTCTTGATCTCCAAAGATGGCTTAAACTGTAAGGACCCGTACCTTGAGTTAGTCAGTTTTGCCTCCTGAGTAGAGTTTTTCTAGATTTTGACCTAGTAAATGGACTCCAATGAATTCACGTGCAAAAGGAAAGATGCTTAGAATGGTGTCCTCTATCTACCACAGAAGTTTCAGGCCAAATGGACATGTATGTGAGGTGCACGTGATATGGGTCCAATTCACGTGCAAGTGTGGTTGTCTTCTAAATGATGCAAGGAGGCTAGGGGTGAAGTTTGAGAGCATTTGGAGTGCATATGGAGTTGCACGTGAATTGGGGAATTCACGTGCAAATTGGCGTGCAGGCATATTTTTGCATGGTTCCCTTGGTTTTGACATTCTAAGGAACTTTCTCCAAAGGACCATGTTGAAATTCTGAGTATTTTGGCCTATATGGGTGCGGAAAGGTGCTAACTTGTGTGATCAAAACTACGTCGTTTTGATGCCGGGATTCACTTAATCAAAACTACGTCGTTTTGATGTTGTGTTGTCTATATAAGGAGGAGAAGCTCTCTGTTTTAGGTTTAGGGTTCACTTCAGCTGCTGCAGCCGTCGTAGAGAGAGAGAGAAGGAAGGGGAGTTGCTGGTTGCTGCCGGAGCATCTTGCGTGGGGAGGACGGCGTTTAGCGCGGGAGCAGGGAAGATCTGTTGTAAGGTAGGGATTTTGTTCTTCCTAAATCCTCCTCTGTCCTAGGGTCCTAAGGCAGAATATGAGTTATATCTGTTATATTATTTATATGTAAATTCATATAGGTGTGACCTCCTATATGAATGTTGGCCTTCAATGGCGATTTTGGTGTTTCTGGTGTTTGTGTGATGCATGAAAAGTGTTTGATAAAATGCCTGTATGACATGCCTGCTACATGTTTGATGAAATGCCTGTGTGAACTTAGCTGTGTGTATATGCCCATCAAGTGTTTGGTAATATGTCCGTGTGACTGGACTTGTGGTTTAGTGTATGTATGTATGCTGGATGTTTGCTCTATGGCCTGAATGGTTGGGTTTGTGCGCTTGTGAACGGGTGCACACCAAGTGTTTGGTTGTATGCTTGAGTGACCATGTGTGGTGTGCTTGACTGTGGTATCTGGCCTGAAGAGGCGGTTAAATAACTTTGCCTGAGAGGCGGTTAAATCACTTGGCCTGAAGAGGCGGTTAAATAACTTTGCCTGAGAGGCGGTTAAACCAGTGGCCTGAAGAGGCGGTTAAATCACTTGGCCTGAAGAGGCGGTTAAATAACTTGGCCTGAAGAGGCGGTTAAATCACTTGTGGTTAAAGTGTTAGCCTGTGTGGCAGTGGAAGATTGTAAATTGTTGATGTGGTTGTTATTATGTCTGTTGAAATTATTGTATCACGACACTGCACTTGTACACATGGCATGTAGATGCTAGGAACATGGGATGGGTTGGGGAGACATGATCCCTACCGAGCTGTGGTTGCTCACCCCTCCTACCGTGTTTGTTTGTTTTCCAGGGACTTACGGGCGTTAGGTGGATACACCAAGGTGGAAGACCCTCTCCACTTTATTGTTCATTTCGGAAGAAGTACTTTTATGATTTATGTAACCCCGGGGAGGGGAATGTACTAAGGGATTGAACGTAATCAGGGACTTGGTTGTTTTGTGAACCTTTGATGTTTTGGAATTAAATAAAGATGTGGCTTATTTGATTTATTGTAATTGTTAGACTTGCTTGTGTGGCATCCAGTAATCCAACCCCATTGCCCTCCGTGTGGGTGAATGGGGAGTCACGTACCGGTTTCCTCGGGTCGGAAATCCGGGGCGTGACAATATGGTATCAGAGCATGGTCTAGTTGGCCTAGGGTAGTGGGCGGACTTGGTTATCTTGAGTCCTTTGGAGGAGCCTGGAAGGACATGCCTGATCAACATGGTCCTCTTTGAGCCTCCAAGGTGTACTTAGGGTAGTCCAGTCTTGTGGTAGGATTTGCATGCATTGGCATTAGGGCACTAGTTGCATTTGTTGTCATGTGTGAAGGATGTGCATAACATGATTATGTGTGAACTGTGCAACTCTGAATATTCCAATGTGGACTGTGCTGTGTGCAATATTGGTTGATGCAATGGTTAAAATGTGTGTAATGCCATGTACGGCTTGACTCGATAATGAGGTAGGGGTAGTCAACTTGTTAGTAGTCAAACGCGTTCTGACGTTTGTGCATCTTACTTCATGTAGTAAGAATGCCACCGAGGAGAGTGACACGTGCGTCCGGGGCAGTGGCTGATGAGTCATCTGCCCATGAGGGTCCGGGTGCGGGACCATCCGTTGGAGGGCATGCGTTGTTACCTGGCACGGCTACAAGAAGGCATCCGGCTGGAGGTACGAGAGCTATGGGAGGGACTCCGGCGGGACGTTCGGGAGGAGGTGCGCCGTGAGATGGCAAAGACACAGGTGGTGCCACCACCACCACACAGGGAGAACCGCCTCGTGAGCGTGAGAGTTCGGCCGGGTGGTGTACCGACCCGTGCGAGAGGATGACGTGGTGACACGGTTCCAAAAGGAACAACCTCCGCGATTTAAGGGGGAGAAGATCCTGTGGTAGGCGAGCGGTGGTTGAGGCAGATTGAGCATGTGTTCTCCTTTCTCCTGCCCCAGGGAGGAGGATAAGGTGCGGCCGGCAATTCGGCAGCTGGAGGGGGACGCTTTGGAGTGGTGGACGAGTGTTGCGGGGAGCCGTGCGGTGCAACTCATGTTTTGGGAGGAGTTCTTGCAACTCTTCCATGATGAGTTCTTCCCAGGAATCGGTGAGATGGCGAAGAGGGAAGAATTTGGCAGCTTGAAGCCAGGATCCAAGACGGTACCTGAGTATGAGCGGGAGTTCCGGAGATTGAGTAGGTTTGCTCCTGAGACTGTGGAAAAGGAGGACCTGAAGGCCCACAAGTTCACTCTGGGTCTTAGGCCAGCCCTTAGGGAGAGGGTGGCGATTCTACGCTTGAGGACCTATCGTGAGGCCGTGGAGACGGCCCGTATAGCCGAGAGAGAGCCGGAAGGTGGGAGGCAGGCCCATCAGGGGGCGCCGGTTGCAGAGTGGGCCTGATCGAGATGCAGGGTCCAAGAAGCTCAAGACGGAGGAGAGGGATAGCAGTTCTTTTCGCGGTCGGGGTCGGACATCTGTGAACCCTGGGAGGTTCACCTTTGGCGGCGGAAGACAGGGTGGTCCGTCCGGGGAGTCTACCGAGCGGATGCCACCGCTGTGGAGAGCAGGGTCACTTCAAAGGGGAGTGCCCCAAGAAGGACCGGCAATGCAACAACCGTGGACGAGAGGGTCATTTGCGCCGGGTTTGCAGGAGTGGCAACAGGGGGAACAGGGGGCGCGGCATCCGGCGTGAGGAGTGATGCTAGCTTCCGTGCACCAGTGAGAGACCGGCTCGTCGGTGGCGGGCCAGCCCGGGCAGGATCTAGTCGGACCCGACCCCAGGGGGAGGCCGGAGCGGCAGCGGACCGAGGCCGGAGGCAACCTTAGCGGGAAGCGTCCAGGTGAGTGAGCCGACAAGTGGCACGGGCCAAGGAAGGGTGTTTGCGGCTGGAGGCGACATACCAGGAGGAGGCTGAGCTACCGCCCCCACCACTGAGGGTGGAGCAGGACCATCGGTGGTTAGAGGTACCCTCTTGATCTCCCGTACATTAGCTTCTGTTCTTTTCGATACGGGTGCATCATGTTCGTTTGTTGCTGAGCTTGTAATAGACGGCTTGGGGTTAGCCTGTGTGGAGGCCGCGAGGCCCCTAGTTGTGGAGTCTCCGGTGGGAGGCATGATTGAGGTACGGCGAGTGTGTCGTGGCTGTGTGTTAACCATAGGCGAGGTGGAGCTGAGTTTTGACTTGCATGTGATGCCTTTGAGGACGTTTGACCTGATCTTGGGTATGGATTGGCTTATGGCTTTCCAGGCCAAGATAGATTGTTATCGGCGGCGTGTGACCTTCGTGACACCTGCAGGGACCTCTTGCACCCTGCAGGGGGAGTGGGATTGTGAGGCGAGTCGGGCCGGGCCGGTGTTGGACCAGGTGGGGTGCCATTACCCACAGGTTAGCAGCCCTGACCTTTGCTGAGGAGGGTAAGGTGGAAAAGAGGGTGTGGCCCGCTGTTGTGGACCAATTTCAGGGATGTTTTTCCTGAAGAGTTGAGGAGTTTGCCACCTAAGAGGAGTGTGGAGTTCACCATTGAGTTAGTGCCAGGGACGGGTCCGATTTCCCAAGTAGCGTATCGTATGGGACCAGCCGAGCTGAGGGAGCTGCAGAGGCAAATCGAGGAGTTGGGGGACCAAGGGTATATCAGACCAAGTACCTCACCTTGGGGTGCCCCGGTGCTCTTTGCTAAGAAGGCTGATGGCACGCTTCGTCTCTGCATCGACTACAGGAAGCTGAATTCAGTGACTATGAAGAACAAGTACCCGTTGCCTCGGATAGATGACCTGTTTGACCAGTTGAGTGGGGCCCAGTGGTTTTCCAAAATAGATTTACGATCGGGGTATCACCAGCTCAGGGTTAGGGAGGAGGACATCCCTAAGACGGCTTTTCGGTGCGGTATGGGCATTATGAGTGGGTAGTGATGCCTTTCGGGCTCACTAATGCGCCAGCAGTGTTCATGCATTTGATGAACCAAGTCTTTGCCCCATACTTAGACTCGTTCGTGGTGGTGTTTATCGACGATATCTTGGTGTATTCCCAGCCGAGAGGGAGCATGTGGAGCACTTGGCAACATGTTGCAAACCTTGAGGGACCAGCAATTGTTTGCTAAGTTTAGCAAGTGTGAGTTTTGGTCACAGGAGGTTCACTTTCTTGGCCATGTGGTGTCGTAGGGAGTTAGGGTGGACCCAGCCAAGATTGAGGCCGTGGCATTGTGGGCGAGGCCAACCAACGTTTTTGAGATCCGTAGTTTTCTTGGTTTGGCGGGGTACTATCGTCGTTTTGTAGAGGGGTTCTCCCGTTTGGCGGCTCCTATGACAGTGTTGACTCGGAAGGGCGTGAAGTTTGATTGGACCGACAAGTGTCGGCGGGCGTTTGAGACTCTCAAAACCCGTTTGACCACCGCACTGTGTTGAGGTTGCCTAGGGAGGATATTCCATATGAGGTATACCGTGATGCGTCCAGGGTTGGTTTGGGGTGTGTGCTTATGCGGGAGCACGGTGTGGTAGCTTATGGGTCGAGGCAGTGAAGCCTCATGAGCCGAATTATCCTACTCATGACCTTGAGTTAGCGGCCGTTATCTTCGCCCGAAGAGTTGGCAGCACTACCTCTTGGGGGAAAAGTTTGTGGTGTTCTCGGATCACAAGAGCCTTCGATACATCTTTACTCGAAGGACTTGAATTTGAGGCAAAGGAGATGGGTGGAGTATTTGCGGACCTTTGATTTTACTCTTGCCTATACCCCGGGCAAGGGTAATGTTGTGGGCGATGCATTGAGCGAGAAAAGGGAAAGCCGAGGTGGCCGTGAGAGAGTGGAAGCCGATGGAGCAGTTGGCGACGTTGCGGCTGCGGCTTGTTGTTCGTGATGGTGGGACAGTCCTGAGTCCTTTGGTGGTAGTGCTGAGTTGTACCAGCGCGTCCGGGAGGAACAGTGGGTGACATTGAGTGTGAGGTTCTCCGTGCCCGTATTGAGGCTGGTGAGCTATCTGAGGACTGGACAGAGGGTCCTGAGCATGAGTTGTCATTTCAGGGGCGGTTGGTGGTAGCTTCTTCCCTCAGGGACGAGGTGATGAGGGAGTTTCACCAATCTAGAGTTGCTGTGCATCCAGGGGGTACGAAGATGTACCATGCGCTTCGCGGACATTTTTGGTGGCCTGGGATGAAACGCGATGTAGCTGCCTTTGTTTCGCGGTGCCTCACGTGTCGGCAGGTGAAGGCCGAGCATCGGCGGCCGGCGGGCATGTTACGGCCCTTGCCCATAGCGAGTGGAAGTGGGACCATATCGCGATGGATTTTGTGACTGGTCTTCCACCCACCACTGGGAGGAAGGATATGATTTGGGTAATTGTGGATCGACTCACAAAGTCGGCCCATTTCCTGGCTGTTCGCGAGCGGGACTCTATTGGGACCTTGAGTCAGCTGTACATGAACGAGATTGTGAGACTGCATGGCGTACCCTCATCGGTTGTCTCTGACCGGGATTCAAGGTTCACTTCCCGTTTTTGGGCCGGTTTGCCAGGAGGCTATGGGGACCAAGCTTCACTTGAGTACAGCCTTTCACCCTGAGACTGACGGTCAGACTGAGCGGACGAATCAGACCATGGAGGACATGTTGAGGGCTTGTGTGCTAGATTTTGGGGGTTCGTGGGCAACTCACCTTCCTTTGGTGGAGTTTGCCTACAACAACAGTTATCAGGCATCCATTGGGATGGCTCCTTTTGAGGCGTTGTATGGACGGCCGTGTCGATCCCCTTTGTGTTGGACCGAGGTGGGGGAGACGGCTCTCTTGGGACCGCAGTTGGTTCAAGAGGCTACTGAGAAGGTCAAGTTGATTCGTCAGCGTTTGTTGTCGCCTCGAGTCGGCAGAAATCTTATGCGGATCAGCGACGGCGACCTTTGGAGTTTTCTCGTTGGTGATCATGTGTTCCTTCGTGTCTCTCCACGTCGTGGACATCGACGGTTTGGGCGAGGTTCCAAGCTATCTCCGCGGTTTATTGGTCCTTTTGAGATTCCGGATCGTGTAGGGCCTGTGGCCTACCGGTTAGCGTTACCACCGCGGCCGAGTCGAGTGCACAACGTGTTTCACGTGTCCCGATTGCGGAAGTATCACCCCGACCCCACTCATGTGATTGATTGGGGGACGTTGGACATTGAGGATGACATGTCCGTCATTGAGGCCCCTATCCGTATCCTCGATCGGCGAGAGAAGCTATTGCGTGGTCGTGCTATTCCTTTGGTTCGCGTCTTGTGGCAACACCGTGGCATTGAGGAGGAGACATGGGAACGTGAGTCCGTGATGCGGGAGCAAGACCCCGGACTTGTTCGAGGACGAACAATCTTAAGCGTGGGAGGTGGATGTTGGCCAAGGGATAGTGATGTGTTTTCTGTGATGTGTTTTCTTGTATTAGTTGATGTATTTGTATTGTCTTTTAAAGACATGTGCTTAATTGTGATGTGCTTTGAGATGTGTATTCGTGCCATGCGGACATGTGTTATGTGCATTATTGTGGTTATGGATTATGGTGGTACTGTTATGTCTTTGTTGTCTTGTGTGTGGTGTATGACCCATTTGGGTGTTGTGGCTCGCCGTGTGGCAAATGGGTAGCTTGTGTTTGTTTTCCTCTTATGTCATTTCTTTTCGAGGACGAAAAGTCTTAAGGGGGAGAGGATGTAAGGACCCGTACCTTGAGTTAGTCGGTTTTGCCTCCTGAGTAGAGTTTTTCTAGATTTTGACCTAGTAAATGGACTCCAATGAATTCACGTGCAAAAGGAAAGATGCTTAGAATGGTGTCCTCTATCTACCACGAAGTTTCAGGCCAAATGGACATGTATGTGAGGTGCACGTGATATGGGTCCAATTCACGTGCAAGTGTGGTTGTCTTCTAAATGATGCAAGGAGGCTAGGGGTGAAGTTTGAGAGCATTTGGAGTGCATATGGAGTTGCACGTGAATTGGGGAATTCACGTGCAAATTGGCATGCAAGCATATTTTTGCATGGTTCCCTTGGTTTTGACATTCTAAGGAACTTTCTCCAAAGGACCATGTTGAAATTCCGAGTATTTTGGCCTATATGGGTGCGGAAAGGTGCTAACTTGTGTGATCAAAACTACGTCGTTTTGATGCCGGGATTCACTTAATCAAAACTACGTCGTTTTGATGTTGTGTTGTCTATATAAGGAGGAGAAGCTCTCTTTTTTAGGTTTAGGGTTCACTTCACTGCTGCGGCCGTCGTAGAGAGAGAGAAGGAAGGGGAGTTCCTGGTTCTTCGCCGGAGCATCTTGCGTGGGGAGGACGGCGTTTAGCGCGGGAGGAGCAGGAAGATCTGTTGTAAGGTAGGGATTTTGTTCTTCCTAAATCCTCCTCTGTCCTAGGGTCCTAAGGCAGAATATGAGTTATATCTCGTTATATTATTTATATGTAAATTCATATAGGTGTGACCTCCTATATGAATGTTGGCCTTCAATGGCGATTTTGGTGTTTCTGGTGTTTGTGTGATGCATGAAAAGTGTTTGATAAAATGCCTGTATGACATGCCTGCTACATGTTTGATGAAATGCCTGTGTGAACTTAGCCGTGTGTATATGCCCATCAAGTGTTTGGTAATATGTCCGTGTGGCTGGACTTGTGGTTTAGTGTATGTATGTATCCTGGATGTTTGCTCTATGGCCTGAATGGTTGGGTTTGTGCGCTTGTGAACGGGTGCACACCAAGTGTTTGGTTGTATGCTTGAGTGACCATGTGTGGTGTGCTTGACTGTGGTATCTGGCCTGAAGAGGCGGTTAAATAACTTTGCCTGAGAGGCGGTTAAATCACTTGGCCTGAAGAGGCGGTTAAATAACTTTGCCTGAGAGGCGGTTAAACCAGTGGCCTGAAGAGGCGGTTAAATCACTTGGCCTAAGAGGCGGTTAAATAACTTGGCCTGAAGAGGCGGTTAAATCACTTGTGGTTAAAGTGTTAGCCTGTGTGGCGGTGGAAGATTGTAAATTGTTGATGTGGTTGTTATTATGTCTGTTGAAATTATTGTATCACGACACTGCACTTGTACACATGGCATGTAGATGCTAGGAACATGGGATGGGTTGGGGAGACATGATCCCTACTGAGCTGTGGTTGCTCACCCCTCCTACTGTGTTTGTTTGTTTTCCAGGGACTTACAGGCGTTAGGTGGATACACCAAGGTGGAAGACCCTCTCCACTTTATTGTTCATTTCAGTAATGTACTTTTATGATTTATGTAACCCCAGGGAGGGGAATGTACTAAGGGATTGAACTGTAATCAGGGACTTGGTTGTTTTGTGAACCTTTGATGTTTTGGAATTAAATAAAGATGTGGCTTATTTGATTTATTGTAATTGTTAGACTTGCTTGTGTGGCATCCAGTAATCCAACCCCATTGCCCTCCGTGTGGGTGAATGGGGAGTCACGTACCGGTTTCCTCGGGTTGGAAATCCGGGGCGTGACATAAACAATGATGGCATTGAGGCTGTTTAACATGCAAAACCTAGTGTTTCGGACCTCTTCTTCAAATCTCTTCTTTGAATGTCTTTGAGTGTTCTTTAGACTTCACTTCGAATCTCTTGGGATTGAACCTGTTGTTGACTTGATGACTATTCCAAAGTAGAACATATATGATTTGTCTTCGAGTGAGTCCTTCTTCCTTCGAATCTATTGTTTGAATCAACTCTCGATGAGAAGTCTCGATGGCTTCATGTCATTAGATTCTCTTTGATATGTTTGAATAAACTGGCAAAGCCTTGTAAGCATTTCAATATTTTTTGTCAAATGGTTCTTCGACTATTTCATTGAATAACTTGTATGTAGACAATATCGATTCGATAAAAGTATTGATAGATCCAAGACTTAGCCGATTTATGTATTGTTAGCTCTAAGAGCTTTATCTAAACTATAATCTATCTCTAGTTAACTCAAAGATCAACAGGGTGCGAACATAGAGCCTTACTAACTGATTTCCACGGGTTGAAAATCCGAAGCGTGACACTTTAGAATATGCTTTTGGGACCTACAAAATTCTATCTTTGAATTTTGGTTAGGAAAGGAGGAGAAAAGCAATAGTGTTAGGGGAATTGTCAGTGACGAGGAGGTATTATTAGTTGGAGTTGTACTTATCCGCTTGTGGGATGCAACTCATTAGAGAAAAGGAGGAAAGCAATTATTTGTAGTGTTTTGAGCATTACAAGTAAAGTGTTGCTAATAATTCAAAAAAGGTTATTATTCCTATTGACTTGATGTGGTTATAATTGTTATGAACTATCAATGGCAAGCAGTTGCAGAATTAATGTGTTGTGTATAAATAACGTTATAGAGTGATCTCCATTTAGTGACCTGACATAGAGTTTAACTATGTACAAACAACTTAACTAGATTTAGAAGAAACCTTAGAACAAGTTATGTTAAAAACCGAGTCACTTTTGGGGTCTTATTACTATTGTAGAGCTCAAAAGTTCACAAAAGCCAACTTCAGAATGACTAACAAAGTCAATGGAAGTTAACTATTGTATTAGGTCCAAATGAACAAAAGGTTGAGTAACTATTACTTATTACTAATTGATTGGACCCATAATAATTGTGAAATTACTTTTGCTTTCAATTTATTTCTTATAAAGTATATTATGGTGTTTAAATTTTCAAATTTTGTTTTCAAACCTTTACCACAGGATATTGTACCCTACATTTTAAAACTTTTTTAAATAAAAATTTTAATTTTAATCAATAAAATAAAATAAAATAAAATAATCTCGTGTACTAAAATACATACCAATTTATGACATTATGAAAATAATAATCTTTTCCGACATTCATAACTCTTGAACACAAACCAACGACTCTATTGATCGAGGGCTACTCTATTATTTACTTTTCATCCTATAATATTTTGTGAACTTATTGCAATGATAATCGAATGATACACTCAATCCAGTATGCGATGACAGCCAACAAATTTACGAACTGTGGCATTCGTTTATGCAGAAAATTTTAGTTCACATTAATTAGACGAAATTTAAGAGCGCCAGTCCCGTCTGACTCAAATCCGGTAATAATTTGGACTCAAAGGCAGCTTTTTAACATCGGACAGCTAAACGGACGAAAACCTTTGATAACATGAAGTTGAGTCACTCGCGTCAACATTTATAATCTTGATTTAAATGACCGTTCACGCGAAAATCAATTCCAAAATTGATGGAAAAAATATATAGAAGCCCATTTTTGTTTTATACATTACCAAATACTCCAGGAAAACAGCTCAAAGTTTCGGTGAGCATCAAGACCAATGAATTTGAGGAACATTTCACTCCTTCAGAGCAGGCTTTTCATACAAATCAAGGAGAAAAAAAAACGAAACAAATAAACAAAAAGGAGTCCAAGTGAATCAGGATAAACATGGTACAAGTGTAACATTTCTATAGGTGGGTATATACAACATGTAACCAATTTAACCCCACTCATGAGCACTTCCCCTTTTCTCTTGTAACAAGAGTTCTGGCAATAAGGCTATTGCTCAACTTTTTTTGTCTGACAAAGAACTGGCATGAGAAATTAGAGGAAATTGTAGAACTGAGATTTAGGCGTGTAGTCATCTCAAACAAATGGACCTTGTATAATATTGCCACAAAGGCATTGAAGTTTAACTCATTCCGCTGGGTCCGTCTCCAGCTTTGGCACTATGGCAGATGATAGCTCAACATGAGATACGCGAACAGCACCAATAAGCCTTTCAGGCAATTCCTCGAGGGTGTTTGCCTGTAAAAACAGTGTTCAACCATGACAAAGAAACGCATATAATCTAGCCAACAAGAATCAAAGACATCATGCTCAGACTTGGTTTTGGAAAAAGGAAAATTACCTGTACAAGGAAAGCCATGTCAACCACCAGTGTTGTAATTACACCACATACTAGTCCCAAAACCCCATTGGCAACAGTGGATGAGCCAATATCAACATCAATCTGCAGCAAGAGCCCCATTAACCCCAGTAGATGCAGTGTAAGGAAAACTGGAATCCTAATGTGAAGAACTACAAAAACTTAGAGACTGGAGACTTACTTCTAAGTAGTTATCACCGCGTGTATAGTTGCAATCGACTGCTTTTCCTAACAAACAAGGTGTACTTCCAACACTCTGACGCACAATCCATGAACCCTATCAACATAAATTGGTGACATTCAAATATAGAATAAAGTAATAGGATTAAACCCCATGGGGTTTTTTTTTGTTAAAAGTTTTAAATTCTCAAGAAACAAGCATGGGAAAGCTACCTTTTGGTGTTTGTTTTATTAAAAAATTAATGACATGGCAAAAAATTAGGTTTTCTATCATAGGATGACAACAATGTCATATGTTCTTTTCTACGGAACAAACAAACCCAAGGGAAGAAATCCCTGGGGATGGCAACAACTACCCATGATCCAAATTAAGTCCAAGTCCAAAAATAAAACATACGAAAAAAAATTAATCAGCGAAAGATTTTATTCAAAGCGCCAAGACAATGCAAATTACAAGCAGCACGAGAAAAAAAATTCAAAGACACCATCCCAACACTCCAAATTACAACCAAGTGCTACATCATACAAAAAGCCCACAATCCCCTTAAGAAACCTGATGATTCCTCTACATCAAAAATTCAAATCTACCATGCAATCAACAAACTTACACTACATAGATCCCAACTTAAGCAGTATTTTCAAAAAATAAAAATAATTCAGGTGCATACCTTAGGAACTGATGGGATGAGCTTCAACCGACTATTTCGGAATTCATCGTCGCCATCAACAAAGCGTTGCAAAAGAGATCCCGCCAATAATTCTTTCGTCACAAAATAAAACACCATACTGTAGTGTGTTGAACCAGGTACCTATAGAAGATATAACGTCATTTCTTTTTAACTATCAATAGTTTTTAAACTTGAAAATCAGTTGTGAAAAGAACCATACTTGCAGGTTTATGGCAAGAGAGAAAAGTCCTTTTCCTGCAGCAACCTACGAAGACTTCATAAATAAGGTCCACAGCATATCAGAGTATCTACAATAGTAAAGAGGTACCATATACATAATACAATTTGAATATATAGTTTGATTCTAGGATTCTGAAAATGAGAACTTTATTAGAGCATGTTTGATTGGAGTATTTTCAATTTTTGTTTTCAAAAAGTGAGAATTTTTTCGAGTATGAAAAATTAAAAATTCAAAACAACAAAAGGTCATTTTCAATTTAAAGGACTTCCAAAATGAAAATATTTTTCAGTTATTTTCTGTTATCTATTTTCTAAATCCGAAAATAGCTATCAAATTTTAAAAACAAAAAATACCCGACCAATATTACCATTATTTTTTTTTGATAGTATGGCTTGCGCATTATGGATTCTCAACAAATGAGAGTTCTATACATCCATACAAGCTAGGGCTTTGTTGGAAAAATAAATAAATTACTTTATATGTCTATCCAGGCAAACTTTGGCCTAATGATAGAATTAATATCTTGTGACCTAGAAGTTACGAATTCAAAATGCAAAAACTGTCTTTTGCTAAAAAAGCAATGCAAGGAAAGGCAGCGTACAAGTGTCCTAACCCCTTCCTGAACCCAAAATGTAGACCATTCTTACATTGAATAGTGCATCTCTTTTAAGTTTTACTTTTAGCTCAAACCTTCGAAAGACAGTTGCATAGCATGATATCTGATTCATTAGAGTGGTTGCATAGCAAGATATCCAATTCATGCAACTCAAAAAGAAGAGAAATTACAGTGCAATGAGGATCTATGAAGTAAAACATTATTGAAAAATTATGACATCCTTTACTACCACCATACAATAGAAAAGCAGAAATTAGATGAACATAGGTAAGAGCAAAACACCTCACTTCTATAATAACAAACAGATGACATCTACTTAAAAATTTTAGTTTTGAATCCGACAGAAGCATATTATATTAAAATGAGGGTAGATATTACCTTAGATATGTCTACGTATTTGATATAAAGGGATGAGAATATGATATGATACAATACATACCTGGACTGCACAGCCTTGCCGCCTAGCAACATGGTCCATTCGTTTTGTATCCTTGAACCAGTCGACTGCAACAAGATCCATTATGTGTTTCCCTGCAGGAATCTTTAGATAGGTGGGGTACAACTGCATGAATTAGAATGGGCTAAAAATACTAAAAATTTGGAAAGAAAATGAGATTGTGTAAGAAGAGAGTGGTATAGCTGGAAGATAATAAATTACCTTCAGCTTGTCAAAACAGAAATTCTTGCTGCGCACTCTGAAATTGTTCCCATCAGATATTCTCCAGCAGTCACGAGCCTTATCATTATCATCGTGACAAAGATTACCAGAAAAAGAGGACAAATCAATTTGATTTGTTGTTTCTTCTTCCAGGACTTCCATGCATGAAAAAAAACACAACAAAATTCAACCTGATTTCAAAGGAAAACATCATATAAATAATAATATGCAAAATGCAGGCAGTTCCAATCTACCTGCTCTCTTGTCTTCACTCTCAGTCCTCGATGGCAATGCCTGGAATGAGAGCAACTTATTTTCAGAGTATGAAGTATGAAATACAGCCCACCTCCTTTCGAAGAAAAGAAGATGCAAATTAATATTTTTAGGAAAGCAACACAGAAACATTACCTCTTGCTCTGCCTCAGCTATTTGGAATTCTTCATCATCATCAGAGTATTCATCCATCATCATGGAATTTCTGCCAACAGAATTCATTTGATCCATTGGGTTAGGAAGAATAGATGACTCCTGTAACTTTTGATTATTCTTTGAAGATGTTGAGGCCATATTGACCATAACAGGGATTCTTGGAGGAGCATTTCTTTCATCTGTTTGAGAAAACCATTCACGCAATCCTGCCACAGTAAATTACTAACAAGATTGTCACCATTATACGGAAAATGACAGGTATATTTTACAGAATATATTGGTAAAGAAAAAATACAAGAAAAGTTCAAGCCTCCACATGAAACTTCCAAGCTGCTCATATATGGTCATTCAGAAAAGTTAATACAAATTATGACCACTGCAGGAGCATAAAAATTGCACACCCAGCAAAGTTTCACTCAAATATTCCAATATTTTAAAAAAAATTAACAATGTTGAATATATCCTTGACGGTAGAAGGTGGTAAAAGTTGCACATTTTTCTTTAAGAAATATAATTGCATTATGTACCATTGTGCAACTTAGACATTATAAATCAGTTAGAACAAAGAAAATGTGGTTAAGACAAATCTTTAAGCTGTAAGCTGCTTCTAAGGTCTTTTTCTTCATATATCAGAAATTTTAGTAGAAAAAGAAAGCACACAATGAGTGCGTAAAAAGCATATATACAACAGGCTCAAAATGAACATTCATTCACAACATCAAGGGAGGAAAAATGATACATTCATGTAGCAAGCATTCACTCCCTCAAACGATGAAAAAAAATAAGATGAAGCTCGATAGCAGGCTGCTCTCTATTACAAACCCTCACATTTCGCTCTCACCAAACACTTCAAATAAGGCAATGAAAGACAAACCGCCAAACCACAAAATGCCTCTCTACTCCCTCTATCCAACATGCGAACAATGCACCAAGAGACGAAAGCATCATCCAATGAAGGCCAAACTAACACTAACCATATCCCAGAACCCTTGAGCGTATGAACAGTTGAGAAAAAGATGGTCCACGAACTCCATCGAATCCTTGCACGTGTAAAACTTACTAACAATAACGAAACCCAACACCGCAAATTATCCGCAGTAAGAATCTTGACATGAACCTCTATCTAAGCAAAGAATGCAACTCGAAACAGCATCCGCACCTTCCACAAACTCTTTGAGAAAAGCTCCCAAGCCTGGCAGGTGTAAAGATAAAATAAAAAAGCTTAATGTGATATAGCCTTTCTCCCGATTGAAACGCCAACATATTCTATCTAAAGCATTCCTCAAAGGGAAATAGATACAACATGTCAAAAAAAGAGAAAAAAGCTTTGAATTCTTAGTCTTAGCTGCCCGAGAAAACAACAACTCCCACTACATTGTGGAACCCCTCATACAATGAACGTCAAGCAGCAGAGAACACACAATCTAATACAGTGCTAGGTAAACGAGCTTCAAAGGAGACTTATTACACCAAACATCATCCCAAAAGCAAATAAAAAAATCATCTCCAACTCAAACACCACAAAACGAGAAAAAGGATCCCTCCAAGTAACTAAAAGCCTCCATAATAATGACAAATAACATAAAAGACATGGGTCCCCTTGTCTAAGCCCCCGGAAACTCCAAAAAAATCCACAGGGCTGACATTGACAAGAATTGAAAAATGGAGAGTAGAGACACAAAAGGAGATTCATCTCCTTCACGTAGCCGAGAATCCACAACGTTGTAGAACATAAAGAAAGAAAGCTCAATAAACATGATCATAAGCCTTTTTCAAATAGCTTACACAAAACGCCTAAAAGAGCTGCTTTGACCCAACTATCAAGGCACTACTTTGCAATTAATACCGAATCTAGTATATGCCAACCAAGCAAAAAGGCACTTTGAGATTGAGAAATAATCTTTCCTGAAATAGCCTTCATCGTATTAGCTCGGATTGTATAAATAATTTAAACATGCCTCCCACCAAACTAATAGGTGTGAAATCTTCCAGTTCATTTGCTCTCGAATTCTTAGGGATGAGGGCCACAAAAGTTGCATTGAGGCTCCTCTCAAATCAACAGTACTTCTGGAATTTCTCACACATACTCATAACATCTTACTGCACAATATCCCAACAGACTCCACCTCCACTTCAAACGGACAGCATGAGTCCCCTTTACAACCTTGAACCTTGTGACGATAACGCCACAATGCATCTTCCTCTAAAATGACAGCAAACTAGATCCCATCAAGGCGAGGACAAGGATGATCCGCCTCACCGAAAAGAAAGTCATAAAACCCTATTGTGGGCGTGGATATCCTCCTGACACATAAGAAAATACTATCGATGTGAAACTTAGAGAGTTACCAATACAATGAAATAACTTAGAGTTCTTATCCCCCTCCCTAAGCCAAAGTGAGCAAGACTTCTGCATCGAAGAGATCTTATTCATCAAAAGCAGTTGTTCATGATTAGTATTCAACACTTCCTTGTACCTCCTCTCCTCTAATAATGGGTAGGAACACCTCATCAAGAGCACTCAAATCAGCCATCAGCCCAAAAAAAAAAAAACTATCAATCTAATGTTTCAAGTCTCCCTTTAACAACTTCAATTTGGATACAAGCACAACTCAGTGTTCCCTCCACCCGATACGACTCCCACCAAGACTTAATCAGGTCAACAAAACTCTCCGCCAACAACCACATGTTCTTGAAATGCCATTGGCATTGCAGCGAAGAACCACAATCCAATAGAATTGGAAAATGATTAGAACACCACCGACTTAACCGAGACTGACAAAGATGCACATAATGCCTAGCCCAATCCACGAATAGCAAGAACCGACCAAGCCAAGAAAATGAAGGCTCAACTCGGTTATTAGACCATGTGAACTCCCCACCAACCAAAAGAAGATCAACCAGGCCCAAGGATACAATAAACTCAAAAAATTTAACCATCAAAGGAGTAAACACCATCAAACCCACCTTCTCAAAAGGGAATGTCACAACATTGAAATCTCCTCCGAGATACCATGGCACCTCCCACCAACAGTGCATACTGGGAAGCTCATCCCACATCAATCTCCTATCATTGGCAAGATTAGGGCCATACACCCTTGAAAACATTCACACACGCTGGTCCCCAACATTCTGAATCTTGCAGGACACAAAGAACCAACCCACAACATCATCTAGCTTGGCAACAACGTGGTTGCCCAACATCAAAAGAATCCAGCTAGATGCCCACATAGAACCAAGATACAGCCAATCCACAAAACAATATCACCACAAAAGTTTGACGATATTCTCCACCACAACCTCCAACTTAGTCTCCTACAAACAAATAATGTTAGCGTTCCCTCCTAGAGCAAATCAAGGTTCAAAAAACCGAAATTCAGGCAGCGCCTCCTCGCTCGACTTTGGGACGGACAATGTGGCCTTGTCGATGGACGACCTCCGTCGACGAGCCTCAGACCTCTTTCGACGCGGGCTGTCGACAATGATGCAACACTAGACGATTGACAACGAATGACCTCCTTTGACGCCAAGCTGTTGACAATGATGCGAAGCGGACAATCGACGACGGACAACCTCGCCCGACCTCGCAAACGCCGAACATCGATGATGTCAAGACCTCCGTTGATCGGCAAGCCACCCGCGACCTCCATCAACCCTGGCAACCTCTTCCTCCATCGATTGACGACACACAGCTCTTGTTTTGATGCCGGGTGATCACGTTCTCTTCCTCAGTCGACGTACGCACTACCATGACGCATCATTTCGCCCGGCGTAATTACATAGACTATATGGGATATTATTATAATTTAAGATAGTAAATCATATATATATTACCCCAATTATTATATATAACTTAAAATTAAAATTTTTATATATATAGCTATATATTATTATAATTAAAATTTTATAATTTTAATAAATTATAAAATTTTATTAAATGTTAAAGTGAATAAGATGAGTAACGAACTATCTATAATTAAATTTATTTTAATTTTAATTATATTTTTTGTTGTAGATTCAATTTATTGTTGTACGATAACTGAGATGATCAAAGAAAGAGATTTCCCTTGAAAATATGACCAAAATAATATGAACATATGAGACTTCGTTTGATAATTGTAATATGATTTTTTTATTTAAACTAAATTTGCATAAATGTTATTTTATTTTATATATTTTGTATATTAAAAAAATTTATCATAGACGGTTGAGGCCACTTTTTGCCTGTTTTTATCGTCTTGGTATTTCGCCTCGACGTACGACATTCAATCCGTACGGTGCGCATTTCGTATTTTTTGATGCAAAAACACTCCCACGATCATGGAGTCCCCTCACACGTTTCAAGATAGGATTTCAAACTCATTGATCCAACTCAAGGAGTCCCCTCACGAAAGCCAAACCATTCACCTTCCCCAACCTGAAAGTCAGAAGCCCCTGCGTCATAATTAATAAAAACGAAGCCTTAGGTTCTCGCACCTTTATGATGCTGTGCTCGTGGGTGTCGAATAAGTACTCTTTTGAAACCTTCGAGCAAGATGCCTAGCTTGATATCTTACAAAAAGACAATGATATTCTTTATGATACCCTTACCCGTGACTTTATATAGTTTGGTAATGTTGTGCTTGAAAATAAAGCGATTGGATGTTTGGTAAATTATAATTTTAAAAGTGTTGTTGCTTATAGAACCGGATAATAATGTTTGGTAAAAAAAGAAGAGTAAAGTTGTTGTTAAGGTTTAAAAGACAAAAACACCCTTTAAATGAATGAGCAAGAAAGAGGAGGAAACGCCACCTAGTGATTTGGGCGTATGGCATCGGCTAGATCGACGATAGGCGTCACCTAGTGATGAAGCCAAGCGTGGCGTACGATTGGAGAAACCATGGCATTACTACTTAAACACTTCCTGCTGCCTAGGAAAAAGGGATGAACATCTTTAGAAGGAACTTTTTCTTTATCAAGCTTTCGAAGCTTTGGAATGCTTATTTTGTCATTGTTTCTCTTTTTTTTTTTTTTTTGCTTCTTCAGCTTGACCCTCGGTGTCAAAACTCAAACCTTTCTCTTTCATCCGAGATGCTGTGTTTCGCGCAAGGTAGTACGCTCTTTGCTTAAAACGATGTCTTGCAAGGACAAATCAAACAAATTGGCATAGCCGCTGGGCGTAAGGTAGAGGTAATTGCATCGTAGAGCGCGTAAGTGACAGGAGAGGATAAAATTGACATTTAAAAATTTTAAAATTGCAATTTTAAAAAAAATGGGCACACCAGCAAAAATTGCTTGTGCTTTTTATCAAAAAAAAAACAACAAAAACTTCTTTTATAAACACTTTTTTTAAACTTTACCCAAATATCTTTTCTTCGTTTCGCTTATTTTATAAACAAGCAACCTTCCAAAAGCATTCCCAAACTAAGCCTATGTCTTTGTATCACCCACTCGACGAGTGAGCCAAGGTAGTAATGGTGCTAGTCTTCCCATAGAGTTCATCTACAAGCAGACCAGTGGATGCCAAAGGCTGAACATCAATGGACATGCCACCCGGATGATCCTCCCTTGCAATGCCACCAACACACCAGCAAACTCGATTCCATCCTCCTCTGCCGCTGAAAAGGAACAGCAATCACCCCCAAAATGGGCACAGCCACCCTGGGAAGTCACACCACTAACCCCTACTCCTTCCTCCTGGAAAGTTAAGGTGAGCCACTTGACCACCATCAGATACAGCAGCTTCACAAACACCCACATTCCCTACCGGAGGGGCACCCACCCACAATCCAACAAACCGGGCTCTTTCCTCAACAAATGGGCTACACCTAGTCTAGTAAATAGAAAGATTAAGAAGCATTTAAGAGTTGTTCCATGACCTAGTCTAGTAACAAGATCAAAAGCAGCAATAAGGTAGTAATTTAAAGCTTGCAAGTTCAAGGAAGGGAAGGTGTCAAAATTTTAGTATGCAGGTTGATAACGGTTAAGAAGCACCAGAAGAAAATAAAATAAAATGTCGAAGTACAACAACTAGATTCCCAGCTCCATTCAGATGCAAACATTAACCGAAGTACAAAACTCACCGGCAACACTGTTTAACATTTGCAGAAGACAATGTTGTTGAAAAGATGAAATGTAACCAGCACCCCATCCTTTCAGATCAATTTGCATAAGATGCTGAACCTGTGTTCTAGGCTTTCCATTTCTGAGGTTTCAGGGGGAAATATTGTAACCACCACCTGAGAGTACAATAATGCCATTATGAAGATGAAACGAAATAAATGTGTTGAACAAAAAACAAGGTTTTATACAGATATAAAATACTGTTAAATGCTCAGGCATTAAAAATAAAATACAAAGGTTTACTCTCAATGTGGCCTCTTACAAACCCTGGCTGGGGACCACAGTTTTGATGCTCCCTTGAACGAAATAATACGACTGGACAACAACAGCAATAACAGACAACTTTTTTACATTTGATGTATAGACAAATACCACAACTGATCAACCAGAACACAGCTATGAAAACCATTACCATAACTGCCATCATCATTTCGACGCCAATAACGAACATAACAAAGGTCACGAGGCCACACTAACCTGCAAAAACAAAAATCATTAATCATAATTGAATAAGTAACAACACCAAATACAAATATATTTATTGATATATATTTTCCATACAGAATACAATGTATGATTATATATTTACACAGAAGAAAAAAACTATCTACGGTTATATATAATTAGGATATTAATCATAATCAATCTCAATTATATCATATCCCTAATTCCCACTAATTACTAATTACCAAATATTACAATCCCACTAATCACTACTCTATTACAATCCACTAATTATTTTATTACAATAATATTTCCCCTCAAGTTGGAGCATAAATATTAATCAAGCTCAACTTATTACAAAGACAAGCCACTCAAACCCCGTTTAGAGTTTTGGTAAATATATCACCTAATTATTCTCCATCACATATCTTGTGAAAAATAATCCAAGTTCAATTTTTTCGTGGGCGAAATAATAATCATTTTCAATATGCTTAGTTCTCTCATGAAACACAAGACTTGAGGCAACATGAAGTGCAGCTGTTTATCGAGCCACAATTTTGCTAGTAGAGAAGTTTTAAGACCAATTTCATTTAAGAGATGAAGGATTCACATTATCTCACACATTGATCTGCCATGACCTTATATTCTAACTCAAGACTAGATCGTGATAACATTTTATTTTTTACTCTTCCATGAGATCAAATTTCCTCTAACAAAGATGTAATAACTGTAATGGATTTTTCTATCCACTTGACAACCTGCCCAATTTACATATGAAAAACATTCAATCTGTGTGTCCATGATTTATGTACAAGAAACCACGTCTATGTGCTCCTTTTAAGTAACACATAATTTGCTCCAATGGTGCCCAATGATTAACTGTTGGAAATGACATAAATTGACTAACAATACTAACCGAATAGGCAATGTCCGGATGAGAGACGGTAAGATAATTTAACTTCCCAACCAACCTTCGATATCTCTTATGGTTGTTAAATTGTGTCCTATCTCCCGTGAGATGCATATTTGGAGTCATTGGAGCACTATAAGGTTTCGCTCTCAATTTTCCCATCTCGAATAATAAATCAAGGGCATATTTCCTCTAAGAGAGAAAGATGCGTCTACTCCTTGTAACTTCAACACCTAAGAAATATTTGAGCAACCCTAAGTCTTTTGTATGAAATTGAGTATGAATAAAGGACTTAAGAGATGAAATACCCAAAGTATAATCGATCCTTAATAGCAATATCACCCACATATACCACTTAAAAAGATGAGACCACTGTTGATTGCTTGTAGAACATTGAATGGTTATTCGGCTCTTAATCATGTCCCATGTTTCAATAGCCTTGACTAAATTTGTCAAACCAAACACGAGGACTTTGTTTCAAACCATATAAAAATTTTCGAAGATGACAAACACACCTAGACTCCCTTTAAGCAACAAAACTCGGAGGTTGCTCCGTATACACTACTTCGTGGAGATCACCATGAAGAAAAGCATTTTTAATTTTCAGGTTGATGCAAAGGCCAATGGTGAGTAACGACCATAGAGATAAACAAGCTAACGAAGTCAATTTGGCAAGAGAAAAAGTATCGAATAGTCCACACCATAGGTTTGGGTATGCCTTTAGCAACAAGACAAGCCTTTAACCAAGCAACGTAACCCATCAGGATTAACCTTAGTCGCGAACACCCACTTGTAGCCGATAGCCCGTTTCCCTGAAGGTAAATGAACCAAATCCCAAGTACCATTTTCATCTAAAGCCCGCATTTCATCGAGCATTGCATGGCACCAACCAGGGTGAGAAATGGCATCACGAACAATTTTAGGCACACTAGTACAATCAAGAGAGGAAACAAAAGAACAAGAAGAAGACAAACAATTGTACGAAACGAAAGAGAAAATAGAAAAAGTATAGTTTCGTTTATCTTTAGGAAGATTATCACTTGGAACAGGGATCCAAAACGAAGAAGTAGGTATAGAACATGAATAAAGAGGTCATCACCTAAAGTACACTTTAGTAATAGGATATTTGTGAGTGGCAGGAGGAACAAGACTCATGACAAGAAGAGAAGGTGTGGTAGAATACACCAATAAATCATCGAAGATAAGTATCTTCCTCCCCCTGAGGTGTGGGAGGTGGAGAAGACAAAAATAAAGTGTATCTTCCATGAAAGTTATATCAATAGAAATAAGATATTTGTTAAGACTAAGGCAGAATAACAATCCCCTTTTGGAAGACAAGGATATCCACGGAAAACATTCTTTAAGGACCTAGGATCTAATTTAGTGACATGTAGTTGAACATCACGAACAAAACAAATGCTACCAAAGATTCTAGAGTCAAGTGGAAATATAGACTTGTGGGGAAAGAGAGTTTTGTAAGAGATCTCACCATAAAGAACAGATGAGGGCATACAATTAATTAAGAAATAGGTAGTAGAAATCGCATCGGCCAAAAAAAAGATTTTGGAACATTCATTTGAAATAAAAGGGCACGAGCAATTTTAAGAAAATATTTGTTTTTCATTCAGCCACACCATTTTGAGATGGATTATCGACACAAGAAGTTTCATGAAGTATGTTATGTTAAGCCATAAAATTTTGAAACAATATTTAAGTATGCTCTTTTACATTGTCAACTGTAAACGACGATTGAAAACATTGAATTAAGTTTTAATTTCAATACAAAAAAACGCAAAAGATAAACTTCATTAAATACAACCAATAACACGAGAATAATCATCCACAAAGATTCAGGTTTTTGGCATAATAGAAAAGGACCTCAAACATCGAAATGAACTAATTCAAACTTAACACTAGCACGTTTATTAATTCTTGGACCAGAACTAAAGCGATCGTATTTAGCATACCGACATACTTACAATTTAAAGAAAATACAAAACTAACTTTGGATAAAGTTTCTTAAGCACAAAAGTGACGAATGACCCAACTTACAATGCCCCACAAAGAGAGAAGTGACACTAAAGCAAGCAACTGATAAAGTTAATGGAATATCAAGAGTATAGAATCCCCCATATTTATGTCCTTTACCAATAATCTTCTTCGTCACAAGATCCTAAAATAAGCAATGATCAAGGAAAAAAGGTGATACAAGTGTTTAGATGACGAATAAGCTAACTAATGGAAATTAAATTAAAAGAAGGATTAGGAAATGTAAGACATATGATGAAGGTAAGAGAGGGGTTGGTGTAATGCAACCATACCCATGAACACAAGATGAGGACCCATCGGTTAAGGTAACAGTAAAGCTAGAAGTGTGACACCGAAAACTAGAAAATAGACTAGAATTACCTATCATATGATCTGTAGCACCTAATCAATAATCCATTTACAAATCGAAGAAAGAAAGCACGCATTCAAAGTACCTGAATTGGTAATAGCAAGAACAAAAGAATATGCAAGCTTTAGGGATTCTTGATTCCGAATTGGCACGTATTCTAGAGAAATATGAACCGATGATGCTAAAGGATCAAAGTAGATACAAGGAAGGGTAAAGAAGATTTCTGATTTTTATATCAAAGCTTCCGACATTCATGCTTCATATAGCCTGGTTTTCGACAATAATGACACACAACTCCTCAAGAGTTATGTGGTCATGCTTCAAATCCTGATAACAACACATTTAGCTCTTCATAGGTCTTCTTAAAAAGACATGAAATAAGTTGTTAGAAACCGATCTTGTTTGTCGGCTCGATAGAATGCTTTACAGACCTCATACATGCGGGTTAAATTTCCTTTACCAAAATATAAAAATCTAAGTAATCCATCAGTTCTTTGACAAATTCACAATGATTAATAAAGCTAATGAGTTGCTAATTTGTAGAAAGAAGCAAGCATCTTCTCGGAGCCATATGTGTTTCGAATCATCTTTAGAAGAATCACTAGTTAAATGATCATCTTTATCAAAACTCTGAAGATAAAGGCCACGGTTTTGCTCTAATCCATATAATTGAAACTATTTAATTTATGGTCCATGATTTTAGACATGATGGGCACCGTACCCACCACATGCTTAACATCCATAATTCACCAAGGCAGAAAACGAGACAGAAGTCACAGCTAAGACAGGGTCAACCACGAATAAAACAACCAATAGAACGTCGACGTTAGAATAATGAAAACGCCAAGACTAAGGTTAAAGATGAGACGACACAACGCAGTGACGTCGAAGTGCGCATCATCGGGGACATTGATGATGGTGGAACTCAAAGTCGTGGGCGACGATGGTGGACGAAGTTGACGTCGGAAAGAGACGAAGGCATCGAAGTTGGTAAAGGTGTCGTCAGACAGGGGACATCGTCGACAATATAGAATGCAATATATGATTACATATTTATATAAAAAAAACTATCTATGGTAATGTATAATTAAGGTATCAATCATAATCAATCTCAATTATATCATATCTCTAATTCCCACTAATTACTAATTATTAAATATTACAATCCCATTAATTACTCTATTACAATCTACTAATTATTCTATTACAATAACATTGCAAAAACAAAAATCATTAATCATAATCGAATTAGTAACAACACTAGATACCAATGAGATCTCAAACAAATTACTACATATAATATACCAAGACCTTCATGGAGTTCAAACCAATTAATAATATAATCATGTTAATTGGGGTTTTCTATTGTACCTTCTTGAGCGGTGTGGGTTTTCCCCTACCTGGAGGTGGATTGCTCTTTGTGTGTCGATGGCACAATTTTCGTTTTTGGTGAATGGATGCCCCAGCGGATTCTTTCTTAGTTCTCGTGGGCTCCAACAAGGGGACCCTCTTTCCCCTTTGTTGTTTGTTATCGTGATGGAGGCATTCAACCGCTTACATGATCGAGTGCTAGCTAGTGGTCTGTTATCGGATTTCTCAGTTGGCACTGTGGAGCATGGTCCGATGGTTATCTCTCACTTGCACTTTGCGGACGACACTCTTATGTTCTGTTAGGCTAATCCTTTGCATTTGTTCCACTTACATGATGTCTTGGTGTGGTTTCAGACTACCTCTAGGTTGCAAATTAATTTGGGTAAATCTATCTTGGTCCCGATGGGAGAGGTGCCTCACGTCGAGGAGTTGGTGGGGATTCTTAGTTGTCGGCTCTCAGCTTTGCCTTTGACTTACTTGGGCCTTCTTTTGGGTGCTCAGTTCAAATCTCTTGCTATTTGGACCCCAGTGATTGCTTCTTTGGAGCATCATTTGGCTGGTTGGAAGCGGTTATATCTTTCTACCGGCAACCACCTGACTTTGCTTAAAATTACTCTGTCCAGCCTGCCCACGTATTTCTTGTCCTTTTTCCCCGTACATGCTGCCATTACTTCTCAGCCAATGCAGGACTAAGAGCTGGAGGCATTTGCTTCTTTTTTTGGAGTGTTGTATTCTACTACCTTACGTTGCGACTGTCCGGACCGTTTGTGCTGGTGTCCCAACAGAACTCAGGGCTTTCAAGTGCAGTCTTGTTATTCTGCTCGATTGCCTACTCTTTTAGGGTGTTTCCCCTAGAAGAGTGTTTGGCAAGCTTTCGTTTCTCCGCGTCTAGCTTTCTTTGCTTAGATAGCAGCTTTGGGGAAGATTTTGACTGCAAATAACCTGCGTAGGCGGGGGATGGTTATTAGTTGGTTCTACATGTGTAAGGCGGCTGGAGAGTCAATAGACCACCTTTTCCTTCATTGCCTAGTTGCCCGTCTTCTTTGGGACTTTGTCCTGAAGCTTTTTGGCCTATCATGGGTGATGCCTCCTAGTGTTCATGGGCTTTTCTCCTCTTAGCGAGGGCAGCTGGGCAGACCGTCCGAGGTTTGACGGGCTATTCCTCACCGCATCATTTGGTGCCTTTGGCGAGTGAAATACTGGGTCTTTTTCAAGGGTTGTGAGTACATCTTGGGTGAGCTTAAGCTTCGTTTTCTCATGTGTCTTTGGAATTGTTTGGCCAGATCTGGGCGTTTCGTCTCTCTTGTCTTTTTGATGTTATTTCTGTTTGTTCCTTTTGAGTTGAGTTTAACTGGGTCGTTCCCGGACTCTTTTGTTGTATTCTCTCTCCTAGTGCACTTCTTGTATACTTGTTTTTTAATAAAATTCATTTACTTATAGAAAAATATATGCATGAAGAAAATGCTACAACATTTAATGCATTGAGCTCTCCATCCTTATCTACTGCACAGAACATATATAATCAATTGACAAAAAAAACTCCAACTGTCTTGAAACAAAAACAAAACAAAATACATAGGGACATTGATGTGGATCATCCTTTGCCACTCATTATTATCTAAAGTTATGCAGACTCGCTACACGCTACAGACACATGGAAATTTCTCAGTGTTATCCTAGTAACAGCAGATTTACAGATTGATGCTTTCAGAAAATTATTAAGAGAACTGAACCTTAAAAAGATTTGGTAATATTAATTAAGAATTGTGAAGTTCTTTATTTACTAGCGTTATCATATCATCAACTTTATTTATTCTGACCACTGAATTGTATTATATATGGATGTCACATAAGTATAATCCTAACAGAGAATACTGTGCACTAGAAATTATTATTATTATTATTATTATTTCTCTCTCTTACATAGAAACCAAAGTTAAATGAAAATGCATGGAACAATCCAGCTTATACAGGAACTGAATAAAGTACACTGGAAAATGCAAAACCAATGCTTATAAAATAAAAACAAGAACAAGAAACTGACAGGCAATTTTCAAAATTGTAAATCAACAACCATAAAGAACAATTCATACCAAGCATGAAAATAAACTCAGAAATATTACATTGGAAACCAATCAAGCAGGAGTCCGTGATAAAGTATTGCAGTATGACCATCAACCTCCTCAACTAAGCGGCCAAACTGAAAACTGCAATCCCACCTGGACAAAGGATGACAAGTCAGTAAAAGATGTACCTTAAAGAACAAAATTGAAACACATTATTATGCCAAAGAAGAGAGAGAGAGAGAGAGAGAGAGAGAGAGACTAGTTATATATAAATGAAAGTATAGTCTAAACCAAATTATAGATGGACCAAATTAACCAAAAGTTTATTATAATCAACATTAAAAGAGGTGCATGAAAACTTCATGGAACTTTTTCCATCAGTAATACTTATTGTTGGCTACTCTTGGAAATTCTTACTCAAACCGTGTCCCATCCATGCTCATCACAAGCTCAAATATTTCTTCACAAGTAGCCTCCACAACCCCAACAGCTTTCATAGCTCTGCTACAGCTCCTCGGCTGCATATAGATAAACAAGCATGGCGAACGTGTTATATCTTGTTGAATTGTCACCATTTACACATGGAGCGTTGGGGAAGAGATCTAAGAAATTTATCGACTGTTGCTGCATTGCTGTAGTACAGTCTAACATGAGGTAAAAGGAATGGTCAACAAATTATATATCTATAAATCTTACAAGATAGTCAACTTCAATGAGCTCCTCAAAAATGCGTAATCCTGACATTAATCAAAAAATTATATAAGCAATAACTAATGTGCTCAGTTTCTCTTCTTATCCTTGTGAAATAATAATAAGTAGCTTTGGCCAAAAGAAAAATATAAATTATAAATTAAAAACAATATTTCACCATTTTGGCATTGCAGAAGACGCCAATGCTTTCTAGAAAAAGCTTGATTGTTGCTATTTTGGTGGGATAAATCTGAATCCATTTCCCGGGTCCAGTCAAATATGGAATCAGGAGGACCTTCCAATTGGAGAAAGATAAAAGATTCAAATCAACCTTGCTCCTAATCAATTGGAAATACAAAAGCTAGGGCTATCAAAAAAAACCATTTCCAATTGTTGTTCTCCTCATCAAATTTGGATGGGCATCATCTTCATCATCTGGTGCACTAATCCTAAGAGAATATTTAAAAAAAGAGGTCGAAATCAAAATAAAGTATGAACTGGAGCAAAAGTAGGCCTATCAACAACAAAGTAGCATTGGCAGTGGAAGTATGTCACAGACAAAATTAGAAAAAACTTAGACTAATATGTGCTGGATAAAGTTTATAGAATAAGGATACTTAAAAATGCAATCAATTACAATCTGAACATGATCAATCCTCATTTGCAATAATGAAAAATAAAAAATAAACTCGGTACAGAATTTCAAAACAGACAAAAGCGACAACTGCAAGAACTATAAACAGTAACAATGCAAACAAGAAGCAATTTGAAAAGGGTCCATAGCTGTTATTGACAACACAACTAAAAAACAATTGGCTCCCCATACTTTGGGAAAACAGAAACCAATATAGAATTAATTCAGTAATATATCAGGAAGGAAACCCCATGGTTTTAAATATATTACACAGGAAGGAAATGCATACCAATGGTCCAAAGAATCTTAGTGTAGCATAATTTCAGTAACCTTAACCAAAAACCATAAAACAAATAAAGCTTGAATATTACTTACTGACTTTCATGATCAGATGATGAAGCAGTTCTCAAATTATCGATTCCAGACTTACATTCAAACGAAACATACTTGTTACCGTTAGAAATTTGAGAATCCTGATGCTGCAGAACACCACTTTGTAATCAGACCATGGTTGCATTCATCCATAAAATCCAAACAATCTATACCAATATGTAAGTATGAAAAACATAAAAATCCTTCAATCGGAGAAAAATATCATTAGTGTCTATTAATGTCCTCTATTTCATAAAAGCTAATGATAACTTCAAAAATTGTGTCTATAAAAGCATCTTTGATTTTTAAAAGTATTTGTAAACTATGGGCATCATGTAGCTGGCCTGGTTACTTTTGAGAGTTTGGGTTCCCTACTAGCTCATGTAGAAAGGTTTTATATATTCGACCAACAGGGCCTTGCTATTTCCAGACCTCTAGGAATATTCACTTGGGTCAGCTCTTAGGCAACTCTGATCTATTGTAAAACCTGCATGCCTTTTGGACCTCGTATTTCAGACTTTTATCTTGTATTTGGGCCTTCCATGTTTTTTAGATCTAGCTGTTATAGGGTTTCTCCATTTTAAAGCTTAGCCCTGAGCCACATGACTTCAATGCTAAGTTTACATTGCGCTTGCCAAGCAAGCTTTATTGTAATGTTTTGGGTTTTTGCTACATTCGCATAGCCCAGTTACTAATAATCTGATTTTCGTTTTGAATCAGAAATATTCGTAATCTTACAAATTTTAATTACTCAATTTAAAAAATAATTTACATGCAAATATCTTTCCTACTAATCTAAAAATTCACTTCAATATTCAACAATGAAGGCGTCACAGAAATGTAATTCTACCTTTTAATACATAAAGTCTATTTCAGCTCAAATGACATATTATCTGTCATACATGATGCTAAAAGCTTCCAGGAGCACATGTAGATTTTGACTAGTAAACTACACTGTCTACTGGTCTAAAAGAAAACACAAATGCATCCATTTGGTCAGGCAATAATGCACATGAAAATCATGTAAAATCAACATCTATGCAGAACAGCAGCTCTGTTAAAAAGTTGCATCAATTTGGTCAGGCAATAATGCACATGAAAATCATGTAAAATCAACATCTATGCAGAATAGCAGCTCTGTTACAAAATTTCATGATTTTATGGATCATCTTTATTACAATAAAATAACAATGTAAGCAAAAAAAGATGGAAAAGTGCATTTATAAAAGGGCCACCAACCATCAATTCAGGGAGTCCATACCAGTCGGTGATTTGACTCTGACTAAATCCATAAAAGAAAAGGATGGATTTAGGGAAAAAGAATGGGCTTAATCTGTATAATTAAAGAAGTTGAAAGAATTATGAACCTGATCAATGACAAGCTCAATTTTCTCTTTCCATATGAGTGCCTCCTGAATGTTAAATGCTGCCATCTGTACAAGTCATAGCAATTGGCATAAAAATAGGAGCAGTTTAGGGCTAAAAGTGGAGATGTAAGTGCAACAATAGAAATATTTCAACTTCTGTAATATCAGTATGGCTCAGTAAGTACTGTATGATGCAGATTGATTTTGGACTTCAACTTTCATGACCCAAAAGCATCTTATTTTATTAGGATTCTATTAGTTTCCTAATCCTTTGGTCTAATTCCATCTGTGATTGAAGTGCCAGTCCCAAGCCTGTATAAAGGAAAAGGGTTGTGATAGTTTGCGATAACCAACATAAAAGCCCATCACATCTTTTAAGGTGAACCACAACATAAGAAAACACATTAGAGCATTTCCTACTAATCGATTCATTGCACCTTTGAGATCCAAGAGTAGTGATAAATGAGTAATAATTGCTAGGCCGTTATTAGAAGTAATGTGTCACATAAAGTCTTGATTTACATTTAGCATTGTGGGTATCCCATCCGTAACATACATTATGAGACATGCGCGGCAGGCGCACAACATCAGGCGCATCGATGGTGATCACATTGTGGTGGCCTCTCAACATCCACCGCCTGGTCTTCCCGATCGCAATGCCACTGCGGCCTCCTCGCGCTTCGTCCAGATTGAGTCCAAAACGTTCGAGGTTAAGGTACTCCAGCGCTCAATCTGCCTTGTCGAATGCATCCAGATGTGGTTTTCCGCCATCTCGATCCCTCCATTGGTTGCCTCCTGGCTAGGTTCAACGCTTCTGGAGTCGGCAGCTCAGCCTTTTGCCGCTAGCCTCGTGGTCCATTCCAATCGAGATGGCAACCAAGTGTTTCTAGACCAAAGACATCACAATGAGAATGGAAGTTCCGTCTCGTTCTACGCCATTGGTCCGTCACAATCCAAGGGCTCTCTCTTCATCTCGGCCAGCCGTGGAACGAAGGGGTGGTCACTTCTAAGCCGTCTCCTCATCGACCAAATCGGAGGCAATTCGGCACTCGCCCCCGTGTTGACGGCATCGTTCCGCGCTCCTCCGAGTGTGATTCTCGCTCCCCGATTGCCTACGGTGACTCTGTCAACTTGTCTCTCCGATTGCGGCTTCGGACCGCGCGCGGGGCGAGTGCTTTGTGTTCGATGCTCGTGTCATTCCTAGGGCGCCGTCTAAGCGGCCTCTCCAGGCGTCTCCTGTGGCGTCAACTCCGGTGTCGCTGTCCGCTTCGCCTCCGGGGCGGGGTTTGGCGGGCTTGTGGTCCTCTTTTCCTTCCTCAAGGGCATCTTCCCCTCTTCCGGTTGCCGCTGCTAGTGGGGGGCATGCTGTCTTGAGGCCACCTCGGCCTTGGCGGTTTCAATAGGGTGAGGGCAGTCATGGCGCTTACGCTAGGGGAGATGCCCACATTGATAGGGTGTGGGAGGGTATCCCTCGGGTCGGGGATGGGGGTGTTAGTGGTGAGGCTGGCATGGGGGTTGGGGATAATCTGTCCCAAGGTGGGGGCGGTGCCTCTAGGGGGTTGCTATCCTTCCTTTTCAGAGGTAGGGAAGGGTGGTTTTGTTCTTGTAGGGGTGATGGTGTTGCACGGGGAGGACCCTTTGGGTGAGACTAATGTTGTTGTGTAGCCTCTCGCAGCAGCTGGCCTACTTTCAGCTGCCTCCTGACTGGGTTTTGCTGTAGCACAAGGCTATCGATAAAGTGTTGGGGGTAAACTATGCGGGGTTCGAACCTGCCACCATTACCTTGTTTACACAGTTGGTGGGCGGTGCCATGATGTATTGGGGGGGATTTCAATGTAGTGCATTTTCCCTCGAACAAGACGAGTTCGATGGGGTTCACCCCTTTGATGGTTGGGTTCTCAAAGTTTATTGATGACATCAGCTTGATTGATCCCCCCGATGGTTGGTGAGGCTTTCACGTGATCTACTAATCACGTGGCGCCATCCTTTTCTCGATTTGATCATTTTTGCTGTCCGTTGATTAGGCTAGGCAGCATGTGCATCTCCGTTAGTCGCAGTTGAGTAGATGGGGTTCGATCATTTTCCCATTCCCTTGGAGTGTGGTCCATCTCCTCCTTGTCCCCTTTTCGGTTTGAGAATATGTGGCTGTTGCAAAGGGTTTTATGTCCCAGGTCCAAGTTGAAGTTGTTGAGGGGGACCTAAAGCTTTGGAATACCAATGCTTTTGGTCAGGTTAGCAATAGGAAGCATACTCTGTTGGCGAATTTGGGTGCCTTTGATGAGATGGCTCAACTCCGGCCCCTTGTCGAGGGAGGAGAGGGGGGCACCGGGCTATGTTGGCTTCTTCTCTTGAACGCTTCCTTTTGATGGATAAGATTTCTTGGCAATAGAAATCTAGAGCCCTGTGGGTTCGGGAGGAAGATAAAAACTCCAAGTTCTTTCATTGTATGGCTAACTCTCACCAGACTGCCAACTCTATTAGCACTCTTTACATTGATGGTACTCTCTTGACGGGGACTATTCGGGCTCACGTTGTGCAGTTTTATGGTTCTCTTTTTCGTGCTAAAAAAAATTAAAGAAATATTATGAGAGTATTATATGACCGCAATATACCATTAAGTTTTAAAAAAAAAGTTATATAAAACTGTGTTCGATTTTTTTTGTTATATGAAACCATAATTTTCAAGGTGTCTAGGTGGCCTAAGTGTTAGAGGGTCTAGGTTAGGTGGGCGTCACATAGGCGGTAATTAAGTAGTCTAGGCTTTTATAATATATTTATTTTATACAAAAATTTCATAAAAATGTTCTCAGTCATTCCAACCTATCAAATATAAATGAAAATGTTCATAATTCTATTATAATTATTTTTGTTTCACCTTTACAAACAATTACTTAAACCAATAATCAAAATCAACAATTTTAACAAATTAAATTAAATACATAAAATATAAATAAATAATTTAAACTGAACTAAACTTACTCAATACGTTAAAGTTAAACGTATGGGTGATGACAGGCGGAATTGCAATCGAAGAGTCGGACTTAGTGGTGGGCAACGACAATAACGACTGGCTGGTGACGGCAATGGCGACGGCAGCTAGCTAGCGACGACCATAGGACGATGTCGATGTCGATGTCGATTACACGTGAACGATTGAAGAAGCATAGTTTTCAAGGCGTCTAAGCGGACTAGGCATTAGAGGGTCTAAGCTGGGTGGGCGTCACTTAGGCACCGACTAAGAGGTCTAGGCATTTATAATATATTTATTTTATATAAGAATTCATAATGTAAAAATTCATATATAATGCAGGAAATCATAAATATAACAAATTTAACATAAGTTTACATCATAGGAAGACACATGAGTGCTATCGGTCTTACATCAAGTATCAACATTCTCGGTCATTCCCACCTATCAAAGCATAAATTAATATCTAATTACATAATTTAAATTAAACTAACTTACTTAAAGTCTTAAACTATTAAACAAGGACGAGACTACCAACTACGATCAAAGAAGCCGACAATCGAAGAGAACACTTATCCGTGGGTGAGGTGATAGTGACTGGCCAGCAAGCAATGATGACGGCGACGGCTGGCGACGAAGACTAAAACGGCAACCGAATGGCTAAAAATGGCGACTAGACTTGACAATGTCCACCATGCATGAACAATTGACGAAGACGGTGCATTGGCAACGGCACTGCTAGTGACAGCGAGAGAGAAGATCGAAGATGAAAGAGAGAACCCTAGGTCGCAACAAAAGACAATTTGGCAGTTTGGCTGCATAAGAGATATCGACGAAGACACACAGGAAGATGCAAATTAGGTAAGAAACGTCGCCGTTTTCTGATATCCCTTCAAAATTTAAAAAAAAGAAAAAAGAAAAAATATCGCCTAGGTAATGCCAGGACGACGATGGCACGTAGGTGCTCGCCCAGACGGCTAGGCGAGCGCCTTTCCCTCTTCAAGCTAGGCGCCTAGCATTCTCTCCAGCGCCTAGGCAGTGCCTAGTCGGGGCTTAGGTGTACGCCTTAAAAACTATGTGAAGAAGGCATTGTGTTGGCGATAGCACTACTAGTAACGACGCTACATGTGACGGCACTACTAGTGATAGCAATTTCGGACGAAAGATCGAAGATGATAGAGATAGAGAGAACCCTACAGTGCAAATGAAAGATCAAAGTTTGGCTGCGTAAAATATGTCGACGAAGGGTAAGAAACATTGCCGTTTTCTACTATCGCTTTAAATTAAAAAAAAAAAACATCACTTAGGCAATGCTTGGGCAACGATGGCGCTCGCCCACACAGCTAGGCGAGCACCTTTCTCTCTTCAAGCTAGGCGCCATGGTGCCTAGCATTCTCTCCAGCGCCTGTACGTACACTTTAAAAACTATGTATGGAATAAAGTGTTGATAACAAGAAAAAATATATACAAAAAATCAATGTAGCTTATATGTAAATGTTAAGATAGATATCTAATAAAACATTAGAAATGAAAATATTCATATTGTCTTTGGGTAGCTCCAAATAAAGATAAAATGAAAGAGAATTAATTATGTTGATTTGGTCATCTAGTACGTTGGCCAATGGATGCATCTTTTAAAAGGATGGAAAAATTAACATGAAACAAGGTAAGAAATCGAAAAGACCAAAAATTACTTGAATGGAAACAATAACAAAAGATATGGTAGTTGATAGAATTGCTTAGAAGATCAAATATAAAGTTTTTGTATATCTTGTTTGATATAATTAACCCCATATAATTATGTTGGATTGGTTTTTTAATCCTTTGGTCTCTTATTCTCTATTTAGTTTCCAAATTCCATAAGTTACATAATTTTATTTCTTAGCGTATGTATGGATTAGAACATAAATATAAATGGAGAAAAGACCTTTAGTGAAAAAAAATTTGAGAGACCCAAGGGTAGAGATGCCCAGGCCAACTTAACCACAACCATAGCCAAGATAGCCATCCAATCCTTTTTATTCTATGAATAATAAATCCTGCTTGGGATTAGTTTGATCCAGTCTAGTATTTTAAGTGTGAAAAGGAAAGAAAATACAAAAAAAAAAAATCTTTCGACAAAGGTACATTTAACTATAAAAACAAGCCATTTATTTATTTCAAGAATTCCACCCAATCAAAATGTATGGTTTTCTATAAAGAATTCTATCACTATTGATGATTGTTCGTGTATGAGTAGATAGAACTTCATATATAACTATGCTTGAAAATTTTAACATCTCAACATTTTATATTTTTGTGTAAAAAAAATTATAAGTAATAAACATTGTATTAAAAAAAAACACATAAATGGGTAAAGGATAGTCATACCCAAATAAAAGTGAAGAGTCCATACAAATATTACAATAATTCCACAAAGAACCCAACAAGAAACAACAACACGAAGCAACCCACCAATGGAAATAACGCAAGAACTCCTAAGAGTCAGACCATCCAACTACCTTACCCTAGAAGTCCAAGAACCCCCGACATCATAATTAATCGAAGAAGTAAGTCGTTTAAGCTCCCACACACCTTTAAACCCTGATCTCGCAGACAGCCGAGAAGGCATAACAGTATCATTCCAGACTTAATGCCTAGCTTCGATCTCCCGTAACAAATCAGATATAGCAAGTTCAAATCCTTTATAACTCACTCCTAATATAGATCCAATGGCCTTGTGAGAACGTAGCCACTCCAGCCTGCAGACACACTTAGGGGAACAAGGCTCCCCAAAGAGAGCATCATCAAGCAGACCAGCAATAGCCAAAGGCTAAACAGCCAGAGCCACCCAGCTAATTCTCCCTAGGAAGCGCCACTAGCGCACTCGTAAAACAAGAGACAAAAGGGTGATTATCCTCAATAGAGCCCTCCACGTGATCGGTGAAGGACCCAAATGAAAGAGACAAAAGAGCCCTCTTTCGACAAATGACAACAAAGTTTTCCATTTCAAATATAAACAATAATCTAGGTAATATCATCACCATTTCTTTTATAGTACAAAGTGTGATCAACAAAAGGCTACTTGAAACCATATCCCTATATTAAATGGCTCAATCGACTAGACCAAGCCCTTGGTGACTGTTTCAAACCATACAACACCTTCTTTAGCTTGCATACCTTTACTTCTTTTGGTGTAAAACCAAATATACACCTCTTTTATCAAATCACCATAAAGGAAGATATTCTTCACGTCAAATTAAGCTAATGGCTAGTCTAAATTAGAGGTGAGAAAAAGAATAACTTTGACAATATTCATCCTAGCCACAAGAACAAAGGTTTCTTGAAAGTCAATTTCATACGCATACGTGTATCCTTTAGCAACTAATCTAGCCTTGTATTTATCAACTGTTTCATCTGACTTATACTTAAATACACATTAGCAACCCACCAACTTTTTTATCTCAGGGTAACTCAACCATTTCCCAAGTGAAATTCTTTAAAAGGACTTTCATTTCCTCTGTCATAACATACTTTCATTTGAGATTTTCAAGAGCTTCCTAAAAATGACTAGAAACAACCACAAAAGACAATTGAAAGGTAAAAAAGCCTTGTGAGATTTAGACAAGCGATGACAGGAAATGAAATAAGAAAATAGGATAAACAACATTATAAAATGATTTTGAAATCCCAATCTATCATATTCTTTATAAAACAAGAAATTATTTGAATTTGGAACGATATGTGAAGTGTCAAATACCTTTGTGGGAATTTGTATCGCATGGTCAATCCCAAAAGAATCTACTGATCGCATGATAGTGTCATTGAGAGGAGATCAAAGTCAAGGTAGCATTCCATCTTGCATAATATTTGTCAAATACCCAAGCTAGTCTCTCATTTTTACTTATTCAACTACTACATAAGTATAATTAGGAGAAGCTAAAGATTCCTCCTACTTGAACTAGGAGCTAAGGATTCCTCCTTACCTATAATAATTAAATCATCCTCCTCTGAAATCCACATCTTCCTTTCATCCAACTATAGTTGTTCCTCTTACTATTAAGGGGGGCAATAGAAATATCTCCGTAAAAATAAGATGCCTACTCATAAAATTGAACATACATAGACACAGTATTTACCCAAATAAGGATGAAAATATTTATAACCCTTTTAAGAATTAGAGTAACCCAAAAATACACATTTGAGAGCATGAGTCAAGTTTATCTCAATAGAGTTGGTGCACATGAATATAGCACACACAATCAAAAACCTTAGGGCATGAGGTCAAGTTTAGGTTCTGCCACTTTATTGTGCTGTGTGGACACATTATGACGGAAGATGCCATGTTATCTAAAAAAACAGCCAGAGGTTGATCTACAAACTCACGGCTATTGTCAGAATGAAACACCTAAACTAGGGTATAAAACGTGTTACAATAATGTGATAGAATAGACATATGACATAGATAACGTCACTTTTAAATTTCATCAAATATATCCAACTAACCCTAGTAAAGTCATAAAAATAGACACAAAATACTTATATCCCGAAGCACGAGTAGAAAAAGAACCTCAAACATCAGTATGGACACAAAAAAAAGAGAGTAAGACTTTTATTTGACACTGATTTTTAAATGAAACACGATAATTTATAACATAAATATATTGTTTACATTTCAAACTAAAGGCAGAGATATTATTGAATAATCGAGGAAATAATCATTTTAAATTGACAAAGGAGAAATGCCCTAAACAATAATGTTATAAAAGAATTTTTTTCCTTAAGTGTCTCATGCCTTGGAATCTCATACAAAGCTCAAATTTTAATGCTCTTACTTCCGTCCAATACTACAAACATCCTCTCTCTGTTCCAGTACCAATTATCAGCTTCATGAGATTGTCCTGAAACGCACAATGAGTAAAGTAAAATATTACAAAATAATTAAAATGTTTGGTAATTTAGCTAATAGAAAAAGAATTATTAGAGATATTCAGAGCAAGTAAAATTAACGATAAAGAAAGAGTAGATGAAAGTGAAACCTCCCCAACCATAATAAAAGGTGAGAATCCAAGAGAGGTAATTAGAAAGAATTTGCTAATCATATGATCAAAAGCTCCAAAATTAATTGCCCAAGTGTTGTTAGTAGAAAAGAGTAGCGCCAATTTAAAAATACCCTCATGAGACACTCAAGCGACATGAGAAGCCGAAGATGAAGGATTTGTTTTTAGTAGTCATTCAAACCTTCTTGCTCTCTCCAAAGAATGCCAACATATTGTGGACAACCATGAGCTTACACAAAAATAGTGTGGACAAAGGTGTTGAAGAGACCCAACCCACACGGTTTTGATGAATCGATAGGACACTCCAATTTTACGATTGTGAAGAGATCCCAACAACCAAAAAACTTCCAAGTGCAAGCAAGTCACCGCAAAGGTCAACTACCATTTGCAAACAATCACACCACAAAACTGTGTTTTCCAAGCACAATTCTTGCACGTCAACACCAAAACACATAACGCAGTGTCTGACATATGATGACAGTGGACTATAGAGATGGAGGCAGCAACAACAGCGAGGGCGGGTGGCAAAGATGACAAGAGTGGTAGGAAAAACCACGTGACAGAGAGGAATTGAGAATACCAACTCGATTTGGAACACACGATGCTTTCCTCCAACACACAATGATGGCAGAGAATGATGCATTAACGGTGGCAAACGATGGAGGCAATGGAGGAAGACGATGAGGCAATGGCAGCGACAACGCTCAACACTCGCACTGGCCAACAGTGACATCGTTGTGACAAACAGTGGCAATGGGTGGCAGCGCAACAGGCGACAACAGGCAATGGCACCGCAAGCAGCAATGGCTAAAGAAAAAGAACAATGTCCATGCAAGCGAAGAGTTGAAACTCTTGCAAAGGGTGACAACAGCAACTTCTTCAAAATCTAATTAGGTTAGGCTCTAATACCAAGTAAAAATAGAAAGAAGGGATAGCTCGATAGACATTAATCCCCTATCGACATTTCATTGACTCCCCTCCTAGTTGCCATCAAATTCAAACGAAAACTAATTGTTAGCACCGAGAGAGACCACATCGTGAAAAGATATGCAGCCTTGTGACAAGGAAGGCCCCGAACCATGGTGCGCCTCCTCTCGGTCCTTATGTCACTAATGACCCAACCCTCCGTCAAGCAACTGACTCAAACTATCCCAACCCCCTACTTGAACGTCTTGTTGGACATGCAAAGCCCCAAAACAAAAAATGATACGAAATAATTATTCTTATTTTGTCGCCTCGAAACCAAAAACACTTTGGTGCCCTCCCGAAAAGAACGGATCACAAGCCACTCATCGAAAGCATGGCCATCTCTAGAAGCACATTAAGGAGCCATGATGCTACGGCCATCCCCATTGAGACAACACTAACCCATGTCCTACTTCGTTTCACGAGACAAGCTGCCTGATCCAGGACCTTAAGCTTGAACGATTTAGACTCCACATGGATGACACACAAGAAACACAAGATTCCGTTAAACCATCACCTCGGGGGAGGGGCTCACTCGCTAATAGCCGCGATCACCCCCTGAAGTCTTGAGGCGAAAATCACCCTCTCATCTCTACTCGTCATGCTCGTAAGGCACATACATCATAAAGGTATCGCATTATTTCAGCACTACCTAACTCCTAACACCATTTATGAAACTGATAATCATACAAAAGTGATAAACTATATTAATAAAAGAACTCAAAAATAAAATTAAAGTGTGCCCATTCAAAACCCAAACTAAGATGGAGGTGTGCCCATTCAAAACCCAAACTAAGATGGAGGCAACATACCGTAATTCTATGGTACTTGTCTTTCTTGTTATAAACTGACAAAACGTAAACCATCTGCAAATATAAATAAATAAATAGATAAATATAACAATACCAGAGCATTTTGGTACTCACTCATAAGATCATACACTATACCATTGCAAAACAGTTACTCAAATTCAAATACGAAAAAAAAAGAGTTAAGCGAATTGAATGAAAAAATAATAACAGGACTGCACATTTTGGTGTACAATCTATAAGTGTGTGTGAGTGCATGCAATAATAATTGAAACTTTAAATTTTATAAAAAACTTGCAGGTCCATATAAGATTTTTAACATTGTGAGAAAAATAAAAGGTTCAATTGAAAAAACTGACTCCTAAAAGATATCTTTGGGCATAATTTTTTTACACCATGCATAATTCAAAGTGTGTAGTTTGCTTTATAACAACAAATAAACTTAACAAGCAATGGAAAATGAGGGGAGAATGATCTCAACCCCATGAGCCACACTAGGCAAATCAGAGCATCCTCGCGCATGGGCCACATCAAACAAGACAAGTTATACAACTTTCGGATGAAAGGCTATTCTCGAAAAACAAAAAAAAACATACACAAATATTTCAACAACAAAAAACATGTTTACCTGGTAAAAATAAATTTAAAAAATAATAATAACCAAGGTAGCATCAATATGTTACACCTTTTACGGTTTATGAGGAAGAAGGGATGATTGGGTAATTAATGGGTAATTATTTTATGTAATGGGTGTTATGGGTAGTTTATGGAAGTCATTGGTTAGTAGGTTGAGTATTTGTAAGGCTATATATAGCCATATCCCTTTCATTGTAAATCTTGTCTTGAATTAAATTAAAAAGAGTCTATGAGATTATTTCCTACAAATCTTCCTCTTCCTCTTACTAGATTCTGGCATTGAATGGTTTCTATTATTTTGGCATCAGAGCATCGGTCTTCATGGCCAAAACACGTGCTTCCCATACTGACCAACCCACACAGCCATCTCAATCCTCTACTGACGTACCCATTCCCAATCCAACAGACACCATTACCCCTGACGTTCCATACATACATAAACAATTGTCAATCATTGTGACACGTCTTGACTTGATGGACTAGCAGACAAGGTCACAGTCTTGGAAACTCAGTCCCGAGCCACCCCGCAACAACCATCTTTTGATGTAGTGTCGGAAGGGTCATGGCGGGGCGAAACCAAGAATCGACGACAGTACCCCTACGATCATCCTCGACCTCCTTGGTGGGAAGATCCGAAAGCCAATGGCAACACCCCTTTGCCAATATGTCGAAAAACTCGGGCAAAAATTGATTTTTCCAAATTCAAGGGTGGCGATCCTCGTGGTTGGGTTCTCAAGGCGGAAAAATATTTCCCTTACTTTGAAATTGCCCATAACTCAAAGGTTGAAGTCACTGCGATGCACTTGGAGGGAGATGCCTTGGATCTATACGCTTGGGCTATAGGAGAGCAAGAATTGGTGCGTTGGGTGGACTTGGTGCGATTAATTCAAGAGAGCTACGGCCCCCCTGAATTTCAAAACCCCGGTGAAGCCTTATGCTCCATCAAACAATCTGGTACGGTGGCTGAATACCGGTTGGAGTTTGCAAAAAGGGTGGCTAGGGTTACTGATTGGCTAGAAAATGCTCTTTTGGGAGTATTCATGGCCGGTTTAAAGGATGAATTAAAAGCAGAGATGCGTATTCATAAACTACATTCCGTCTATAAAGTTGTATCTTTAGCTCTAGAGTTTGAAGCAAAGGCGTTATTACAAAAAACCCATAAGCCCAACAATCTCATTTGGCCCAATTCTTCTTCATGGCCTCCGCCCGCCTTGTCAAGCAATCCTAACAAGCGACCATCATCCATGTCTTCCTCACAATCTCCACATGCTGCGACGAGCAATCCTAATGAGCGACAACAAAGACGCAAAAAGGGTCTTTGTTACTGCTGCGGCTATCGATTCACACCGGGACACCAGTGTCGGTCGTCCTTATCTCTTCTGGAATCTACCGACAATCCGGAAGAAGGCAGTCTCGAGGACGATGATGGAGAGACAGGACACGAGAAAGAAGAAAAGGTGGAAATTTCGCTCCATCAACTGTCGGCAACAATTCAACGTCAACCATGAAGCTAAGGGGAACAATCTTGGGCCAAACAGTGATTATATTGGTGGATAGTGGTTCAACGCACAACTTCATCTCCTCCAAGTTTGTGGCGAAATTGCGTCTTCCTACCTTGGCGATTCCATCCTTTGGCATCACAATCGGGAACGATGATGTGATCTCTTGTAACCGAGTTTGCCCCGACGTTGCTATCCATCTCCCAAATCTTATTTGCTCAAACAAGACTACTTCCCTATAAATTTGGGCAGTGTCAATTTGGTGTTGGAGATCTCCTAACTGGCATCGCTAGGCACTGTGGAGGCCAATTAGAAGGATTTATTCCTATGATTTGATCAAAAAGGTCATCAAGTCCATATCCAGGGGGTGCATCACTTGTCAGAAAATTCTTCCATGGCGTCATTACATACTTCCTTCTAGGAACTTCAACAGGAGATGAATCCAGCCCTGGGAAAAATTATCCAGTAGTTCTATCAACTATTCCAAAGGACGTCTTCCTTACCTCCACCCAAAACCCAAAATCATTACATCCCCTTGACACCAAATTCCAAACCTCCAAACCTACGCCCCTACCGCTATCCTTATCATCAAAAAAATGAGATTGAAACTCAAACCTAGGAGCTATTGGAGGCCGACTTCATCAGATCCAGTACTAGCCCATTTGCTAGCCCCATGCTTCTTGTTAAAAAGAAGGATAATTCTTGGCGGATGGGTGTGGACTATCGCCAACTCAATCAACTTACCATTCCTTATAAGTATCCTATTCCGGTGATAGAGGAGTTATTGGACGAACTTCACCGCGCCACAATCTTCTCCAAAATTGATCTTCGTTCTGGGTATCACCAAATTAGGGTGTGTCCTGAAGATATACATAAGACAGCCTTCCGCACTCATTCTGGCCACTATGAGTTTTTAGCAATGCCTTTCAAGCTTACTAACGCTCCCTCCACATTTCAAGCGGTCATGAATAATCTTCTTCAACCTTATTTATGAAAGTTCATCGTTGTTTTTTTTGACGATATTTTGGTGTACATTCCTATTGAGGAGTCATGGAGCATTTGTCACTGACCTTGCAGTTATTGCGCGACAATCAATTCTATGCCAAACCTTCCAAGTGCACCTTCTGGCAACCACGCATCTCATTCTTGGGCCATGTAATTTCTGCCAAGGGAGTTTCGGTGGACCAAACCAAGTGAAGGAGCTTCGTAGATTTCTCAGCCTTACAGGATATTATCGCCGATTTGTTAAAAGCTTTGGTTTACTTGCTAGACCATTGACAGAGTTGACAAAAAAGGATGCTTTCCAATGGTCGGCAACTGCTAAAAAAGCTTTTCAGCAATTGAAATTGGTTTTAACAACTGTTTCGATGCTTTGCCTGCCGAATTTTAAAGAACCCTTCATTGTGGAATGTGATGCTTCCGAGGGAGTAGGGGCCATACTTTTGCAATCGGAGCATCCAGTGGCGTATTTTAGTAAGGGGTTCTCTTTTTCAAATCGTTTTTGGTCTACTTATGATCGGAAATTACTTGCTTTGGTGCTAGCTCTGCAGAAATAGCGCCATTATCTCTTGGGGTCTATGTTCCTTGTCCGCACAAATCATAGGAGTTTGTCACATCTTCTAGACCAGCAGATCACCACCAACACTCGGCAGCACTTATTGTTGAAGCTCATGCCTTTTGACTTCACTATTCAATTTAAACCTGGGGCAGAAAACAGAGGTGCGGATTCTCTATCTAGGCGTCCACAGCAAGCAGATTTCTTGGCTTGTGCTGTCACAGTCGCCAAGGAATTTCTTGGCTGGACAGATTTATTGAACCAAGATCCTTTACGCAGCAAATTTTGCAATCCAAATCTGAAGACCACACGGCCTTTCCCGAATTTTCTATGGTGAATGGTAAATTATTTTTTAAGAATCATTTGGTGGTCCCAGCATGTGTAGATCTAAGGAACAAAATTCTATATGAGACTCATAATACCCTAGAAGCAAGTCATGGTGGGTTCCTTAAGACGTTGAAGTGAGTCACTTCTACTTTTTTTTGCCCTCGCATGAAGAAAGATGTACACCGGCACGTACAGGATTGCACAATTTGTCAAAGGGCTAAATACCAAATGGCGGCTCCAAGAGGACTACTCCATCCTCTTCCAATTCCAGACAGGGGTATGGGATGATATTTCAATGGATTTTCTTTTTGGATTGCCCAAATCTAGTGGATTTGATTGCATACTAGTTGTGGTGGATCACCTTAGTAAATATGTCCATTTTATTAGATTATCACACCCATATTCAGCTAAGGTAGTGGCAGATTTATTCTTTAAGGATATTGTTCGATTACATGGTTTACCTAGATCCATTGTTTCTGACCATGATTCGGTATTCTTGAGTGCCTTTTGGATTGAGTTGTTCAAACTTAGTAGCACCAAATTACATATGAGCTCAGCTTATCATCCCCAAACGGATGGGCAAACGAGAGGTTGTCAATCGATGCTTGGAAAGTTATCTTCGTTGCTTTGCTATGGAACAACCTCGATGCTGGAAGCCATTTCTTGCCTGGGCTGAGTATTCATTCAACACGGGATATCACTCTTCAGCCGGTATGGTACCATTTAAGATTGTTTATGGTCAAGATCCACCCACTCTTGTTCCATACGTTTGCAGAGAAACTCGTTTTACTGATTTAGAGGAATTGCTCACTTTGCGTCATGAAATGCTTCATTTGCTCAAACAGAATTCAAGGCCCAACAGCAAATGAAACAGTCTGCGGATTCTCATCGACGGGACCTCACATTTCAAGAAGATAATTTGGTTTATCTTTGTATTCAGCCTTATCGTAAGAAGTCCCTTGCTCAACGTGTCAATCAAAAATTGTCTCCTTGCTATTTCGGCCAATTAGCCCCGTAGCCTATGAACTACAACTGCCTCTGAGGTCAAAAATTCACCCGGTCTTCCATGTTTCTCTTCTGCGGCTGGTTTTTGGCACTCACGTGGCTGTTTCAACTAGTCCTCTCCTAATAACTGGAGCTTTTGAATTTTCGGTTCAGCCTCAAAAAATTCTGTTACATCGTTGGAGAAAATTTGATGACTCACGTGTGCTTGAGGTTTTGGTTCAATGGCAGTCTTGTGCTTTGGAGGAAGCTAGCTAGGAAGAGTATGACTTGATCCGTCAATAGTTTCCTTTTTTCAGTCTTGAGGACAAGACTTGTTTCTGGGAGGGATGCAATGTTACACCTCTTGCAGTTTATGAGAGAAAGAAGAAGGAATTATTGGGTAATTAATGGATAGTTATTTCTTATAGTGGAATAATGGATAATTAATTGGTAGTTATTTCATGTAGTGGGTAGTTATTTCTTGTAGTGGAATAATGGATAGTTATTTTATGTAATGGGTGTTATGGGTAGTTTATGGAAGTCATGGGTTAGTGGGTTGAGTATTTGTAAGGCTATATACAGCCATATCCCTTTCATTGTAAATCTTGTCTTGAATTAAATTAAAAAGAGTCAGTGGGATTGTTTCCTACAAATCTTCCTTTTGCTAGATTCTAGCATTGAGTGGTTTCTATCACAATGTCCAAAGGTTGCAACTAGAACAACAAAGATATTACATAAAATGTCACGGCATAAACACTAAGTAAAGAAAATACTAGAAAACAATTATGCTACTTCTAATAAAATTAAGACATAAATCAACTGATAGAAGAAATAGAGAAAGAAAGAAGGCACGATTGCCTCCTCCATATTCTACAGCAGCATACTAGAGTAGGAATAAATCAAGTGTTGACTGTCACCTATAACTATGTTACATAAATTTTCTACATTCATAAGAAATAAAATTATTTAATTTTCCTTCATTATTACTGCAACAAAACATAGCTTCTATAGTTTGCTACATACGTGAGACTAGCATATAAAACTTAAGACATCTGCAAACCCCATGGGGTGGTAACACCACTAAAACATGCTATTAGAAACCTCTTAACACAGCCTCAGCATGGTTATAATGTCAACAGGATTTTTAAACAGTAACACCCAGCAATAAACAATTTCCCTGCCATTGTGCTTTGGTATGATGACGAAGAACATGGCCCACACTTTTTTCCCACAGCCCCATTGGGACCGTAATAGTTAAAGGAAATTTCTGAATACTGTAATAAACCTGAAACAATAATTGTTAACATATATGTATGAAAAGAAAACATTCCTAAAGCTGCAAACTCTTAACACTCATTGCTAATATATATATATATATATATATATATATATATATCATCAATATCAACAGTAGTTCTGTGCACCTCCTGTGCATAGCTATGAAAATTGGCAAAGATAGTAACGAATTCACAACATTTCAAACAATCATAAAAAACAAGAAATGAATGTGACCAAAAAAATGTACACGCTAATATCAACATTACCTGCACAGCTGGCTGCACTGGTATATTGTTTCTGAACTTTGAAGCAAAAAATTAAATCAAAAAACACAGACACTATAAAAAGGGACGAGCGCTCACATGTCCATGGTGAGTCTTTAGGCCTCGATCCTCCACCCGGCAGTTGCCATCGATAAGAAGAGTCTTGATTGGAACCTAATCAAACATAGAAGAAACCTGTGGATGTAAAAATGTAAAATGGTAGTAACAGTAACAAATTGATATTAAAAAACGCAACAGAGGCATTACGTGCATACCACACTAACTTGTGGCTTTCTCTTGTAATAAGCGAGTAAGCGGGACTCTAGAACGAAGTATCGCATATGGATGAAAGATCGACCGATCTTCCTCCGTCCATACCGCACCATCCATCCCTCGTAAACCACCTTGGTCATCTCTCGGACTACCTCTCACGATCCGCCACCAACCGATCCCAATCGCATACACTCCAACCCAAACTTAATCTAAATCGATTGAACTCTCACAGATTTGGAAGCGAAGAGGCTTGTAAATCTTCGCTTCCTAGAGATCCATAAAACCTAAGTGACAACGTAATTGTTCATTTCTCAGTCCAGAAACACCAACAAATCAATCCACGAGCGCACACAACGGGGGGATTGGACGAACAAGAATCAGAGTTCTCGACTTGAGTTGGTGATTTCAGCGTAGCGGAGTTCAAATCACTCGAAGGGTGGAAGCAAGGTTCAACAACTCCGATTGACACACACATATATATCGATCGCGAACCGAGGGCCGTATCGTATGAGAGAAGGAAGATCCAAAGCACCAAATATCGACTTAAAAACCAAATAATCAAATTAGAGCGGAGGGAAAACCAAATATAATCAAGTAATCACGATCTGTTTGGTCTTTCGTTTTTTTCAAACGACGAGAGAGAGTGGCTGGTTTTTTTTATCAAAACAAAACTTACCCATACGTGTGGCAACATTGTTGAACATAATCGTAAATATTTAGTTGGCAGTTTGCTATCTTTTTAAAATATAATTATTTTTATTATATAAAATAGAGAATTAAAAATAATAAATTTTTATTTTTATCTTTAAAAATAAAATTAATATTTTATTATTTTTAATTTATATTTTTTATATTAAAAATAATTTTTATATTTTAAAAACGAAAACAAAAAACAGATAAAACAAACATGTCGGTGTTCGCAGGCATGTGTTCTCAAATAATATTTGAGAATATTAATAATTATATTCATGAATAAATGTTCACGAATAAATAAATAATTGAATTTACGAACAAACGAATGAACATGTTTGTTTATAAATTTTGAATAATTTGTATTTTAACTTATAAATAAACGTATATGTTCTTGAGGTCACAAACAAATGAACGAACAAATTAATTTGTTCATTCAAGTCATAGAAATCAAATTTGAGAATCAACACTTTATACACTCAATTCGAATGATAAACATTGAAGTTATGATCAAAACTATATTTAGACCGTCAATAGTGATAAAATGACGGTTAACATTTAAAACGGCACATCAGATCTGTTGGTCTTGGAGAGCCTAGAGAAGGGTGAATAAGAACATGTTCAACATTAGAATTCAATTTCCTGTTTTCAAAAATTGTTTTCAAAAACTATATTCAGAAATTATTTTTATGTGAATTGAATACATGTTATTTGTTTGGCAAGAGTTTCCAAAGAGAAAGAACTATTTTGAAAAAGTTTCTGTCATCACTTTCGTTCCGTTTCTATCATCACAGGGGGACGTTGTAGGGAGGTGGTCGCAAGAGGTGGGGAGCCACCATCATGGGTGTGGGAGGGGGTCATGGGAGGGGTGGTCGTGTGAGGGGGGTGGTGTGACGCCCCCAACTCCAGGACTTCCAAACCTGATGCGTTAGTGAAATTTAAATATACAAGTTTGATATAAATTTCAAACTATTAATTATTTCATCAAACAAACCATTAATTATTACAAATTTCAATCCAAGATCTTTAAGGTTTAGGGGTTTAGAGATTAAGTATTCTTAACCCATTATTACATAACAAAGCATACGAGCTATCAAACTTAATAAAATTTTAAATTCCACACAACTTTATTTCCAACCACGTCTCGACTCCTTATCATAGTTTCTCCATTTCTTTAATTACCTGGGGTCAAAAAAGAAATCATAAAAAAGGGTGAGCTCAAATAACTCAGTAATGGTAAACTTAAGTGGGTAAGGTAATTATAAAAAGTCACGAGGACATCAAACATAGAAAATATCATAAAAGATTTCATGATGTTTGCACATCATATATAATCAACATTTCACAAGGAAATCATAACATAGAATATTTATGTTTGAACACCATATTAACATCATGATTTATGTTAATTACTCAAATATCATATGTTGGACCCCATTTTGTCCGGGTTGGACATATTAACCCCATTTCTTATATTTATCTGCTCATGTCATATTTTGTTGAATAGGAAGATCCCCCCACTACCATAGAGTCAGTCCCAGGTTTGGAGTTGATGTTAAACCAATTTGCACAAGATGGATATACTGTGACACGAGCAGGAAAGCCCCAAAATTGAGAACCTATACTATAAAATATTGAAATGCCCCAAGGCCAACACCAAATGATAGACTGTGAAATTTGGAGACTAACGCACTTGATTGTGCTCAATTCCGACTTAAAATGAAGAAGTTATGACCAAAACAATTTTCGCCGGAAAAAGTCAACTTGCCAAAAGACGATCAATGCCCCCGATCAAACCGCTTGAAAATGTGACAATGCGAGATTTTTCAAAATGACTATTTAGGTGAATACGGGGCTTCTCAGACAATCCCCAAAAGTTAGTCCATTTTGGCATTTTGGGTGGGAGTAATAGGGTAATAAAAAAACTAGCCTTGATGACTCGAAGACCCGGAGTCTTTGACTATCGACCCGTTAACCTTCGAGTCTTCGACAGTTGACCTCTGAGTCTTCGACAGTTGACCTCCGAGTCTTCGACCTTTGAACCTGACCCGTAGCCTTCAATCTTCGAGGCTAGACCTTCGACTCTTCGACTCTTGACCTCGACCCTTCGACCCTTTGACTGTTGACCTTCAACCCTTAGACCCTTGACCTCCGACCCCTCGATCTTCAACCCTCCGACCCTTGACCTCTAAACCATTGATCGTTGACCTTCGACCCTACCGATACTTCAACTCTTTGACCTTTGACCCTCAATGTTTGGCCTTATTTTCCGCGGGCTCTTTCTTGTGTACTCACAAGATGCATTTTTTATGAGACGACCATTTGTCAGAAATGCTTTTCAATGCTTATCGGTCACATGTGTCAACAAAAAATCAAAAAAAGGTAATCACATGTTGCCAGTCCACCCGACAAAACATGGAATCTGGAAATAAAAATATTAACATTGATAATATAGCATTAAATGTTGCAATCAATGCAATATAGCCAACCCCTTTAAATCAAGCCTTCTGTCCACGCAAAAAGAAGAGTTTTTTACGCCCAAAATTTCGCCCAGCTCTCTCCCGTTCCCAAAAAAAAAAACTCCTTCTCATACTCTCTCTTTCCCTTACGAGCTTCTTTTTCCAAAACAAAAAAAGGACCCCTAGATTCTCTCTTTCTCACTTACGGGTTCTCTTACCCAAAGCTAAAATTCTCTCCCATTTCAATAAAAAAATACATCCTCCCTCTCTCTCACGTTTTCTACCCAAAATAAAAAAAAACAAATTATTTTCATCATTTTCTGTCAATTCCAATATACCACTGCAGTCTCCACATTAAATCCAGCTAATTTTTGTACTTTGCGTTACTGGAATTTGGTGATTAGGGTGATTCTATTTTTGAGCAGACGACTTTCGGTGTGGACATGATAGTTCAAACGGAAGGCCGGTGTTGAAGCCCCAAAGTCAATTTAGTTAATTTGTACTTGGTTATTTATTACTTTTTAGCTTATTTATATTTATACTTGATGTAATTCTTAGTATTTTCCTGTTTCTTTTTTTATGTTGTTGATATATGTTGTATTTTCCTTGTACTTTTTTTTATGTTGTTGGTATATGTTGTATATGTTGTATGCTGTAATATGTAAAGAATAGGAAAAAAACAACAAAAAAAAGCAAAGAAAGGCATGAAAATAAAAATAAGAAAAAAGAAAAAAAGGGAAAAAAGAGGGTAACTTTGTTTTTATATTATTCGTGGATGTCACAATCGCCCACTCCCATTTTATTTTGATATGTATGTTTATTTAGTCATAGTCAAAAACCAAGAAAACATAAATATGCATTTTTAAGTTTTAACATGTGTAGATTTAAGACAATTCTTTAAAAAATAAGGGAGTTTTTTTAAAAAAAATGGATTTAAAAAACACAAAAACAACAAAAAAACGAAAACACTTTTTCAAGCCAAAAACCTTTTTTTTTTGAAAAAACATATTTCAATTTTTAGGACTTCAATTTCCAAAACAAAAAAAACCAAAACCTTAGGATTTCGTTTTCCATTTCAAACAAAAAGCAAAATAAAACTTTTAGGATTTCCTTTAGAAATTTAGGATAAACCAATTTTAACCATAACTTTAACAAATAACTTAGCTAAATGAAAAAGCATAGACTTTAGGAAAATCGTAATCTTCAACCCAATCACAATATAAAATAAATAGAAACCTCCCATCCGAAAATAGATACTAAAAGGCGATGTAGGGGTCTTCATTCTTCCTTACACATAATCAACTCCCGAATCCTTTTACGATAACACATGTTGAACCCCATTTTGAACGAATTGGATAACAACCATACTTGGCCAAGGACCACTTTGGAAGAACTTTTAAATGTACCAAGGTAAGAGCTAAGTGATAAGAGGATGACATTTGGAGAACAAAGCACTTGACCAGCGATAACGTGCATTTATGCCGTTATTCTTGTATATATTTAGGGTAGTAAAGAGCATGTTTTGAGCCTAAATTGGACCATAATGCGTAGATATTTGCTTTAACACCTAGGCGAATACTGGTTGCCTATATATATATATATATATATATATATATATATATATATATATTTGAGGCTTTTATTGTGGGTTTTTAAAATTTCTTCTCATGGACATCACCCAAATCATTTTATTGACCAAATAGGGAACTTGTGATGAAGAGGGCAAACTAAGGAGGCAGAATAAAGTTTACGTGATAATGGGGCATTATCCGTGCAAGGAGATTAATGCATGTCCGCCTTCGCATGATTCAAGGAAGTTTAGGGAAGAATTTCACATCATTTGGAGTTACGTATGATATGAGGATATCACGTACATTATCACGTGCAAGCTTGTGTTTGCACAGATCCCCTTTGTTTTTGAGATACCGATGACTTTTCCCTAAAGAACCTGGCCTATTTTGCTTGGTTTGAGCTATATTGTAATTTTAAGGTGGATTTTGGGTCACTAAGCAAAACAACGTAGTTTCACTGAAGATGCTGAGGCGTGGGTTAGGGCACATCCTTAAATCGACCTGTTGACCCTATATAAGGGGTGAAAAACACAACTTTTGGGGGGATCCAACATTTGGGAGGAGCTAAGGTTCTTCCTCCACCTTGGAGGAGGAGGAGAAGGTGAAGAATTGTTGGAGAAGGGATTCAAGGGCAAAATGTGTTGCAAGAAGTTGGACATGTGATAACGTGCAGTTTGTCTTAGTTATTTTAGTGTTTATTTAGGATGTTTAAGAGCATGATTAGAGCCTTATTGCTTCATATATCATATATATTTGCTCTAACCCCTAAGAAGATGCTATTTGCAAATACATGCGCTTTTTAAAGGTTGTTTGGCAGATTTTGGACCTCACTTTTGACATAGTAGATGGCCTCAAACAATTGGCGTGCAGAACAAAAGTTGCTCAATGATATCATCTACCACCACCTAAATTTCGGAGCATTTGGAGCTGATTTGGAGCTGCACGTGAATTCACCCATTTCACGTAAAGCCCTATTCTTCTCTCGAGCCTCTACTTGGATACGAGAAGGCAGGGGAGAAGTTTGGTGATTTGAGGTGCACGTGAATTCACCATATCACGTGCAAATTGGCGTGCAGAGATATTTTTGGACCGATCCAATCGTTTTTCCATGCCGATCATTTGTTCTGAAGGCCCAAGTCCAAATTGTGGATGGAAGATAGAGTTTTTTAATGTTTCGAGTGTTACTTATCAAAACTATCGCCACGCCTGGGATTTCAACCAGAGAGACCGAACGTGACCCTCCCTTTATCAGGGTTTGGACAAAGGGTAGAATACAATATACACTTCACATTTGTTTTGAAATCAAAAATCATATAATTATATAATGAAACCACATGCTTTATTATGTTTCAAACTTTATTACAATATCTCCCACCCCAAGGGTTACAATGCCTCAACAAAATTACATAATGCAAATAACACAAAACAAAGCCACAAAATGGAACTCTTCCACCTTGGTGTTCCCACCTAACGCCTGTAGGGTTCGCAAGAAAACACACCATAGTAGGAGGGGGTGAGCATCCCCAATTCGGTAGGGATCACGTGTCTCCAACCCATCCCATGCTCCTAGCATCTACATGCCATGTGTACAAGTGCGGTGTCGTGGTTACAATAATTTCAAGACATAACAACAACCACATCAACAATTACACCGCCACGCCTACACAAAGCTAACACTTTAACAACAAGTGATTAACCATCTCTTGAGGGCCAAGTGATTTAACCGCCTCTTAGGCCAAGTGATTTAAACCGCTTTTGAGCCAAGTGATTTAACCCCTCTTCAAAGCCAGTGATTTAACCGCCTCTTCAGGGCCAAGTTTCCCATGACCTCACGAGCTAACACAAAACGGTCGGCCCACGCCCACCGGGTGTACAAGCAACCACACACACATAAGACCATACAGCGCATAACATCAAACACAATATGCTAATCACACATAATAACGTCGAACACTTAAGATGATATATTCACAGGCCACAAACCCAAACACCTTAGACATTATTTCAAACACATAATACGCCATACCTCTCGGGTATAACACCAAACACTGGTGTGCACCCGTTTCTCAAGTGCACAGTCCGGCCCATTCGAGGCCAGAGACAAACACCCAACATACATACATACCCTAAATCACAAGTTCGACCACACGGGCATAATACCAAACACGAACGGGCATATACACACAACTATATTCACACAAGCTTTTCATCAAACATATAGCATATAGACCACGGAACCACACTAAAATGCCATGAAGGCCAACATCCATATAGAGATCACACCTATATGGATTACATATATATATATATAAACAGATATGACCGAAAAATCGCCTAGGACCCAGGACAGGAGGTTTAGGAATAACGTAACCCCCCTACCTAAAGGGATCTTCCTTGCTCCCGGGCCAAAGGCCGTCCTCCCCACGCAAGATGCTCCCAGAACAACCAGCAACTCCCCTTCCCTTTCTCTCTCTAGCTCTCTCTCTCTCGCAAGAACAAGACAGAAAGAACACAAGAACCCTAAACTCAAACTCAAGCCCTCCTTATATAACACCATCCACATCAACACGACGTAGTTTTGATTAAGTAAACCCAGGATCAAAACGACGTAGTTTTGATCACACAAGTAGTACCTTTCCGCACCCATATAAGCCAAAATACTCGAGATTGCAACATGGTCCTTTGGAGAAAGATCATTAGAATGACAAAACCAAGGGAACCATGCAAAAATACACCGCACGCAATTTGCACGCCAATTCCCCCGATTGGCGTGCAGCTCCCAATGCACTCAGCTCACCACAAGCCTCCTTGCATCTTGAGAGGCTCCGAGGAGCAAAAATATGCTTGCACGTGAAATGGGTGAATTCACGTTCAGCTCCAAATGCTCCGAAATTTCAGCTGGTAGATGGAGGACCTCATTCTAAGAAACTTTTGTTCTTGCACGCCAATTGTTTGAGGCCATCTACTAGGTCAAAGTGAGCTCCAAGATCAGCCAAAACAAATTAAAACCTTTCAGAACGATAAGATCTTCCTAGGGCATAAATAGACGCTATCGCTTGACACACGCACCCCTCTAAAAGTCCCCTCTTGGGCTCATCCCTTACCTTAAACTTGTGTACCAACATCCAAGGTGTTTCATGTTAACTCTTACACACGAGTTACACAGGGTCATTACATCCTCTCCCCCCTAAGACTTTTCGTCCTCGAAAAGAACCGACATACGAAGAAAACAAACACAGCCTACCCATTTGCCACACTACGAGCTACAACACCCAAATGGGTCATACACCGCACATTGTACACATAGCACATAACATAGTGCCACCACAAATCCATAACCACATGCATCACAATCTATGGAAACACATCCACATGTCACAAATATCCATCACAAGCACATTTCATTAACACATTCAATATAACTTAAAGTCAAAAGTCGAAAGGAAATACAAATACACCACCTACCCAGCCACCCTCCACCCTTAAGATTGTTCGTCCCGAACAACTCTCGTCAAGCTCACGCATCATGGTTTCGCGTTTCCATATCTCCTCCATGGGACGTGTCGTCCGCGAAAAGACAATACACTTTCCATAATGCACATGCCGATGCAAATCGTCCACAACCATTCACATACCCGCGAATGAAGATATCACACAATAACACACATGAAGGCACGTACCACGCACCCAATACAACACAAGATGATAAGGAAAACACATATTCCAATCTCACCAACAACCCTTGTTCTCCTCACCTAACACATGTCACAAGTATTCACGCCACGACTGTGTAAACGACATATACGCCATCCCCAACACGTACGTTTAACAAATCACATCATAAACACCACTACAAAGAACAAAGCACAAATAAAACACTACTACACGTTTAACATTCCACCGCCCATTGCAACACCATACAAACTCATCCAGGGAGTTTCCTCACAACCTTCCCACCTTTGGACTTTTCGTCCCGAAAAGAGAAACCAAGTAAGAACAACGCGAAAAGATCAAGCAACACATAATGTAGTCATTACCACAAATGTTGGAGATGCCAACTCGCGGCATGATGGGACCAACACTCCACAAGTAAATACCCAACAATTGGGAGTCAAGTCAATGACCTCAGCCCATAGGTAGCACACCCCAACGGCAAAAGACAATGAGGTCACAATGAAACACAAACAAATAGGATAGCATTGACGCAAACCACAATCACATTCCCACCCAGGAGCTCACCTCAGCAAAGACCATCATCACCCCAAAACCACCTCACTCAAGCAAGGAACATTGAAACCCCACCAACGCCAATGGCGACGAACACAGTACAAGCCTAGATTAAACACGAGAATGGAGTGTGCCCTTAACCACTCCGAAGCACAACTCTGGCGCCCAACGGAGTCCAAGGATGCACTAAAAACGATAAACGCAGCACCACACACACAACCATGGTAAGACCAAACCCACTATCTGGGTATCACAATCACCGACTTTGAGAATCGACCTCCTTGGATCATGGTCAAATAGGTATCCACTAAGGTCCCACAGACCTGCATACTAACCGAGGCGTACACTACAAAACAAGAGTTAACGCCTTTCCGAGTCGGCGGACACCAAACGCAAAGAAGGGGAACTTATCCTCCGACATCGGTAAAGATAACTAACACAGGCTCTCTCTGTTTGACCAGAAAAATCCTTCCACCGCAACAAGACAATTGATCCCTCCGTGTCGCTATTCACAGTCACAAGGAAATCCCTTGCCTCCAAGACATACTCCACCTCATGGCCCACCAACTCCGCTTATATCAACTATTACGTTTTATCTCAACACACCAACAAAACACTCAAATGGACCAAGAAATACTAGTTCTGCCTGCGCACTTAATATGGTCACTGCAATTCCTCGGGTAAGGACAAGAAACGAGGCATGCAAACTCCTTATTCGGGACATTCACGTAGCTCCCAAACACACCAACACTTTGATGGCGTGGACCATGTCACTTACCGCATCAAAACGCACACAAAAGACTTTCAAGAAGAACATATGTAGCATGAGGACCCCATGATAGCCGCAGGACACAAGTCTCCCCCAAAGGGGTAAAGCATTAATACCCCTTACAAGCAAAACTCACCTCCGACTCCATTTAGTGAATCACAACGCATCAATACTTTCACACTTTAACTTAGCATGCCATCACATGTGACGAATAACATCAACATTACACATAACACCCTCTTCATCCCACACCGCACATAATATGTGCATGCATCACCTCTTACTCCTCTCGCATATGAATGCCACGAGGCCCACACATAAGAACTTTGCTACTCCTTAAAGACATATGTAACACACACAACAAAACAAAGCAACCACAACACACGAAATAAACTACGTAGAACACATGTAAGAGAGGACATACTAGTCCCCACCTCCTCGCTTCTTTTAAGCCTATTACCCACACGACATGGATTAACGGAATGGTCCTACCACCGTGAGTACATCCTCAACCCCTCGGAAGGTGTCTCCCAATTATGAGGAAAAACCCAAACAAGGCCGCCCAATCTCACTCGCTTGCTCGCTTGACCTGATTAGGTTCATCGGGCAGGATCCTATAAACTCACTCGTAACCTAGTTCCGAACTCATCACATTCTTATACATACGCAAACCCATTTCACCACATATCCTATGAACATTACCCAAGGTCTTTCACACACCACCCAGCATGACACGTGGTCAATGTTTGGCCACCCAAGAATTTGCAGCCATTTCCATAGGACACCCACAAGAATCTTAAAACCACATACCACTCTCGCCAATTAAATTTAGATTTCAATGACTCAAGGGGTGGGTTATACTAGTGGCAATTTCCTCCCTCAACCTTGACACTTGGAAAGGTTACCAAAAGAACATCCTTCTTAAGTAGCACATCTACGTAAACCTCTACTCACAAGAAAACACATTTTATTACTCAAGGTTGCCAAATGGGTCACACACTACCCACAAGCCACTAACTCATGCCTCCAGCTTCCTAGGCTAGCTAGACGAGAGGTAATCTCACCTACGCTAGAGTATTAGGGGTAACACAGGAACATTTATTACTTTCCTCACACACGGCGCCCAAAATTGACTACTACACAAAGATACGATTAACACTTTGACCATATTAAAACCACCAACTCTTTCCAACAAACTGTTTATAACCATTAGTAATTTATTAGTCTTTTGGTATCATATATATATATATATATATATCTTATTTATTGTACTCATTTATTCTCTAAGAGTCCCCAACTACGTCCATCCAAAATGGTAACTCAAACGACCTTCTAAGCCTCACCCAACACAAAACAGTGGCTCAAGAGCCCACCCAATGAAAATACCCCTCTATCACCAGTGTCTTAATTAAATTGCTAAACGCAACAATCAAAGGTTCACCCAGCCTCACCCAATCCTCGCACGAGACTCAACCGATCACTATCGCAAAGGAATATGATACCACCACTAAAGCAATCTTAACACGCGAGAATCAAAATCGTACCCGTGACTAAGGAAAGTTCTGCCATGCTCTCCTCCTAGCCTCACTTGAATTTTGCTTTGTCCCTAGCTCGTTGAGCCGGCCTTCTAAGCACCATGACTTGTTTTACCAAATCAGGCTGTCGGAGATGTCCTACTTTCCAATGTCCCGGTTGTCCACCGCAGAACAACCCCTTTGGGAACCTGGTCTCTACCTCTTGAGCCCCTTTCTCCGATCAGGACAACTATGCTTCAATTAATCTTCACCCAAGATCCCCCCGATGATGTGGGGTTGATAGCTCTCGACGTACCTCGCTCTTAATCGGTTGTCGAATCTCATCCTCAACTCTTGCATTACCAGGCTTAAGATGCCAACCTCATTACTTACATCCCGTGGCTCTCCCACTTGCCCACCTGGGGCGGGCTGCTTGCTACCTCAATAGTCGTACCGGTCACAATTTTTAGGAGACATTGGCTCCACGAAAAGGCAGCGCTCTAGGTCATCACTCCATAATCTCAACAATCGCGAGACCACTACCGATTGCAAACTTAGCTATAACACGCATTATTACCATACAAGTCTATAGGTTCACATTTAACAGATTATACCAATTTTACATTCCATTGCATTGCTCATAACCACGCTTATTTCACACAAGTACCAAGCAAATCACATGCTCAACCATTCACGAACACCAAACAAATCACATTTAAATTTTTTTTTTTTTTTTTTGTTTTTTTGTTTTTTTTTGTTAACAGGTCACAAGCCTCAAGTTTCCAAGCACACAGTTTCACTTCCACAATTTCTTTTCCATGTTTCCATGCTCAAATCATCACAAAATTTCAGAGTTGCACAATTGAAACTTTATCATGTTCAAACCCTTTATCCATGCAATTACACACACCGCACACATTTCGGTTCTCATTAAACCATTCTGCACAAGATCCATTCCACAAGCACACAGTTCAACTAAACAAGGACCTTTCCTTGTAGTCATGCTCAAGGTACTTCAAATAAAATCGAGTTGCACAGTTCACGCCTTATCACATTATTCATATTTTCTTTTATCACAATTATTTTTTTATTTTTATTTTTATTTTTTTTATTTTTTATTTTTTTAGGTATCCACACCTTCACATATAACAACCAATGCAACCAAGTGCCCTAATGCCAATGCATGCAAATCCTACCACAAGACCGGACTACCCCAAGTACACTTGGAGGCTCCAAGAGGACCGTGTTGATCGGGCACGTCCCTCCAGCTCCTCCAAAGGACCCAAGATAACCAAGTCCGCCCACTACCCTAGCCAACTAAACCCGGCTCGATACCATATTGTCACGCCCCGGATTTCCAACCCGAGAGACCGGAACGTGACCCTCCCTTTATCCGGGTTTGGACAAAGGGTAGAATACAATATACACTTCACATTTGTTTTCGTAAATCAAAAATCATATAATTATATAATTGAAACCACATGCCTTTATTATGTTTCAAACTTCATTACAATATCTCCCCCCCGGGGTTACAATGCCTCAACAAAATTACATAATGCAAATAACACAAAACAAAGCCACAAAATGGAACTCTTCCACCTTGGTGTTCCCACCTAACATGTAGGTTCCTGCAAGAAAACACACCATAGTAGAGGGGTGAGCATCCACATCCCGTTAGGGATCATGTCTCCCCAACCCATCCCATGCTCCTAGCATCTACATGCCATGTGTACAAGTGCGGTGTCGTGTTACAATAATTTCAACGAACATAACAACAACCACATCAACAATTACACCGCCACCGCCACACAAAGCAACACTTTAACAACAAGTGATTTAACCGCCTCTTCGGGCCAAGTGATTTAACCGCCTCTTCGGCCAAGTGATTTAACCGCCTCTTCAAGGCCAAGTTTCCCATACCTCACGGCCAACACAAAACGGTCCGGGCTTCCACCACCACGGGTGTACAAGCAACCACAAAAGACATAAGCCCCATCAAGCATAACATCAAACACTTAATATGCTTAGTCACACAGAATAACGTCGAACACTTAGCATGCATATATTCACAAGCTCACAAACCCGGCCACCAGGACATTATTTCAAACACATAATATGCATAGCCTCTGGTATAACACCAAACACTTTGTGCACCCGTTCCACAAGTGCACAATCCCACCATTCAAAGCCACAGAGCAAACACCCAAAGATACATACATACCCTAAATCACAAGTTACCACACAGGCATAATACCAAACACGTAATGGGCATATACACACAACTATATTCACACAGGCTTTTCATCAAACATATAGCATATAGACCACGTAACCACACTAAAATGCCATTCAAGGCCAACATCCATATAGGAGATCACACCTATATGGATTACATATATATATATATAAACAGACATAACAGACCGCCCTAGGACCCAGGAGAGAGGAGGTTTAGAAGAACCGGAACCCCTACCTTAAAGCAGATCTTCCTTGCTCGCGCCAAACGCCGTCCTCCCCACGCAAGATGCTCCCAAGAAGAACCAAAGAACTCCCCTTCCCTTTCTCTCTCTAGCTCTCTCTCTCTCTCAGCAAGAACAGAATAAAGGAACACAAGAACCCTAAACTCAAACTCAAGCCCTCCTTATATAGACTCCATCCACATCAAAACGACGTAGTTTTGATTAAAGAAACCCGAGGATCAAAACGACGTAGTTTTGATCACACAAGTTAGCACCTTTCCGCACCCATATAGGCCAAAATACTCGAATTGCAACATGGTCCTTTGGAGAAAGATCATTAGAATGACAAAACCAAGGGAACCATGCAAAAATACACCCGCACGCCAATTCTGCACGCCAATTCCCCACCAGTGCGTGCAGCTCCAAATGCACTCAAACTTCACCACAAGCCTCCTTGCATCTTGGAGAGGCCCCGAGGAGCAAAAATATGCTTGCACGTGAAATGGGTGAATTCACGTTCAGCTCCAAATGCTCGAAATTTCGTGGTAGATAGAGGACCTCATTCTAAGAAACTTTTGTTCTTGCACGCCAATTGTTTGAGGCCATCTACTAGGTCAAAAGTGAGCTCCAAGATCAGCCAAAACAAACTTAAAACCGCCTCAGAACGCATAAGATCTTCCTAGGGCATAAATGTACGCTATCGCTTGACACATGCACCTCTCAAAAGTCCCCTCTTGGGCTCATCCCTTACCTTAAACTTGTGTACCAACATCCAAGGTGTTTGTGGTTAACTCCTTACACACGAGTTACACATGGGTCATTACAACTACGTCGTTTTGATAGATGGGCTAGGTTACACACCTCAAAGCCCATCCAAACTTTATAAATACAAGCCTCCACGCCTCGTTTAGCCATGCCTAACCCCCTACACGTTTTTAAGAGAGAGAGAGGCTCCACGACTTGGAGGTTGCTCCTTGACCTAGGAGAGCAATCCGTCGCGGATTTTGGAGCCTGGATTTGAAGCTTTCTTGTGTGCGTGATCAAGAAGAAGATGTTTAGCTTTTCTGCTATGGTTTTGCTTGTAATCATGCGTGAGTAGTCTTTTAATCTAGGGGAGCAATGTAGCCCCCTTGTTTCTTTCTTGTGTTTATGAATATTGGGTTTGGATGATTGAGTTTTGCATGTTTTATGAATCTGTTCTTAATTCTATCTTTGGATGTACACCTTGGTATTCTTAGCCCTAGTCAGGCGGATTGAGATTCATAACTTATTTGTAATTGGTGTGATCATTATCCTTTTGCAAGTATGATTTATTGGCTTTGCATGTTTGTGTGTTTAGATGACCATTCGGCATACAACTCTTAAAAGGACCTCAATGACCATTTGTTGTCCTTGGCTTGTGTTTAACATGTTTTCAATCGCACAACCCTAATACCACGAACCAGTAGAGATAACATAGGGAGGTGAAATTGTGACCCTAGATGCTTTTAATCCTTGAATCTTAATCTTAAAATCAATTTGCTTTCTTTGTTTATTCGAAAACCAAATAAAAATTAGATCTTTAGTTTAAAAAAGAAAACTTTTTGCCAAGACATTTTATAGAACAGGAGTAATTGGGTGTTTTGATTTGAGAACTAGAAAACTAGGCTAATCCCGTGGGTTCGACCCCTTGCTTGTCGCTATTCTTTTAGTGCAAACTTAGGGAATTTATTATCTTGAAGAGAGATTTAACGACATTAGCTAGCTCTTTTAGAGAGGCTAAAAATCTTGTCTCATCAAATTGGCGCCGTTCCTGGGATTCAACGGTTAACTAGTTTTTTAAAATCAACATTGAGTGAAATTGTTTGAATTCGATCTTGGTGTTTATTTTGTCTTTTATTTTCTATTATTTTGTGTTCTTTATTTGTTTATTTTGCATTGTTCGGAGTCGCTGGGTGTGTTCTTGTTGTTTTACAGAACATACATCAAGGATTCCTAGTTGTGCATGCAAAGAGAGGAGGATATACAATTTACTCGGGAACTCTGAAAGGTTGTTCGTAGCTCGTCGTAGAAGCGACTAGGGAAGCAAAGACGTGAGGTGAAGAAGCACTACAAGGCTTGGAGCAATCCGTAGGCGATCTGATGGCAGATCTCGGACCTGATGGTGGTGCACCGCAAGGAGGGGCCAATTACAATGGCCAATATCCAGAAGAAGAGGGTAATAGGTTTATGCCTAGAACCTTCTTAGATTATGCAAGGCCGATGATGTCGGACCATTATTCGGGATTCGGCAGACAAGAGTCCAAGCAAATAGCTTTGAGTCGAAGCGGCGTTGATCAACATGGTGAGCAACAACGCGTTTGGAGGAACAGAGTGGATGATCCACACCAGCATTTGATGAGGTTCTACCAGGTGTGTGACACCATCAAGATCAACAATGTGTCGGAGGAGGCCATAAAGCTAAGGCTTTTCCCTTTCTCTTTAAGGTAAAGAGCTCTTGGTCGGTTCAACAATCACATGAGGTTCAATCAACACTTGGGAGGAGATGCGGTCAAGTTCATGTCAAAGTACTTCCCTCCTTCCAAGGTGATCCAGCTCGAGAGGGAGATTAGCAGGTTTAGGCAAGATGAGATGGAGACTCTTCATGAAGCTTGGGAGCGTTTCAAAGACTTAGTGAGAAGATGCCCTGATCATGGAAGACCCCAGTGGATTCAAATTGAATCTTTCTACACAGTCTTCGGTCCCCATTCACAAGACAAGGTGAATGCAGCTGCTTTGGAGGATGCTTGATGAACCTAGAGCCTGACGCACAGCAGAGCTCTTGGAGAGGTCGTCATTAGCGATTGGCAGTGGTCTAATGTGCGTACTTCAAAGCCGAGGGAGAAGATAGCTCCCTTGAAAATTCTTCCAATGATGTGCAAGCATAGATTCAAGCTTTAGTGAAAGGCATGGAAGTATTGGCTCTTAAAGTTGAAGGATCACAAGCTTTACCAGTAGTTGAGTAGGGCTGGAGTGGAGCTGAAGAAGCAAATTATGTTAGAGGAAAGGGCTTGTACCAGAAACAGCAATTTTATCCTCAACAACAACAACAAGGGTACAACCAGAATCAGCATCGGCCTCGGCCATTTCAGAGAACTCGGAACCGAGGGGGAGATACCTCATTTCAAGACAAATATGTGCCCCCGGGGATTAAGCGAGAATCCGTATGCTACGGATAATTATTTACACCCACCTCCAGGATTCGAGCGAAACTGACCTCGGCCTCAACAAGAAAGAGGAAGGGTATATCGGAATGTGGATGAGCCAACCAAAAGAGAGGATAGTTTGGAGGAAAGGGTAGTCACCATGGAATCTTCAATGAAGAATATAGAAAAGCTGCTTGTGAGTTTGGCTCAGAATGTAAATCAAGGGGTGTCAACAAATACTTTTCCAAGTGACACTGAGGTGAACCCCAAGGAGAGTTGCAAGGCTATCACTCTAAGAAGCGGGAAGACATTGAATGAAGCTGAAGAGCCTAAGAAGAAGGCAATTCCAGAAGAACAGAGCAGTCCCTTAGAAGCTGATGACCAAGGAAAATCAGATAAAGCCGAAGAAAGAGTGCAAGAGAAGAAGGACAAGCAGCTGAGTCAAGACAGAATAGTTGAAGAACCAAGGCAAGAGCTCAGGCCTACTATGCCATTTCCTCAGAGGCTGAGGAACCAGAGGGTTGAGGAAGAGTATGAGCGCTTTCTGAGTTTGTTTAAGAAGCTTGAAATTAACATTCCATTTGTGGAAATCTTGGAGCAGATGCCTAGGTACAGAAAATACATCAAAGATTTTGTGACAAAGAAGAGGAAATATGGGGATCATGAGATGGTGGCAGTCATTAACGAGGTGAGCAGTGTTGTTCAACAGAGTTTGCCCATCAAGCATAAAGATCCAGGCAGCTTTAATCTCCCTTGTGTGATTAGCAATGCACCGCGAAGAAGAGCCCCTATGTGATTTAGGGCCAGCATCAATTTGATTTCCTATGCTTTGTACAAGCAGCTTGGGCTTAAGGGCATGAAGCCCACTTCCATATCATTGCAGTTTGCTGACCGGTCTACTGGAAGGCCTGAAGGGATAATTGAAGACGTGTTAGTCAAAGTGGGTTCCTTCATATTTCCAGCGGATTTTGTAGTTTTGGAGATGGAAGAAGATAGAGGAGTTCAGCTACTCCTTGGCAGACCGTTTCTCAGAACGGGTTGTGCATTGATTGATGTTGCTCAAGGGCAGCTAACTCTAAGAATTAATGAGGAGACCTTAGTCTTCCACATGGGGAAGGCTTTGCAAGGTCAAGAGGAGGAGGACTGCCTTTGGGTTGAAGACCTTGAGGAATTGGTGGAAGACTACTTGGCAGAAGAAATAACCACCACCAATAATGGAGCCCTTAAGCTTATAGAAGCTCAACAAGATGAAGAGATGTACTTGACAGTTGAGGAAGATGAGCAAACTACAAACTCTTTGGAGCAAGCCGAGGAGGAGAAAGAAGATGACATGCCTCCAGCTCCGAATCGAAGGAGCTGCCTGGACACCTAAGGTATGAATTTCTAGACTCTACAAATCAATTCCCTGTCATTGTTGCTTCTAATTTGAATGATGTGGAGTGTACTCAATTGTTAGAAGTCCTTAGGAAACACAAAAAGGCCCTAGGATGGAACATTGAAGACATTAGGGGTATTAGTCCAGGGATTTGCATGCATAAAATTTTGATGAATGATGATTTTAAACCCATTCTTGAAAGACAAAAGAAGATTAAACCCGCCATGAAAGAAGTTGTTAGAAAAGAAATTTTAAAATGAAAAAATGCGGGTATAATTTATGCTATTTCGAGATAGTGAGTGGGTGAGTCCATTGCATGTTGTGCCCAAGAAAGGGGGCATGACCGTGATTAAGAATGAGAAAAATGAATTGATCCCATCTCGCACTATGACGGGGTGGAGAGTGTGTGTTGACTATAGAAAGCTGAACAAGGCTACTAGGAAGGATCATTTTCCTGTTCCTTTCATTGACCAAATGTTGGATAAGTTAGCCGGCTATAGTCACTATCGCTTTTTAGATGGCTATTCCGGGTATAATCATATCATGGTTAAGCCCGAGGACCAAGAAAAGACCACCTTCACGTGCCCTTTTGGCATATTTGCATTTAGGAGAATGCCATTTGGGCTTTGTAATGCCCCCGCCACCTTTCAAAGGTGTATGATGGCTATTTTTCAGGGTTTGGTTGAGGAGATCATGGAGGTCTTCATGGATGACTTCTCGGTGTTTGGTTCCTCCTACCAACAAGGTTTTGAGAAATCTAGATGTGGTCTTAGAGAGATGTGAGGAGAAGGAACTAGTCCTAAATTGGGAGAAATGCCATTTCATGGTAACCTGAGGGGATAGTTCTAGGGCACAAGGTGTCTCGCACATGGTTTGGAGGTAGACAAGGCAAAAATCTCCACTATTGAGACTCGCCACCTCCAACCAATGAAAAAGGAGTGAGAAGTTTCCTTGGCCATGCCGGCTTTTATAGGAGATTCATTAAGGACTTCTCAAAAATTGCAAAACCCATGAGTAGGTTGTTAGAAAAAGACACAAGCTTTGAGTTTAATGCAGATTGCTTAGAAGCTTTCAACATCCTCAAGGGTAAGTTAGTCATCGCACTGTTATAGTCACACCCGATTGGGCTCGGCCTTTTGAGCTAATGTGTGATGCGAGTGATTATGCTGTGTGAGTAGTCTTAGGGCAAAGGCGAGAAAAGGTGTTTAGGGTCATATACTATGCTAGTAAGACCTTAGATGATGCTCAACGTAACTATACCACCACCGAGAAAGAGTTGATAGCCGTGGTTTATAGTCGCAACAAGTTTAGACCCTACCTTTGGGGTCTAAAGTCATTGTTTATACCGATAATGCCGCATTGAAATATTTGTTTACAAAAAAAGAAGCTAAGCCACGCTTGATTAGGTGGGTTCTCCTCTTACAGGAATTTGACCTTGAAATTAGAGACACAAAGGGAGCCTTAAATTTCGTGGCCGATCACCTCTCCCGTGTGGAGAATGCACCTAAGTCTCTACCCATTGTAGATGACTTTCCTGATGAGAAGTTGTTTGAGGTGCATCATCTTCCTTGGTTTGCTGACATAGCAAATTATTTAGCCACTGGGTTTATACCCAAGCAGTTAGACTACCACCAGAGAAAGAAATTGGTAGTGGATGCTAAGAAATTCATTTGGGAAGACCCAATTCTTTATAGGAGGTGTCCAGACCAAATCATTAGAAAGTGTGTCCTTGAGGAGGAAGTAGATGACATAATACATCATTGTCATGCATCACATTATGGGGGCCACTTTGGAGTGCAAAGAACTATGGCTAAGATCATGCAGTGTGGCTTTTATTGGCCTCACATGGTGAAAGACACCTATGTCTACATCAAAAAGTGTGATAGATGTCAAAGGGTAGGTGGTTTGTCTAGGAAAAATGAGATGCCATTAACTGGAATCCTTCCAAGTTGAAATTTTTGACATTTGGGGCATTGACTTCATGGGGCCATTCCCCAATTCCTGATGGGTTTTCATACATTTTGCTTTTGTGGATTATGTGTCTAAGTGGGTAGAAGCTATTCCTACTAGAGTGAATGATGCTAGGGTTGTGACTCACTTCCTTACCAGGAACATCTTTAGACGTTTTGGGACACCAAGGGCTATAATCGGTGATTGAGGGTAGTCATTTTTGCAACAAATTGTTTGATAAATTATTAAACAAGTATGGTGTCACTCATAGGAAGTCTTTAGCTTACCACCCACAAGCTAATGGACAAGCGAAGTGTCCAACAAGAGAGATTAAGGCTATTTTAGAGAAAACCGTTGGAGCCAATAGGAAAGATTGGTCTCAAAGGCTTGATGAAGCCTTATGGGCATATAGGACAGCTTACAAAACTCCCATTGGGATGTCACCTTACCGTATTCTATATGGTAAGGCATGTCACTTGCCCGTGGAACTAGAACACAAGGCTCATTGGGCCTTGAAGAAGTTAAATTTTAACCCACAAGAGATCAAGGAGCTTAGGATGACTCAATTAATTGAGTTAGATGAGCTTAGGCCGGATGCCTACGATAGTGCTAAATTTTACAAAGAAAGAACTAAGAAATGGCATGATAGGCAACTCAACAATGAACCTTTAACCTTAGGGCGAAAGTTCTTCTATTTAACACAAGGTTGAGGTTATTTCCTGGGAAATTGAGGTCCAAGTGGATGGGACCTTTTGTGATAGTTGATAAGAAGCCATATGGGAGCTTTGAGCTCCAAGTGTAGATGGCAAGAAATTTTGGGTGAATGGCAACAGACCGAAACCATACTTTGATTCAACTCGAGAGGAGATAGTTGATTCCCTCTCTTTCACCATTGCATGATCATAACCGAAAGTCTAGCTACGGACTTTAAATAAAGCTACTGTTGGGAGGCAACCCAATGTTTATTGCTATGTTTTATTTTATGTTATTTTCTTTTATTTATTTTATTCAATAAATTTGTTTGCAAGCTAACCATTGTGCAGAAGACTTTGTTCCTTTCTTAGCTAACCATGTGCGGGATGAGCAAATTATTGGGTCCTGAACTTGTGGAATTATTTTTAAAGTCAAAGTCAAGGAGCAAGGAGCAAGTGAAGCCCAAAAGTGCTTGAAGATGGGCTCAAACAATTCACGTGCAAGACTTAAAGATGGTCCATAATGCATAAGCAACTCGGTGGAGAAATTTGGGGCCGGTTTGGGCTCGAACGTGAATTTGCACGTGAATTGCCCAATTCACGTGCACCTCCTTTTGAGTGTAACTTTCTGGAATGGTAGATGAAGACCATGTGAATCACGTTTACTCTTGCACGCGAATTGCTAGGCTGTCATATGGAGGCCCAAAAATGCAAAATACCGATTTTAGCCCTCCTAGAAGCTTCCCACAATTCACGTGCGGAAGGGAGTATTGCTTGCCCCTTAGTAGGGACCCACCACCAAAGTTTGGGATGATTCGACCGCACGCCAATTCATCCAATTCACGTGAAGAGGCTATTTTGGTCGAACACTCCGAAAAAGTTAGGGGCACGTGTATCACGCCAATTGGAGCATCTTTCCTTCGCACGCTATATAAAGGGAGGCCATCTTCAAAGGCTTCTACACCAAAATCACTCCAGATCCGAGTATTAGAGAAACTCTGCCTTTTGCTCTCTTACTCTTTGGTTTTCCGCTCTTTGCTCTTATTTTCTCATTCCAAAGATGGTGCGCACAAGGAGGATCGGCCAGGAGGAGGTGCACTCACCTAGTGATAGCCAACCCGAGGAGGAGATACTCTTGGGGCATGCTCTTGATATGCAGGCTTTGGAGGCTTCAGGAGCTGGGCTCGGCTAGAGAGGTGGCTCTTAAAATTCAAACTGCGGGATTACAAAGGTTAGTATATCGCCAGCCAGCTATTTCCTATTCTGCCCTACAAGAATTCTATGCATCTGTCTCTCGGGAGTGAGGATGAACCGATAGGGGTTGTGCAAGGGGTTTATGTCGAATAACCCCTGAAATTATTAGACATTGCTTTAACCTCCCCGAACCCGGTGATAGTTTCCCTCGCCTAAGCCTAGGAGAATTTGGTACTGCATGCAATTATGCTAGAAAATTTCAAAGTCGAAGGCAGTTTACCAAGAATGGTTTTGTTGGAAAATTTAGATGCCTAGCTTACCTGGTAGGGAAATGCTTATTGATTCGGACAGTGGGCTAGATAGTGTGCCTAAGCCACACCTGGAGTTCATGTATAGCATTGATCATATGCTAAATGTGGATTGGGCCACTACCATTTTTAAATGGTGGAAGAAAAACTCATCCAAGCAGATAAATGGCAGACTTTTGTGTGTGATATTTCAAAGCATGCCTGCTTTGCATTTTTCCTCCATGGAGAGCATTACTTTTCCTTCTCACCGGGTGTTAAGAGTATTGCATGCTGAAGGAGGTTTGGGGGTCAAGCACCGGAGGTCATTGGGCAACCAATGTTCCTCCTCCCTCACGACCCGCAAGGCACGGCGTTCATGTGGAGCGATCTACCGACTTTGCAAGGGAAACCTCTCCTCATATGGATCAAAGGAAGCAGACTCTATACGGACTCACCGCCATGTACATGCGGTTCAATGTACACAAAGAAGACATTTTCAATTTCTTTCAAGGCATTAGTGGGCAGGTGGTGAGCGAAGTGGAGGTCATCAATTGGGTAGTCACTAATGGGCACATCACTAGTGCCCAATTTGAAGAATTAATGGCTCTCATCTCTGGAGACCAACAAGCTACTTCACAACCTAGAACCCGAGCATGAGAGGCCCCGGATGTAGTTGCTCATGCATCACCTAGAGCATGGGAGGCCCCGAAGCTCCTCCCGCCGCATCTACCGAAGCTTGGAGGCAAGAAACACAGCGGCTCAGGGAGGCAAATGCCGGAACCCAAGACGAGGTGGAAGCCCTGAGGAAGGACAACAAAGAAGTCAAAGGCCTCCTAGGCAAAATGCGGAAGGCTTTGAGCAAGAGGAAAGCATCAAAACGTTCTCCTATAGTGGAGATATCTGATGAAGAACCCTCTCCATCCCCCCGAAGATTCCTATCCAGCCCAGGCAGATCCACCTCAACCAAAATCTTCACTCGGCCATCTTACTATCACCCCAGAGGAGGCGGCCCGGCAACCAGGTATTCACCCTTCCGGCCTCAAGAGGAGACGAGCCAGCGAAGGGTATTCACCCTTCCGGCCTTTTACCGATCCTGCATATTCTCAGGCTCCGGTGCCGCTATACTTCCTATCTCATGGGGTGCATACATGCCTGCTAAACCTGAAGATCTACTTGGCCCTCCCGTCCATTTAATCATTAATCCAGCCTTATCATCCGACGAGAGCCAAGCGGCATTTGAAGAGTTCATCAATTCCACGGTTCGGAGGGGCTCGCTTTATACGGGATAATGATATCTTCACCCCTTTTAGCTTAAAGAGGATCTCCGAGAATGAATATCTCTACGCCGACGAGATAGACCTCTTCCGCAGGACCATGCGCTATGTAGTGGAGGCCGAGCCTCATAACTACCCCTTAGCTCAATACACTTCCATCATGTTGTGTGAGCTTTTTAATCAACCCTTGTCCGAAGAGGTGTGGCGCCAACGCATCAATGGTGAGAATGAAGGGCACCGCCCTTGGCATGGTATGCATGAGGTGCCGATTCCGGTGCACATTGATCGCCACTATGTACTTGTCCGTTTGAATCTGGATGTAGGACATGCCGTGCTATATGATCCAAGCCAAGGCGAAGGGTTTGCTAGACGGAAAAAGACAAGTTAGTGCATGGGTTCATCAAAAGAATGAAAGTGGCGATGATCAAAGAAGGATTATTGCAGGATAAGCTCCCTCTTATTCACCTCAACGAAATGGAAATCCCTCAGTGCCCGACTAATTCCATTTGTGGGATCTTTGTTTGCTACTACATGATGGCTATTCCGCAAGGGAAGGAAACTTGGGAAGTGCAGGCGAGACGTCGGTAGACTTTGTGGCTCGGTACGACGAATGGTGGCCAATGTCATCTACTATTACAGTGTGCCAAACCAGGGGTAAGTGTTTTTCCTACTCCTTCTTTTATGCCATACGGACATAGCATATTTTAAGTGTGGTGTATGGGGAGTGACTTGAGCCACTTGCTTGTCTTTTATGTTGTGATTGCATGTTTTATTTATTATTTAAAAAAAAACAAAACAAAAAAACTGTTTTTAGTTGCATGATTGTTTGCGTTGTTTGCTTGAATGATTTGCTTGTGGAGGCATGGATATTAAGTATGCAATTTTGGCTTAAAATTTAATTTTTATGCCACATTAGTATCATGTTGTGATAAGGGTATTAAAGTAGTTAAAATGTGCTCTGAATTGGTTTAATCATGTCTTTATCTTTTGAATGATATCACCATGTTTTTGGAGCTGAGTTTTGAATATTAGCTGAGCATAAAATGCTATGATAGACCTATGTAACCCTTAAAGTTGAGTGAAAAAGAAATGAAAAATGAGAACAGCTTCTTTTTAGCCCTTGAGTGACATTTTATGGTTTATGGGTAATAGTTTGATTTGCTACTCTTCTTGCATTCAACATTGGTTATTTAATGGTAGGAGTCAAGTAAGCATGTGATTACTTATTAGTGCTCAGTGTTTGGTGTGTGGAGTTAGGATGCAAGACCTCTAAGTCACTGTGACTATCTTTGCATTCTTTTCTTTATTTTGAGATATTATTGGAAAAGGCTGTGATATAGAATGTGAAAAAGCCATCACTTAATTGGGAAATGGGATGTGAGACATCAATGAATTTCTGTCTCTCCTTATGTAGCAAAATGGCAAGGGGTTTGCATTAGAAAAATTAGTCTTATTTATGTGTTATGTGAGTAAAAAAAAGAGTGAATAATCCATCAAGGGAGAGCATAAAATGCAACCTTGTAAGGTTATTACTAAAAAAAAAGAAAAAAAAAACAAAAAAGAAAAAAAGAAGGATTCAAAATAAAAGCCTCAATGGCTTGATGTTTATGTGTGATTGTTTAGATTTGTAGCCACATTTGCTCAGTTTTGTTTATTTGAGAGTGTTGAGCTCAATTCTTTAGCTCATGGTTTTGTTTTATCAGTTATTAGAATAGAGTGTGAGTTTATTGAGTTTAGACTAGCGTGTGAGTTCAAATAAAGTAGATTAAAGAGTGTGTTTTCTTTGATGAGCACAATAGGGAACTCTCATGATTGCTTGGCAAGTACTTAATCAATAGCTGATGGCGAGTGTAGAGATAGAGTTTTCCATCCATTGTTCATTGATAGGTATTGGGGCTTGAGAATTATTATATTTGAGTGAAGTCGCTTATCCTTGGTAAGAACTTAAAGGGAAACTAGGTGCTATTTTATCATGGATTGCTTGCTTATATTTAAAATTTAAGTGGAGATATTGCATGGTTGTTGGACTAGGGATATGGACATGAATGAACTAAGCTATGACTCATTTTGATGCTTAAATTCCCATTTCATCATGATAGAGTTGCATGTTTAGGAAACCATGATTCTCCTTGATTGTTATTTTATTTTTCTTCCGTTTGACTGCGTGTTTATTTTATTTTTGCATGCTTGTATGTTTTTGCTTGAGGACAAGCAATGGTTCAAGTGTGGTGTATTTGATAACGTGCATTTTATGCCGTTATTCTAGTGTTTATTTAGGATGTTTAAGAGCATGATTAGAGCCTTATTGCTTCATATATCATATATATTTGCTCTAACCCCTAGGAAGATGCTATTTGCAAATACATGCGCTTTTAAGCTATTTTGGCAGATTTTGGACTTCACTTTTGACATAGTAGATGGCCTCAAACAATTGGCGTGCAAGAACAAAAGTTGCTCAGAATGATGTCATCTACCTACCACCGAAATTTCAGAGCATTTGGAGTTGATTTGGAGCTGCACGTGAATTCACCCATTTCACGTGCAAGCCTATTTTTGCCTCTCAGGCCTCTACAGGATGCAAGGAAGCTTGGGGAGAAGTTTGAGCTGATTTGGAGGTGCACGTGAATTCACCATATCACGTGCAAATTGGCGTGCAGAGATATTTTTGGACCGATCCAATCGTTTTTCCATGCTGATCATTTGTTCCTGAAGGCCCAAGTCCAAATTGTGGATGGAAGATAGAGTTTTTAATGTTTCGAGTGTTACTTATCAAAACTACATCGTTTTGATAGATGGGCTAGGTTACACACCTCAAAGCCCATCCAAACTTTATAAATACAAGCCTCCACGCCTCTGCTAGCCATGCCTAACCCCCCTACACGTTTTTAGAGAGAGAGAGAGGCTCCACGACTTGGAGGTTGCTCCTTGACCTAGGAGAGCAGCCGCCGCAGCGGCCGTCGCGGATTTTGGAGCCTGGATTTGAAGCTTTTCGCGTGCGCGTGATCAAGAAGAAGATGTTTAGCTTTTCTGCTATGGTTTTGCTTGTAATCATGCGTGAGTAGTCTTTTAATCTAGGGGAGCAATGTAGCCCCCTTGTTTCTTTGCTGTGTTTATGAATATTGGGTTTGGATGATTGAGTTTTGCATGTTTTATGAATCTGTTCTTAATTCTATCTTTGGATGTACACCTTGGTATTCTTAGCCCTAGTCCGGGGGCGGATTGAGATTCATAACTTATTTGTAATTGGTGTGATCATTATCCTTTTGAGGTTCTTCCTCCACCTTGGAGGAGAGGAGAGCAAGGCCGATTGTTGGAGAAGGGATTCGAAGGGCAAAATGTGTTCTGCAAGAGCTGGACATGAAGAGATCAAGCACTGCTGCATACTCTGGAGATTAGGGCTGGAGATGGTGACCATCTATCTCTTCCCCCCTTCTGTTCATGGGTTTGTGGATTATTATTGAGATTATTTTTGTCACGCCCCCGAATTCCAGGGAACCCGGAACCGGGTACATGACTTCCCCTTGCCCGCACCCGAAAGGTCAAGGGGTTGGTGACTAGCACCAATAGAGACTATACCGCGTGGTCTTGTCTCAAATATGCAACCCTGTACATCATACATCAAGGGTAATCCTGTACTTTCCCATATATCATCATGCATACATTAAGTCAAACAGTCATACATCGACATCACATCACAAACAGTATGCAAATACAATCGTCCACCTGGACCCATGTCCGGGATATCACATAAAACAATACGAGAATATAACCGTATCATACATCGAGTAGGGGCGTCCTCCTGGAAGAAAGTCCTCCACTAGTCTCGGGTCACACCTGAAAAGGGTAAACAACAAGTAGGGGTGAGCGACAAGCTCAGGAGGTGACCCTAACACTCCACATCATGCAACACATATAAGTCTATACTATATGCTTAGTGTACTCGTGCACCGTGTAGTGTGCACAATCATCAGGACTCACCGCAACAAACATCGGGACAACTTGTCCACGATCCTCCATGGGATCCCGGCTCAGGGCACTCGGCCCTAGCTCCACGAGCTCAACGGCTCAACTCAGGCCTTAGCCTGTCCACGACGCAATATGCCCGGCCACATTCGCCACACAGGCCTGCCATCGGTGCATATGCTCGCCACGTCAACCACATAGCACCATCGGTGCATCACGGTGAGAACCCAAACAAGTCACGGAGTCCATGCCCCAATACCTCACACCAACATACTAACATTAGTATGGCATGTCATTCTCAACATTTCCTTTGGAACCGTAGCGGTCTTCACAAGTAAATCCTCAATCCTTGATTTATGAAGGAAGTACCCATAGCGCCTATTTTCTTGAAATCAAAAGTCCCGGCATTGGGTTCCCATAACATAAATAAGATAATCTGATTTTTTGGGGATTTTTCTCGAGATGTCTAACCCCACTTTCCAAAAATTCACCACTACGAACTTTTGGGTTTTTCCGAGATTTTACACTAAATCCCAAATTTCACATTTTGAAATAATGGGAATTAATTTTTCTAGTATTTTTCTTTGAATCCAAATGGGGGGTATTTCGTTATTTACATTGTAATTTAAGTATAGTACTTAAATGTGTAGATGGGTATAGGTTGCAATGTAAATAGGTCCAGTCCGATCAAACCGTATTTCGAATCGCCGGTGAAACTACATTTTCGAATCTGCATTTCGAACCGCATTTCGAATCGTATTTTCGAATCTCTTTTCGGACTGCCTTCGACTCTCGAACCTACACTCGAACTACCTTCAAAACTACCTTCGAAGTACCCATGAATCGCCTTGAAACTCCCTTCGAAGTACCTTCGAACCTTCGAAACGACACTCGAAAATTTCACATTCGACACTCGAAATTACACTACATCGAACCTACCTTCGAACCTTCGAAATCGCACATTCGAAATTTTCAATTTCCAGTCGATCTCATCGGTCGTTCTCTACCGATTCACGACGATTTACTATTCATCATCGTTTTTCACTGTTTCTCGCCTGGATTCAACCCGGAATCTCATAAAACTCATACCTAATACTATATATTAGGTTTTAAATCACGTCTTACCCCTCGGAACGCATTTAAATACAAGATTCAACCCAAAATTGGTTTTTCCCCAATTTCTAGGGTTCAACACGAATTTGCATGATTTCATCAAATTCTTACATGTTAATCTAAAAAAACAGCAAGAAAAGGGTGAAGAATCAAGGGAACACCTACCTGGAATGATTCTTGATGCTTGAACGAGCTCAAAACGCCCCAAATCGCCAAGGCCTCCAAGCTTCCTTCTCTCTTTCTCTCTAAGCTCTCCAACAGAAACTTGAAACGCTGAAACGTAACGTGGAAGCTCTCTTTCCCCTATTTATATTTTTGCCAGTCAACTGACCTAGTCAACCATTGACCCAGTCAATAATTAACCTCCAAGGTCCCGAACTCCAAATTGAGTCAAACTACAGTCAAAACGCTCGAAATGACGAGCACAATACTACACAGATATTAGTACACCCAAATGACCGCTCAAACGCAAAGTCAACCAATAGACCCCGAAAAGTTAACAATCAGGCCAAACGGGGCCCCGACTCGGAATCGGGCCCAAGTACAGTCAAAATGCTCACATTGACGGCTACACTACCGTCCTGATAGTTACATTCCCATAGAATGACTATCTCTCAAGACTACCCAAATACGAGTCTTTACATCCTCCCCACCTTAGGACTTTTCGTCCTCGAAAATAAAACACATGCCCAAATGACATAGCAAGATTCAAGCTCAATGTCCCAACAACAAAACATCAAACATGGTCACCGATCACACATTCAAGCTCAATGTCCCAACAACAAAACATCAAACATGATCACCGATCACACATGTGCAAGGCAATGCACAACAAGCCAAACAGAACCCACATTGGGCACAAGATCCAACAATAACGAGTTAAACCACATCTCAAACAACATATGCAAAACAAATGCATAAAATATAACTCATACCTCAGGGAAGGTCCTCACATCCTCCCCACCTCACGACTGATCGCCCTCGAACAGCTCAGGATGAAGAACCCGCATCTGGCTCTCTTTCTCCCAAGTTTGCTCCTCCATGCCTCGGTGTCGCCATAACACCCGAACTAGTGAGATCGTCTTGCCCCGCAAGACCTGGTCCCGCCTGTCCAAAATCTGTGCCGGCATCTCAACAACGGCACCATCATCAGCCAAGTCTATCTCGCGATAGTCCAGCACATGAGAAGGATCTGGGTGATACCGTCTCAACTGAGACACATGAAACACATCATGTACCCGCGCTAACTCCGGTGGCAAAGCTAACCGATAAGCCACTGCGCCCACGGTGGCAACAATCTCAAACGGCCCCACAAAACGAGGGGAGAGTTTGGATCCACGTCCAAACCTCCGATGCCCTCGACGTGGCGAAACCCGCAAAAATACACGGTCACCCACCTCAAACCGCAAGGGTCGACGCCTCGGGTCCGCATGGGACTTCTGCCTACCCGCGCTGTCAACATGCGCCGTCGAATCAGCCGCACTATCTCTCGTGGTCTCTCGAACCATATCGGGACCGAGAAGCTGCTGTCTCCCCCGTCTGTGCCCAACACAAGGGTGATCTACAAGGCCGCCCATATAGCGCCTCATACGGAGCCATCCCAATCGTGGCCCGATAACCTGTTGTTGTAAGAGAACTCCACCAAAGGAAGGTGAGTCTCCCAACAACCTCCAAAATCTAGGACACAGGCACGCAACATATCCTCGAGTGTCCGAATCGTCCGTCAGACCAGCCATCCGTCCTGCGGATGAAAGGTCAGACCGAGGTTCACCCCTGGTACCCAAAGCTCGTCAGAATCGTCTCCAAAACCGAGAGGTGAACCTCGCATCCCGATCAGATACAATAGACAATGGGACTCCATGCAAGCGCACAATAACATCAATATACCTCCGTCCTAAAGTCCTCACCTGGGTCTGTCTCGCGAATCGGAATAAAATGCGCCGATTTGGTCAATCGGTCCACAATAACCCATATAGTGTCGTGTCCCCTGGAACGAGGAAGTCCAGTGACAAAATCCATGGTCACGTGGTCCCATTTCCACTCGCACCGGCAAAGATCGCAACTCACCAGCTGATCTCGGGTGCTGCCGCCTTGACCTGCCGACAGGTCAAACACCGCCTCACAAAATCAGCAACGGCCTTCTTCAGGCCTGGCCACCAAAATCGCCTCCTCACAGGCATGGTACATCTTGGTCCCACCAGGATGTACACTAACCTCGACCGGTGAAATTCCCGAAGAACCTCCTCCTGAAGAGAAGTGGGAACTATCAATCTACCCCTATACCGCAAGACGTGCTCTGCATCCTCGGCCCAGTCGGAAGATACCTGCCAGGTCGAATCTGTCGCGGATGACCTCACAATCAATGTCCCCCAGTGATCCTCTATGATCCCGTGCCGCATCTCTTGGGACCGTTACAACAACACCGAGGGTCCCTCGCCCCTCGCTGGTCACCATTTGTAACCTCATTGCTGCTAACCGACCCATCATCTCCCATTCCTTAATGGCACAATGGGCCACCACGGCCCTGCTCTTCCTACTCGAGCATCTGCCACCACATTACCCTTCCCAGGGGTATACATTATATCAAACCGAAATCGTTGCAGGTACTCCACCCACCGCCTCGTCTAAGGTTCAGGTCTCGCCGAGAGAAGATATATCGCAAGCTCTTGTGGTCCGTATACACCACAAACTTCTCCCCAAGGAGATAATCTTGCCAGACTCTTAAGTGCAAAGATCACCGCAGCCTAACTCCAAATCATGCGTGGGATAGCTCTGCTCATGTGGTCTCAATCGCCTAGACCCATAAGCAATCACTCCGCGCGTCGCATCAACACACAACCAAGTCCCACCCTGGAAGCATCACAATACACCTCGAAAGGCACACCCTCCTGTGGAAGAATCAAGATAGGTCTTGAGGTCAATCGTGCCTTCACTCCATGAAAGCACTCTCACACGCATCGGACCAAATGAAAGGAACTCCCTTCCTAGTCAAGTGTGTCATAGGAGCTGCCAACCGGGAAAAATCCTCCACGAACCTCCGATAATAGCCTGCCAAACCAAGGAAGCTACGAATCTCAAACACATTCGTGGGCCTCTTCCACGACATGATCGCCTCAATCTTCTCAGGATCCACCGTGATACCCTCCGAAGATACCACATGCCCCAAGAAGTGCACCTGTTGCAACCAGAAGTCACATTTTGTGAACTTCGCATACAACCGATGCTCTCGCAAGGTCTGCAACACAACCTTGCAAATGCTCCTCATGCTCCCTCTTGGTCGTCGAATAGACCAAAATATCATCGATGAACACCACAACGAACATATCTAAAAATGGAGCAAACACCTGGTTCATCAATCCCATAAACACTTCCTGGAGCATTCGTGAGCCCAAACGGCATCACAAGCCACTCATAATGCCCATAGCGACAATCGAATGCGGTCTTTGGGATATCTCGCCTCCCTAACCCTCAACCGATGGTATCCGGATCTCAAGTCTATCTTGGAAAACCATCTTGCACCTCGAAACCGATCAAACAGTCGTCGATCCTCGGCAATGGATACTGTTCTTCACGTCACCTGGTTCAGGCTTCCGGTAGTTTATACATAGCCGAAGTGAACCATCCGCCTTCTTGGCGAACAACACCGGAGCGCCCCACGGTGAGCTACTCCGCCTGATAAAGCCTCGCGCCAATAGGTCATCTATTTGTCTCTTGAGCTCTCTAAGCTCGTCGGTGCCATCCTGTAGGCCGCTAACCTGATCGGTGTTGTCCCTGGCAACAACTCGATCGAAAACTCTACCTCCCTCACGGGTGGCAACCGACCAAGTCCTCGGGAAACACATCCGGGAACCGATCTACAATGGGTGGCAAAACAGCCTTCCCCTCTCCTCCTCTGTCAACCAATGTCAAAGCGGCTAACCGGTGGGTCACATCACCCCACCCATGCCTCAATGGTCCCAACCTGCATGCCTCCTCAGTCCACTCACCCACAAAGACACCCCGCGTGCCCCCTGGTGTGAGGAACGTCACACGCCGTCGAAAACAATCAATCTTGGCCTCCACGGAGACCAACCAGTCCATACCCAGGATAACATCGAAATCATCTAACTCCATGATATACAAATCACACAACAGGTTAACACCCCCAAGTGTTACTCGACAAGCACGACGGATACTCTCAAGTATCACAATTCCACCCAAAGGTGAAGCAACCATCGAGACCGACTCACTGTCTCCTGGTCTAACTCTAATCCAACCACCGTAGCATACGAAATAAAAGAATGGGTAGCACTAGTATCAATCAAAATCGAACAAATAGTATGAGAAATGATGATGGTACCTCTCACCACCGAAGGTCCTGCTCCTGCCTCATCCACTGGTGGAACCTCTCGCCTCTCTCTGGTGAGGGCAAAAGTCCTCCCTCGTGGTCCACCGCCACTAGCCTGGCCCATTGGGGCCTTGCCCCGCCGATCAACATGACCCTGAGCCTCCCGGCGAGGCCGCTGCACCGCAGTCGCATCTGCGTGCTCTCGTGCCGGCGGCACCGACCTCTCGAGATGGAGCCCCACTCCTCGTCCCCGATCTCTCGGACGAGGGCCTACACTGGCTTGGTTGAGCTAAGGGTAACACATTCCCTAGCTCCATGCCCCACTTTCCCGCATCGGAAGCAGGTCATCTTTTTCCTTGGGCGATCTCTCGAGACATGCCCGGTCAAACCACAACTCCAACAGTCCCTGGCCTCCTGCTGGATGAACTCTCACAGGGTCCCACCGCCTGGCTAGAAACCCTCTGCACCTGCCTCCTCTCAGGCGAGCGGCACCGCTCTCCCCACTCGCCTCTTCTTGCTCGGACCGCCGAACCGCCCGGCCCTCGAGCTCTCGCCGATCCTGACCTCGCTCAATAATGATCGCCTTGTCGACCGCCTCCCGTAGCCGGTCAACCGCATCGGTTCCACTGTCTTTTCAAAGATGGCCTCAAGCCCTGAATGAAGTCCTGCGTCTTCTGGCCTTCCTTTTCCCAAGACTCCAGAGCAAACCGCCCCAAATCGTGAAGGCTTGCACATACTCACCCACAGTCATGCTACCCCGCACAAGCTCATAATACTCTCTACGTCGAGCATACTCGCAACGAGCCGGGAAAATACTCCCCAAAGAAGCGCTCAACAAACTCTCTCCAGCTCATCCGATCGCCATGGACAGCTCTAGTGGATTCCCACCACCTGCGTGGGATACCCAACAGATAGTGCGTCGCCACGCGCACCCGCTCCTCATCCTGGCACCCCAATCATCTCAAAGATGTCCTCTCGTCCATCTAATCCAGTCCTCGGCTACCTCAGGCCGTGAACCATCCTCAAAAGTCCTGGGTGCATGTTTCAAAACCGTGCAGCCCAATCCACTCCCTCGTCGTGCTGGCTCTATCACGACCTCCTGTTGGTGCACATCCCGCACCACCCTCGCCTCCCGCTGGCTGAGGCCGTAGTGGCCGCCGAGGTCTTGTTGCCTCTTTAGCTCATCCACCTCTCTAGCCATATCTCTCATCGAGCCCTGCATACCCTGCATGGCCTCCTGCAACCGAATCAATACCCTGAGCCAAATCAGGTCCCACAACGGGAGCCGACGATCTCTCGCTGCGGGCTCTGCTGCCCCTGGTGCCCCGACTCTATCGTGGGCTCCTCTGCCGGGCCTTGGCCTCGGACAGCTCTCCTCGGTGGTGCCATCACACCGGCCACAACAACAAACAACAAATGATCAATAAGACAAACAGCCATCAAAGGCACAACCGACTTGTAGGTTCTCACCACACGACCCGTAGGTCCATACCATGCATATAGCATCGTGTCCCCCATCAGGGTACACCACATGACCCGTAGGTCCACAACCATGCATATAGCATCGTGTCACCCCATAGGGTACACCACATCCAATCCTGGCTCTCACGGCCACGTGCCATCCCTGGCACCACATACGAGCACATCACACACAAAGACAATCTAGTGCCCTATATGCACACAATCATACCACTAGCAATGCACCCTATGTATGCTCCTAGGATGATCTAACCGACACCAACATAACCTAGAATACCTATAAGGCCGCGTTGATCAGGCGCCCTCCTTATAGTTTTCCAAGTCACATGGAATCCATTAACCACCCCTCACTAACCTAGGTCCGCTAGACCATGCTCGATACCAACTTGTCACGCCCCGAATTCCAGGGGAACCCGGAACCGGGTACATGACTTCCCTTGCCCGCACCCGAAAGGTCAAGGGGTTGGTGACTAGCACCAATAGAGACTATACCGCGGGTCTTGTCTCAAATATGCAACCCTGTACGGTCATACATCAAGGGTAATCCCGTACTTTCCCATATATCATCATGCACACATTAAGTCAAACAGTCATACCGACATCACATCACAAACAAGTATGCAAATACAATCGTCCACCTGGACCCATGTCCGGGATATCACATAAAACAATACAGAATATAACCGTATCATACATCGTAGTAGGGGGCGTCCTCCTGGAAGAAAGTCCTCCACTAGTCTCGGGTCACACCTGAAAAGGGTAAACAATAAGTAGGGGTGAGCGACAAGCTCGTAGGTGACCCTAACACTCCACATCATGCAACACATATAAGTCTATACTATATGCTTAGTGTACTCGTGCACCGTGTAGTGTGCACAATCATCAGGACTCGGCCGCAACAAACATCAGGACAACTTGTCCACGATCCTCCATGGGATCCCGGCTCAGGGCACTCGGCCCTAGCTCCACGAGCTCAACGGCTCAACTCAGGCCTTAGCTCGTCCACAGCGCAATATGCCCGGCCACAGCGCCACACAGGCTGCCATCGCATATGCCGCCACGTCAACCACATAGCACCATCGGTGCATCACGGTGAGAACCCAAACAAGTCACGGAGTCCATGCCCCAATACCTCACACCAACATACTAACATTAGTATGGCATGTCATTCTCAACATTTCCTTTGGAACTCGAGCGGTCTTCACAAGTAAATCCTCAATCCTTGATTTATGAAGGAAGTACCCATAGCAACTAGTTTCTTGAAATCAAAAGTCCCAGGCATTGGGTTCCCATAGCATAAATAAGATAATCTGATTTTTGGGGATTTTTCTGGAGATGTCTAACCCCACTTTCCAAAAATTCACCACTACGAACTTTTGGGTTTTTCCGAGATTTTACACTAAATCCCAAATTTCACATTTTGAAATAATGGGAATTAATTTTTCTAGTATTTTTCTTTGAATCCAAATGGGGGGTATTTCGTTATTTACATTGTAATTTAAGTATAGTACTTAAATGTGTAGATGGGTATAGGTTGCAATGTAAATAGGTCCAGTCCAGTCAAACTGTATTTCGAATCTGCCAGTGAAACTACATTTTCGAATCTGCATTTCGAATCTGCATTTCGAATCTGTATTTTCGAATCTCTTTTCGGACTGCCTTCGACTCTCGAACCTACACTTGAACTACCTTCGAAAACTACCTTCGAAGTACCCATGAACGCCTTGAAACTCCCTTCGAAGTACCTTCGAACCTTCAAACGACACTCGAAAATTTCACATTCGACACTCGAAATTACACTACATCGAACCTACCTTCGAACCTTCGAAACTGCACATTCGAAATTTTCAATTTCCAGTCGATCTCATCGGCTGTTCTCTACCCAGTTCACGACAGTTACTATTCATCATCGTTTTTCACCTGTTTCTCGTCTGGATTCAACCCGGAATCTCATAAAACTCATACCTAATACTATATATTAGGTTTTAAATCACGTCTTACCCCTCAGAACGCATTTAAATACAAGATTCAACCCAAAATTGGTTTTTCCCCAATTTCTAGGGTTCAACACGAATTTGCATGATTTCATCAAATTCTTACATGTTAATCTAAAAAAACAGCAAGAAAAGGGTGAAGAATCAAGGGAACACCTACCTGGAATGATTCTTGATGCTTGAACGAGCTCAAAACGCCCCAAATCGCCAAGGCCTCCAAGCTTCCTTCTCTCTTTCTCTCTCTAAGCTCTCCAACGCAGAAACTTGAAACGCTGAAACGTAACGTGGAAGCTCTCTTTCCCCTATTTATATTTTTGCCAGTCAACTGACTTAGTCAACCATTGACCCAGTCAATAATTAACCTCCAAGGTCCCGAACTCCAAATTGAGTCAAACTACAGTCAAAACGCTCGAAATGACGAGCACAATACTACACAGATATTAGTACACCCAAATGACCGCTCAAACGCAAAGTCAACCAATAGACCCGAAAAGTCAACAATCGGGTCAAACGGGGCCCCGACTCGGAATCGGGCCCAAGTACAGTCAAAATGCTCACATTGACGGCTACACTACCGTCCTGATAGTTACATTCCCATAGAATGACTATCTCTCAAGACTACCCAAATACGAGTCTTTACAATTTTGATTATTATGAGTATGTAATTCTCTTTTCTAGGGGAGCAATGTAGCCCCCTTATGTTGTTGTGACGATTTAATGAATTCTGGGTTTGGTATTTGATAACTTCATGTTTTTATGAATCTGTTCTTCATCTTTTAATATCCGAATTTGTACACCTGGGTTTTCTTAGCCCTAGTCGGGGGTAGACATGAGAGTCATGACATGCTTATGATTGGTGTGACCATTATCCTTTTATATGTGTGATATATTGGTTGTGTATGTTCGGCTTTGTGATGACCATTCAAGCAGTTAGCACTTAAAAGGTCTTGCAATGACCATTTGCAGTGCCTTGGTTAATATATAACATGTTGTCATCAAAACAATCCCAAAGAACCATAAAATCAGTAGCAGCAACATAGGGAGGTGAACTTGTGACCCTAGAACCTCAATCCCTTGGTATCAATTCTGAATTTCTGATGTCTGAAAATTACAGAAAACAAAATAAAAATTAGTTCTTAGTTTAAAAGTTTACTAGTTTACCAAAACAATTTAGAAAGCATTGGTAAATCAGTGATTTGATCAAACTTTTATCCAAGCAATCTCTGGGTTTGACCCCTTACTTGCTACTACACTGTGGAAAGCATCTAGGGATTAAAAATATTGTTTGGCATGGATTTAAACGACATTAACTAAACTCTGTTAGAGAGAGGTTAAAAATCCGTGTGTCAACCACACTTGATTCTGAGAAGAAATGAAGAGATTATGATAAAAGTATCATGTTTTATACGAATTTAAATTGGACAGCCGGTGTGTAACCCGCTATTTTGCCAATAACTTCCCTGATACTTGTCGTAAACTAACAAAGTCAATTGCATTGATTAGATAACATCTTTATCTGTCATTTCCAACTGGTTTGAGATTATTCCGAGTTGTATTTAATTATTTATGATTGTTCGAAGTTGGCAATTAAATCTTATACGAATTTGGGGGAGACAGCTGGTGCACAATGCATTATTTTGCCAATAACTTTTTCAATACTTACTGGATTCATACAAGGCCAATTGCATTGGTTAGATAACATCTTTATCTATCATTTTCAACTAATTTGAGGATAATCCGAGTTCTGTGCAATTAACTATGAAATTTTGAATCTGATAGGCAGAATGATGATCAGGCATATCAAACTGCATTCAAGACTCCAATTGGGACCTCTCCCTATCAGCTGGTCTATGGGAAAGCATGTCATCTCCCAGTTGAACTTGAGCACAAGGCATATTGGGCCACTCGATATTTGAACATGGATGCTCAGAAGGCTGGTGAAAAAAGATTGCTATAACTGAATGAACTTGAAGAATTCAGATGATTAGCTTATGAAAATGCCAAGATCTATAAAGAACGAACCAAGAAGTGGCATGACAAGCACATTTCTTCCAAATAATTTACAGTGGGGCAGATGGTTCTACTATTCAACTCAAAATTAAAGCTCTTTCATGGAAAGCTTAAATCAAAGTGGTCAGGCCCTTACCACGTCCGCGAGATAATGAAGAATGGCGCAATACGTATACACTCAAGGACAGATGCTCCATTTCTTGTAAACGAACAGAGATTGAAACCCTATGTGTGTAAGGAGCCACTCAAGAAGATGGTGACTTACCTTAAGGCTGAAGCAACTTGATGTCAACCCTCAGTGGTCTAGCTAGGACCCTAAATAAGCGCTCCGGGAGGCAACCCTGTAGAGACCTGTGTTTAGGTTGATTTGTGAGATAGTCGTTATTCGGTATTGTGTTCGGCGATACGAGCGTTTTGGCTATAATTGAGTCCAATTTGGAGTTTAGGGCCCCGGAAGGGCAGTTGTGTAATTTTGGGTGTTTGTTAATTAAAAAATTAACATGAAAATATAAATAGAGAGAAAGAAGAAGAGATAGCAAAAGAGGTCATTTGCATTCAAACTAGCGAGAGCATGAAGAGAGAGAGAGTGGAGCATGGAAGCTTGGATTGGAGCTTGGAGCTTGGCTTTTGGGTTAATTCCCTGGTAGGTGTTCCTAACCTTCTGTTTCATTTCTGTTCTTTAGCCTGTGCGATGTGGGTATAAATCGTGAGAGTTAGCATGAACCCTAGGTTTTGGGGAAATCCAATTCTAGAATTGGATGTGCCAATTTAAGCACGTAAAGTGTGAATATGATATGAGATATAGTATTGTGATTGTGTATCTGGAATTTGGGGGATTTATACTTGTGTATTTCATGGGGGTTGAGAAGTCAACCATGGGGAACCTATATCTAAATCTAGATTGGAATTTATATCTATTTATATATGTATATGTATGTATCAGTGGCTGTTATGCGATTTAGAGGCGCTTAGGACCCGTTATGTGGTATATAAATTGTAGTTTATTAAGTACGAATTGGGTTTGCAGGTGTCTGGGAGTCATTGGGTCAATTTCAGACAAAGAACAAGCTGGAACGACGATGAACAGTGCTGCTTGGTGTGTTGGTACGTTTGGGAGCCAAAAGGTCGCAGCGGCAAAGGTCACAGAGTTGAAGGTTTGATGGTCGAAGGTTGAAGGGTTGCAGGGTTGAGGGTCGAAGATCGAGGGTCGCAGGGTCAAAGGTTGAAGGTCAGTAGCTCCGAGCCGCAGATCTTCGAGGCAGAGTCCTACGGATCTTCGAGGCAGTCCTACGAGTCTTCGAGGCAGAGAGTTACAAGTCTATGTTCCAGAAATCTTCGAGGCTACGACTGTGAGCCTGCAAGGCAGATCTTTGAGGCTACGACTGCGAGCCTGCGAGGCAGATCTTCTAGGCTACAATTGCGAGTCTGCGAGGCAGATCTTCGAGGTCGTGTTTCTAGAGACCTTTGAGGTAAGTCTTCGAGGCAGTGTTCTGCAAGTCTTCAAGCCTGGGCTTCGAGGCTGAGTTCTATGAGTCTTCGAGGCTGTGTTTCTACGAGTCTTCGAGGTTGAGTTCTACGAGTCTTCGAGGATGAGTTCTACGAGTCTTCGAGGATGTGTTTTTGCGAGTCTTCGAGGTTGAGTTCTACGAGTCTTCGAGGCTGTTTTTTTAGAGAGCCTTCAGGGCTAGTCCGTTGAGTAATTCTTACACCATTTTATAGGTATGGAATCTTGTATGCTATGGTCCCACTATGGTGGGTAGGCTATAAGAGCCTTGTGACTTAATTGTGTGAACCTCGCATGTTTATGTTCTGTGGATGATGTTGTGTGTGTGTTTATGCTTTCATTGGTATGACATAGAACCCTGCGTGCATTATTGTGTGCTTAGACATTCACTAGCACATGTATACACGGGTAGTGTGTTGTAGGTCACCTGCGAGCCCTTGTGCTCACCCTACATTGCTGTCTTGATTTTTAGGTTCAGGTAGGAGGTAGCTTTGGGGTTTGTCGTCGACTAGATCGAGTAGACCAGACCATTTTGATGTATAGGACTATGTTCATCCTGCTGATTTTGTATTATGACTGTGTTGCTTCCCGGACATGGGTCTGTGGATGTTGTACTATATCTTATAATATTATATGATATGATGTGATAATGATTTCAGTTAGTTGTATGATTTCGGGAGTACAGGAATACCCTTGTAGGACTATACAGGTGCATTTAGGCAACACTCGCTGTGGGCCCTTTTTGGTGCTAGTCACTAATTCCTTGCCCACGGGTGCGGGTATAGGGTAGTCACATACCCGGTTCCAGGCCTCCCGGAGTTGGGGGTGTGACAAGTTGGTATCAGAGCATGGTCTAGTTGGACCTAGGTTAGGGGTGGTTGATTACTGCTTAAGATTTGGGAAACTGTGAGAAGGGCGCCTGATCAATGCAGTCCTTATATGTGTTATGAGTTTTGAGGGGTTAGTCTAATCATCCTAGGTACATTGGGTTGGGTGCTGCATGTTTGATTTTGCATTGATAGACACTAGAAAATTTGTGTTGCACTCCGATGTTGTTATTCTTGTGTGTGAAGATGAGGTTGTTATTGTGTATGTGTATGAACTTTGTTTGTGTTGTGGTGTCTTGCTGTTAGTGTATGTGTGTTGGGACTTGGGGGTAACTTGGACCCCAGTGCATAGTTTCTAGTTGTTGATTGTTGGCATTGTCAGTTGTGTGGGTACAGAGAATGCCACCTAGGCGGAGTTCTCGGGGCTGGGGCTAGACCGAGGAGCCCACTGCTCAGTCAGAGCCGCAGGGACATCAGATTCTCCATGGGCCGTTAGACCCACCCATTGTTGCTCAGATTGGGGCAAATATTATGGGTGGGCTTCAGGGTATTATCCGAGGTGTAGCTCGAGGGATAGTCCGGGAGGAGATTTGGGAGGAACTTCGAGAGGAGCTTCGAGTAGGGCTACGGGAGGAGCTGAGGACGCAGAGGGGGCAGCGACCTCCACCTCCACCTCCGCCATAGCAGTCGTCACCTCAACACTCCCTATGTTCACATCATCGAGATGAGGTTCAGTGGGAGGAGCGCCAGTTTTAGGTTGGGCCCTCCTCAGCGCAGATTGATTGGGTGGGTCAATTTAGGAAGGAGGGGCCGACAAAGTTTGAGGCCAAAACTAGCCCGGATGAGGCAGAGGAATGGGTAAAGTGGACTGAGGACATTTTTGAGCTGATACAGGTGTCAGCAGAGGCTAGGGTTCGTCTAGCCACTCATTATTTGGTTGGAGGGGCTCGTAGATGGTGGGAGGTCGTGAAAGTTGTTCACGGTACACCGATGGCTTGGGAGGGTTTTGTGGACCTCTTTTACGCTGAGTACTTTCCTCGTACCATGCAGAGGACGCGACGGCAGGATTACTATGCTTTGGAGCAGGGGAGTAGGACAGTGACAGAGTATGTCCGAGCTTTCACAGCCTTAGGGAGGTTTGCTCGTGATGCTTGGAGGGTAGAGGCCTTCAAGACCCAGGACTTTCTTGAAGGTCTGCGACCAGCTCTCAGGAGGAGATTGGATGTGTTAAAGTTGACCACATATACAGATGCAGTCAACAAAGCCTTGATTGCAGAATGAGACCTGGATCAGGCTAGGCTGAGGACAAGAGGATCAGCAGGACCCAATCAGAGGAGGCCGAGAGAGGAGCAGGCAGGACAGGGTGAGAGAGGACTGGTGCCTAGATTTCCTGCACAGACTAGTGTTTCTAGAGGTTCCATCACCGGGTTTACCGGGAATTGCCGTGCTTGTGGGATTAGAGGCCACAAGGAGAGAGATTACCGGAGGAGGACCAGTGGCACACTTAGATGTTTCAGGTGCGGAGGAGCTGAGCATGTGGCAGGGGCATGTCCCTTATCCAGCTCAGCGAGTGTTGCGGGGCCATAACGCTCCCGTGACCAGGGGTAGAGGAGTGGGGCACCATACCATCGGCCGAGTTAGTCGGCACAGACTGCGCAGGGGCGGTCAACGGCACAGCAACCTCAGCGGGAGGCACAGGCTCAAAGGCGTCAGACTAAGAGGGCTCCAGTTGGGCAGGCTAGCAGCAGTGCCCAGAGAGGGAGGGCATATGCCATCACCGACAGAGAGGCAGATACTCCACTTATCGATGAGGCAGCACCATCCGTGGTGAGAGGTACAATTCTGGTCTCTCGTACTATTTGTACTGTATTCATTGATACTAGTGCTACACACTCTTTTATTTCACATTCCATAGTAGAGGGGTGACAGACAGATTTTTAGGTTCTCTAAAAGAGCTAGCTAATGTCGTTAAATCTCTCTCTTCAAGATAATAAATTCCCTAAGTTTGCACTAAAAGAATAGCAGCAAGCAAGGGGTCGAACCCACAGGGATTAGCCTAGTTTTTTAGTTCTTAAATCAAAACACCCAATTACTCTTGTTCTATAAAATGTCTTGGCAAAAAGTTCTCTTTTTTAAACTAAAGATCTAGTTTTTATGTGGTTTTCTAAAATATCAAAGAAAGCAAGTTGTTTTTAGGACTAAGATTCAAGGATTAAAGCATCTAGGGTCACAATTTCACCTCCCTATGTTATCTCTACTGGTTCATGGTATTAGGGTTGTCTGATTGAAAACATGCTAAACATAAGCCAAGGACAACAAATGGTCATTGAGGTCCTTTTAAGAGTTGTATGCCAAAATGGTCATCTAAACACACAAACATGCAAAGCTAATAAATCATACTTGCAAAAGGATAATGATCACACCAATTACAAATAAGTTATGAATCTAAATCCACCCCAGACTAGGGCTAAGAATACCAAGGTGTACATCCAAAGATAGAAATCAAGAACAGATTCATAAAACATGCAAAACTCAATCATCCAAACCCAATATTCATAAACACAGCAAAGCAACAAGGGGGCTACATTGCTCCCCTAGATTATAAGAACTATTCACGCATGATTACAAGCAAAACCATAGCAGTAAAGCTAAACATCTTCTTCTAATCCACGCGCGCAACAAGACTTCAAATCCAGGCTCCAAAATCCGCGACGGCTGCGACGGCTGCTCTCCTAGGTCAAGGAGTAGCCTCCAAGTCGTAAAGCCTCTCTCTCTCTCTCTAAAAACGTGTAGGGGGGTCTAGGATACATAGCAGGGGGCGTGGATCCTCTATTTATAGAGGTTGGATGGGCCTTGAGGTGTGTACCCTAGCTCATCTATCAAAACGACGTAGTTTTGATAAGTGACACTCCAAACTTTAAAATCTCTATCTTCCATCCACAATTTGGACATGGGCCTTCAGGAACAAATGATCAGCATGGAAAAACGATAGGATCAGTCCAAAAATATCTCTGCACGTCAATTTGCACGTGATATGGTGAATTCACGTGCAACTCCAAATCAGCTCAAACTTCTCCCCAAGCTTCCTTGCATCCTGTAGAGGCCTGAGAAGCAAAAATAGGCTTGCACGTGAAATGGGTGAATTCACGTGCAGCTCCAAATGCTCTGAAATTTCTGTGGTAGGTAGAGGACATCATTCTAAGAAGCTTTTGTTCTTGCACGCCAATTGTTTGAGGCCATCTACTATATCAAAAGTGAGCTCCAAAATCTGCTAAAACAGCTTAAAAACGCATGTATTTGCAAATAGCATCTTCCTAGGGGTTAGAGCAAATATATATGATATATGAAGCAATAAGGCTCTAATCATGCTCTTAAACATCCTAAATAAACACTAGAATAACGGCATAAAATGCACGTTATCAAATACACCACACTTGAACCACTGCTTGTCCTCAAGCAAAAACATACAAGCATGCAAAAATAAAATAAACACGCAGTCAAACGGAAGAAAAATAAAATAACAATCAAGGAGAATCATGGTTTCCTAAGCATGCAACTCTATCATGATGAAATGAGAATTTAAGCATCAAAATGAGTCATAACTTAGTTCATTCATGTCCATATCCCTAGTCCAACAACCATGCAATATCACCACTTAAATTTCAGATATGAGCAAGCAATCCATGATAAAATAGCACCTAGTTTCGCTTTAAGTTCTTACCAAGGATAAGCAGCCTCACTCAAATATAATAATTCTCAAGCCCAATACCTATCAATGAACAATGGATGGAAAACTCTATCTCTACACTCGCCATCAGCTATTGATTAAGTACTTGCCAAGCAATCATGAGAGTTCCCTATTGTGCTCATCAAAGAAAACACACCCTCTATTCTACTTTATTTGAACTCACACGCTAGTCTAAACTCAATAAACTCACACTCTAGTCTACTAATTGAATAAACAAAACATGAGCCAAAGAATTGAGCTTAACATTCTTAAAACAAAACACAATTCAGCCAATGTGGCTTCACAACTAAATAATCACACATAAGCATCAAGCCAGGTGTGGCTTTTATTCTGAATTTTTTTTTTATCTTTTGCAAAAACAAATACATAGGACAGCTGGAGTTTCTAATGCATACCCTTTTCAAAATGTGATGGGCTTTTTCCACAATGTGCATCACAGCCTTTTCCAATAATATCACAAAATAAATAAAAGGATGCAAAGACAGTCACAGTGACTTAGAGGTCTTGCACCCTAAGTACACACCAAACACTGAGCACTAATAAGTAATCACATGCTTACTTGACTCCTACCATTAAATAACCAATGTTGAATGCAAGAAGAGTAGCAATTATTACCCATACCCTAAAATGGCACTCAAAGGCTAAAAGAAGCTATTCTCATTTTTTATTTCTTTTTCACTCAACTTTAAGGGTTACTTAGGTCTATCATAGCATTTCATGTTTAACTAATATTCAAAAACTCAGCTCCAAAAACATGGTGATATCATTCAAAAGATATAGACATGATCAAACTAGATTAGAGCACATTTTAACTACTTAAAAACCCTTATCACAACATGATACTAACGTGGCATAAAAAAAATTTAAATTTTAAGCCAAAATTGCATACTTAATATTCATGCCTCCACAAGCAAATCATTCAAGCAAACAACTCAAACAATCATGCAACTAAAAACAGTTTTTTTTTCTATTTTTTTTGTTTTTTTAAATAAAACATGCAATCAAACATAAAAGACAAGCAAGAGGCTCAAGTCACTCCCCATACACCACACTTAAAATATGCTATGTCCTCATGGCATAAAATAGGGAGTAGTAAAAAAACTTACCCCTGGTTTGGCACACTGTAACAGTAGATGACATTGGCCACCATTCGTCGCACCTGAGCCACAAAGTCAACCGACATCTCGCCGCGCACTTCCCAAGTTTCCTTTCCTTGCAGAATAGCCATCATGTAGTAGCAAGCAAAGATCCCACAGCTGAATTGGTCAGGCTGATGGAAGCTATCACTTTGTAATCCCAGATTTTGAATTTTAAGAGCCACCTCTCTAACCCAGCCCAGCTCTGAAGCCTCCAAAGCCTGCATATCAAGAGCATGCCCCAAGAGTATCTCCTCCTCAGGTTGGCTATCAGCACTAGGTGAGTGCACCTCCTCCTGGCCAGTCCTCCTTGTGCGCACCATCTTTGGAATGAGAATAAAGAGCAAAGAGCGAAAAAGCGAAGAGCAAGAGAGCAAAAGAGCAGAGTTTCTCTAATACTCAGATCTGGAGTGATTTTGGTGTGGAAGCCTTTGAAGATGGCCTCTCTTTATATAGCGTGCAGAAGGAAGGATGCTCCAATTGGCGTGATACACGTGCCCCTAAATTTTCAGAGTGTTCTAATCAAAATAGCCCTTGCACGTGAATTGGTTGAATTGGCGTGCAGGTCAGAATCGTCCCAAACTTTGGTGGTGGGTCCCCCTTGAGCTGAAAAGCAATAGTCTCTTCTGCACGTGAATTGTTTGAAGCTTCTAGGAGGGCTAAAACCGGTAGTTTGCATTTTTGAGCCTCCATAAGACAGCTAGAAATTCGCGTGCAAGAGTAAACGTGATTCACATGGTCTTCATCTACCATTCCAGAAAGTTATAGCTCAAAAGGAGGTGCACGTGAATTGGGCAATTCACGTGCAAATTCACGTTCGGCCCAAAACTGGCCCAAAGTTCTCCACTGAGTTGCTTGTGCATTATGGACCATCTTTAAGTCTTGCACGTGAATTGTTTGAGCCCATATTCAAGCACTTCTGGGCTTCACTTGCTCCTTGCTCCTTGACTTTAACTTTAAAAATAATTCCACAAGTTCAGGACCCAAGAATTTGCTCATCCTGCAAATGGTTAGTTAAGAAAGGAACAAAGTCTCCTGCACAATGGTTAGCTTGCAAACAAATTTATTAAATAAAATAAATAAAAGAAAATAACATAAAATAAAACATAGCAATAAACATTGGGTTGTCTCCGAACCAGCACTTTATTTAAAGTCTGTAGCTAGACTTTCAGTTATGATCATGCAATGGTGAAAGAGAGGGAATCAACTATCTCCCTCTGAGTTGAATCAAAGTATGGTTTCAGTCTGTTGCCATTCACCCAAAATTTCTTGCCATCTACAGCTTGGAGCTCAAAGCTCCCATATGGATTCTTATCAACTATCACAAAAGGTCCCATCCACTTGGACCTTAATTTTCCAGTAAATAACCTCAACCTTGTGTTAAATAGAAGAACTTTCTGCCCTAAGGTTAAAGGTTCATTGTTGAGTTGCCTATCATGCCATTTCTTAGTTCTTTCTTTGTAAGATTTAGCACTATCATAGGCATCCAGCCTAAACTCATCTAACTCAATTAATTGAGTCATCCTAAGCTCCTTGATCTCTTGTGGGTTAAAATTTAACTTCTTCAAGGCCCAATGAGCCTTGTGTTCTAGTTCCACAGGCAAGTGACATGCCTTACCATATAGAATACGGTAAGGTGACATCCCAATGGGAGTTTTGTAAGCTGTCCTATATGCCCATAAGGCTTCATCAAGCCTTTGAGACCAATCTTTCCTATTGGCTCCAACAGTTTTCTCTAAAATAGCCTTAATCTCTCTGTTGGACACTTCTGCTTGTCCATTAGCTTGCGGGTGGTAGGCTAAAGACTTCCTATGAGTGACACCATACTTGTTCAATAATTTGTCAAACAATTTGTTGCAGAAATGACTACCCTCATCACTGATTATAGCCCTTGGTGTCCCAAAACGGCTAAAGATGTTCCTAGCAAGAAAGTGAGTCACAACCCTAGCATCATTCACTCTAGTAGGAATAGCTTCTACCCACTTAGACACATAATCCACAGCAAGCAAAATGTATGAATACCCATCAGAATTGGGGAATGGCCCCATGAAGTCAATGCCCCAAATGTCAAAAATTTCAACTGGAAGGATTCTAGTTAAGGGCATCTCATTTTTCCTAGACAGACCACCTACCCTTTGACATCTATCACACTTTTTGATGTGGACATAGGTGTCTTTCACCCTGTGAGGCCAATAAAAGCCACACTGCATGATTTTAGCCACAGTTCTTTGCACCCCAAAGTGGCCCCCATAATGTGATGCATGACAACGATGTATTATGTCATCTACCTCCTCCTCAAGGACACACTTTCTAATGATTTGGTTAGAATACCTCCTATAAAGAATTGGGTCTTCCCAAATAAATTTCTTAGCATCCACTAACAATTTCTTTCTCTGGTGGTAGTCTAACTGCTTGGGTATGAACCCAGTGGCTAAATAATTTGCTATGTCAGCAAACCAAGGAAGATGATGTACCTCAAACAACTTCTCATCAAGAAAGTCATCTACAATGGGTAGAGACTTAGGTGCATTCTCCACACGGGAGAGGTGATCAGCCACAGAATTTAGGGCTCCCTTTGTGTCTCTAATTTCAAGGTCAAATTCCTGTAAGAGGAGAACCCACCTAATCAAGCGTGGCTTAGCTTCTTTTTTAGCAAAAAAATATTTCAATGCAGCATGATCAGTATAAACAATGACTTTAGACCCAAAAAGGTAGGGTCTAAACTTGTTGCAGCCATAACCCATGGCTAGCAACTCTTTCTCATTGGTGGTATAGTTTTGTTGAGCATCATCTAAGGTCTTACTAGCATAGTAAATGACCCTAAACACCTTTTCTCGCCTTTGCCCTAAGACTACCCCCACAGCATAATCACTCGCATCACACATTAGCTCAAAAGGCTGAGCCAGTCAGGTGTGACTATAAGAGGTGCAGTGACTAACTTACCCTTGAGGATGTTGAAAGCTTCTAAGCAATCTGCATTAAACTCAAAGCTTGTGTCTTTTTCTAACAACCTACTCATGGGTTTTGCAATTTTTGAGAAGTCCTTAATGAATCTCCTATAAAAGCCAGCATGGCCAAGGAAACTTCTCACTCCTTTTTCATTGGTTGGAGGTGGCAGAGTCTCAATAGTGGAGATTTTTGCCTTGTCCACCTCCAAACCTTGTGAAGACACCTTGTGCCCTAGAACTATCCCCTCAGTTACCATAAAATGGCATTTTTCCCAATTTAGGACTAGTTCCTTCTCCTCACATCTTTCTAAGACCACATCTAAATTTTTCAAACACTGTTGGTAAGAGGAACCAAACACTGAAAAGTTATCCATGAAAACCTCCATGATCTCCTCCACCAGGCCCTAGAAAATGGCCATCATGCACCTTTGAAAGGTGGCAGGTGCATTGCATAGCCCAAATGGCATTCTCCTAAATGCAAAAGTGCCAAAAGGGCACGTGAAGGTGGTCTTTTCTTGGTCCTCGGGCTTAACCATGATCGGATTATACCCGGAATAGCCATCTAAAAAGCAGTAATGACTATAGCCAGCTAACCTATCCAACATTTGGTCAATGAAAGGAAGAGGAAAATGATCCTTCCTAGTAGCCTTGTTCAGCTTTCTATAGTCAACACACACTCTCCACCCCGTCACAGTACGAGATGGGATCAATTCATTTTTCTCATTTTTAATCACGGTCATGCCCCCTTTCTTGGGCACAACATGCAATGGACTCACCCACTCACTATCGGAAATAACATAAATTATACCCGCATTTTTTATTTTAAAATTTCTTTTCTAACAACTTCTTTCATGGCAGGGTTTAATCTCCTTTGTCTTTCAGCAGTGGGTTTAAAGTCATCATTCATTAAAATTTTGTGCATACAAATCCCTGGACTAATACCCCTAATGTCTTCAATGTTCCATCCTAGGGCCTTTTTGTGTTTCCTAAGGACTTTTAGCAATTGAGTGCACTCCACATCATTCAAATTAGAAGCAACAATGACAGGGAATTGATTTGTAGAGTCTAGAAATTCGTACCTTAGGTGTCCAGGCAGCTCCTTCAATTTTGGAGCTGGAGACACGTCATCTTCTTTCTCCTCCTCAGCTTGCTCCAGAGAGTTTGTAGTTTGCTCATCTTCCTCAGCTGTCAAGTACATCTCTTCATCTTGTTGAGCTTCTATAAGTTGAAGGGCTCCATTATTGATGGTGGTAATTTCTTTTGCCAAGTAGTCTTCCACCAATTCCTCAAGGTCTTCAACCCAAAGGCAGTCCTCCTCCTCTTGATCTTACAAAGCCTTCCCCATGTGGAAGACTAAGGTCTCCTCATTAATTCTCAGAGTTAGCTGCCCTTGAGCAACATCAATCAATGCACAACCCGTTCTGAGAAACGGTCTTCCAAGGAGTAGTTGAACTCCTCTATCTTCTTCCATCTCCAAAACTACAAAGTCCGCTGGAAATATGAAGGAGCCCACTTTGACTAACACGTCTTCAATTATCCCTTCAGGCCTTCCAGTAGACCGGTCAGCAAATTGCAATGATATGGAAGTGGGCTTCATGCCCTTAAGCCCAAGTTGCTTGTACAAAGCAAAAGAGATCAAATTTATGCTGGCCCCTAAATCACATAAAGCCGTTCTTTGCGGTGCATTGCCAATCACACATGGGAGGTTAAAACTTCCCAGATCTTTATGCTTGATGGGCAAGCTCTTTTGAACAACACTACTCACCTCATTAGGATGACCCACCGTCTCATGATCCCCATACCTTCTCTTCTTCTTCACAAAATCTTTGATATACTTTTCGTACCTAGGCATCTGCTCCAAAACTTCCACAAATGGGATATTAATTTCAAGCCGCTTGAATAAACTCAGGAAGCGCTCATACTCTTCCTCAACCCCTCGATTTCTCATCCGCCGAGGAAATGGCATAGTAGGCCTGAGCTCTTGCCTCTGTTCTTCGAGCCTATTCTGTCTTGACTCAGCTGCTGGTCCTTCTTTTCTTCCACTCTTTCCTCAGCTTTATCTGATTTGCCTTGGTCATCAGCTTCCAAGGGTCTGTTCTGTTCTTCTGGAATTGCCTTCTTCTTAGGCTCTTCAGCTTCTTTCAGTGCCTTCCCGCTTCTTAGAGTAATAGCCTTGCAGCTCTCCTTGGGGTTCACCTCAGTATCACTTGGAAAAGATTTAGCTGAGACTCCTTGATTTACATTCTGGGCCAAACTCACAAGCAACTTTTCTATATTCTTCATTGAAGATTCCATGGTGACTACCCTTTCCTCCAAATTATCCTCTCTTTTGGTTGGCTCATCCACATTCTGATATACCCTTCCTCTTTGCTGTTGAGGCTAAGGCTGTTTTTGCTCGAATCCTGGAGGTGGGTGTAAATAATTATCCGTAGCATATGGATTCTGCTTCATCCCTGGGGGCACATATTTGTACTGAAATGAGATATCTCTCCCTCGGTTCTGGTTTTTCTGAAATGGCTGAGATTGCTTTTGGTTCTGGTTGTACCCTTGTTGTTGTTGTTGAGGATAAAATTGCTGCTTCTGATACAAGCCCTTTCCTCCAACATAATTTGCTTCTTCAGCTCCACTCCAGCCCTGCTCAGCTAATGGTAAAGCTTGTTGTGATCCTTCAACTTTAAGAGCCAATACTTCCATGCCTTTCACTAAAGCTTGAATCTGTGTTTGCATATCAGTGGAAGAATTATCAACTGAAGCTATCTTCTCCCTTGGCTTTGAAGTACGCACATTAGACCACCGCCAATCGGCTAATGACAGCCCTCTCCAAGAGCTGCTGTCTTGCGTCAGGCTCTAGATTCATCAAGCATCCTCCAGCAGCTGCAATCACCTTGTCTTTGTGAGTGGGACTGAAGACCTGTGTAGAAAGATTCAATTTGAATCCACTGGGGTCTTCCATGATCAGGACATCTTCTCACTAAGTCTTTGAAACGCTCCCAAGCTTCATGAAGAGTCTCCATCTCATCTTGCCTGAATCTGCTAATCTCCCCTCTGAGCTGGATCACCTTGGAAGGAGGGAAGTACTTTGACATGAACTTGGTCTGCATCTCCTCCCAAGTGTTGATTTAACCCGTGGGCAGATTGTTGAACCAGCCAAGAGCTCTATCCCTTAAAGAGAAAGGGAAAAGCCTTAGCTTTATTGCCTCCTCTCGATACATTGTTGATCTTTATGGTGTCGCACATCTGGTAGAACCTCATCAAATGCTGGTGTGGATCATCCACGGCTGTTCCTCCAAACGCGTTGTTGCTCACCATGTTGATCAACGCTGGCTTCAGCTCGAAGCTATTTGCTTGGACTCTTGTCTGCCGAATCCCAGAATAATGTTCTGACATCATTGGCCTCGCATAATCTAAGAAGGTTCTGGCATAAACCGATTCCCCTCTTCTTCTGGATATTTGCCATTGTAATAAGCCCCTCCTTGCGGTGCACCACCATCAGGCCTTAAATCTGCCATCAATTCACCTACTGAATGCTCTAAGCCTTGCAGTGCTTCTTCAGCCTCTTGTGCTGCTTCCCTAGCTGCCCTGCGATGAGCTCTGAACAACCTTTCAGGTTCCCGATTAAATTGTATATCCTCCTCTCTTGGCATGCACAACTAGGAATTCCTCAAACACTTGGTGTATGTTTTTGTAAAACAACAAGAACACACCCAGCAGCTCCGAACAAAAGAAAATAAATAAATAAAAACTCAAAGAAAAATAACAGAAAATAAAAGACAAAATAAAACACCAAGATCAGAATTCAAACAATTTCACTCAATGTTGATTTCTAAAGCTAGTCAACCGTTGAATCCCCGGTAACGGCGCCAATTTGACAGACATATTTTTAGCCTCTCTAAAAGAGCTAGCTAATGTCGTTAAATCTCTCTCTTCAAGATAATAAATTCCCTAAGTTTGCACTAAAAGAATAGCAGTAAGCAAGGGGTCGAACCCACAGGGATTAGCCTAGTTTTCTAGTTCTTAAATCAAAACACCCAATTAATCTTGTTCTATAAAATGTCTTGGCAAAAAGTTCTCTTTTTTAAACTAAAGATCTAATTTTTATGTGGTTTTCTAAAATATCAAAGAAAGCAAGTTGTTTTTAGGACTAAGATTCATGGATTAAAGCATCTAGGGTCACAATTTCACCTCCCTATGTTATCTCTACTGGTTCATGGTATTAGGGTTGTCTGATTGAAAACATGCTAAACATAAGCCAAGGACAACAAATGGTCATTAAGGTCCTTTTAAGAGTTGTATGCCAAAATGATCATCTAAACACACAAACATGCAAAGCTAATAAATCATACTTGCAAAAGGATAATGATCACACCAATTACAAGTAAGTTATGAATCTCAATCCGCCCAGACTAGGGCTAAGAATACCAAGGTGTACATCCAAAGATAGAAATCAAGAACAGATTCATAAAACATGCAAAACTCAATCATCCAAACCCAATATTCATAAACACAGCAAAGCAACAAGGGGGGCTACATTGCTCCCCTAGATTATAAGAACTACTCACGCATGATTACAAGCAAAACCATAGCGAAAAAGCTAAACATCTTCTTCTAATCCACACGCGCAACAAGACTTCAAATCCAGGCTCCAAAATCCGCGACGGCTGCGACGGCTGCTCTCCTAGGTCAAGGAGCAGCCTCCAAGTCATGAAGCCTCTTTCTCTCTCTCTAAAAACGTGTAAGGGGGTCTAGGATACATAGCAGGGGGCGTGGAGCCTCTATTTATAGAGGTTGGATGGGCCTTGAGGTGTGTACCCTAGCCCATCTATCAAAATGACGTAGTTTTGATAAGTGACACTCCAAACTTTAAAATCTCTATCTTCCATCCACAATTTGGACATGGGCCTTCAGGAACAAATGATCAACATGGAAAAACGATAGGATTAGTCCAAAAATATCTTTGCACGTCAATTTGCACGTGATATGGTGAATTCACGTGCAGCTCCAAATCAGCTCAAACTTCTCCCCAAGCTTCCTTGCATCTTGTAGAGGCCTGAGAAGCAAAAATAGGCTTGCACGTGAAATGGGTGAATTCACGTGCAGCTCCAAATGCTCTGAAATTTCTGTGGTAGATAGAGGACATCATTCTAAGAAACTTTTGTTCTTGCACACCAATTGTTTGAGGCCATCTACTATATCAAAAGTGAGCTCTAAAATATGCTAAAACATCTTAAAAACGCATGTATTTGCAAATTGCATCTTCCTAGGGGTTAGAGCAAATATATATGATATATGAAGCAATAAGGCTCTAATCATGCTCTTAAACATCCTAAATAAACACTAGAATAATGGCATAAAATGCACGTTATCAAGGGGTTAGAGTTAGACTGTGTGACGGTTGAGCTACCACTCGTGGTTGATACACCAGTGGGTAGATTAGTGGTCATAGATAGTATATGTCGTGCTTGTAGTGTTACTCTTGGGGGTGTCGACCTCCTTTGTGACCTGTTTGTGACACAGTTTGATGCATTTGATGTGATTTTGGGGACGGACTGGTTGGCTTGTGTGGGAGCCAAGATTGACTGCTATCGACGTAGAGTGACTTTCCTTGCACCAGACGGTACACAGGGTATATTTGTCGGAGAGTCAACGGATGAGGCATGTAAGTTAGGGCCATTGAGACAGGGATGGGGTGATGTGACCCATCAGTTGGCTAGTTTGACTGTGGTAGACTGCGGAGAGAGGGCAAGGCTGTGTTGCCTAGAGTGGTTGATCAGTTTGCCGATGTATTCCCAGAGGACCTAGTGGATTTACTACCAGAGAGGCAGGTCGAGTTTTCGATAGAGTTTCTACCAGGGACAACACCCATTCAGTTGTCGGCTTACAGGATGGCACCAATTGAGCTTAGAGAGCTCAAGCGATAGATCAATGATCTTTTAGCATGTGGTTTTATCCGGCGAAGTAGTTCGCCATGGGGTGCTCTGGTGTTGTTCGCTAAGAAGGTGGATGGTTCATGTAACAGCCCAGCCCACCCGTAGCCCGATATTGTCCACTTTGGGCCTCGCCCGCATGGTTTTGTTTTTGGTAGACCCTCGGCCCCCAAAAGGCCTCGTGCTAGGAGGGGTTTCCACAACCACATAAGTAGCCAGCTTTGTTCTCCTCCCCAGCCGATGTGGGACATTACATCCAACCCCCCTCGGAGAGCCCAGGCGTCTCGCTGGCACACCGACCCGGGCCCTGGCTTTGATACCATTTGTAACAGCCCAGCCCACCCGTAGTCCGATATTGTCTGCTTTGGACCTTGCCTGCACGGTTTTGTTTTTGGTAGGCCTTCGGCCCCCAAAAGGCCTCGTGCTAGGAGAGGTTTTCACAGCCACATAAGTAGCCTGCTTCGTTCTCCTCCCCAGCCGATGTGGGACATTACATCGATGTAATGACCCGTGTTTGGGGTTCTGAGCAATAGCCATGTGATGGAATACACATCGAGGGATATAAATATCAGTACAACGGCGTATGTGTCAAATAGAGAGTTTTGATTGTGAGTGGGCCCGATTTGGAGTCAGAGCCCCGAAAGGATAATTTTGGGATTTTTGTGGTGTGATTGGGTGACTTTATGTTCGAGGTCTTATTTGGAAAAATAAACCTTAGTATAGTGATGTACTTGTTAAACGGAGCGTTTTGACAATAATTGGGCTTGATTTGGAGTCTGAACCCTATGAGGGTAATTTTGATATTTTAACGAATTAAATGTGGGAAAGTATAAATAGGGCAGTGAAAACTCAAATCCCTAATTTTTATACATGCGTGCCTTTCTAGAGAGAAAAAGAGAGGAGAAGAGAGAGAAAGAGAAGGGAGAAAGCGAAATTGACGATCCAGAGCTCAAACCGACCAAAGTTGAGGTAGGGATTCGTTCTTCTCACTCCTATATTGTTGATTATGCTTGCTAGAGTAGCTAAAATATGTGAATTAACTCCCAATTCATGGAATTGAAAGTATGAACCCTAGAGTTTGAGAAACTCGATTTTTGTTGTTTTGGTATGAATTGATGTTGTTTTTGTAGCCTAAGATGACTAGGATGAGTTAGAAAGGCATTTGTGGGATGAATTAGTGCTTAAAAATAGATATTTAACGGGTATAATTGGGTTTTGGGACGAAATTGGGAAGAACGCAGTCGACGATTCACGACTGGAGAACTGCTCGAGGCTAACTTCGAGCAGAGTATCGAGCAAAGCATCGAGCAGGGAGCCTCGAGCATGTTGCTCGAGCCTAGAGTGTCGAGCAGGGTCGAGCAAAGCTTCGAGCAAGGTGTCTCGAGCAGGGTGCCTCGAGCAGTTGGACAGTGTAGTTGCCAGTGTATGTGGACAGGTGACTGGACCTATTTACATTGCCTCTCCACATTTAAGTATTACAATGTAAATAAGGAAATATCCCCCATTTAGATTCAAAGAAAAATACTAGAAAATCAAATTCCTACTCCTTCAAAATGTGAAAAATGGGATTTAGTGTAAAATCCCGGAAATATGCAGTTTTTCGTAGTGGTGATGTTTTGGAAAGTGGGGTTAGACCTCTCAGAAAAATCCCTAAAAATCAGATTATCTCAGTTATGGTATGAGGAGCCAATGCCGGGACTTTTTATTTCAAGAAAATAGCTTCTATGAAGATCCTCTTTCTTGGTCAAGACATGAGGATAGAGTTGTGAACTCAAGTGGTCATATGGGCCTGTGAGGTTACCTTGGTAAGCCTAGGAGGCTACTATTGAGGGCATGGGAAGTGAGAGGTGTTCAAAGTCTAAGAGGCTACTGTACCTGAGAGGTAATATAAGAATATACCTGAGAGGTAATACAAGAATATACCTGAGAGGTAATACATTAATGTACCTGAGAGGTAATACTATACCTAAGAGTTAAGGCGGGGCCTGAGGTAATACTGTACCTGAGAGTTAAGGCGGGGCCTGAGGTAATACTGTACCTGAGAGTTAAGGCGAGGCTTGAGGTAATATTGTACCTAAGAGGTAATGTACCTTAGAGGTAATAAAATATTGTGCCTGAGAGGTAATGCTGTGCCCGAGGGGTAATACGATACCTGAGAGGCCATACTATGCCTGAGAGGTAATGTATCTGAGAGGTAATATAGTAATGTACCTAAGAGGTAATATAGTAATGTATCTGAGATGCAATGTACCTGAGAGGTAATATAAAATATTGTGCCTGAGAGGCAATGCTATGCCCGAGGGGCAATACTATGCTTGAGAGGTCATACTATTCCTGAGAGGAAATACTGTGTATGAGAGGTAAGACTGAGCCCAGTGAGCCTGTGTGACGAAACTATTGTGGCTGGTTTGATGCTATGGTTTGGGTCATGATGGCTAAGGTGTCGAAGGGGCAGTGAGGGTAGCCGACACTGTGAGAGCCTCGTGGTATGTTGACGGTTATGGTTACGGTTAGCTTGTATACATACGTGTACTGTATGGGACCTTTGGGTCTATTGTGATATGCTATGCTCGCTTGTATGCCCGTGTGTGAGTCTATGTAATATGTGGGACTTTTGAGTCCATGTGAGATGTCAATTGTGCCCGGTGGCATATTCGGTGGTTGAGTTTGAGTTGAGTTGAGCTTAGTGCAGATGTACCCTTACGTGGGTGTGATAGGTGGCTAAGGCCCCTCTGTTTGTGATGTACCCCATTGGGTGAGGGTACAACTTGATGAGCTTGTTGTGTTGATATGATCCTGTTAAGGATCATGGACAAGCGGTCCTTATGGGGACAGGCTATGCCCTGAGGTGCTGTGGATCCTGTTTAGGATTGTGGTGGACATGTTGTATCCTTGGGTGGATAGGATAGGCTATCCTTCTGATGTGATTTATGGATAATCTTATTTTGGATTGTGGGGAATATACCAAGTCCTGATGTGGAGAGAATGTCCTGGTGTAATGTCGTATTGATGGGATGTTGTGAGGTTTCTGATGACAAGTGGTAGAGACCCCTGACATGTTATGCTGGTTTCAGAGTCTGTTTGTCCTCATGAAGGTGTTCTATGATATCGAAAGTCCTCTCAATCCGAGGTGGTTGAGCGGCGTGTCCCGCAGAGCGGCGGTATCAGATTGGAATACTTATCCCTTGGCAATCAGTGATGGCACCAGTACGTTGTGAGAGTTGTCTGGAGAGTTAGAGGTTAAAAACAAGGAAATCTGTTTCCTGATTTTAGTTTGATTCAGGATGCATCCTGACATTTGTTGTTTGTACGGTTATGCTTTAAACATATATTGAGTGAAGGGTGTAGAGTGATAGGATCCCTATTCAGCTATTGTTGCTCACCCCTCCTGTTGTGTTTGTTTTTGTTTGTTTCAGGTGCTTATAGGAGCTAGGAGGTTTACCAGAGGTGGAGAACTTGTGTGTGTTTATTTGTTTTGTTGGACTATGAAAATTATGATGTAACCCCGTGGGGGAAAGAACATGTGTGAATGTGTGTTTGTACTGTGCTTTGGAATTAGATTTTTGTATATGTGTGATATGGTTTAGGGACGGCAACCGTGCTAAGGTCCCTTTCTCGGTGTTCTCACCAACCCCTTGTCCCTTCGGGTGCAGGCATGGGGATTCACTAACCGGTTGCTGCGGGTCGAAAATCCGGGGCGTGACAGTTCAATTCGGTTATGCATAGAGTACCAGAAGTTGAACTAGGCGACAGTGAAGAACCGATATCCTTTGCCAAGGATTGATGACTTGTTTGATTAGTTTAGAGGCGCTTAGTGGTTCTCCAGGATTGACCTGAGGTCAGGCTATCATCAGCTTTGTGTGCGGGAGGCTGACATACCGAGGACAGCATTCAGTTGTAGATATGGTCACTATGAGTGGATGGTGATGCCATTTGGGCTCACCAATGCTCTACCTGTATTCATGGGACTGATGCATCAGATTTTTGCACCCTACTTGGATTTATTTGTGGTTGTCTTCATCGATGACATCTTGGTTTATTCCCAGACAGAGAGGGAGAATGAGGAGCAATTGTTGGTAGTGTTGCAGACGTTATGGGAGCATAGGTTGTATGCCAAGTTCACCAAGTGCGACTTCTGGTTGTAGTAGGTGAAGTTCCTTGGGCACGTGGTATTTTCTGAGGGTATCATAGTGGACCTTGGCAAGATAGAGGCGATCATGTCGTGGAAGAAGCCCACGAATGTATTTGAGATTTGCAGCTTCTTGGGATTAGCAGGCTACTATCGGAGGTTCGTGGAGGACTTCTCTAGGTTGGCTACACCGTTATCCGTATTGACTCGGAAGGGAGTCAGTTTTGTATGGTCTGATGCTTGTGAGGAGGCCTTCTATCAACTGAAGGTTAGGTTGACTTTAGCACCTATACTGGTTTTGCCACAGAAGGGTGTTCCTTATGAGGTGTATTGTGATGCCTCTCGAGTGGGTCTTGGTTGTGTTTTGATGCAGGAGAGGAGGGTAATTGCTTATGGCTCACGTCTGTTGAGGCCTCATGAGCAGAATTACCCCACGCATGACTTGGAGTTGGCGGCTGTGATCTTTGCTTTGAAGAGCTGGCAGCATTATCTCCTGGGGGAGAAGTTTGTGGTGTACACGGACCACGAGAGTCTACAGTATATCTTCTCGCAGCGAGACTTGAACCTTAGACAGAGGCGTTGGGTGTACATGTAGCAGTTTTAGTTTGATCTACATTATACGCCCGGGAAGGGAATGTAGTTGCAGATGCCTTGAGCCGAAAAAGCCAAGCGATGGTGGCTCATTGTGCTGTAAAAGAGTGGGAGATGATGGAGCAACTTGCATATATGAGGCTACATCCCATGTCGAGTGAGGTCAAGGGCATGCTGAGTGTGATTGTTGCTATGCCAGACTTACAACGTCAAGTGATGGAGGGTCAGTTGGGGGATGTTGACTGTGAGGTGATCCGCGACCAGATTCAGACATCTATCCTTTCCTCAGATTGGGTGGAGGATGTCAACCATGTTTTGTGGTACCATGGTCGGTTAGTCATTCCATCTTCTCTTCGGGAGACAGTTTTGAGAGAGTTTCATCATTCTCACTTAGCTATTCATCCTGGAGGAATGAAGATGAATCATGCGGTGAGGCGACAGTTTTGGTTGTCGGGCCTGAAGAGGGCTGTTGTTGAGTTTGTACGATGGTGCTTGACTTGTCAGCAAGTCAAGGCAGAGCATTTGAGGTCAGTAGGGGAGTTGCAGCCATTACCTATGCCAGAGTGGAAGTGGGATCATATGACTATGAACTTTGTCACTGGACTTCCTCGTTCTAGGGGTCATGACACTATCTGGGTGATTGTCGACCGTTTGACGAAGTCAGCTCACTTCATTCCGATCCGGGAGACTGATCCAGTTCGGACTTTGGGGGCAGCTATATATAGACGAGATTGTGCGACTGCATGGGGTTCCATTATCGATTGTATCAGATCGAGATGCACGTTTTGCTTCACAATTTTGGCGGCAGTTGCAGCGAGCATTGGGTACTTGGGTAAGCCTGAGTACAGCTTTCCATCCACAGACAGATGGCCAGTCAGAGCGTACTATCCAGACTCTGGAAGACATGTTAGATGCGTGCGTGTTAGATTTTGGTGGTTGTTGGGAGACTCACCTTCCATTGGTAGAGTTCTCCTACAACAACAGTTATCAGGTCTCGATCGGGATGGCACCTTATGAGGCTTTGTATGGGTGACCGTGTCAGTCCCCTTTGTGTTGGGCGCAGACGGGCGAGGCCATTATGTTGGGTCCCGACATAGTGCAGGAGACTACAGAGTTAGTCTAGTTGATCCGACAACGGATGTTGACTGCCCAAAGCTGGCAGAAATCATATGCAGATTGGCGACGGAGACCGTTACAGTTTGAGGTGGGTGATTAGGTTTTCTTGCGTGTTTCGCCTCGGCGTGGACATAGGAGGTTTGGATGTGGATCCAAACTCTCAGTTCGTTTTGTTGGGCCTTTTCCTATTCTTGCTTCAATGGGGCCGGTAGCCTATAGGTTGGAGTTACTGCCTGCATTGGCCCGTGTCCATGATGTTTTCCATGTCTTTCAGTTGCGGAGATCTATCTAGATCCTTCGCATATGCTTGATTGGCGTGAGATTGAGCTAGCAGATGATGGTTACCCTGAGGTGGGGAGGGTATAGGTCTCTTTCCCTTGTGTTGAGGTGATGCATGCATTGTTTATTGTGATGCTGTGTTTGTTTTTGTTATGTTGTTGCTGCCTATGATTGCTTGTGATGTTACTGTTGTTGTTGCACCTTATGTGTATTGTGTGTTGTGCATTGCTATGGTACCATATGATTCCTAGCGTGTTGCTTGTGGTACCTATTGTGGTTATAGATAGAGGTTGCTTATGGCACCCGCTATGGTTAAGGTTGGTGGTAGAGTTGGGTAGTTCCTTACTATCCCTTGTGTGGGTTTGCCACCGTAAGCGTTGTGGTCTGGTTTTTTTAGGCATGTTAGTGTTTGAAATTGTGGTGTATGGTATATGAGAGGCAAGTTGCCTTTTCAAGGATGAAAAGTCCTAAGGTGGGGAGGATGTAGAGACCTGTGTTTAGGTTGATTTGTGAGATAGTTGTTATTTGGTATTGTGCTCGGCGATACGAGCGTTTTGGCTGTAGTTGGGTCCAATTTGGAGTTTGAGGCCCCGAAAGGGTAGTTATGTAATTTTGAGTGTTTGTTAATTAAAAAATTAACATGAAAATATAAATAGAGAGAAAGAGGAAGAGATAGCAAAAGAGGTCATTTGCATTCAAACTGGCAAGAGTGTGAAGAGAGAGCGAGTGGAGCGTGGATGCTTGGATTGGAGCTTGGCTTTTGGGTTGATTTCTTTGTGAATCTTTACCTGGTAGGTGTTCCTAACCTTCTGTTTCGTTTATGTTCTTGAGCCTGTGTGATGTGGGTATAAATCGTAAGAGTTAGCATGAACCTTAGGTTTTGGGAAAAATCCAATTCTGGAATTGGATGTGGCAATTTAAGCACGTAAAGTGTGAGTATGATATGAGGTATAGTATTGTGATTGTGTATCTGGAATTTGGGGGATTTATACTTGTGTATTTCATGGGGCTGAGAAGTCAACCATGGAGAACCTATATCTAAATCTAGATTAGAATTTATATCTGTTTATATATGTATATGTATGTATCGGTGGCTGTTATACGATTTAGAGGCGCTTAGGACGCATTATGTGGTATATAATTCACTACAACAAAAAGGGGAAATGATGACACTTTTTTTGAAGGTTTAACGACACTTTTGAGAAGTGTCGTTATAAATTTACAATGACGACTCTTTTAAGAAAATGTCATTAAATGTTGAAATGTTAACGACACTTTCTAATAAATGTCGTCTATTATAATTATTAACGATGCGTTTTAAAAGTGTCGTCAATTATCGACAAATTATTTCCGCGTGAGCCTCCCATTTCTCTAGTTTTGGCCGCACGCTCTATTTCTGGGGCTGCGCGCATAAGACATTTTCATCCTTACACCCTTTTCCTCGCGCACGCTTCATTTTCAGCTGACATGGTTTTTCAACCTTAACACCTGCACCCACATCTCTAACACGAAATCCCTAACATCCACAACCGTCTTGCCTACTGGACGTCGCGTCGCAATCCGACCGTCGATCCTCCCCACGTCGTGCCAGAAGCCGTTGATCCTCCCCTCGTCGCGTTGGAAGTTGTTGCTCAACATCCGACCGTCGATCTCCCCACGTTGCGCCAGAAGCCATCGATCCTCCCCTCGTCGTGTAGCAAGCTATCGCTCAATATTCGGCCGTCGATCATCCCCTCGTCACGCCAGAAGCCATCGATCCTCCCCTCTTCGTGTCGCAAGCTGTCGCTCAACATTCGGCCGTTGATCCTCCCCACGTCGTGCCAGAAGCCATCGATCCTTCCCAAGCCGTCGCTTAACATCCCGTCCTTGAGGGTTCTTGGTTGCTCTCTACACGTGGAGTCTTCTAATATACATTTTCTGAGCTTCTGAGTAAGCTCGACTAGGTATATGTCGAAACTTTGCCTGCCATTAATTTGCTTATTTCAGTTTGATTGTATCGTGCATGTGTTAAATTTATTATCGTTGAATTTCATTTTCTTAAGAGACTAAAAAGACTTGTAAACTTTGAGATCTAGGAGTTGTATGTGTTGAAGTTTTTTTTTTTCGGAATGGAGTTTTCCAAATCTTGAAAATTTATTTTTGTAAACCAACATAAATATAGGAGATGGTAGAGGAGCTGGTTGATTAGGCACTGAATCAGAGGTTTGTAGGAGATGGTGGAGGAAGGTGAGAGATTGGTGGACTGAGAAAAAGGGGATCTTTGCGCTGTTCAACTGTCAGTAGCGTCACTGTAGCTGCTGCAACACAGTAGTGTTGTCATTGTTTTTTAGTGTGTGTATATTCATTATTGTTTGATGTATTTACCTTAACATTATCAAGTTAAATGCTTCATTCACTTGAGAAATTGACCATCTACTAACGTAACATTTAAAACTACAAAGATGAATATACATAGGTTTACGAAAGTTGTATAAATTCAAGGTTTGTTTTTTTTTTTTTCAATTGGAAAATCTAAGACAAACTCAAATGATTTTATTTTCATTTTGATAGGGCCGTGTTACAAATTTATTCGTAAGCGACATTGTCTGTTCATGTAAAATTACATTGATAATTTTCATACTTTACTCTATGTAATGAGTTACCCCCAAAGTAGTAAATGATGATGTATAAGTAGTGAATTTTATAATACTATAACAATTGTTTTCATTGTTGATTATAAAACATTATAATTTTAACCCCCATGATTAATTTGTTAAATTACATGTTGTTTTTATGATTATGAAACTATTGATAATCTATATTGTAATAGTTGTTGTAAATTTATAAATTCTAAAATGTGTTTCTTAGTATTTAGGCATAGTCTTATTCGATTTAAATTAATAAAGTCCTTGTGTTTTAGGTCTTTATTTTATATGATGAGGGAGTTGATCAGTTCCTACATTTTTCTTTGCTAAATGCAAATGGTCGTACATCATTTAGATGCCCATGTGTCCGATGTGTTAATTGTGAGTGTTTACCTTTCAAAGAGGTAATTGACCATTTGTTAGTGCATGGAATATCATATGGCATTGACATGGAGAAGAATTGCCAAATGCACCATCTTATCCAAAAAAAGAGAGGCTTTTTTCCCTTATTTGAATCTCACACACCAGAAGATGGTGTGGACGCAGTGGACATGGTTAAAGCTGTTGCCCAAGAACAGTGCCCCAATGATCCACACATGTTTAAGAAACTACTTGAAGATGCTGAAAAGCCTTTGTACCCTGGTTGTTCTAAATTTACAAAGCTTTCTGCAGTGATGTTGGAAATATAGGATTTGATGAAGCTTCCGCAAATAGTCTAAGTCTGGAGACTCGAAGAACCGACGGTCGTAGAGTCGGAGAGTCGAAGGTCGTAGAAGTGAAACTGTGACAGGACACATTGGCAAGAGACTCGTAGACTCGTAGAGTCTGGAGACTCAAGGCGAAATAGTGATAGAACAATGCGACTCGTAGATCCAGGGTCGAAGGTCGTAGAGTCATGGTACGAAAAAGAAAGTGTTACTGTAAGCGTCAATGAAGTTCGGAGACTCGTAGAGTCGAAGCAGTGTTAAGAACAGTAACGAACACTAAATGACTCGTAGACTCGTAGAGTCCCCACAAACACTTCAACTAACAGATCTTTCAATTGCCACTTAACTCGAAGACTCGTAGAGTCGTAGGGTTGAAACCTTCAAACTCTGTTAAGAAAACTGGACTCGTAGACTCGTAGGTTGAAGGTCGAAGAATCGACGATGTAAAGACTGGCAAACAAATGAAACTGTAACTCAAGAGTCGTAGAGTCGTAGACTCGTAGACTCAAGGGACAATGTCACTATAGAGAAATTGCCATACTTCCAGACTCGGAGATCGAGGGCGGAGAGTTGGAGCTAAAGGGTCGTAGCTATAAAGGAACTCAGTTTATGAACCTCTGTGAAAGACTAAGGAAGAAAATCGAAGTTGAAGACTCGTAGAGTCGAAGCTTTTCAGACCACCTAGTCAAATATAGTAAACTGAGAGACCCGAAGGTCGTAGACCCGTAGAGTTAGAGTCGTAGACTCATAGCTCCAATAACAGGTAGATCAGCTGTAATCGAAGAAGTCACTCTAAGCGCTATTCGGAGAGTCGCAGACTCGTAGAGTCATAGACACGCAGAGTCGTAGATGTTAGTTAACAGAGTGACAAAAAAAAAAAGCTAAACCAACTTAATCTCCAGCCTCGAAGACTCGAAGATGTGAGTCGTAGACTCGCAGAAACACCATAAAGCCTGAAGCAAAGACTTCGCAACTTTCTACAGGTGCTAGCTGAAACTTCGAGTCTCCTAACCTCCGAGGCATCCACCTCCGAGGCAAACTTACAACCCTAAACACAGCCACTTAGCGATATTGTTGGCTAGGGTTTGTACAAGAAGCTCGCACCGTCTGAGCGATTGAGCGCATTTAATGACGCATTAATTGCTGCCAACTACCATCCACAGATGAACGGCCAAAGATCGACTGCATGCCAAAAATGCAGTATGGGCATCTGATATGTAAATCAGAGCAGATCAACCCATCCCCTGACATTCCGCATTTTCAGTGGCGGGAAGTCAGTCTGTCAGGATGGACATCATGGCGCACGAGCACAGTAATCTTAATATATCTCTCACGCACTTAACGACAAAAATGTGAGTTTAATCTCTCTCTCTCTCATAAGAAGGAAACACACAGTACACAAGAAAATGGCTCTAACACACTTGATATAAACAATCCTTTACAGAACCTATCAAAAAGTGAGCGAGTTCCAACAACTGAGAGAGAGTGACTTTGAGAGAAAAACTGAAGAAGTGTTGTGCGCCGTGTTGAACCAAGAACGAGATTAATCTCTCTGATAATTAAGAACCTTTTGTTCATCAAAGATCCAGTGCTTTCAAAAAGTGTAATCTCTGTGTTATCTTCCAAACGTCGATCTATCCTAAACCGTCGCTTTCATAACTGAGATCTGTTAAGAAAAGAATTTTTATCTTCATCTCAGTTTTGTTTGATAGTTCATGATCATTCACGCTATCACTCATACACTGTTGTTATCTTCTACATAAATATTTCCATCAGAATCATCTGTAGACCAATCCAGAACCAGCTAACAGTCTAGCTTCCACAAACGAAGAAAGTCTATTCACCCCCCGTCTAAACGCACTTTGGGACCTACAATTGGTATCAGAGCAAGTTCTATTACTCTGTAGAGATCCCTACTAGCTGACATGGATTCCAGCAGTGCAGCTCCAGCTCCCGAGCAAGCTCCAGTTCCTGTTGAGGAAGTTGAAGCAAGTCCTGTCCCAAAAGAAGGAACAACAGGAGAACAGGAGCAGGAAGAACTGAGTACCAGCAGCAACAAGAAAGAACAAGAAGACTTCTATGACGTTCTACCCGGCTCATCCTCCCAAGTGCCTATGTACACACCTGCACGCTTTTCAAAATGGAAAGCAAGGATGAAAGCTCACATAGACATGCTTGACACTTATCTCTGGGAAACAATAAAGAACGGACCTTTCACACCAAAGAGTATGCAAAGAGGTCGACTAATGACGAAAGATCCAGATAGTTGGTCTAAGGTGGAGTAGAGGAAAGTAAAGCTCGGCTTCAAGGCAAAAGCCATACTCTTCTCTGCACTCGATGATGACATGTTCACATATGTGCAAGATCTTGAGACTGCTAAAGAGGTATGGGACAAGCTTTGTCTCATATACGAAGGAGATGAGCAAATACAGGACAACAAGATCTCCATGCTCAAACAAGAGTATGAAGCCTTCAGATGTGAACCGAAGGAGTCATTAGACAGTATCTACAAACGGTTCACTGGTCTGATTCAATGGATGAAGACGTATAACGTTGAGATCTCTCAAAATGACAAAAATGACAAATTTTTGAGATCTCTACCTTTGAGACTGCTGATAAAGACATCAGCCATCCGTCAGCCGAAGGAATGGAAGACTTGTGCCTTGGAAGCACTATATGGGGACCTCAAGACGTTTGAGATGCAAAAAGAAGAGCTTGAGGCCTTTGAGAATCCTTCCAAGAAAAAGGAGAAGTCTATTGCTTTCAAGATCGCTACCGAACCACAGGAACCATCTTCGGAAGATGAAGAAGATGAAGTCGATACACTTGGCTCGAGATAGTGCCTCGGATGAGGAAGTGGCATTTCGATCAAGAAAGCTGAAGAGAAGGGGGAACTACGAGAAGGAAAGCAAGGCAGCCTTCCTTATCTTTCTCTAAGGGAAAAGATAAGGACAAGTTGCAATGCTATCATTGCAACAAGCCCGGCCATTTTCGGCTGATTGTTATAAGTCAAGAGGGAGAAAAAGGAGGCAGGTGAAAGGAAGAAGAAGACCAAAGGCTCCTCAAGCGAAAGGATGACAAGAGGAAGAAGGCTCTTGTCACCAACAAGTTTAATAGTGAAGCGAGGAGGAAGAAGAATCATCGGATGATGAGAAGAAGGAAAAAGGTCTCATCTTCTTCATGGTCGACCATTCACCTCCCCTCAAGGTAAGAACTTATGAACGACTTTATATTAAATATGAAGATACCTATAGAGCTCTTAAAGAAATGGAGGAACAATTTCTTCCTATGAAAGCTGACAAAGAAAGATACTATTCTAAACTGGAACGGCTTTCATGTGAATATAGAAACTCTATAGATGATTATAAAAGAACAGAGAGAAGATAAAAAGCTGAAGTGAGTGAGATGAGAAGCACACACGATGATCTTTTGGACAAAGCTGGTCAACCAAAAATGGGAAATAAAGACATCGATAGGCTTGAAAAGGAACTAGCTGAAACCAAAGCAGAACTGGAAAAGGAAAGACTAATCAGTCAAAAGTGGCAAGACTCTACTGAGATTGCCACCCACTTTAGGACTACTCCTGATGTTAAAGGTCTTGCCTTAGGTCTAGGTTTCTCTGAAGACCAAATAGCTAAGGCCCAGACCTACCCTGTACAGACCAAGTGTTTTACTGGCTTTGTTCCTGCCAGAAGTGTGCTCGTTGATTGTGGAAGGGAGGTATCAATGGTTGTTGCTAGTTCACCCAAATCAGTAACACCCGAACTCAAAGACCTGGGTACAGTTGCATCTCAGGACAGTGATACAGTAGTTGCTAAGAAAGAACTGAAAGCTGAACCCTCAGTCAACCTGTCCTCTACATCCCAATGCAAGGGTAAGGGTGTAGTTATCTCAGAGAGAAAACCAAGTAGACACACTACAACATTTGAGACCGGTTCATCCAAAGAAGGCCGCTGCCTTCCCGCCTAAGTTTGTCTCTGATGGAAGAGTTAAGAACAGTCTAGGATATGTGAGAAAACCTAGGAAACCTCTTAACACTCCAGCAAAACCCTTGAGACAGAGTGTTCAACCTAAACCTATCACATGCCCCATCTGCTGTGAAGTTGGACACCTCTCCTATCAGTGCAGATTCTACCCTGAGTACCTTAGGAAGGAGATTGCAACAAAAATCAGGGTAAATCTTAAACATCTTAATTTCACTAACAATTTTCAATGCCATAGCAACACTGATAGGAAGAAACATACCAGGCACACACAGGATATCCCCTCAAAAGACTTAAAAACCAAACCCGTGAAGAAAACCATCAAACCTTGTGCCTACTAAAGCCGCCAAAGATAACAATAAGGAAGGAAAACGTCTTGAAGATTTAAAGGCTAATCCTGCTAATAACTCCAATGAAGGATCACCAAGATTAGCATGGAAAGTTAAATCTGCCCCTTCTTATTGGAAACGTACATTACCAACTACAGATTGCACTCACCCAAAGCCCAATCTTAAATGGGCCCCCAAGACTTAGTTGCTCTATGTGCAGGAACATGTACCGGAGCCGAAAGTAGCTACCTGAAACAAAAGATCAATTCCAGCCAAGTGGTATCTAGATAGTGCCGTTCTGTGCACATGATGAGATGATGCCTCTTTATTGAGTGAAGTAAGGGAGGTTGCAGCTTCATATGTCACTTTTGGGGACAATAAAAAGGGTAAGATTGTTGGTAAGGGTACTCTCACTAATGGTTCTGTGTCCATTCGAATGATTCGTTGTCCAAGGTCTTAAACATAACTTGTTGAGCATAAGTCAATTGTGTGACAAAGGTTATCAAGTGTTGTTCACTAAACACACTTGCACGTTATGGATTCCCTCTCCAATCAAGTGAAGCTAACTGGATATAGACAAGGCAATGTCTACAAGTTGGTCTTTGGTAATACTCAATCTGATGAACCAATTTGTTTTTGTCCAAAGCTTCACCGATATCGGTTGGTTGTGGCATAAGAGATTTGGCCATTTAAACTTTAAAACCATGTCTAAACTGGCATCTCTAGAGTTGGTTGAGGGCTTACTCAAGCACGTTTATGAGAAAGAACACCCTTGTAGGGACTGTCAGCTGGGTAAGCAGGTTAAACATTCTTTTAAGAGCATAGATAAAACCTCAATCACACAACCACTTGAACTTCTGGACATGGATCTATGTGGACCAATAAATGTGTCTTCCCTATCTGGTGCACGATACTTTCTTGCAGTAATAGATGACTATACCAGATACACATGGGTCATGTTTCTCAAAAACAAACCGAAACTTTTGAGAATCGGTTGAACTCTTCAATTGGGTCACTAATGTTAAAAGTCTCTCTATTAAGTACATTCGTAGCGATCATGGCAAGGAATTTGAATTTTCCTGAGATGTTAGAGTTTTGTACTGAACATGGTATCCAACCCAATTTCTCAGCACCAAGAACTCCACAACAAAATGGAGTAGCTGAAAGAAAGAATCGAACATTGGTTGAAGCAGCTAGAACCATGTTGACAGGAGCTCAGTTCCCAAAATCCTTATGGGTCAAGCTGTTGCCACGCTTGTTATGTACAAAACAGAACTCTAATTAACAAACGAGCCATGAAAACACCCTATGAGTTATGGAAGGGAAGGAGACCAAACATTGGTCACCTAAGGATCTTCGGGTGTACTTGCTACATTCCGAACAATGGCAAGGATTACTTGAACAAGTTTGACGCCAAATTAGATGATGGATATCTTGTTGGATACTCCATGACTAGCAAGGCCTATCGTGTATTTAATAAAAGAACCAAAGTTGTTGAAGAGTCTATTCATGTTTCTTTTGATGAAACTAACCATGGAATGCAGAAAGGAGATCCAAATGTACATGAAGTGCACGACATTGTCATTGTAGAAGATCAGGACACAGATAAGCCCACGACAATAGAAACTATGGAAGATGTACCTAAACCTGATGAGCAAAGAGTCGAACCGGTTTGCTGCGGAACCAAGTCAAAAATCAACAGAAAATCATGACTTTAACATTCAGCCTGTTCAGACTCTGCCTCTTCTACCAGCCCAAGAACCTGACATTGAGCAATTGGGCATTCATCATGAAGAAAGAGAAGACCTTCCAAAGGCAAGAAGAAAATTAAAGGACCATCCTTCTGAACTGATAATTGGAGATCCTGCTGCACGAGTTAAAACAAGGGCTACCACACTTCATGAAAACCTATATATGTGTTTCCTATCACAAGTGGAGCCAAAATCGATAAATGATGCAATTCTGGATCACCACCGGATTTATGCTATGCAAGAAGAATTAAATCGGTTCAAAAAGACAGAAAGTATGGGAGTTGGTTAACAGGCCCGGATCACAAGCAAGTCATTGGCGTGAAATGGATTTTCGAGAAACAAACTTGATCCGATGGTGTTGTAATCGAAACAAGGCCAGACTAGTTGCAAAAGGATACGACAAGAAGAAGGAATCGACTATGATGAAACCTTTGCACCAGTTGCTAGACTGGAGGCCATTCGCATGTTCTTAGCATATGCAGCATTCAAGGACTTCAAAGTTTATCAGATGGATGTCAAGAGTGCTTTCTTGAATGGAGACCTCCAAGAAGAAGTTTATGTTGAACAACCACCCGGATTTCTAGAGCCAAACCAAGAGCACAAGGTAAACAAACTAAAAAAGGCTCTTTATGGACTAAAACAAACTCCCAAAGCGTGGTATGAAATACTTGTCGAATTTCGATTAAAAATAAGTTCAGAAAAGGTAGGATTGACCCCACACTTTCTCAAGGAAGGAAAAGGATCACCCTTGATAGTACAAATTTATGTGGATGACATCATATTCGGATCAAGGGACAAGAAGCAATGTGAAGATTTCTCTCATCTGATGAAAAGTGAATATGAAATGAGTATGATGGGAGAACTCTTATTCTTCCTTGGATTGGAGGTCAAGCAGTTAGAGGATGGGATCTTTATCAATCAAACCAAATACACGAAGGAGATTCGAAGAAGTTTAAGATGACCGATGTGACACACATGAGAACTCCTATTCCTACAAACGCCAAACTGGATATGGATGAAGCAGGCAAGGAGGTGGATATTTCAGAATACAGAAGCATGATTGGATCCTTACTGTATCTGACAGCCAGCAGACTTGACATAATGTTTGCAACATGCATCTGTTCTAGATACCAAGCTAATCCCAAGGAATCCCACTTGTCTCATGTCAAGAGGATCATGCGGTATCCGAAGGGGACCGAGAATTTGGGACTATGGTATCCAAAAGAGTCCGACTTTAAACCGAGAGGATGTTCGGATGCGAGACTTTTCCGGATGCAGGATTGATAGAAAGAGCACAAGTGGAACATGCCAACTCTTAGGCAATAGAATTGTATCCTAGTTTAGCAAGAAACGAATTCGGTTTCAACCTCCACAGTGAAAGCTGAATATATTCTTTACGCAGAAGTTGTTGTGCTCAATTGCTCTAGATGGCCATCAACTATCGGATTATGGTTTTGATTGAAGGCCGTTCCACCGTATTGTGACAATACAAGTGCCATTGCAATTTCAAACAATCCTGTCATGCATCCCAAAACCAAGCACATTGAAGTAAGATATCACTTTATACGTGATCATGTGCTTAAGAAAGACATTTCCTTGGAGTATATATCCACCGATGACCAGCTTGCCGACATATTCACCAAACCTCTGCAAGAAACAAGGTTCGGTGAACTTCGACAAAACTTGGCATGTTAGATTTAAATTCATAAGACTCCTGCATGTCTTGTGTTTCATCTCAACCTAATTATCGTGCGATAAACATAAGTATGACATCGTTAATAACCGATGATGTCTTCATGAAAATTAGAAATGATTACGTGTGATTCATGCATATCTGTTGCTAAAAAGTGAGGAATCACATGGATGAAACTTGCTACCCTCTGAACTTCGATTCAACTCTTTTGTACAACCTGTCATAAACCCTCAGGTAGTGAAATGAGTGCAATCTCCCTTATTTTTCTTCGGAAGATATTCCCATTAACCGTCAATTTATTCGAGAGAATATCACGTGTGTGGCATTGCATTCATTAACTAGCAAGAACTGTTGTATCTCATGGTGTTGTTGGCCACGCGGAAAGGATCCTCAATGATTTAATGCTCAAAGGATGACCGAGACTATAGTATTTGAGAATCATAAAAAGCCTATTACTCAAGAAGAGCCACTACCTTTTCCTGAAAAAGGCAAGGTGAAAAAGGCAAAGTGATAATAGACAATAGATGATTGCCTATCTTAGGGGGGAGTCCTCACTATTCCAGATTGTGTCTCTATTAGAGTAATTGTTGGAGTTCAAAATGTATGATCATGTGATTCAAAAAGGATACTTGTGTTGAGCTCTGTCCTTGTAAAAAGACTCATGTATAAGCACCGAAAAATTGTGCTAAACAAAAGAAAAGAGACAACTCACACTGACCAGTTGAATGAACAAACTCCAAACTCTACCTGTACCTTGTTGTGTTGTAAATCTTACAAGGATAGAGTGTGTGTTCGATTCTCAATTGGGCCATCCCTGTCTCTCAAGTCATCTATCTTGAACCGAAAATCATTCTTTGGATCGGGGTTGTGGTAAGATTCGGTTGACCATGAGCTTACTTACACAGTGTAATGATAGTTCCTGAATCAAGCTCACATGCTGATCCGAGAGTGAGAGGGTGAGGTCTCCACTGAGTGAGTTTTGCTAAAAAGTGAGAAGACTCAGGTTTTATGACATGGTTGTTAAAATAGATAAATCATGGTTTACTGGATGCTATGTTAACATAGTGATCACCTTTTGACATATGATGATGTATGTTGATATACTTAATCATTTCTAAGGTAAATGGAGACTTCAATGGTAGTGGTACGGTTGCCATACATGTAAATCAGACATTACGGTTGAAGTAAACCAAGCTCGGATATGTAATTTCAATTCCACTCGCAACACTTGTTCATCATGAATAATGTCATGTGAATTTCCATATGCATCTCATATGTGTTGTTAAGTGTTGAAAAGTCCGAGAGAAATCCACCGCTCGTTGCATTCGCGATCGATCTCAAAGTCACTACATTGAAGAACTGCGGGATTGAAAACTGCTGCCTCGAAGCTTTGAGGGTCGCAGCCTCGAAGTATCCAGCCTCGTAGTATTGCAGTTCAAAGTTCGTAGCGAGACGGAATCTGTCACTTACTATTCAAGCCTCGTAGACATGTTAGCGCGTCACTGTGCACTTAAAAGGGAACCTACACACCGACATAAGGGGTGATGTGTATATATCGCTTGAATCTCCCAACGGGTGGATCCGGAAGTTAAAGAGATGGGTCAGAGGAAAGAACGCGGACCTAAAGACTAACCGACAAAGTCTGAGACTTCTATGGTACGCCTCTCACCCCATATATAAGTCAATGATGGAGATGGAGCCCAAAGGTATGTTCATCGCTTTCACACTTGAACCCCAACCCTAGGTCTCTCTCTCTCTCTCTCTCTCTCTCTCTCTCTCTCTCTCTCTCTCTCTCTCTCTTTTCGACTCTGTCTCTTTCTCTCTTCCTCTCCCCTTTGACCACCTTCGAAACTTACAATCACTCTCTACGAGTATCTCTTTCTCTCTCTACAAGCTCAATGGCAGAACCAAGCTCATCGATGGCAGACAACCTACACAACATCGTTCCGGGATTCATCATAGACTGGGAAGCCATAGGTGACGCCAGAGTCAGATGGCTGGACGAATTCAGAAATCGCCTCAATGAAACCGGAATTGCATCCACCTACTCGGGGGATGCAAGACTTATCGATAGACGATGTCTCGGAATTGTACGAGACCATGGCACTCGCTGGAGACGACCTGGTGGGAACTGTACGTGGAGTGGAGATTCGTATCTCTGCCGAAACAATTCGAGATGCACTACCTCTCCCAAAAGGTAACTTTCATCCTCTCCCCAATCTCTCTAGAAAAGAATATAAGTTTTTCCTTGGATACTCCAATCCCGGAAAGCAAGGTCGGGGAGCCCTGAAGATGGGTTTCTCCGGTCAGGCACTGGCGACTCTGATAGTCACTGGACAGTGCCTACTGTGCAAGAAGACGGCTCATGACTCTGCAAGTCATGAGCGGATGAAGATCATGTGTAGTGTTCTACAAAGCGGACGAGTAGGCGGGGAACACAAATACACTCCATGATCAAGACCAAGAAAGGACACTTTGGACTTATTCTTACCAAAGTCCTTAGGTTTTTGCATCCTGAAGTATCTGCAACAGGCCCTTAGTACCACCGCCGACCAAATACATATTTAAAAGTATTTATGAGGATGGTCGGCTGGAGATCAAATCAATGAGAAGGATCGAGTCGGGTGCAAGAAGTCGTACGGAAGACACGCCCGGCTCCGTACGAGCCCCAACTCGAATACCACGACAACCGGTTCATGTCTCACCGACTTCCAGGGGACTCCCTCGCATCTGCCGCAACAGTGCACATAACTGAAGTGGTGGAGAATATTGCCGAACTCATCTCCCCACAGATTCTACACCTAAGGAAAACCCTACCGTCGAATCGCCCAAGGATACCTGCGAAGTAAGAAAATCTGCGGTTGGAGGGCAGACTCCAAGACAGAAACCCCAGAGGATAGGGGTACTACACCCGTCTTGTTGAGCACTCTTGGAGAGTCTGAGCTGGAAGAATATTATATGGAGTATGCCAAGGCTCATATGACTCCGGTTGATTTGCGAAAGGCATGGATCGCCTTTGGAAAGCAGATGGTAGATAGAGACCATCTGATTAGTTGGTTGGTTAATTAGGGTCTGGTAAGACAAGACCCAGTGGAAGCAATATCCATGGTTGCCCCATCTCCCATCATGGTGGACTCACATACCACAAGCAAGGCCATGAGGATGAGCCGGCACCAACCGCAGTGAATGAAGAAGCGAGTTGAAGAAGAAAATCTTGATCCTGCAGTTAGTGACTCCGAGGCAGGAGCTGTCCCATAGGTTCCTGAGAGTGTGGAAGGGACTAGGATGGCCACACCATCTGTGCATACCGCTCATTAGGTGGCCACTCAGGTAAGTGAGGAGTTCGCAGCCAATATCCCTATGGCTATTCTAGTACCAGATACGTCTCACTCACGTTCTATGTCAGCTGAAGAAGTAGATATTCTGGCCAGCAAGGTCATCAAGAAACTGATGTCTTCTGGCATCTTCAAAGCTTCAGTATTTCAGGCCTTTGAGGAACGTCTGGGTACTATGGAGTCCAGCATGGAAGAGGTACGAACACAAGTTGAATCATCAGATCGTATCCTTGACAAGGTGCAACAAGAAATGACATCCCTCACAAGTGCAACCACTGATGGGTTTAGACATCTGGAAGAGCACTGTGAAGACCTCAAGGGAGCTTACCAGAGACAATACAAAGGACTCAGTATAACTCTGGGAGCTATTCTATCAGAATGTCATCGTCTTGCCAGTGGTGAGATATCCCTCACTGTCAAAAGCACTCTCCCACAACCATCAGATTAGCCTGCACCTGAACCAGTTGACACTCCACAGCCAACCGCACCTCCTCCAAGTCACTCACAACCTCAATCTACTGCTACTTACACACGAGGGCGAAAGCGCGCACACAGAACTACGGTCATCTCAGACTCTGATGATGTTCCAATTGCCACCCGCATGAAAAAGCGATCTGTTGCTCCCTTGCTAACCATCCTCTTCCACATAGTCAGGTCCTTCAACATCACATCCTAATACGGATGAGTATACCATGCCTGCCTCACCTGTCAAGCCAACCGCTACCACTACTGAACAACCTCTAGCCCCACCTCGCATTGTGACTACTGGAGGCACCTCAGTTGAACTGGCTGCATTCAACACTTATGTTGCTGGGGATACCACTGCAAGGACATGTGGCTATGAAGCCTTCTTCACCGGACCTGACCTGTGTCGCCTACTTCATGACGGTGAAGAAATGGATAACCTGGAGATGACTCAGTTCATCTTCGCCCAGAAGTCCTTTCTCGCAAAGCTACCTCCTCACATTCGCCACGATACCAGGATGGAACTCTGTTTGCCGATCATGCAGGCTCAGCTGATCGATGATGCAACTATGCTCAAGATTATCCAAGGTCGCAAATATGAGAACTCCTTCCTTCCCTGGGATAAGGTAGACCATGTGCTCATTCCGTACTTGTCAACATCCCCGCACTGGTTTCTTCTCGACATCGACTTCAAGAACCAAAGGATCGTCATCTTCGACTCCAAACCCAGTACCTTACTCATCCATCGGCGTGACCAACTTCGTGAGTTCAATCGCACTCTCACCCGTATCATGCGGGGTTCTTCACATGGGTGTGGTGGATATCCTCTCACCAAACCGATGGACATCACGCGAGTCAAGCAAGGCGTTCCTAGTCAGGATGATGCTCACAGCTGTGGCTTTTATGTTTGCCATTACATTCGCATCCTAACTACCAATGGGTTTCGAGCTCTCGTGCCTGAATTTGATCATGTGAGCAGTCGAGCGGCCTCGTTACACTTGACTCCTGCTCAACTCCTATGCGAGCAAGCTGCTGTTTTTCTATTTACACAGAGTGTCTTGTACTCTGCATTTAACCCCTAACTATCCTGTACTCTAATTACATGTACACTGTATTGCTTGCTTTTCACTTGTCTGTGTACTTATTGTTTTGTCAGTTATCTTTTCTATGTCTTTGCACTGTTGTCTGCTATTCTGTAACTTATTCCCCTGCTCCCCTCGTTTTATGTTCTGGTGCTTGTTCCTCACCCCAGAAAGGGGGAGTATTCATCTCAGGGGGAGCCAGCTCGTAAGGGAAATTTTCTCTTTGTCAGGAGTCAGCAAATGCAGCTTTCCGGCCTACGAGGGAGTATTCATTTCTCGCTAACCCTTTGCACACTCCATAAAATTCTTTATAGGCAAAGACATCTTCTGATTAATCTAAATCTGCCCATAAAACTTGTAGTCTCAGACTTCACACAAATACATGTCGTCAGCTTACATTAAATAGGGGGAGATTGTTGGAAATATAGGATTTGATGAAGCTGCCGCATATAGTCTAAGTCCGGAGACTCGAAGAACCGACGGTCGTAGAGTCAGAGAGTCGAAGGTCGTAGAAGTGAAACTATCACAGGACACATTGGCAAGAGACTCGTAGACTCGTAGAGTCTGGAGACTCAAGGCGAAATAGTGACAGAACATTGCGACTCGTAGATCCAGGGTTGAAGGTCGTAGAGTCGTGGTACGGAAAAGAAAGTGTTACTGTAAGCGTCAACGAAGTTCGGAGACTTGTAGAGTTGAAGCAGTGTTAAGAACAGTAACCAACACTAAATGACTCGTAGACTCGTAGTGTCCCCACAAACACTTCAACTAACAGATCTTTCAATTACCACTTAACTCGAAGACTCGTAGAGTTGAAACCTTTGAACTATGTTAAGAAAACTGGACTCGTAGACTTGTAGGTTGAAGGTCGAAGAATCGATGATGTAAAGACTAGCAAACAAATGAAACTGTAACTCAAGAGTCGTAGAGTCGTAGACTCGTAAACTCAAGGGACACTGTCACTATAGAGAAATTGCCATACTTCCAGACTCGGAGATCGAGGGCGAAGAGTTGGAGCTAAAGGGTCGTAGCTATAAAGGAACTCAGTTTATGAACCTCTGTGAAAGACTAAGGAAGAAAATCGAAGTTGAAGACTCGTAGAGTCGAAGCTTTTCAGACCACCTAGTCAAATATAGTAAACTGAGAGACCCGAAGGTCGTAGACCCGTAGAGTTAGAGTCGTAGACTCGTAGCTCCAATAACAGGTAGATCAGCTGTAATCGAAGAAGTCACTCTAAGCGCTATTCGGAGAGTCGTAGACGTGCAGAGTCGTAGATGTTAGTTAACAGAGTGACACAAAAAAAAAAAGCTAAACCAACTTAATCTCCAGCCTCGAAAACTCTAGCCTCGAAGACTCGAAGATGTGAGTCGTAGACTCGCTGAAACACCATAAAGCCTGAAGCAAAGACTTCGCAACTTTCTACAGGTGCTAGCTGAAACTTCGAGTCTCCTAACCTACGAGGCATCCACCTTCGAGGCAAACTTACAACCCTAAACACAGCCACTTAGCGATATTGTCGGCTAGGGTTTGTAAAGTAAGCCTGCGCCGTCCCGAGTAGTTGAGCGCATTTAATGACGCATTAATTGCTGCCAACTACCATCCACAGATGAACGGCCAAAGATCGACTGCATGCCAAAAATGCAGTATGGGCATCTGATCTGTAAATCAGAGCAGATCAACCCATCCCCTGACATTCCGCATTTTCAGTGGCGGGAAGTCAGTCTGTCAGGATGGATATCATGGCGCATGAGCACAGTAATCTTAATATATCTCTCACGCACTTAACGACAAAAATGTGAGTTTAATCTCTCTCTCAAAAGAAGGAAACACATAGTACACAAGAAAATGGCTCTGACACACTTGATATAAACAATCCTTTACGTAACCTATCAAAAAGTGAGCGAGTTCCAACAACTGAGAGAGAGTGACTCTGAGAGAAAAACTGAAGAAGTGTTGTGTGCCGTGTTGAACCAAGAACGAGATTAATCTCTCTGATAATTAAGAACCTTTTGTTCATCAAAGATCCAGCGCTTTCAAAAAGTCTAATCTCTATGTTATCTTCCAAACGTCGATCTATCCTAAACCGTCACTTTCACAACTCGAGATCCGTTAAGAAAAGAATTTTTATCTTCATCTCAGGTTTGTTCGATAGTTCATGATCATTCACGCTATCACTCATACCCTGTTGTCATCTTCTACATAAATACTTCCATCGAATCATCCGTAGACCAATCCCGGAACCAGCTAACGGTCTAGCTTCCGCAAACGAAGAAGAAAGTCTATTCACCCCCCCTCTAGACGCACTTTGGGACCTACAAGTGACAAAACTTTATAGGTTAAAGGCAAGTAATAGACATTCAGATAAGAGTTTTACCGATTTGTTGCAATTGTTATCAGCAATGTTACCAGATAATAATGAGTTGCTTGGATCAATTTATGAAAAAAAAACATTGAAGTCATTGGGACTGGATTATGAAAAGATACATGCTTATTCGAATGATTGCATACTGTATTGGAAGGAGTTTGTTGATGCTTCCCAATGTCCCCAATATCATACTTCTCGATGGAAGGATGGTAAAGTTCTAATTCATAATAAGGACGGAGTGCCTTCAAAAGTGTTATGGTATTTTCCGCCCATACCGAGGTTTAGAAGGATGTTTCAGACTGCTCAAATAGCAATGAATTTGATATGGCATTCAAAAGAACGAAACGTGGATGGACAACTGCGACACCCGGCAAACTCAGCATCTTGGTAGTCAATAAACCTCATGTGGCCAGAGTTTGGGGCGGATGCACGAAATTTGCGCTTGGCTCTTTCTACTGATGGAATTAACCCTCACAGTTCATATAACATTCCATACAGTTGTTGTCCTGTTATACTAATCACATATAACCTTCCACCTTGGTTATGTATGAAACGAAAATTTATGATGTTGACTCTATTAATTTCAGGTCCAAAGCAACCCGGAAATGATATAGATGTTTATTTGGCTCCGTTACTTGATGATTTAAAATTGTTGTGGGATGTTGGTGTTGAAGTATATGATGCATACCAACAACAAATGTTCACCTTAAAAGCTATATTATTGTGGACAATTAATGACTTTCTAGCTTATGGGAATTTGAGTGGTTGTTGTGTCAAGGTCTATAAAGCTTGTCCAATATGTGGGGAAAATACATATTCAATCAGATTGAAGCATGGGCGTAAGAATGCTTATCTTGGCCACCAAAGATTTCTCCCTACCGGACATGAGTATTGCAAATGAAAGTGGGGTTTGTATGACAATCATAAGCTTGGAAAAAAACCAATAGTGTTAATTGGGGTCCAAACACTGTAGAAGGTTGAAGGAATACATTATGTTTGGGGGGGATAAGAAAAAAAGAAAGAAAGATAAGAACAATAAAGTTACTAAATGTTGGAACAAGAAATCCACATTTTTTGAACTTGAATATTGGAAACACTTTAATGTTCGCCACAACTTGGATGTCATGCATATTGAGAAGAATGTTTGTGATAGTATAATTGGTACGTTACTCAACATTCCTAAGAAGACAAAGGATGGAGAAAATGCTCGGTGGGATTGGGTTAAGCTACTTAAGAAAGATGAACTTAAACCATAGAAGAGGGGTGAACGCATATACTTACCCCCAACTAGCTATACATTATCTAGGGAGGAAAAGAAGATGATATGCAAAACATTGTTCGAAGTTAAGGTACCAGACGGATTCTCCTCTAACCTAAGGAATCTTGTACCAATGCAAGATTTAAAAATCCAAGGGATGAAATCACACGATTGTCATGTTTTAATGCAACAATTGCTTTACCTGTGGCTATTTGAAATGTTTTGCCAAAACATGTGAGGCATGCCATTGTAAATTTTTGTCTATTCTTTAAGAACATTTGTAGCAAAGTCATAGATGTGTCTCTATTGCCTACAATTCAGAAGCAACTTGTTCTAACACTATGTGTGTTGGAGAAGATTTTTCCTCCATTTTTTTTTGATGTTATGATTCACTTGATTGTCCATTTGGTTCGAGAGGTGCAACAATGTGGACCTGTACAATTTCAATGGATGTATCCATTTGAGAGGTATATGAAAGTGTTAAAAGGATATGTTCGAAATCGAACCCATCCGGAGGGTTGTATAGTAGAATGTTATATTCTTTGAAGAAGTAGTTGAATTTTGCTCTGAATACTTCTTTGATTTAGATGCGATCGGTGTTGCAATAAATCGAAATTTGGCTATTGATGGTGATTTTTACCTGGACGACCAATAACAAGTGGGAAGCTTGTGAAGATTAATAAATTTGAATGGGAACAGGCACATCGATATGTGTTAGAGAATATAGATGTTGCGCAACCTTATATTACGTGAGTTTTAAGGGCTTAAGTTTTGCCACATTTACTTATAAATTTATAGTCTTTTTAAACCATGTATTAAATTAAACTTTAATATCATAAGGAGCACATTAATTATTTGAAAAGGCTTCATCCTCATAAAGCAAAGTTGGCTAAATGGATTCAAGAAGAGCACCACCGCACATTCATTGGTTGGATCCATAAGAAGGTACATTTGTAGGAAGGGTTTTTCTATGACATTCTCAACTTTAGTACTTTGCTTGTTTTAACCATAGACATTTTGCAGATCGATGATCTCTTAAGCCATGGTAATAAAGTAGATCGGGATTTGGAGTGGATAACAAATGGCTCATCTTTTGAAGTGTTCAAAGTTCCAGGATACATCATTAAAGGCTGTCGTTATCATACTAAAGAACGTGATGGAATTCGAGTTAATCAGAATAGTGGAGTTAGCTTACTTGCGACTGCAATGCATGTTGCATGTGCTCGAGATAACAATCGAGTGATTGCAGAGACAAACTACTATGGTGTTATTAATGAGATATGTCTGCTCAATTATCATATGTTCAAAATTCCTATTTTCAAGTGTGATTGGGTTGACAGTAATAATGGGATTAAAGTTGATGATCTTGGTTTTACATTAGTTCAGCTTGGTAGGATTAGACATAAGAATGAGCCTTTTATTTTGGCTTCCCAAGCTAAGCAGGTATTTTATGTACAAGACCAATTGGATTTGAGTTGGTCAGTAGTTCTTGCAGCACCACTTAGAGATTACTTGAATGAAGAACTAGAAGAGGAGGTGAGTGATGTTTGCGTGGACTGTATTGTTGTAAGTGAAGCACTGCCAGATGATGAATATATTGAAGGAATTGACCAAATTGGGGCTACATTGTTGAGAGATGGAGTTCAAGGGGAATGGGTAGATGGTTAAGCCTTTTTATTTGCAAATGAGCCTTTGTATTACTGTTTTGTATCATTAATATTAGTAAAAATATTTCATGTTTTCTGAAATAATTGAAGGTATCTATATATTATTTATATTGTCAAGTTGTGGATTATATTTTTGTTATGTCGGCTGGAAAAAGATGGAGTTAAATAGAGGTAGTAGGGAGGTGTAGAGGTGTAGACTATTTCAGCAACACCCTGCCTCTTAGGCAGCAAAGTAATCACACCATTTCAACCTAACAAGCATTATGGGATGTCATATACATATATATGGAAACATATGTTTTATGTGTATATTATTTGTACGTAGGTGACATGGATTCAAGTGATGGCCAAGAAGGGAGAGAAGATAATAGTAGTCCTTCGAAAAAGCAACAACAAAAGCGGAAGAGGGGGAAGACAAGCCTTACACTTGGTACAGGGAAAGGAAAAAAATCTACACACAAACTCAATTTTAATGTTAAAGGACAACCTGCACGGCCATCACGAGTATTGACATCTATAGATGTTGGGAAGATATGTCGTACTCATGTCCCAATTAATTGCAAAACTTGGAAACATATGCCAAAAAGTGTGAAGGATAAAATTCTTAAAGTGATGGAGGTATTTTGATTTTACATAATACTATTCATTTTATCATTTTTGTAATTGTCACATGCATATGTAGCTTAAATTTTCATAACTTCTCCCATTCTTATATGACGTGTAGGAGAACTATTATTGTAATCAATTTGAAGGATGGCAAAATAGGATTATGAGAAAAGTTGGTCTTCGATTTCGTGATTTCAAAAATAAATTGTATACTCAATATATTCTACCACATGTTAAATGTCACGCCCCAGATTTCCCAACACCGAGAAACAGTTAGTGATGGCCCATGCCTCGCACCCAGGAGGACATGGTGTTGGTGAATGGTCACCTAATAGGGCTCTCTCTAGGGTGCTGGCCAAAACCTACTATAATCTCACATATGACATGCACAAACCATACAAGGAAATACTCCATATAATAAAACTATATCACATGTTACACAGGGTGACCAACCCCAAAACACAGTGTTTCAAATAAATACATGAGTTTCAAGTTTAACAATTACAATGTCTCAAACAAAGCTGTAAATCAAACACACATGCTTCCACGACAGTGTAATTTCCTCTAATGCCTGCTAGGTCCTACAGAGGAAAACATCAAAGGTGGGTGAGAAAACCATAGCTCAGTAGGGGTTATGCGTCCCTAGACCAACCCAACATCTCCTCAATAAAATGCTCAGTGCAAATATGTGCATTGTAGTGAAAAAGAAATAATAATAGATAACACATAAGGATTCACAAGTGGTTCCCTCATTGGAACCTAAACATCTCATGTCCACTCTAGGACTGTCCCCTCACTGGGACCTCAATATCTCATGTCCATCCCATGGACTGTCCTCTCATTGGGACCTCAATATCTCCTGTCCATCCCATGGACTGTCCCCTCATTGGGACCTCAATATCTCATAACCAAGCACAAAAGAAAACACATACAAATATCTCGTGGAACATCTCTATTAAGGAACAACAATTCTCATGCTTGCACCCAAGTTCACAACACACCTCAATATAGCTCCACAATATCTTTCTTTCATATTTCTCAACACGGAACATATATACATATATACATATATACACATGCATATCTCAAAACCACACATCACAATACAATCTCTCAACAACCGTCATATTGAACAGTGACAACCATTGAAACGGATTCTAGGAAATAGAACCACCTACCTCAAATCCAAATGCGTTAGGGTTCTGATTTGAAGGATCTTCTGCGCTCCTTGCTCTACTCCGATAGGTGCCTCCTTCTTCCAAGAACGCAGAGGCAATGAACGCACCAACAATGGTCTCTCTCTCTCTCTCTCTCTCTCTCTCTCTCTCTCTCTCTCTCTCTGTGGTGGCGTCTGAAAAACCCAACCCTAAAAATCACCGAATATTAAAAATACGCTATCGCAGAGGCGACGTCGACCAAAAATAGGCAGGATCGACCACATCGACCGCCCTTTTCTCATGTTGACCAGACCCACATTGACCAAACTTCACATCACACAAGGTTGATCTACAGTTGGGTCGACCATACATCGACCCCGGGTCGACCATTTCTCGTATTGACCAATATACATGGAAAAACTCTCGGAAAATTGCTCTTGGTCGACCTCAACCACGTTGACCACACATCGACCCACGTCAAAAATCATCTCACATCAACCAAATCCTCTGGAAACTCCTCTTGTTCAGCATCGACCACTCGCTATGCCAGGTCGACCACGTCGACCACTATTCCACATCGACCAAGGCTCACCGACCAGCCCACACCCGAAAATTCAACTTAGTTTTCTCCAAAATAATCGGCTTCCCGGCACCGCCCCCGAGGCGCCGTGCCCTTAGACTCCCGCTAACCGTTTGGTCAAGAGTCCTTGCCTAAATGCACGAATGACTAACTCCTCCAATACCCAAACATAGTTCGTTACAACAAAGCACCTCACAACCACAATTTCTCAAGACTAGGGCATGGGTCCTCACATTAAAAGTCTTCAAAACATCTTGAAAGACCCACCTTGAGGTAGACTCTACCATTACCAAAGATCGGTGGATTAATTTGTTGCACGAGAGGACAAGTAAATCTTGGAGTGTAAGATCTTATTGCTCCAATCTATTAATTTGGGTGTTGTCTTTGCAAACAATTTTTAATATTGCAATCTTAAATTTGCAACAAGTGCGAAAACAAGCACAGGGTAATCGTGCAAAAAATATTTACAATCATAGAATTGCTCAAAAGGGATATGCAGGTTTGGAGGAAGAAATTGTAAGTAATAGATAATAAGAGATTACTTTTGTTGATTATTTTTATGTACTATGTTCATAATATTTTTCCTCTATTTTGGCTATTAGCAACAAGAGTGGAATACTGCAGAACCTATTGAGAGACATACATTGTGGAAGAAAGGAAGGCAAAATAAACCCTTCCACCCCTTAGCTAGAGCTTAATTTCAATAGGCATTTTATGTTGATTTCATGCAAAATTTTCCCAATTCCATATGTTAAATGTAAAGTATTTATTTTAGGACAAAATTGCAACTGAAGTTGAAAATGGGATTTTGACAGTTGAGGGGAGCAACGATGTATTGACACAAGCATTAGGAACGGATGAAAGCTATGGCCATGTACGGGGTGTTGGTGCCTTGGTCACACCGACACAATATTTCCATGCCCTTCGTCCTAAATTTACCTCATGTGAAACTGTTATTGCTGAGGTTTCCGATTTAAAGAAGTATATGCTTACCATAACTACACTTATCGGCCATCATGGGTTACAAGTACCACCTTTTCCTCAATCAAACTCTCATAAAGAGAAGATTGGTTCCAATAGTGCTAAGAATAGTGCTATTCACCTTGGGACAGAAGAGGTATATTTGTATATGTTTTTTCTCAAATTTATACAATTATTGGAATTGAATTTAAATGAGGTATGTATAATGTTGATTGCAAAACTTGATATAAATAGCATTTGTGATGTAGGAATGTGCCGGACATGGTGAGGGAGCAAACGAAGCGCCAACCCAGCACTCACCATTAACGCAAAGACCTATGGAAAGAAATAAAGAAAATGTTGGTGCTGATGATGTGCTTATCCAAACAAATTATGATCCATGGCCATCAGATGACATGGTAAAAGTATATTTTTGACACTTTCATGTAATGTTTATACAAAAGTAATTTAATATATATTTAAATGGCAGCCACATGCTTGACCTTGTCAATTGGCAAACCCAACAGTTCATAGAGTTGTAGCGCGTGGATATGTGTATGACTTGGGTGATGCCAACATCCTTCATGGTATACCACAAGGCGAGGGAAATGTCCATGTATCGGTCCTTGATATTATAAATGATGAGTGTGGAGATGAGCCTCTTCCTGTGCCAAATGCAGATGCTGAGAATCTTGGTGAAACGATTGGAGGATTTGTTTCATGGCCAAGGAAACTAGTTATTTTGAAGGATATGATGGTAATTTTAAATATCCTAATCTAAGAACACTTATTTTTTTTATAATTTGTAATAACACTTATTTTGTTTAATGAATAAGTAAAGGCAACCCCACGAGATGGGGTCCTTGAGCAATTGATTTTTCAATTCACACTACTTGTTGACAAAGCTACAAGTGAGGACCTTAAAGCTCCAGTTCTTGTCATGGTGGATGAAAATGCATTTCAAAGCAATGATCCTAATTCAAAACCAGTGGAGGAGATTCCAATTTTCAAAGATGAGTTATTACATCTAATTAATTTTGAGGAAATTGGATGTACTTTAATGAAGCTGTATATGTGGTAAGTGCAAGATGTGTTTATTTGTATCAGTGTAGTAATTTAGTGCAAGTTAAATTACAATTATGGTATTAATACAAATCTTTATGTTTATATGCTTGTGTTAGTGCTCTTTTCAATAAGGCAAAAGAGCTAGGAGTGGATAACTCAATTAGATTTGCAGAACTGGCAGGAGCAATTGGAAATTTTGGAAAGAACAATTCTGATATTTTATATTATAACATGGATGCAGCAAGCTCAAAAGAGGATTGCATTTTTCTTTACCCATATAACGTTCGGTAAGAATTGTAGTTAAGTGAATAATTTTATGTGATATCAATGGTATACTATATATGGGCTATTTCTAAATCATATATATTTACATCAATGCAGGTTTCATTGGGTGTTGGTTGTAGTTGATCCAAAGAAATGACATATGTGGAATTTTGATCCTTTAGCCAATTCTATTGATAAGAATCTTATAAAAGCTTTAAAATTGTACGTTTAATTTCAATTACTCTGTTATATTAAATTTTAATACATAAATTTTGTTAGTAATGATCTTTTTATATATGTAGTGCATTTAAAAGTTTAGATTACAGCTTCAAATTTAAATCAAGTAATACGTTTAAGAGAGCTACGGTAATAGTTTGTGGTTTTATTTTTTTATATCTTTTTATATATAACTCTTTCATTTATCATTGTATATGTATAACTCAAAAATTTTGTAACTTGTTTGTGTAGTGCCCAAGACAAATTAGGACAATAGAATGCCAGTATTATGTGTTGTGGTATATGAAGGATATTATAAAATCACATGGAACCCATCCTGCTTCATTGGTTAGTCACACTATAAACATTTTTAATTTTTAATCATATCAAAAAAATTTATTGATATATATATATATATATATATATATATATATATATATATATATATATAACTTGTAGTTTCACAGTACTGAACCATATAATACAATAATGATTGATGAAGTGCGGGCTGATCTCATTGTATTTATACGAGATCATATGTGATTGGAAAATCATTTTCGTAGAGATGCATTAAAATCACAGGTATTAAACATATAACTTTAGTCTTCTCATTCTTTTTCTATTTTGAATTGCAAGATAATTGGCTATGACTGGTCTGTGTTTAAATGTACTTGGCTATATTCTACAAGACTACTTTGTACTTCTAGCCATTATTACTTTAATGGCTACTTCTAGACAAATTGGGACAATAGAATGCAGGTACTATGTTTTAGTAAGCATATAACTTTAATCTTCTCATTTTTTTTATATTCTATGACTACGCGTATCATCAATATTTGACTTCTAGAATAAAACACATGCTAGATAGACACGTTGATGGTACAACTTAATTACATACTGAATTTTAGTTTTCAATGCTACTATGTGTTGCAGTATAGTGAACTATGTTGGAAATGTAGGATTTGATGAAGCTGCCAAAATATAGTCTGTAGGTCTCAAAGTAAGTCTAGAGGGGGGGGGGGGGGGTGAATAAACTTTCTTCGTGTGCGAAAGCTAGACTATTAGCTGGTTTTGGATTCCTCTACGGATGACTATGATGGAGATATTTATGGAGAAGACGAGAGTAGTATTGAGAATAGCGTGAGTGATGATGAACTATCAGACAAACACCGAGATAAGAGTAAACGCTCTTTTCTCAACAGATCTCAGTTGTGAAAGAGATGGTTTATGATAGATCGAAGTGTGGAAAACAAACAACACTGGAATCAAGACTTAATGAAAGTGCTAGATCTTTGATGAACAAGAGATTCGTGAATACTCAGACAGATTGCTCTTGTTCTTGACTCACACGGTGCATAGTACTTTTTCAATTTCTCTCTAAGTCCCTCTCTCTGGCCATACTACGTATTTGGCATGCAGTTGATCTTGGCCATTCATCCATGGATGGTTGTTGGCAGCAATTAATGTGTCATTAATGCGCTCAACTGCTCGGGACGGCGCCGACTTGCTGTACAAACCCTAGCTGACAATATCGCTAAGTGGTTGTGTTTAGGGTTGTAAGTTTGCCTCGGAGGTAGATGCCTCGTAGGTTCGGTGACTCGAAGATTTCAGTTAGAACCTGTTGAAAGTGGCGAAAGTTTGCTTCAGGCTTTACATTCTGCGAGTCTACGACTCATATCTTCGAGTCTCCGAGGCTAAAGTTCAGGTTGGATTAGTCTTTTGTGTCACTCTATTGACTGAAGTCTACGACTCTACGAGTCTACGACTCTTCGAATGGCGCTTAGAGTGACTTCTTCGAGTTCAGCTAATCTACCTGTTATTATAGCTACGAGTCTATGACTCTAGTTCTGCAGGTCTACGACCTTCGGGTCTCTCAGTTTACTATATTTGATTAAGTGGTCTGAAAATCTTCGACTCTATGAGTCTTCAACTTCGCTTTTCTTCCTTAGTCTTTCACAGAGGCTCATAAACTGAGTTCTTGTATAGCTACGACCCTTTAGCTACAACTCTTCGCCATCGATCTCCGAGTCTGGAAGTGTTGGCAATTTCTCTATAGTGATTGTGTCCCTTGAGTCTACGAGTCTACGACTCTACGACCCTTGAGTTATAGTTTCATTTGTTTGCCAGTCTTTATAGCATCGACTCTTCAACCTTCAACCTACGAGTCTACGAGTCCGGTTTTCTTTACACTGTTCAAAGGCTTCGACTCTGTGACCTTCGATCTACGAGTCTACGAGTCCTATTTTCTTAACAGTGTTCGAAGGTTTCGACCCTACGACTCTACGAGTCTTTGAGTCTAGTGACAATTGAAGTTCTGTTAATTGACGTAAGTATTTATGGGGACTCTATGAGTCTACGAGTCATTTAGCTTTGGTTAATGTTCTTAACACTTCTTCGACTCTACGAGTCTCCGAGCTTATTAACACTTACAGTAACACTATCTTTTCCGTACTATGACTCTACGACCTTTGACCCTGGATCTACGAGTTGCAATGTTCTGTCACTGTTTCGCCTTGAGTCTCCAGACTCTACGAGTCTACGAGTCTCTCGCCAATACGTCCTATGACAGTTTCACTTCTACGAATTTCGACCCTTCGACCCTACGATCTTCGGTTCTTCGAGTCTCCAGACTTAGTCTATATTTGGCAGCTTCATCAAATCCTATATTTCCAAAAATCTCCCCCTATTTAATGTAAGCTGACAGTGGGTGAATACATGAAGTCTGAGACTACGACTTTGATGGGCAATTTTAGATTGATTAGAAGATGTCTTTGCATATAAAGAATTTGGAGGAGATCAAAATTACCAAAAAAAACACACACTCCTCTCCCCCGTAGGCATGAAGGCTGCATTGGCTGGCTCCTGCAAAGATAACTCCCCCTACGAGCTTGCTCCCCCTGAGAAACACTCCCCCTTTCTGGGGTGAGGAACAAGCACCAGAACACAAAACCGAATGGGAGCAATGGAATAAAGCACAAAATAGCAGGCAGCATAGCAAAGACATACAAAAAAGATAACTGACAAAAAGTAAGTACACAGAAAAGTGAAAAGCAAGAAAGGCAATGTACAAGGAATTAGAGTGCATGACAGTTATGGATTAAATGCAGTGTACAAGACACTCTGTATGAATAGAAAAATAGCAGCTTGCTCGCGCAGGAGTTGAGCAGGAGTCAAGTGTAACGAGGCCGCTCGACTGCTCACATGTAACGACCCATGAGTGGGTGTTAGTCCCACATTGCTTGGTGAGGAGAACAAAGTCCGCCTTATAGGAGGGGATGGATACCTCACCTCACAGGGACGCGTTTTGGGCGAGGCCCAAAGACAAAACCGTGCGGAGCAGGCCATGAGGGCGAGGCCCAAGACTGGTTGGCCAAAGCGGACAAAATTCTTGTGACGGGTATGGGCTAGGCTATCTCGGAGATGTAATGACCCGTGTGTAAACTGTGTGTAAGAAGTTAACCACAAACACCTTGGAGGTTAGTGCACAAGTTTGAGGTAAGAGATGAGCCCAAGAGGGGACTTTTGGGAGGTGCATGTGACAAGTGGTAACGTACCTTTATGCCCTAGGAAGATGCTATGCATATACAGGCGCTTTTAGGCTGTTTTGCCAGGTTTTGGAGAGCTATTTTGACCTAGTAGATGGCCTCAAACAATTGGCGTGTAAGAACAAAAGTTTCTTAGAATGAGGTCCTCTATCTACCACAGAAATTTCAGAGCATTTGGAGCTGCACGTGAATTCACCCATTTCACGTGCAAGCATATTTTTGCTTCTTAGGCCTCTACAAGATGCAAGGAGGCTTGTGGTGAAGTTTGAGTGCATTTGGAGCTGCACGCCAATTGGGGAATTGGCGTTCAAATTGGCGTGCACGCATGTTTTTGCATGGTTGCCTTGGTTTTGTCATTCTAATCATCTTTTCCCAAAGGACCATGTTGGAATTGTGAATATTTTGGTGTGTATGGATGTGGGAAGGTCATAGCTTGTTCCATCAAAACTACGTCGTTTTGATCTTTGGGATTCACTTAATCAAAACTACGTCGTTTTGATGTTGTGTTGTCTATATAAGGAGGAGAAGCCCCTCTGTTTTAGGGTTAGGGTTTGTTGCTCCACCGGCCGTCGTAGAGAGAGAGAGGGAAGGAGAGCTTCTGGTGGCTGCCGGAACATCTTGCGTGGGTGGTCGGAGTCTTGCGTGGAAGCGGGAGCAGGAGAACACACAAGGTAGGGGTTCTGTTCTTCCTAAATCCTCCTCTGTCCTAGGGTACTAGGGCGATTATGGAGTTAAACCTGTTTTATATATATATGTAATCCATATAGGTGTGATCTCCTATATGGTTGTTGGCCTTCGATGGCGATTTTGGTGTGTTTCCGGTGTTAGTGTGACGCATGAAAAGTGTTCGATAAAATGCCTGTGTGACATGCTTGCTACATGTTTGAGAAAATGCCTGTAGCGGGCCGGGTTCATGAACCTTGTGAATTTATGTACACCAATTGTTTGGTTTTATACCCGTGAGGCTTTTCATGCTAAGTGTTTGATGTTATGTCCGTGTGACTAAGTGTGGCTACGTGTCTTTGTGTTCTTGGAACCCGGTGGCTGTGGAAGCCCGAGACCGTTCTTGGAACCCGGTGGCTGTGGAAGCCCGGGACTGTTCTTGGAACCCGGTGGTCGTCGAGGCCGGGAGTGTTTATGTACCAGCCTGTGTATGATTGTATTTGCTACTATAGCCTTGTAATTATATCTGGTGGAATAATTGTATCACGACACAAGCACTTGTACACAAGGCATGTAGATATTAGGTGCATGGGATGGGTTGGGGAGACATGATCCCCTCGAGCTGTGGTTGCTCACCCCTCCTACCATGTTGTTTTCTTTACAGGAACCTACAGGCGTTAGGTGGGAACACCAAGGTGGAAGTCCTGCTTGTGGCTTGCTTATTATTATTTCGAGTTATGCTGCTTTTCTTTATGTAGCTTTGTAACCCCAGTGGGGAGATATTGTAATGTGGAGTTCAATGTAATAAAAGTGTGTTTTGGGACGTATTTGCTATGTTTGGACTCAATAAATATAAGATTGTTCTCTGAATATAAAGTGTGAGGTGTATGTTGTATTCTAACCCCTCTATCCAACTTGGGTAAAGGGAGGGTCACGTTCCGGTCTCCTCGGGTTGGAAATCCGGGGCATGACAATATGGTATCAGAGCATGGTCTAGTTGGCCTAGGGTAGTGGGCGGACCTGGTTATCCTAAGTCCTTTGGAGGAGCCTGGAGGGACATGCCTGATCAACATGGTCCTCTTTGAGCCTCCAAGGTGTACTTAGGGTAGTCCAGTCTTGTGGTAGGATTTGCATACATTGGCATTAGGGCACTAGTTGCATTTGCTGTGAATGTATGCTAAACTGTGGATAAGATCATATGATTAAGTGAAATGTGCAACTATGATTTGTTTGGCAATGTGTACTCAACTGTGCAATGTGATTGATGCAATGTATGTGTGTAATGTCATGTGATAGTGGAATTGATCAGTGGGGTAGAGGTAGTGACGCGATAGATTATAAAATTGTTTTGACGTTGTGCTTCTTACTTTGTGTAGTAAGAATGCCGCCGAGGAGAGTGACACGTGTGTCCGGGGCAGTGGCTGATGAGTCATCTGCCCATGAGGGTCCGGGTGCGGGACCGTCCGTTGGAGGGCATGTGTTATTACTGGCACAGCTACAAGAAGGCATCCGGCTGGAGGTACGAGAGCTACGGGAGGGACTCCGGCAGGACGTTCGGGAGGAGGTGCGCCGTGAGATGGCAGCACAGCAGGTGGTGCCACCACCACCACCACCAGTAGGAGAGCTGCCTCGTGAGCATGAGAGTTCGCTGGGTGGTGTACCGATTCGTGCAGAGGATGACGTGGTGACACGGTTTCGAAAGGAACAACCTCCGCGATTCAAGGGGGAAGGTGATCCTGTGGTAGCTGAGCAGTGGTTGAGGCAGATCGAGCATGTGTTCTCCTTTCTCCTGCCCCGGGAAGAGGATAAGGTGAGACTGGCCATTCGGCAGCTGGAAGGGGATGCTCTGGAGTGGTGGTTGAGTGTCGCGGGGAGCCGTACGGTGCAGTTCATGCTTTGGGAGGAGTTTCTACAGCTCTTCCATGATGAGTTCTTCCCGGAATCTTTGAGATGGCAGAAGAGAGAGGAATTTGGCAGCCTGAAGCAAGGATCAAAGACGGTGCCCGAGTATGAGCGGGAGTTTCGGAGCCTGAGTAGGTTTGCCCCCGAGACAGTGGCAAAGGAGGACCTGAAGGCCCACAAGTTTACTCTGGGTCTTAGGCCAACCCTTAGGCAGAGGGTGGCGATTCTACGTTTGAGGACCTATGTTGAGGTTTTTGAGACAGCACGTATAGCTGAGAGGGAGCTGGAGGATGGGAGGCAGGTCCATCAGGGTCGCCAGTTGCAAGGTGGGTCTGAACGCGATTCGGGGTCCAAGAGGCCTAAGACTGAGGAGAGAGATAGCAGTTCCTTCCCCAGCAGGGGACAGACATTGGTGAACCCAGGGAGGTCTAGCTTTGGCGGTGGCAGACAGGGCGGTCCAGCAGGAGGTCTCCCTAGCGGTTGTCACTGCTGTGGGGAGCAAGGCCACTTGAGGAAGGAGTGTCCAAAGAGGGACTGGAAATGCCATAGTTGTGGACAAGAGGGCCATCTGAGCCGGGTTTGCCGGAGTGGCAACAGGGGAGTTGGAGGCATGACATCCAGCACAAGGAGTGATGCCAGTTTCCGTGCACCAGCAGAGAGACCAGCTCGTCAGTGGCCGGCTAGTCAGGCAGGATCGAATCAGACCCGACCCCAGGGGAGGCCGGAGCGGCAGCAGACTGAAGCTGGAGGCAGCCTTGGCGGGAAGCGCCCAGTGAGTGAGCCGACCAGTGGCACGGGCCAAGGGAGGGTGTTTGCGCTGGAGGCGACGTACCCAGGAGGAGGCTGAGCTACCACCCCCACCAGCTGAGGGTGGAGCAGGACCATCGGTGGTTAGAGGTACCCTTTTGATCTCCCGTACATTAGCTTCTGTTCTTTTCGATACGGGTGCATCGTGTTCGTTTGTTGCTGAGCTTGTGATAGATAGCTTGGGGTTAGCTTGTGTGGAGGCAGCGAAGCCCCTAGTTGTTGAGTCTCCAGTGGGGGGTATGATTGAAGTGTGGCGTGTTTGTCATGACGGTGTGTTAACCATAGGAGAGGTGGAGCTGAGTTTTGACTTGCATGTAATGCCTTTGAGGACGTTTGACCTGATCTTGGGTATGGATTGGCTTATGGCTTTCTAGGCCAAGATAGACTGTTATCGGCGGCGGGTATCCTTCTTAACACCTGCAGGGACCTCTTGCACCCTGCAGGGGGAGTGGGACTGTGAGGCGAGTCGGGCCGGGCCAGTGTTGGACCAGTGGGGTGCCATTACCCACAGGTTGGCAGCCCCGACCTTTGCCGAGGAGGGGAAGGTGGAAAAGAGGGTGTGGCCCGCTGTTGTGGACCAATTTCAGGATGTTTTTCCTGAAAAGTTGAGGAGTTTGCCACCCAAGAGGAGTGTGGAGTTCACCATTGAGTTGGTGCCGGGGACGGGTCCGATTTCCCAAGTAGCGTATCGTATGGGGCCAGCTGAGTTGAGGGAGCTTCAGAGGCAAATTGAGGAGCTGGTGGGCCAGGGGTATATCAGACCGAGTACCTCACCTTGGGGTGCTCCGGTGCTCTTTGCAAAGAAGGCATATGGCACACTACGCCTCTACATAGATTACAGGAAGTTGAATCTGGTGACTGTGAAGAACAAGTATCCGTTGCCTCGGATAGATGACCTGTTTGACCAGTTGAGCGGAGCCCAGTGGTTTTCCAAAATAGATTTACGGTCGGGGTATCATCAGTTGAGGGTTAGGGAGGAAGACATCCCTAAGACGGCCTTTCGGTGCAGGTATGGGCACTACGAGTGGATAGTGATGCCTTTTGGGCTGACTAATGCGCCGGCAGTGTTTATGCATTTGATGAACCAAGTCTTTGCCCCATACTTAGACTCGTTCGTGGTGGTGTTTATAGACGATATCTTGGTATATTCCAAGACCGAGAGGGAGCATGTGGAGCATTTGGCAACAGTGTTGCAAACCTTAAGGGATCAGCGGTTGTTTCCTAAGTTTAGCAAATGCAAGTTTTGGATGCAGGAGGTCCATTTCCTTGGCCACGTAGTATCCGCTGAAGGGGTTAGAGTGGACCCAGCCAAGATTGAGGCGGTATCATCATGGGAGAGGCCAACCAATGTTTTCGAGATTCGTAGCTTTCTTGGCTTGGCAGGCTACTACCGTCATTTTGTAGAGGGATTCTCCCGTTTGGCAGCTCCTATGACGGCGTTGACTCGGAAGGGAGTGAAGTTTGAGTGGACTGATAAGTGTCAGAAGGCGTTTGAGACTCTCAAAACCCGTTTGACCACGGCACCGGTGTTGAGGTTACCTCGGGAGGATATCCCATATGAGGTGTATTGTGATGCATCCAGGGTTGGTTTGGGGTGTGTGCTTATGCAGGAGCACAGTGTGGTAGCTTATGGGTCGAGGCAACTGAAGCCTCATGAGCAGAATTATCCTACTCATGATTTGGAGTTGGCGGCTGTCATCTTCGCCCTGAAGAGTTGGCAGCACTACCTCTTGGGGGAAAAGTTTGTAGTGTTCTCAGATCACAAGAGCCTTCAGTATATCTTTACTCAGAAGGACTTGAATTTGAGGCAAAGGAGATGGGTGGAGTATTTGCAGACCTTTGACTTTACTCTTGCCTATACCCTGGGCAAGGGTAATGTTGTAGCTGACGCGTTGAGCAGGAAAGGGAAAGCTGAGGTGGCCGTGAGAGAGTGGAAGCTGATGGAGCAGTTGGCAATGTTGCGGCTGCAACCTCGTGATGGTGGGACAGTCCTGAGTCCTTTGGTGGTTGTGCCTGAGTTGTACCAGCGCGTCCGGGAGGAACAGCTGGGTGACATCGAGTGTGAGGTTCTCCGTGCCCGTATTGAGGCTGGGGAGCTATCTGAGGACTGGACAGAGGGTCCTGAGCATGAGTTGTCGTTTCAGGGACGGTTGGTAGTGGCTATTTCCCTCAGGGATGAGGTGATGAGGGAGTTTCACCAGTCTAGAGTTGCTGTGCATCCAGGGGGTACGAAGATGTACCATGTGCTTTGGACACATTTTTGGTGGCCTGGGATGAAACGCGATGTTGCTGCTTTTGTTTCGCGGTGCCTCACGTGTCAGCAGGTGAAGGCTGAGCATCAGCGGCCGGCGGGCATGTTACAGCCCTTGCCCATAGCGGAGTGGAAGTGGGACCACATAGCGATGGACTTTGTGACTGGTCTTCCACCCACCACTGGGAGGAAGGATATGATTTGGGTGATTGTGGATCGACTCACAAAGTCGGCCCATTTCCTGGTTGTTCGCGAGCGGGACTCTATTGGGACCTTGAGTCAGCTATACATGAACGAGATTGTGAGACTGCATGGAGTACCATCATCGGTTGTCTCTGACCGGGATTCGAGGTTCACTTCCCGTTTTTGGGCAGGTTTGCAGGAGGCTATGGGGACCAAGCTTCACTTGAGTACAGCCTTTCACCCTGAGACTGACGGCCAGACAGAGAGGACGAATCAGACTTTGGAGGACATGTTATGGGCCTGTGTGTTAGATTTTGGGGGTTCGTGGGTGACTCACCTTCCTTTGGTGGAGTTTGCCTACAACAACAGTTATCAGGCATCCATTGGGATGGCTCCTTTTGAGGCGTTGTATGGGCGGCCGTGTCGGTCACCTTTGTGTTGGACCGAGGTGGGGGAGACAGCTCTCTTGGGGCCACAGTTGGTTCAAGAGGCTACTGAGAAGGTCAAGTTGATTCGTCAGCGTTTGTTATCAACTCAGAGTCGGCAGAAATCTTATGCGGATCAGCGGCGGCGACCTTTGGAGTTTTCTGTTGGTGATCATGTGTTCCTTCGTGTCTCTCCACGTCGTGGACATCGACGGTTTGGGCGAGGTTCCAAGCTATCTCCGCGGTTTATTGTGTGGGGCCTGTGGCCTACCGATTAGCGTTACCACCGCGGCTGAGTCGAGTGCACAACGTGTTTCACGTGTCCCAGTTGCGGAAGTATCACCCTGACCCCACTCATGTGATCGATTGGGGGACATTAGACATTGAGGATGACATGTCCGTTGTTGAGGCCCCTATCCGTATCCTCGATCGGCGAGAGAAGCTTTTGCGTGGTCGTGCTATTCCTTTGGTTCGCGCGTGGCAGCACCGTGGCTTTGAGGAGGAGACATGGGAACGTGAGTCCGTGATGCGTGAGCAGCACCCAGACTTGTTCGAGGACGAACAATCTTAAGCGTGGGAGGTGGCTGTTGGCCAAGGGATAGTGATGTGTTTTCTTGTATTAGTTGTGTACGATTTGGTGTATTTGTATTGTCTTTTAGACATGTGTTCTTAGTTGTGCCATGCGGATATGTGTTATATGCATTATTGTGGTTATGGATTATGGTGGTACCTTGTTATGTGCTGTTATGTGCTGTGTGCGGTGTATGACCCATTTGGGTGTTGTGGCTTGCCGGGTGGCAAATGGGTAGCTTGTGTTTGTTTTCCTCGTATGTCATTTCTTTTCGAGGACGAAAAGTCTTAAGGGGGGAGAGGATGTAATGACCCGTGTGTAAAGCGTGTGTGTAAGAAGTTAACCACAAACACCTTGGAGGTTAGTGCACAAGTTTGAGGTAAGAGATGAGCCCAAGAGGGGACTTTTGGGAGGTGCATGTGACAAGTGGTAACGTACCTTTATGCCCTAGGAAGATGCTTATGCATATACAGGCGCTTTTAAGTCGTTTTGCCAGGTTTTGGAGAGCTATTTTGACCTAGTAGATGGCCTCAAACAATTGGCGTGCAAGAACAAAAGTTTCTTAGAATGAGGTCCTCTATCTACCACAGAAATTTCAGAGCATTTGGAGCTGCACGTGAATTCACCCATTTCACGTGCAAGCATATTTTTGCTTCTTAGGCCTCTACAAGATGCAAGGAGGCTTGTGGTGAAGTTTAAGTGCATTTGGAGCTGCACGCCAATTGGGGAATTGGCGTTCAAATTGGCGTGCACGCATGTTTTTGCATGGTTGCCTTGGTTTTGTCATTCTAATCATCTTTTCCCAAAGGACCATGTTGGAATTGTGAATATTTTGGTGTGTATGGATGTGGGAAGGTCATAGCTTGTTCCATCAAAACTACGTCGTTTTGATGCTGGGATTCACTTAATCAAAACTACGTCGTTTTGATGTTGTGTTGTCTATATAAGGAGGAGAAGCCCCTCTTTTTAGGGTTAGGGTTTGTTGCTCCACCAGCCGTCGCAGAGAGAAAGAGAGAGGGAAGGAGAGCTTCTGGTGGCTGCCGGAACATCTTGCGTGGGTGGTCGGAGTCTTGCGTGGAAGCGGGAGCAGGAGAACACACAAGGTAGGGGTTCTGTTCTTCCTAAATCCTCCTCTGTCCTAGGGTACTAGGGCAGATTATGGAGTTAAACCTGTTTATATATATATATATGTAATCCATATAGGTGTGATCTCCTATATGGATGTTGGCCTTCGATGGCGATTTTGGTGTGTTTCTGGTGTTAGTGTGACGCATGAAAAGTGTTCGATAAAATGCATGTGTGACATGCTTGCTACATGTTTGAGAAAATGCCTGTGCGGCTGGGTTCATGAGCCTGTGAATTTATGTACACCAATTATTTGGTTTTATACCTATGAGGCTTTTCATGCTAAGTGTTTGATGTTATGCCTGTGTGACTAAGTGTGGCTACGTGTGCTGTGTTCTTGGAACCCGGTGGCTGTGGAAGCCCGGGACTGTTCTTGGAACCCGGTGGCTGTGGAAGCCCGGGACTGTTCTTGGAACCCGGTGGTTGTGGAAGCCTGGGACTGTTCTTGGAACCCGGTGGCTGTGGAAGCCCGGGAGTGTTTATGTACCAGCCTGTGTATGATTGTATTTGCTGCTATAGCCTGTAATTATATCTGGTGGAATAATTGTATCATGACACAGCACTTGTACACAAGGCATGTAGATATTAGGTGCATGGATTGGGTTGGGGAGACATGATCCCTACTGAGCTGTGGTTGCTCATCCCTCCTACCATGTTGTTTTCTTTACACGAACCTACAGGCGTTAGGTGGGAACACCAAGGTGGAAGTCCTGCTTGTGGCTTGCTTATTATTATTTCGAGTTATGCTGCTTTTCTTTATGTAGCTTTGTAACCCCAGTGGGGAGATATTGTAATGTGGAGTTCAATGTAATAAAAGTGTGTTTTGGGACGTATTTGCTATGTTTGGACTCAATAAATATAAGATTGTTCTCTGAATATAAAGTGTGAGGTGTATGTTGTATTCTAACCCCTCTATCCAACTTAGGTAAAGGGAGGGTCACGTTCCGGTCTCCTCGGGTTGGAAATCCGGGGCGTGACATCACACGGTCAAATTCAGGCACGAGAGCTGGGAACCCGTTCGTAGTCAGGATGTGGATGTAATGGCAAACATAGAAGCTGCAACTATGAGCATCATCCTTAGCAGGAACGCCTTGCTTGACTCGCGTAATTTCCATCGGTTTGGAGAGATGATAACCACCACACCCATGCAAGTATCCCTACATGACACGGGTGAGAGTGCGATTGAATTCACGCAGTTGTTCACGCCGATGGAGTAGTAAGGTACTAGGTTTGGAGTCGAAGATGACGATCCGTTGGTTCTTGAAATCAATGTCGAGAAGAAACCAGTGCGGGGAGGTGCACAAGTAGGGAATAAGCACATGATCTACCTCATTCCAGGGACGGAAGGAGTTTGCATATCGGTAACCCTGTATAATCTCGATCATTGCTGAATCCTCGAGCAGCTGAGCCTGCATGATCGGCAAACAGAGTTCCACCCTGGTATCTCTGTGAATGTGGAGTGGTAGCTTCTCAAGAAAGGACTTCTGGGCGAAGATGAACTAAGTTATCTCAATGTTATCCATTTCTTCACCGTTATGGAGTAGTCGACACAGATCAGGTCCGGTGAAGAAGGCTTCATAGCCGCAGGTCCTCGTAGTGGTATCCCCAGCAATGTAGGTGTTGAATGCAGCCAGTTCAGCTGAGGTGCCTCCAGTAGTTACAATGCAAGGTGGGGCTAGATGTGGGTCAGTAGTGGTAGCGGTTGGTTTGACAGGTGAAGCAGGCATAGTGTACTCAGCCGTACTTGGATGGGAAGTTGAGGGGCCTGGCTGAGTGGAAGAGGATGGTTGGCAGGGAGTAGAAGGTTGCTTCTTCATGCGGGTTGCAATGGGAACATCATCATCATCATCAGAATATGAGATGATAGTGGTTCTGTGTGCACGCTTTCTCCCTCGCATGTAAGTAGCAGTAGGTTGAGAGTGACTCGGAGATGGTATGGCCGGCTGTGGAGTATCAACTGGTTCAGGTACAGGTTGGTCGGATGCCTGTGGGAGTGTGTTTTTGACAGTTAGAGATATTTCACCACTGGTAAGACAGTGACATTCGGACAGAATAGCTCCCAAAGTTGTACTGAGTCCTTTATATTGTCTTTGGTAAGCTCCCTTGACGTCTTCACAGTGCTCCTCCAGATGTCTAAATCCATCTGTGGCTGTACTTGTGAGTGATGTCACTTCTTGCTGCACCTTATCGAGGATACGGTCTGATGATTCAACTTGCATTCGTACCTCTTCCATGCTAGACTCCATAGTAGCCAGTCGTTCTTCAAAGGCTTGAGAAACTGATGTCTCACAAACTTGTGGGACAGATCCTCCATTGGAGTCACTGGCTGCAGCACCAGGAGTTTCTTCTTCTTCTTCTGCTTCTTCTTCTATAACAATGCCCACCACCTCAGCATCATGTGGAGTAGATGCGACAGGTGAGTCCATCATGATAGGAGATGGGGCAACCACCGATACGGCTTCCACTGGGTCTCTTCTTACATGACCCTGTTCGACTAACCAATGAATCAGATGGTCTCTATCTACCATTTGTTTTCCAAAGACGATCCATGCCTTTCGTAAATCATTGGGGGTCATATGAGCCTTGGCATACTCCATGTAAAAATCTTCTAGCTCAGATTCCCCAAGGGGTGCTCAACAGTATAGGTGTAGTACCCCTATCCTCTAGGGTTTCCTGTGCTGGTTTCTGCCCTCCAACTGCAGGTTCTCTTACTTCTGCAGTATCCTTGGGCAGCTCGATAGTAGGGGTCTCCTCAGGTGTAGAGTCTGTGGGGAGATGAGTTCTAGCAATGTTCTCCACCACTTCAGTTATATGTACTGTTTCGGCGGATGCAGAGGAGCCCCTAGAAGTCTGTGAGACACGAACGGGTTGTCATGGTATGCGAGCTGGGGCTTGTACAGAGCTGGATGTGTCTCCTGCACGACTTCTTGCACCTGACTCAGTCCTCCTCATTGACTTGATCTCCAGCCGACCATCCTCATAAATACTTTTGAATATGTATTTGGTCGGCAGTGGCACTGAGGGCCTGTTGCAAAATACGTTAGGGTGCAGAAACTTAAGGACTTTGGTGAGAAGAAGTCCAAAGTGTCCCTTCTTGCTCTTGATCATGGAGTGTATCTGTGTTCCCTAGTCTACTCATCTTCCCTGTAGAACACTGCACATGATTTTCATCTGCTCATGACTTGCAGAGTCATGAGCCGTCTTTTTACACAGCACGCACTGTTCGGTAACTATGAGAGTTGCCAGTGCCTGACCGGAGAAACCCATCTTCAGGGCTCCCCGACCTTGCTTTCCGGGATTAGAGTACCCAAGAAAAGACTTACACTCCTCTCTGGAAAGACTAGGAAGAGGATCAAAGGTACCTTTTGGGAGTGGAAGTGCATCTTGGATTGTTTCGGCAGAGATATGAATCTCCACTCCGTGTACAGCTCCCATAAGGTCGTCTCCAGAGAGTACCATGGTCTCGTAAAATTCCACGACATCTTCTATCAGCCAGTCTTGCATCCCTGAGCAGACTGATGCAATACCGGTTTCATCGAGGCAATTTTTGAATTCGTCCAGCCAGCTGACTTTGGCGTCGCCTATGGCTTCCCAGTCTACGATGAATCCCGGGATGATGTTACGTAGGTTGTCGGCCATCGATGAGCTTGGTCCTGCCATTGAGCTTGTAGAGAAAGAGAGAGAAAGAGACACTCGTAGAGAGAGATTATAAGGTTCGAAGGTGGTCAGGGGAGAGAGAAAGAGAGAAAGAGAGAAAGAGACAGAGTCGAAGAGAGAGAGAGAGAGAGTTCTAGGGTTAGGGTTCGAGTGTGAAAACGATGAACATACCTTTGAGCTCCGTCTCTATCAGTGACTTATATATTAGTTGACAAGTGTATCGTAGAAGTCACTCACTCTGTCGGATCGTCCTCATGGTCCACGTTCTTTTCTCTGACCCGCCCTTTTTGTCATCCGGATTTACCCGTTGGAATATTCAAGCAATGAGTCCATGTCATCTCTTAAGTCAGTATAGCTTCCATTTTAAGTGCACAGTGATGTGCTGACGTGTCTACGAGGCTTGAATAGTAAGTGACAGAGTTCATCTCGCTTCGATCCTTTGGACAGCAACTTCTACGAAGCTGGATGCTTTGAGGCTACGACCCTCAAAGCTTCGAAGCAGCAGTCTTCGATCCCACAGTTCTTCGATGCAGTTGCTTCAACTGCAAATTCAGCGGGCGGTGGATTTCCCTGGACTTTTTCCACACTCAACAACACACATGAGAAGCATATGATTATTCGCATAATATTAATCACGATAAACAGTGTTATTGGTGGAATTTAAATTTCATATTCGGAACTTGATTTCTTTCATCCCTAATACCTGGTTTACATGTATGGCTACTGCATTACTACCATTCAACTCTCCATTTACCTTAGAAATGATTAAGTACTTCGTCACACTACATCTTGTGCGTGAAAAATGACCACGATGTTGACATAGCAACCAGTAAACAATGAGTTATCAATTGTAACAACCCAGTCATGAATTCTGAGTCTCCTCACATATATAGCAAAACTCACTCAGCGGAGGCCTCACCCTCTCACTCTCGGATCAGCATGTGAGTTTGATTCAGGAACTAGAATTACACTATTTGGTAAGCTCATGGTCAACCGAATCTTACCACAACCCTAATCCAACAATGATTTTCAGTTCAGCATAGATGACTTGAGAGACAAGATGGCCCTATTGGGGATAAAAACACACACTCTATCATTGAGAGACAAGATGCTCCTGCTCCCAAACCAAGCACACAAACAATAATTAAATAACAACCACAACCCAGTTCATTACATTTAAAAGGGCTCAAAGTTCAATACAACTCAATGGGGAAAGTTCCCATTTAAACCAGAATATACTGTTTACAAATAATCTCACACATAAAATAGAAATCCATAACAAAATAATGAAAACTAACATAGTCTTCAGCCTCAGTGGCCTATCCTCCACCCCTTTCACCTACCGCCTGCCAAATCCTGCAAAAGAACAATTTATGGGAAGGGTGAGCAAACCATAGCTCAGTAGGGATCCAGTCTCCCCAGACCCATCCCACTCAACAGTATGCATGACAAGTGTATGCTTGTGCTCGTGTCGTGCTTAAAGCTAAAGCAGCAAACATCACCCAGTAACACACCTTTTACCTGAACCCAGACTGGAGGGCAGAGGACACCCCGCCACCATGGCGACATGACATACCACATCCAAGCGAATGTTGCATGGACACCAATGCAACATTTTCCACCGGAGTCAGGTATGGTCAACTACCTCCTCGGGCGCCATACCTACCCTCAGGAATGGGTGTAGACTTAGCCCACCGTCGTGAGTGCTACACCGAGACTCAGGACCGCAGTCCTGGCCAAATCTCAAGGGGGTCCAGCTATCATGCCTGGCCCATAACTCAGCTCAATCCCGTCACATTTGGGTGATCAATCTCAAACAACAATATAACCAGCTACAAAAGTACGGCTTAGTAACACAACTCAACTAAATGCAAAACCGCAGTGTTGCTCAACAGAGTATATCACAAACAAGGTTCACACGGCCGACATGGTCGATTACAAACAACAACTACTAGCCTCACAGGCTTAAAACCAAACACGCAACACACAACAGTCACACAAAAATATTATCAAACACGTAGTGAGCGTAGCCACACAAACATTTTATCAAACACCTAGTGGACATGGACAACCCAACGATTTCCAGTCCACTCCCAAGCATCAAATCAACCAATATGCCATTGAAGGCCAACATCCATATAGGAGATCACACCTATATGGATTTACATATATATATATATATATATAAGCATATATAGGACAGATACCCTAGGACAGAGAAAAACTGAGAAGAACGGAGTCCCTACCTTGCAAACGTCCTCTGCTCTAGCCTCTACGATACACCGACCACCCACGCGAACCTCTACGGCCAAGATCCGAAGGTCCCCCCTCCCTCACTCTCTCTCTCTCGGCGGCCGCAACAAACAAACAGAAACCCTAAACCCTAAATCTAAGCCTCAACACCATTATATAGACACCACATACATCAAAACGACGTAGTTTTGATTTAGTGAAACCCAGGATCAAAACGACGTAGTTTTGATCACACAAACTACCACCTTCCCGCTTCCATACAAGGCAAAATACTCATAATTTCAACATGGTCCTTTAGGGAAAAATCATTAAAATGACAAAACCAAGGTAACCATGCAAAAATAAGTCTGCACGCCAATTTGCATGCCAATTCCCCAATTGGCGTGCAGCTCCAAATGCACTCAAACTTTACCCCAAACCTCCTTGCATCTTGTAGAGGCCTGAGAAGCAAAAATATGCTTGCACGTGAAATGGGTGAATTCAAGTGCAGCTCCAAATGCTCTGAAATTTCTGTGGTAGGTAGAGGACCTCATTCTAAGCAACTTTTGTTCTTGCACGCCAATTGTTTGAGGCCATCTACTAGGTCCAAAATCTAGAAAGTTCCCATTCAGAAGACAAGACTGTGACTAACTCAAAACACGGGTCCTTACATCCGCGCACGAAGAAAGTCTATTCACCCCCCCCTCTAGACGCACTTTGGGAGCTACAATTGGTATCAGAGCAGTTCTACAACTCTGTAGAGATCCTTAATGGCCGACATGGATTCCAGTAGTGCAGCTCCAGCTCCCGAGCAAGCTCCAGTTCCTGTTGAGGAACTTGAAGCCAGTCGTGTTCCAGTGGAAGGAGCGACTGGAGACCAGGAGCAGGAAGAACCGAGTACCAGCAGCAATAAGAAAGAACAAGAAGACTTCTATGATGTTTTGCCTGGCTCATCCTCCCAAGTACCTATGTGCACACCTGTGCGCTTTTCCAAATGGAAAGCAAGAATGAGAGCAAACCTAGACATGCTCGACACCTATATCTGGGAAACAATAAAGAACGGACCTTTCACCCTAAAGAGTATGCAGAGAGGTCGGCTAATGACAAAAGACCCAGATAGTTGGTCTAAGGTGGAGCAGAGGAAAGTAAAGCTCGACTTCAAAGAAAAAGCCATACTTTTCTCTACACTCAATGATGACATGTTTACGGATGTGCAAGATCTTGAGACTGCTAAAGAGGTATGGGACAAGCTCTGTCTCATCTACGAAGGAGATGAGCAAATACAGGACAACAAGATCTCCATGCTCAAACAAGAGTATGAAGCCTTCAGATATGAACCGAAGGAGTCATTGGACAGTATCTACAAATGGTTCACAGGTCTGATTCAATGGATGAAGACTTACAACGTTGAGATCTCTCAGAAGGACAAAAATGACAAATTTATGAGATCTCTACCCTTGAGACTACTGATAAAGACATCAGCCATCCGTCAGCTGAAGGAATGGAAGACTTGTGCCTTAGAAGCATTATATGGGGACCTCAAGACGTTTGAAATGCAAAAAGAAGAGCTTGAGGCATTTGAGAACTCTTCCAAGAAAAAGGAGAAGTCTGTTCCCTTTAAGGCTGCTGCTGAACCACGGGAACTATCTTCAGAAGAGGAAGATGATGAAGCTGATGAACTTGGCTCAGATAGTGCCTCAGATGAAGAAGTGGCATTTTTGATTAAGAAACTGCTGAAGAGAAGGGGGAACTACAGAAGGAAAGCAAGGCAGTCTTCCTCATCTTTCTCTATGGGAAAAGATAAGGACAAGTTGCAATGTTATCACTGCAACAAGCCCGGCCACTTCGCTGCTGACTGTTATAAGCTGAAGAGGGAGAAAAAGGAGGCAGCTGAACAGAAGAAGAAGACCAAAGGCTCCTCAAGCAGAAAGGATGACAAGAGGAAGAAGGCTCTTGTCACCAACAAGTTTAACAGTGAAACTGAGGAGGAAGAGGAATCTTCTGACGATGAGAAGAAAGAGAAAGGTCTAATCTGCTTCATGGCTGACCATTCTCCTCCCCTCAAGGTAAGAACTTATGAACAGCTCTACATTGAATATGAAGATACCTATAGAGCTCTTAAAGAAATAGGGGAACAATTTCTTCCTATGAAAGCTGACAAAGAAAGATACTATTCTAAACTGGAACGGCTTTCATGTGAATATAGAGACTCTATAGATGATTATGAAAGAACAGAGAGAAGACTAAGAGATGAAGTGAGTAAGATGAGAAGCACACACGATGATCTTTTGGACAAAGCTGGTCAACTAAAAATGGCTAATAAAGACATCGATAGGCTTGAAAAGGAACTAGTTGAAACCAAAACAGAACTGGAAAAGGAAAGACAAATCAGTAAAAAGTGGCAAGACTCTGCTGAGATTGCAGCCCACTTTAGGACTACTCCAGATGTTAAAGGTCTAGCCTTAGGTCTAGGTTTCTCGTTGATTGTGGAAAGAAGGTATCTATGGCTGTTACTAGTTCACCCAAACCAGTAACACCCGAACTCAAAGACCTGGGTACTGTTGCATCTCAGGACAATGATGCAGTAGTTGCTAAGAAAGAACTGAAAGCTGAACCTTCAGTCAACTTGTCCTCTACATCCCAATGCAAGGGTAAGGGTGTAGTTATCTCAGAGACAAAACCAAGTAGACACACTACTACATTTGAGACTGGTTCATTCAGCAAGGCTGCTGCCTTCCAGCCTAAGTTTGTCTCTGATGGAAGAGTTAAGAATGGTCTAGGATATGTGAGAAAACCTAGGAAACCTCTTAACACTCCACCAAAACCCTTGAGATAGAGTGTTCAACCTAAACCTATCACATGCCCCATTTGCTGTGAAGTTGGACACCTCTCCTATCAGTGCAGATTCTACCCTGAGTATCTTAGGAAGGAGATTGCCACAGAAATCAGGGTAAACCTTAAACAACTTAATTTCACTAAAAATCTGCAGTGCAACAGCAACTTTGATAGGAAGAAACATACCAGGCACACACAGGCTACCCATTCAAAAGACTTAAAGACCAAGCCTGTGAAGAAAACTGTCAAACCTGTGCCTACTAAAGCTGCCAAAGATAACAATAAGGAAGAAAAACATGCTGAAGCTCTAAAGATTAACCCTGCTAATAAATCTAATGAAGGATCACCAAGATTAGCATGGAAAGTTAAATCTGCTCCTTCTTATTGGAAACCTAAATTGTCAACAGCAGCTTTCACTTACCCAAAGCCCAATCTTAATTGGGCCCCCAAGACTTAGTTGCTCATTGTGCAGGAACAGGTACCTGAAGCTGAAAGCAACCACCGAAAACAAAAGATCAATTCCAGCCAGTGGCATCTTGACAGTGCCTATTCTGTGCACATGACAGATGATGCCTCTCTATTGAGTGAGGTAAGGGAGGTTGCAGCTTCATTTGTCACTTTCGGGGACAGTAAAAAGGGTAAGATTGTTGGTAAGGGTACTCTCTCTAATGGTTCTGTGTCCATTTAGAATGTATCTGTTGTTCAAGGTCTTAAACAAAACCTGTTGAGCATAAGTCAATTGTGTGACAAGGGCTATGAAGTCTTGTTCACTAAACACACCTGCATAGTTATGGACCTTGTCTCCAAAGAGGTGAAGCTAAATGGGCATAGACAAGGCAATGTCTACAAATTGGTCTTTGGTAATGCTCAATCTGATGAACCAATTTGTTTTCTATCCAAAGCTTCACCTGACATTAGTTGGTTGTGGCACAAGAGATTTGGTCATTTAAACTTTAAGACTATGTCTAAACTGGCATCTCTGGATTTGGTTGAGGGCTTACCCAAGCATGTGTATGAAAAAGAACACCCTTGTAGGGATTGTCAGCTGGGTAAGCAGGTCAAACATTCTTTTAAGAGTGTAGATAAAACCTCAATCACACAACCACTCGAACTTCTGCACATGGACCTATGTGGACCAATAAATGTGTCTTCCTTATCTGGTGCACGGTACTTTCTTGCAGTAGTAGATGACTATACCTGTCACGCCCCGGATTTCCAACCCGAGGAAACTAGTTCGTGACTTCCCTTTACCCACGAGGAGGATAAAGGGGTTGGAATATAAACTTCCATACAGGATATCACAAACTTTCACAACTGATATTTAGAGGCAAAGACAAACATCGTAATTAAATCCAAACCACAAATCTTTAATTATATCAATTATCCTTTACATCATTTCCCGTTTGGGGTTATAGCATTTCAATAAAATACAAAACACTAAGCAGAACTGCCTTCCACTTTGGTGTTCCCGCCTAACGCATGTAGGTTCCTGAAAGAAAACACACCACAATAGGAGGGTGAGCAACCATAGCTCAGTAGGGATCTCGTCGCCCCAACCCGTCCCATGCTCTTAGCATCTACAAGCCACGTGTATAAGTGTAGTGTCGTGGTACAAGTAATTAAACAGGCATAAATGACAATTTGAAAATAAGTCAACACAAACAGGCCACGGCCACACAAGCCCCACGTGTCCACAGCCACACAGCCACACAGTCGATGCCACACAGGCACAGTTTCAGCCACACAGGCTAACATAAACAGTCTCAGGCTTCCACAGCCACCGGGTTCCAATAATAGTCCCGGGCTTCCACAGCCATCGGGTTCCAATAACAGTCCTGGGCTTCCACAAGCACCGAGTTCCAAGAACAGTCCCGGGCTTCCACAGCCACCGGGTTCCAAGAACAGTCCCGGGCTTCCACAGCCACCGGGTTCCAAGAACAGTCTCGGGCTTCCATAGCCACCGGGCATACAAGCAAACACACAACACACATAACCACACATGTATAACATCAAACACATAATTTGCAGTCACACAGGGATAACGTCAAACACTTAGCATGCTCACATTCACAGGCTCGCAAACCTAGCCACATAGGCATAAAACCAAACACCTAGCATGCATGGCCTCACAGGCATACTATCAAACACATAACATGCATAGCCTCATAGGCATAATATCAAACATATAACAGGCGTAGCCTCACAAACATAACATCAAACACATAATAGGCATATATCTTTCACAAACCCCAAACAAATATGACATTGAAGGCCAACATCCATATAGGAGATCACACCTATATGGATTTACATATATTTACATATATACTCAAGAAGCCACAAGGCCAAAACCCTGGGATAGATTCAAGGAACAGAACCCCTACCTTGAGAACGTCCTCTTGCTCTTGCTTCCACGCTAGACGCCGTCCAACCCCAGGAATGACAACGGCAGCCACGAGCAGGAGCTCTCTCTCTCTCTCTCTCTCTCTCTCTCTCTCTCTCTCTCTCTCTCTGCGACGGCTGCAGCGGAAGAACCCTAAAACCTAAACACAAGAGGCCTCCTCCACCTTATATAGACTGTTGGATCAAGCCCAGAATTTGGATAATGCTGTTAAAGCCTTATGTAATTTGATCTGAGATCTTTTGTGTTTCTTTGATCGTTCCAGAAGATATATTATTAATCCGGAGGTACACTCGTGAGAGCAAAGCTAAGGATAGGATACATAATCCTGATCCGGACAAGAGTGAGTGTCGTCAAACACTTGGTAAATAACCAAGTCACCAATACATACGGAATAAGGAACATTCGTGCGGACTAAGAACTTAAAAGCTACAGATTACGGAATCTATTCCAAATGCCTCAAACGGACTAACTCAAACTGATGCGGAGTAAGAGTCTTGGTCTACAAGGTCGCATGAAGTATTGATGCGGAATAAGGACCCGAGTCTTTATTCGCATGGAGTAAGGAAACTAGATGCGGAGTAAGGAATCCGGGCCACTCACTCATATGGAGTAAGGATGGCTAGTACGGAGTAAGCCATCCGGTCCTTTGAACTTACATACGGAGTAAGGAACTTACATACGGAGTAAGGAACTTATATACGGAGTAAGGAATTTACATGCGAAATAAGGAAGAGCTGACACGGACTAAGGATTCCAGTACCAAATAGATACGAAGTAAGCAACCACTGACACGGAGTATGATTCCGAGCTTCATTAGCAATGGAGTAAGGAAAATTACACCGGACCAAGAAGATGCTACTTCAAACTACCGCATTTAAAGTTATCAGCTCGTGGTGTCCCGATGTAAGACAAACTCGTTGAGAACCTGAAAAATCTTACACGTGGATCACCCGGATATGTGGACACAACCTTAATTATATTTGGGAACTTACAAAGGCACTTATACTCTTCAAACCCATGATCTTGAGCTCCACAATCCGCAGCAGTCAAGGCAGAGAGATTACCGAGGAATAGTTAGTGCTGAACGGATTCCGGAACTACAAGTTCCAAGGTTGTCTCTTAGGAATGATTGTATAAATACTCGTACTTGTACATTTGTGTATGTGTGTGTGTGCAAGCAAATAAAACCCTGTGTATGCACAAGAGTTCAAGAGATAGAATATAGGCTAGTGTGTGAATCCATTTTGTAAACAGAGTGTAAGAGAGTATTGCTTATATTTTGTTGTATTTATCTTTTGATAATAAAACAAAATTCTTCCACTATCTGGTTATCTTCCACAGTGATTCTATCACTTAACTGGATAAGTGTTTGTGTCATAAGAGAACGAAAAGAGTTTCGATAAGAGCCTATTCACCCCCCTCTAGGCTCCAAGGGACCATCAAGTGGTATCAGAGCAAGTTCTATTTGTTCTAAGTAAAGATCCCACTCTTTCGCTCTTAGCAATGGTCGAAGAAAGCAGTATGCTATTCAACACTCGCCTTAACTCCGGAGGTGCACAAGAGCCCATCCCGAATCGAAGCAGCAGTGAAAACGTCGACCCACCTCAACCTGCTGCTGCCTCCACTGCTCAACCACGGAGTTCTGGTTTTACTCTAACAAAACCGCCCAAATTCACACCTAAGCTTTTCTCCCAGTGGAAAGCTCGCATGAAGATGTTCATGGTATGCCATGACCATCTCATGTGGCCCTGTCTTCATCAGGAGATACCAATTCCGATGACTATCGGAGAACATGGAGTTAGAAGGCCAAAGACGGATGCCGAACTTACCAACGATGAAAGAGCCTGGCAGTGCGCTAGTGAAAAGGCTCTGGCTTACGTTACATCGTCTTTGGATTCTGAGGCTTTCACGGACGTTCAGGGCTGCATGACAGCAAAAGCCGCATGGGGATAAACCGACAATCCTCTATGAGGGGAGTCGGTCCCGGATGCGAACGTTATCTGTACTCTCAGGCAGAACTTTGAGAGTTTCAATCATAAACCTGGCGAATCACTCGAAAGCATCTATAGGAGATTCGGCAAGCTCATTCTTGAGCTGAAGACTGTCAATGAGCATTATTCTCAATCTCAGATTAATGACAAGTTCTTTCGCTCCTTGCCGGATCGCTAGTACTCCAAACAACTCCAGATGCAATCAGACAAGAATTGGCAGTATGTTCCCCTTGAAGAACTATATGGAGAGCTGCGGACTCACGAAGTCAGGTTTAAGTACTCTGATCGGGATGAGAAAATAGCTCGGAAAGAAAAGGGGGTAGCTCTCAAAGCTACGGAATGTTTAAACATACTGAGGAATGATGATACGGACGCGTCTGAGAATTCTGATTCTGACGAGGAGAAGGAGATAGCTCTTCTCGTCAAATCCTTTGAGCGATTCCTACGGAAAAGCAGAAAAGGGTTCAGGAGACGCTCATCATCATCTTTCCAAAGGAAGGAGCGACCGGAGTCGAGTTCCCAAGAATGCTTCAACTGTGGGAAAACCGGTCACTGGGCCAAGGACTGCAGATCCAAATCCAAAGTGGCCGAGAAAAGTGACAAGGTAACTCCTCGCCGCTCCACCTCAGACAACAACAAGAACAAGAGGAAGGCGCTCGTGACAAAATACATGAGTGACTCGGAAGAAGAGGAGGAATCCTCGGATGATGAGCCAATCACTAAGCCGAACGTCTGCCTCATGGAAAATACTGAGGTACCTTCTATCTCTGAGCTCATGAGTAAAATAGAATCTCTTATTACTGAACATGATCATGAAAAGAATGAGAGACTAATAATTACTCAAATGTACAAAGATATGGAAAGTCAGAATAAACGTCTTGAATTTACTATTACCAGACTTGAAAAGGACATAGCTGACTTCAGAGGAAAAGAGGCTTGGTATCATGATCTAAGAGCTGAAAATCATCTGTTAAATACCAACCTAACGGGCCTAAAAGTTATTGTGAAACGACTCGAAAATGAACTGGAGCAGGAAAGGGAAATAAATCGTAAGTGGCTTAAATTCGGGGAAATAGCCTCTACCTTTAGGACTGATCCTGATAACATCCGAGTCAAACCTGGCCTAGGTTCCGAACCATTGACTTCCATAGCTCAAGCTACTGAGTGTCCTCCGGATTTCACTCCAAAATTAACCAACTTATATCCTGTTAGTACGTCTAAACCGTTAAATGGTTTCATTTCAGGTGGCACCATAGTTTATGACTGTGGAGTCGAGGCTGTTACTGCACTTCCCGAAGCAGTAGCACCCGTAACTAAAGATGAAGGGAAGGCTGCTGCAGTTAAAGCCAAAACTGTAGCACCCAAAAAGAAAGGAAAGGCTAAGGCTGACGTATCTAGGGCCAAGAGCGCGTCACCCAAACGCAATGGATTAGGCCACAGGGAACAGAGTAGAAAGTCTGTAAAATCTAAGAGACCTGTATCCCCTGTTTGTACTCCGCATTATAGTGTCTTTTCCATCTGTAGGGAAATAGGTCATTATCACTATGAATGTTGGAGTTTATCTGATAACTGGCTTTGTAATCAAATTCATACCAATAAAGATCAGTTAAATAAAAAGGGTTCTTCGAGAAAAACAAAATCTAAACCTCAAAGGAGTATCTCTCCCAAGAAAACCCAAATAAAAGAAGCAGCTGAAACTAACAAATTAAAATCAACTTGGAAAGCTAAAAGTCCTAGCAAAATCAAATCCGGAACTGTTGACATCATTGCTGTTCTTTTTAACCGCCCGAAACAAGTTTGGGCACCAAAAGTGTAAACTGTTGTCTTTTAGGAGCATCTCTGGAACGCATTGCCAGATCACTTGAAGTTAAAGATCAATCAAAGCAAGTGGATCCTCGATAGTGGATGCTCCGGACATATGACGGGTGATCAGACTCTACTTGTTGAAGTGAATGACAAACGAGGTCCATCCGTTTCATATGGTGACAATAGCAAAGGTAAGACTGTCGGGTATGGCACTTTAACCAATGGCTGTGTATCAATCACTAGAGTTGCACTAGTTGAAGGTTTGAAGCATAATCTGCTAAGTGTCAGTAATTTATGTGACAAAGGATTTACCGTTTCCTTTATGTCCAACACCTGTACATTAAGGGAAAACTTATCCGGAGATGTTAAGTTATACGGATCAAGAGATGGGGACATATACTCAGTTGTCTTAAGAAATAATTCTTCTGACCCTGTATGCTTCCTCACTAAAGCATCAGATGAAGATAGTTGGCTATGGCACAAGCGATGCGCACACTTAAACTTTAAGACACTGTCTAAGTTAGCATCACTTGATCTTGTCACTGGTCTACCTAAACTCAAATACTCTAGAGACGCTCTCTGTCGAGAATGCCAACTCGGCAAACAGACCAAACATAGCTTTAAGAGTAAATCTGTTAATTCGATAACTGCTCCTCTGTAACTTCTTCATATGGACCTCTATGGTCCTATTTCTGTTCCTTCGCTTGCTGGTGCGAGATATACCCTTGTGGTTATCGATGATTTCACCAGATACACATGGGTGATGTTCCTGAAATCAAAGGATCAAACTTTTGAGCATCTTGTAGATCTTTTCAACTGGATAAGCAGCTCACAAGGACTGAGCATTAAGTGCATCAGGAGTGATCATGGTATAGAATTTGACTTTTCAGATATGAGAACATATTGTTCTGAACATGGCATTCAGCATGACTTCTCTGCGCCCAGAACTCCACAACAGAATGGGGTAGCTGAGCGCAAGAATCGTACTTTAGTCGAGGCTGGCAGATCTATGTTAGCAGTGTCCACTGCCTGCTATGTTCAGAACAAAACTCTAATTAATAAATCTACCATGAAAACACCCTATGAAATGTGGAGAGGACAAAAACCTTCAATTTTACATTTCAGAGCTTTTGGGTGTACATGCTATATATTGAACAACGGCAAAGAACCCCGGAATAAATTTGAACCAAAATCTGATGATGGGATCTTTGTCGGGTACTCATTACATAGCAAAGCTTATCGGGTCTTCAATAGAAAACTTTTTAAAGTTGAAGAATCTATCCATGTGACCTTTGATGAAACTAATCTTGATTGGTCAAAAGTTGCTTTTTCAAGTTCTAACGTACAGGTTCAAGACAACAACATCGACTATTCAAAGTTTATGACTGTTCCTGTTACACATACTGACCAACCAAGCGGCACCAGCGGAACACAAAGAAATGATATGGACGATGCTACGGATAACTCGGACTCAGGACTACCGTTAAGCTCCGGACATACTCCTACGGATACCCAAAATTTCGTAGCACCTTCAAGTCCGTCCGGACTAGTTAACACTGACAGAAACAGTGTTGAAGAACCACCTAGTTCTACCGTACCTTCTAATACGGAAACATCTGGTCCAGAAGAAGCTCAACCAGCAGATATAGTGAACCACCTAATCTGGCAGAGCTTCAAATTATTCAAGATCAACCATCACATGCACAGAATTACAGATGGACCCGAAACCATCCCTCAGATCAAGTGATTGGTGATCCCACTGTTGGTGTAAGAACAAGAGCAGCCACCTCCAACATTTGTCTTTACTCATGTTTTCTATCTCAAATAGAACCAAAGGTGGTAGATGAAGCTCTTCAGGATTCGAATTGGATAGAAGCCATGCAAGAAGAGCTGAATCAATTTAAGAGAAATAATGTGTGGACTTTAGTACCAAGGCCTAAGTCACAGCAAGTCATTGGAGTTAAATGGGTGTTCCGGAACAAGCTTGATACGGATGGAATAGTAATCCGGAACAAAGCCAGGACCTGGTAGCCAAAGGATATCGTCAAGAAGAAGGAATAGACTATGATGAGACCTTTGCTCCAGTAGCAAGACTTGAGGCAATCCAAATGTTTCTGGCGTATGCTTCATATGAAAACTTCATAGTTTATCAAATGGACGTCAAGAGCGCATTCCTAAATGGAGATCTTCAAGAGGAGGTTTACGTAGAACAACCTCCCGGTTTCATTCAACCTAAAGCAGGACATCTAGTCTACAAACTTCGGAAAGCTTTATATGTTTTGAAGCAAGCTCTAAGAGCCTGGTACGACACACTGTCAGAATTCCTACTTGCTCACAACTTCCAAAAAGGGAAGATAGACACCACCTTATTTCTATGAAAAGAGAAAGGACACACTCTAATCGTAGAGATATACGTGGATGATATCATTTTCGGATCAACAAATCCGAAGCTTTGTGAATAGTTTGCTAAGTTGATGACAGGCAAGTTTGAGATGAGCATGATGGGAGAACTATCCTACTTCCTTGGAATAGAAGTTAAACAATTGAAGGAAGGAATCTTCATTAATCAAGCTAAGTACACTCGCGATCTTGTTAAGAAGTTTGGTATGGAAGGTCCATCTCCTGTCAAAACTCCCATGCTTGTCAGTGCCAAGTTAGATCCGGATATGGATGGCATATCAGTAAATGTGACTGACTACAGAGGGATGATAGGATCCTTGCTGTATCTTACAGCAAGTCGCCTAGACATTATGTTTGCAACTTACATCTGTGCACGATATCAGGCGAATCCCAAGGAGTCACATATGCTTCATGTTAAACGGATATTAAGGTATCTCAAGGGAACGATGAATTTGGGACTCTGGTACCCAAAGGAGTCCAACTTCACCTTATCCGGATACTCTGATGCTGACTTCGCTGGGTGTTGCATCGACAGGAAGAGCACAAGTGGTACGTGTCAGTTCCTTGGAAATAGATTAATTTCATGGTTCAGTAAGAAGCAGAATTCCGTATCAACCTCTACTGCTGAGGCGGAATATATAGCTGCTGGGAGTTGCTACGCACAGCTACTCTGGATGCAAAGTCAACTTACTGACTACGGTTTCAACATGTCATCTATTCCACTCTACTGCGACAACACTAGCGCAATTGCTATCAGCAACAATCCTGTCATGCACCCTAAGACGAAGCATATTGAGGTCAGGTATCACTTCATACGCGACCATGTTCTCAAAAATCACATTTCCCTGGAACATGTTGCTACTGAAGATCAACTGGCAGACATACTTACAAAGCCCCTACCTGATGCAAGATTCTCTGAACTACTCATCCGATTAGGTATGCTCGACTTCTCTGCATAGTTTCACATTTAACTTACCCAACAGTACACTTACTTCCAGAACATGCATTGTGCTTTTATTGATAGTAGTAGATACATACTGATCTTAATGATGATCATATTTACTGTCTAATGTGCTTCATGCTTATGATATTGATAGCAACTTCATAATTGGGAGGATGCTTGCGTTTCCCGACTGAAGTCGTTTAAGCTAACATGATTAAAGTTTATATGAATAACCTCATTCGGGTTTCATGATCTTAATTTCCACTGATCACCACATGACAAATGCCTGTTCATTTAGATTACTCTATTAACTTGTTTAGTTGAAGAAATGAAATGGGTTAGGACGGAATGCCTGGTGGATGAATACACAATCACAGTCTGATCAGCTTCTGAAGTACAGTTTCCCAAAAAGATAGACAGTGCTGAATTTCTATATGCCAGAAAGGTCAACCGAGAGGATTGCACAATCTACGGGGGAGAAAATGCTTTATACATTATTCAAGTAATACCCCCCGTATATGTCTCATGACCTCTTTCCTGGCTGCCTATTTGAGGGGGAGTCTATCATTGAGAGGATCGAATGATCTACGGGGGAGCTTAAGCTTCATCTATTACTTCAGTAATGACTCCCTAATATGTCTCAGATACTCACTCCTCTAAACTTTTACTTCCAGATCTGACTGGACATGCGTTGTTGAAACGGAATTGAGGCATGCTTGGATGTTTTTCTTTTCTTCAACCATGCATTTTAATCGGATAATCAATTGCTTGCATTTGAAATGTGTCCGCTTCTTCATTTTTCACTCATGAATCCTAGTTTGATCAAATCATATGATTTTTAATCAATCTTAGCTACGTCGTTCAGCAGGACGGTTTCGCTATGTTGACCTATATGAACTTGTGTATTTTTATCTGACATATGCCCTGATTCAGTACTATGATCATTCTCTCGTATGTATATGTCTATTACATTCTTTGTCATGCATAAATTCTGTTTCTCATTAGTTCGGATTATATCGTTCTTCACAGACTATTTTCTCTTATCCGTACTAATCCTTACCTGTTAAGCTTTTGTACTTTTAGTTCATTTTTTTTTAGCTACAGGTTCAGATTTTCATTGCAACCTTATCGATAAATCTAGTCCATAGTCTTGGATTTGAAGTGTTGTGGTACTTCTCTTCTCTTCGACCTATCGTCAGCAAAGGAATCTACTTCTCTCTCACCGCGCTTTGTTTACAAGGACACGGTCTACTTTTCATCCGGATACTCTTCACTCGACTATCCTTTACTCCGGATGATTGTCGGTTCATTCTTCCGGAATCCTTACACTGTCAAATTGCGATAATCCATGTCTTCTTTTATATCGCATGCTTTTGAGGAGGAATCATGATGATTCATTAAATGCATATCTTGAGATGCACACACACTTCTCCGGAAGGCGAACAGCTGTTATCTTTACTTGGTCATGCTGTCTCCACGACATCGTTTCATTCGGAGGCGCACCGATATCAAGACTAATGACATCAGCCTGTCAAGCGGTTTACTGTTTCACTCGCCAACTTCCTAAACCCGCTGACATTCACGGACTCGGTCTTATATATTCTGGTCATTCCTACGAAGCACGAGTATTGCTCCTTTCAAATCCCTAAACCTCTCGTTGCTCCTTCAGTACCCAAGACTTCACCTTTCCTCTCGACCTTCAATCTTCATCTACAATGGCACCCAGAATCTCTCTTTCCGGCGTTAAACCCGGCCATCTGGTCGATTGGAGTGCTGTCTCCAACCCGCCGGACTGGTTTTTCCATCTTCGCCCTCTACTAGAAGCCTCGCATATACTCAACTTGATCTCCAATCTTGTCGATCTTCTTATAGACAACATTCTTGAGTATTATCAACGGATCCGCTGTACCACTGACTCAATCATCTCCTATGTACGCGGTGAATCTATCCTCATCACTCCCGCCGTACTCCACGGAGCTCTTCATCTTCCCCCCGGTGAACCATAGCGCCCTGATGCTGGTCCAATGGCGGCTTCTATGGGTTGCACCCAAAAAGGCAAGGAATACAAGGTGAAATCCTTCCAAGGTCGCTATCGCTGTATGGTGACCATACTGAGTCGATGTTTACTGGCTCGCACCTCTACTCTGGACTCGGTTCCTTACGATCTTCTTCTGGCCATGTACGGCATTTTCGAAGGTCTTCCGATGGACTGGGGGACGTTTTTGTTCCGACCACTACAGAATGGTCCCAAGAACCATTCTTTCGGGCGCATACTAAGCATCGTCTTCCGGCATCTTCATCCGGACCATTTCGCCCGCTATGACGCTGTTTCATTTCCTTTGGCATACTACCTTCGCTATCTTACGCCGGATGGGAACATGACGGCCCGCTATCCCTTTGCAGCTCTCCGCATTCTCCCTGACTCGGAACAACAAGGCAGTTCTATTGGTGACCCCTCCAACAGCCAAGCCCCTGACGTTAGTTCTGCTCCCCGATCCTCCCGGATTCGGTCCGTTGCAGCACCCTCCCTTTCTCGGGCCTCCCAGCACAGCATCCGTGCCGAACCGTCCGAGGTTGCAGGGCCATCTCAACGCAGTGCTCCTAAAGCTATTTCCTCAACCCCCTCTACTGTGGATGTCCCCACTCCCTCCACCTCCGCTGTTGTTGCCGCGGTTGATACCGCTGTTGCTGCCGTCATTGCTGATGTCCCGGAATCTATTCCGGAAGCTCCTTTGCCTCCCCTACCTCAACCCCAAGATTATCTTAACCATCTCTTCGCCGACACCTTAACGGACCTATGGCTCCGTTTCAGCCTTGCCCACACTACCTCCATTCCTGACACCGATCTCCAGGTGTTTTACACTCGCAATACCCAATCCCCAGAGACCATGATCATCTGGAATTTGGACCAAGGCTTTCTTACGCCCGCCTCCATTCCATATGTGCCGTTCCCGAACCCCTCCAGCCCGGTCCGTGCCGCACGGAGTCCTTCCCCTGCTAAGGCTGGACCCTCTTCTCCTACTGCCGTGATTCCCGTTGTTGACCTCTCTGGTCACAGCGGGTCGGGTCCCGGATGCCTCCGGATGCCGGATGCCTCAGCTGCTCCAACTGCCTCTGACGCTCCGGATGCCTCTGATGCTCCGGATGCTCCTTCTGATGCTGTTGCTGATACTCCTGCGGACTCCTCTGCCCAACGCACTCCTGCACCTGTTCATGCGGGGGAGTCCTCCAAAGCTCCGGAGTTGGTCCTTGGGCGTGCTTCTTTTGGTACAGTCCACTCCGACGTTGTGCTCTCTGCCCAGCTGGACCGACACGCTCAAGCTCATAGCGCCCAAATCTCCGCCATCGCCGCCAAGGTTGATGCACTTGGCGCCCAACTCCTCTGCGCTCTCACTGACTCCCCCACTTCCATGGAACAGAAGATGGATCTCGTCGCCTCGTCTGTCCATTCCTTGTCTACCTCCTTCGCGGACCTAGCGCACATGATGGCTCGCCCTCCCGTTGCTTCCCGGCGATCTGCCAAACCGGGGGAGAAAGTGTCATCTAATCCCTCTGCTCCTTCTACTGCTCCTGCTACATCACCTTCCACTCGGACTCGTGCTGAGAAGCGGAGTGTCTCTTCATTACTTCCAGGAGTTCCAATTCCCAAACGTAGCCGCTTCTCTCAGCCAAGCTCCTCGACTGCAGCTCCTCCTCCATCCCCTTCACCTGCAGCTGACACCTTCCTCCCATCATATGCGGCGTGTGACCCTTCTGATGTGGATGGAAGCGTGCATACGGCAATGCTTTCTTATGCTGCGTCTACTGCCGAGAGAAGATGTCTCTCTGAAATGTACCCCTTCTCCCCAGACGACAGTCGGACCCTTTGCTCGGAGAAGGGGCTGTTTACAACAGACGACATTGACAACTTCTCTAGGGCTGTTAAAATGGAGATAAGGCTGTTTCCATCTCTATACAAGGATGGGCACTTGTTTGAAGTTCTGCCGTGCTGGAATGAAGGTTATCTTCCCAGTGTAGATCTCATTCAGTCCTTCATCGACGGAACTGCTGAGGATAGCAAGCCATGGAAAACTCTCTCAACTATCCTCATTCCTGCCTGGATCATGTCGCCACATTTCATGATGGCTGTCTTCATGATTCAGTCCAAACAAATGATTCTGATTGATTCTCATCAGATTGTGGAGCATTATGTAAGAAAGAATCAATGGGAACCACTATGTCTCAGGCTGATTGAAGCTGTGAAGAAAGCTGGATTATATGAAGAGTTGGGCATCAAACCCTTGAGTCCAACTAAGAAGCTGAAGGCGACATTCCGGGGCAAGAAGCAAGTGCCACAACAGCCGGATGGAGATAGCTGCGGGGCCTTTGTCTGTTACTTCATCAAGTCATTCTTAACTGTGGACAAATATTGGAGCCAACACACCACTTTTACGATGAAGCAGACAATGGAGCTTATAGAGAAAGCAGCAACTATGATCTTCAAGTATAGTAAGCCTTATGTACCTTAATGAAAATCTTGTATAAAGGCTGAATTGTATTCACGTTCTTGATGAATGAAATTGGTTGTGATGCTTATTCTGTATGTTATCTTTTTGCACTGCTTACCAGATCAGATTACAAAGGGTTTGGGCATATCCATAATTGGGGGAGATTATTGGATCAAGCCCAGAATTTGGATAATGCTGTTAAAGCCTTATGTAATTTGATCTGAGATCTTTTGTGTTTCTTTGATCGTTGCAGAAGATATATTATTAATCCGGAGGTACACTCGTGAGAGCAAAGCTAAGGACAGGATACATAATCCTGATCCGGACAAGAGTGAGTGTCATCAAACACTTGGTAAATAACCAAGTCACCAATACATACGGAATAAGGAACATTCGTGCGAACTAAGAACTTAAAAGCTACGGATTACGGAATCTGTTCCTAATGCCTCAAATGGACTAAGTCAAAATGCGGAGTAAGAGTCTTAGTCTACAAGGTCACATGAAGTATTGATGCGGAATAAGGACCCGAGTCTTTATTCGCACGGAGTAAGGAAACTAGATGCGGAGTAAGGAATCCGGGCCACTCACTCATACGGAGTAAGGATGGCTAGTACGGAGTAAGCCATCCGGTCCTTTGAACTTACATACGGAGTAAGGAACTTACATACGGAGTAAGGAACTTACATACGGAGTAAGGAATTTACATGCGGAATAAGGAAGAGCTGACACGGACTAAGGATTCCAGTACAAAATAGATACGGAGTAAGCAACCACTAACACGGAGTATGATTCCGAGCTTCATTAGCAACGGAGTAAGGAAAATTACACCGGACCAAGAAGATGCTACTTCAAACTACCGCATTTAAAGTTATCAGCTCGTGGAGTCCCGATGTAAGACAAACTCGTTGAGAACCTGAAAAATCTTACACGTGGATCACCCGGATATGTGGACACAACCTTAATTATTTTTGGGAAGTCACAAAGGCACTTATACTCTTCAAATCCAAGATCTTGAGCTCCACAATCCGCAGCAGTCAAGGCAGAGAGATTACCGAGGAATAGTTAGTGCTGAACGCATTCCGGAACTACAAGTTCCAAGGTTGTCTCTTAGGAATGATTGTATAAATACTCATACTTGTACATTTGTGTATGTGTGTGTGTGCAAGCAAATAAAACCCTGTGTATGCACAAGAGTTCAAGAGATAGAATATAGGCTAGTGTGTGAATCCATTTTGTAAACAGAGTGTAAGAGAGTATTGCTTCTATTTTGTTGTATTTATCTTTTGATAATAAAACAAAATTCTTCCACTATCTGGTTATCTTCCGCAGTGATTCTATCACTTAACTGGATAAGTGTTTGTGTCATAAGAGAAAGAAAAGAGTTTCGATAAGAGCCTATTCACCCCCCTCTAGGCTCCAAGGGACCATCATAGACACACCAATATCAAAACGACGTAGTTTTGATTAAGTGAATCCCAGCATCAAAACGACGTAGTTTTGATCACACAACCTACAACCTTCACGTATCCATACAAGACAAAATACTCATAATTCCAACATGGTCCTTTGGGAAAAGATTACTAGAATAACAAAACCAAGGTGATGGTGCAAAAACATGGTTGCACGCCATAATGCACGTCATATCGGGATATGACGTGCAGCTCCGAATGCTGTGAAATTCTACCCCAAGCTTCCTTGAATCATGTAGAAGGCAGGAGTACAATAATATCCTTGCACGTCATATCCCCATATGACGTGCATTGTCACGTGCACCTCCCAAAGGCTGCCTGTTGGGCTCATCTCTTACCCCAAACTCGCCTATCAACATACAAGGTGTTTTAGCTGAAGTGTGTGGGAAGAAAACTCCCCAAAACCCAACTATTGCCACTCAAAAGGCATAACTATGACTAACTCCTCACATCCCAAAACACGGGTCATTACATCCTCTCCCCCTTAAGACTTTTCGTCCTCGAAAAGAAACAACATGCAAGGACTAACAAACACATGCTACCGATTTTCCAAACGGTAAGCCACAACACCCAAATGGGTCATACCACACACAGCATATAACAGGATATACATCCGCAAACTCACAAGGCACTACCACAATTCATAACCACATGCATCACAATGCGTATAACACATGCCCGCATATCACAAATACAAGTCTCAATTACATACAAAGCACATCACTATCCCTTGGCTAACAGCCACCTCCCACTCTTAAGATTGTTCGTCCTCGGACAACTCTGGGTGTTGCTCACGCATCACGGACTCACATTCCCATGTCTCCTTCACAGGACGTGTCGTCCTCGAAAAGACAACACACCTTCCATAACGCACATGTTGGCATATACTCCCATCCCCAACACGTTTAACAAATCACATAGGTCACAAACCAACTCACAGCACAAACACTACTGCACATTTAACGTTCCACTGCCCATTCTCCAACACCATGCAAACTCATCCGTTGGGAGTTTCCTCACAACCCTCCCACCTTTGGACTTTTCGTCCTCGAAAAGAGAAACCAAATTGCAAACAGTACCAGAAGATTCAAGCAACACATAATGCATTAATTAGCACAAACATTGTTAGCAAATGTCCAAATGAGTACCTCTATTTATCCAATACTAACATAACATTCATGAGCAAATCATGAACTAGAGCTTGGCCAAATAGCGCACTGACAACAACTCATGTGAGCAAGTCTGACAATCAGTGAGGTCGAGAAACCTCCCATAGATTTGCTAAGACCCCAACAACCAAACAAGGCCAACACCATCAGCCTACGCGTGAAGCATGCGGTCGCTAGAATTCATATGATTGAACGAGAAGTCACTGCATCGACATAGCGGGGTACTCTGCTGTAGCTGCCTACGCGAGTCACAATAGACCCAACACTCCACAATTTAAGATACCCAGCAGTAACCCACCACTAAGATTTGATGTTAACTGTCACCAACAATTTACAACGTAGCCATACCCCAGATGTAGACCTCACCCTTACAGCAAGCACAATGAGGTCACAATGAAACACAAACGAACAGGATAATAGCATTATGCAAACCACAATCACATTCCCACACAGGGAGATCACCACAACAGCACCATCTTCACTACCAAAGCTGCCTCACTCTATTGCGAAACATGCTTGGGGATCCGAGGAACACATCCTCTATCGAGGCACATTAAAACCCAACCAACACCAAGGGTGGCTCACAACAACTTACAATCTAGGACACAGCTATACTAGGATGGAGTTTTCCATTTGGTCACAGTCAACATGATGCCTAATGGAGTCCAAGGATTAACTAAAAATAACAAATTCAGTACCATACACAACCACGGCAAGACCAAAATCCACCATCGGGTTAACACCAGTCACCAACTTGGAGAATCTACTAAAGAATTCCATGAATCAGAATGCCGCACAAAGAACACCCCTCGGACACGTCGTACTAGCATCCTTGGTCACGGTCAAATAGGAATCCACCAAGGTCCCACTCAGCCCGCACACTAACTGAGACTTACACTATAGCCCAAGTGTTAACGCCTTTCCGAGTCGGCAGACACCAAACGTAATGAAGTGGAACTTATCCTCTGACATCGGTTAAGTATAACTAACACAACTCTCTCTCTGACCAGGAAAAATCCTCCCACCTGCAACAAGACAATTGATCCCTCTATGTCGCCATTCACAGGTCACAAGGGAGTTCTTTGCCTCTATGAATACTCCACCTCATGGCTTACCAACTCCCCTATACCAACCATCACGTTCCATCTCAATACACCAACAAAAGTCTCAAATACACCAACACCTTGATGGCGTGAACCATCTCACTTACCGCGTGATACTACACATGAAAGGTTTTCGAGGAGAATAGATATAGATCATCCGCCTACCACCACCGCTCCAAAACATACACCCTTGTGATATCCGCCCGACATAAATCTCTCCCCAAGGAGTAGCACTAATACCCTTTTCAAGCAAAAACTGCTGACTGACTCATAAACAACACTAATACCCTTTTCCCAGCTTATCAACACTTTAATATTAAACCCGGACATCACACCAGATAAGGAATAATATGAAGAACATCACATCTAACACTTTTCTTCATCCCCACACCACAGTTAATATGCCACTACACCACGCCTCATCCTCCTCTATGCATATGTGTCACAACACCCACACGTAGCAACTCTGCTATATGCCTTTACCACAGATGCAAACACATATAACAACACAATACCACATTTTTCAGTACACAAGCAATGAAACACAAAACACCTAACGAGTAGAACGTACCAGCCTTACACCATCTCTCCTCCTCTAAGCCTACTTCCCACAAGATACGAATCAAAGGAATGACCCTACCATGCCAAAGTACACCCTCCGCCCCTAGAGAAAGATAACCCAAACAAGGCCTGCCAAATCTCACTTGCTTACCTCTTGTTACCAAATTGATGCACTGGGCATAACCCTCAAAACCCACTCATAGTCGCTAGTTCAGTTCTAGAACACCGCACATTTCATACATGCGCAAACTAGTTTCACAACATATCCGTTTTACATTACTCGGTGTTTTCGACACACCACAAGCACAACACATGGCTACTGCTTGGCCATCTGAGAACCATAACACCTATATAATCACTAACAAAAACTAGCAACGACCACCCTAGCCAATAAGTCAACACCTCAAGGACCCAAGGAGCGGCTATACTAGCTGCGTTTTCCTCCTTCAACCACAACACTTGGAAAGGTAACCATAGGAATATCCCTTTCATGTAGTATTCCCACACATACCTCAATCCGCATAAAAACACATTTCTATTTCTCAAGTTTGCCAAGGAGGGGTCACACAATAACCCACAAGCCATCACCTCATACCTCAAGCTCTACTAGCTAGCCAATCTAAATTTCCTCCCACTAGCAAAAGGTAGCCTACAAGATTTGGTTACTTTGATTATCCACATGTGCCAAAATTGAATATCACTCACTTATAAAATCAACACCCATATATTTATTAATTACTCGTTATTCTTCTAGCGTTATAAATATATATCTCCTAATAGGTCACCACCCACATCCATTCGAAATGCTAACTCAGACGAGACACGATAGGATCCACCCAGCCTCACATATACCAGTACGAGACTCAACCGACAACCCACCAAAGGGGCATGATACCACCAGTGAAGTTCTGTCTTGCTCTTCCACTGGCCTAACTAGGTAGTCCTCCTGCCTCCAAATCGGGACTCGACGTTAAGCTTTACCCCTAGCTCGCTGAGCCGGTCCCCTAGCATCACTCCCGGTCTTACTAAAACAGACTGTACGAAGAAGTCCTACTTTTCCACAGAGGTGACACCGGTACTGCTTCTTGGCACACTCTCTGTTCCAGTGCCCCGATTGTCCACAACAAGCGCAATCTTTTGAGAAACAGGACTCAAATGGGAGTGTTGAGGGTTGACAGCTCTCGGCGTACCTCGCTCCCAATCAGTTGTCGAATCGCATCCCTCACCTCTGGAATAATCGAGCTCAAGACGCCAACCTCTGCCGTGATTAGTCTATCACCTTCAGCCTGCAGCTCTCTCACTTGCCCAACCTGAGTCGCGGCCTCCTCTGTTACCTCAATAGTCGCATGGCTTATAGTTTCCAGAAACATTGGCTAAGCAAAAAGGTAGCGCTCCAGATTAACACTAAATGATCTCAACAATCGCGAGACCACTACCGACTAAGCAGCTTAAGCTATAACACGCATTATTACCACACAAGTCCATAGGTTCACATTTCACAGACTATACAAATTTACACTCCATCCCATTGCTCATAACCTCGTTTATTGCACACAATACCAAACAAATCACATGCTCAATCATTCAAAGAACACCAACATTATTGTATATTTAATTTAATGTATTTTTTATTTTTTTATTTATTTTTATTTTTATTTTTATTTTGTTAACAGTTCACAAGCCTCAAGTTTCCAAGCACATAGTTTCAATTCCATAATTTCTTTTCCTTGCTTTCATGTTCAAATTACCACAAAAGATCAGAGTTGCACAGATTAACACTTTATCATGTTATTCATGCTTTCCTACCACATATACAGCTTAATCACAGTTTTCACACAATCACACGTGAGCAACATATGCAACTAGTGCCCTAATGCCAATGCATGCAAATCTTACCACAAGACTGGACTACCCCAAGTACACCTTAGAGGCTCAAAGAGGACCATGTTGATCAGGCACGTCCCTCCAGGATCCTCCAAAGGACTCAAGATAACCAAGTCCGCCCACTACCCTAGGCCAACTAGACCATACTCTGATACCATATAGTCACGCCCCGGATTTCCAACCCGAGGAAACTAGTTCGTGACTTCCCTTTACCCACGAGGAGGATAAAGGGGTTGGAATATAAACTTCCATACAGGATATCACAAACTTTCACAACTGATATTTAGAGGCAAGGACAAACATCGTAATTAAATCCAAACCACAAATCTTTAATTATATCAATTATCATTTACATCATTTCCCCTTTGGGGTTACATCATTTCAATAAAATACAAAACACCAATAACATAAAGCAAAGCAACTAAGCAGAACTGCCTTCCACTTTGGTGTTCCCGCCTAACACATGTAGGTTCCTGAAAGAAAACACACCACAATAGGAGGGGTGAGCAACCAAAGCTCAGTAGGGATCCCGTCTCCCCAACCCGTCCCATGCTCCTAGCATCTACATGCCACGTGTATAAGTGCAGTGTCGTGGTACAAGTAATTAAACAGGTATAAATGACAATTTGAAAATAAATCAACACAAACAGGCCATGGCCACACAGGCCCCACGTGTCCACAGCCACACAGGCACACAGTCGATGCCACACAGGCACAGTTTCAGCCACATAGGCTAACATAAACAGTCCCGGGCTTCCACAACCACCGGGTTCTGATAATAGTCCCGGGCTTCCACAACCACCGGGTTCTGATAATAGTCCCGGGCTTCCACAGCCACCGGGTTCCAAGAACAGTCCCGGGCTTCCACAGCCACCGGGCATACAAGCAAACACACAACACACATAACCACACATGTATAACATCAAACACATAATTTGCAGTCACACAGGGATAACGTCAAACACTTAGCATGCTCACATTCACAGGCTCGCAAACCCATCCACACAGGCATAAAACCAAACACCTAGCATGCATGGCCTCACAGGCATACTATCAAACATATAACAGGCATAGCCTCATAGGCATAATATCAAACATATAATAGGCATAGCCTCACAAACTTAACATCGAACACATAATAGGCATATATCTTTCACAAACCCCAAACAAATATGACATTGAAGGCCAACATCCATATAGGAGATCACACCTATATGGATTTACATATATTTACATATATACTCAAGAAGCCACAAGGCCAAAACCTTGGGATAGATTCAAGGAACAGAACCCCTACCTTGAGAACGTCCTCTTGCTCTTGCTTCCACGCTAGACGCCGTCCAACCCCAGGAATGACAATGGCAGCCATGAGCAGGAGCTCTCTCTTTATCTCCCTCTCTCTCTCTCTCTCTCTCTTTCTTTCTCTCTCTCTCTCTCTCTCTCTCTCTCTCTCTCTACGATGGCTGCGGCGGAAGAACCCTAAAACCTAAACACAAGAGCCCTCCTCCACCTTATATAGACACACCAATATCAAAACGACGTAGTTTTGATTAAGTGAATCCCAACATCAAAACGACGTAGTTTTGATCACACAACCTACAACCTTCCTGCATCCATACAAGACAAAATACTCATAATTCCAACATGGTCCTTTGGGAAAGATTACTAGAATAACAAAACCAAGGTGATGGTGCAAAAACATGGTTGCACGCCATAATGCACGTCATATCCCCATATGACGTGCAGCTCCAAATGCTGTGAAATTCTACCTAAGCTTCCTTGAATCATGTAAAAGGCAGGAGTACAATAATATCCTTAGCCGTCATATCCCCATATGATGTGCATTGTCACGTGCACCTCCCAAAGGCTGCCTGTTGGGCTCATCTCTTACCCCAAACTCGCCCATCAACATACAAGGTATTTTAGCTGAAGTGTGTGGGAAGAAGACTCCCCAAAACCCAACAATTGCCACTCAAAAGGCATAACTATGACTAACTCCTCATATCCCAAAACACGGGTCATTACAATACCGGATACACATAGGTCATGTTTCTCAAAAACAAAACTGAAACATTTGAGAATCTTGTTGAACTCTTCAATTGGGTCACAAATGTTAAGAGTCTCTTTATTAAGTACCTTCGTAGCGATCATGGCAAGAAATTTGAATTTTATGATATGTTAGAGTTTTGTACTGAACATGGTATCCAGCATATTTTCTCAGCACCAAGAACTCCACAACAAAATGGAATAACTGAAAGAAAGATTCAAACATTAGTTGAAGCAGCTAGAACCATGTTGACAGGAGCTCAGTTCCCAAAATCCCTATGGCCTAAAGCTGTTGCCACTGCTTGTTATGTACAAAACAGAGCTCTAATTAACAAACAAGCCATGAAACACCCTATGAGTTATGGAAGGGAAGGAGACCAGACATTGGTCACCTAAGGATCTTCAGGTGTACTTGCTACATTCTGAACAATGGCAAGGATTACTTGAACAAGTTTGATGCCAAATCAAACGATGGATATCTTGTTGGATATTCCATGACTAGCAAGGTTTATCGTGTATTTAATAGAAGAACCAAAGTTGTTGAAGAGTTTATTCATGTTTCTTTTGATGAGACTAACCATGGACTGCGGAAAGGAGACCCAAATGTAAATGAAGTGCAGGACATTGTCATTTTAGAAGACCAAGACACAGACAATTCCACTACAACAGAAACAATGGAAGATGCACCCGAACCTGATGAACACAGAGCTGAACCGGTTGCTGAGGAACCAAGTCAAAAATCAGCAGAAAACCATAACTCTAACATTCGACTTGTTCAGACTCTGCCACTTCTACCAGCTCAAGAACCTGACATTGAGCAATTGGGCATTCATCATGAAGAAAGAGAAGACCTTCCAAAGACAAGAAGAAGGTTAAAGGACCACCCTTCTGAGATGATAATTGGAGATCTTGCTGCACGAGTCAAAACAAGGGCTGCCACACTTCATGAAAATCTGTATATGTGTTTCCTATCACAAGTGGAGCCAAAATCAGTTGATGATACAGTTCAGGATCACCATTGGATTGATGCGATGCAAGAAGAATTAAATTAGTTCAAAAGACAAAAAGTATGGGAGTTGGTTAACAAGGCCCAGATCACAGCAAGTCATTGGCGTGAAATGGATCTTCAGAAACAAACTTGATACTGATGGTGTTGTCATCAGGAACAAGGCCAAACTGGTTGCAAAAGGATACAGACAAGAAGAAGGAATCAACTATGATGAAACCTTTGTACCAGTTGCTAGACTGGAGCCCATTCGCATGTTCTTAGCATATGCAGCATTCAAGGACTTCAAAGTTTATCAAATGGATATCAAGAGTGCTTTCTTGAATGGAGACCTCCAAGAAGAAGTCTATGTTGAATAACCACCCGAATTTCTAGAGCCAAACCAAGAGCACAAGGTATACAAACTGAAAAAGGCGCTTTATGGACTAAAACAAGCTCCCAGAGCGTGGTATGAAATATTGTCAGAGTTTCTGATCAAAAATAAGTTCAGAAAAGGCAAAATTGACCCCACACTGTTTCTCAAGGAAGGAAAAGGATCACCTTTGATAGTCCAAATTTATGTGGATGACATCATTTTCGGATCAAGGGACAAAAAGCAATGTGAAGACTTCTCCTATCTAATGAAAAGTGAATATGAAATGAGTATGATGGGAGAACTCTCATTCTTCCTTGGATTGGAGGTCAAGTAGTTGGAGGATGGGATCTTTGTCAATCAACCCAAATACATAAAGAAGTTTAAGATGACTGATGTGACAGACATGAAAACTCCCATTCCTACACACGCCAAACTGGATATGGATGAAGCAAGCAAGGAAGTGGATATCTCAGAATACAGAAGCATGATTGGATCCTTGCTGTACCTGACAGCAAGCAGACCTGACATAATATTTGTAACATGCATCTGTGCCAGATACCAAGCTAAACCCAAGGAATCCCACTTGTCACATGTCAAGAGGATTATACGGTATCTGAAGGGAACTGAGAATTTGGGACTATGGTATCCAAAAGAGTCTGATTTTAAACTGAGAGGATATTCAGATGCAGACTTTGCCGGATGCAGGATTGATAGAAAGAGCACAAGTGGAACATGCCAACTTTTAGGCAACAGACTTGTATCCTGGTTTAGCAAGAAACAAAATTCAGTTTCAACCTCCACAGCTGAAGCTGAATATATTGCTGCAGGAAGCTGTTGTGCTCAATTGCTTTGGATGGCCAATCAACTTTCAGATTATGGGTTTGACCTGAAGGCCGTGCCTCTGTATTGTGACAATACAAGTGCCATTGCAATTTCCAACAATCCTGTTATGCATCCCAAAACCAAGCACATTGAGGTCAGACATCATTTCAGACGTGATCATGTGCTAAAGAAAGACATTTCCCTGGAGTACATATCCACTGATGACCAGCTTGCCGACATATTCACCAAACCACTGCAAGAAGCCAGGTTCAATGAACTTCTAACAAAACTTGGCATGTTTACAGCATGTCTTGTGTTTCATTTCAACCTAATTGCCTATGCATGAACATAAGTATGACACTGTTAATAAATGTTTATATCTCCACGAAAATTAGTAATAGCTAAGTGTGATTCATGCATATCTACTGTGGGAAAGTGAGAAATCACATGGATGAAACTTGCCACCTCTGAACCTGGTTCAAGTCTTTTGTGCAACCTGTCATGAATCCTCAAGTCTTGAGTGAAATGAGTGCAATTCCCATTATGTTTAAATTAAATGATATTCCCACTATGTTTAAATTAAATGATATTCCCACTACTTGTCATTTTATTCTGAGTGAATATCACCTGTGTGGTATTGCTTTCATTAACTAGCAGGAACTGTTGTATCTCATGGTACTGTTGGCTTGCACGGAAAGGATCCTCAATGATTTAATGCTCAAAGGATGACTGAGACTGTAGTATTTGAGAATCATAAAAAGCCTATTACTTAAAGAAGAGCCACTACCTTTCACTAAAAAAAGGCAATGTGAAAAAGGCAAAAGCTAGACAATAGATTAACTGCCTATCTTAGGGGGAGTCCTCACTATTCTCCCAGTTTGTGTCTCTGTTAGAGTAATAACTAGAGGTAAAATTGTATGATCATGTGATTCAAAAAGAGATTGTGTTGAGCTCTGTCCTTGTAAAAAGGTTCATGAATAAGCGCTGAAAAGTGGTGCTCTACAAAAGAAAAGAGACAACTCACGCAGACAATCTGAATGATCAAACTCCAAACTCTACCTATACTATGTTGTAAATTAGGATACGATAGAGTGTGTGCTCTGATTGTCAATAGGGCCATCTTGTCTCTCAAGTCATCTATGCTGAACTGAAAATCATTGTTGGATCAGGGTTGTGGTAAGATTCGGTTGACCATGAGCTTACCAAACAGTGTAATTCTAGTTCCTGAATCAAACTCACATGCTAATCCGAGAGTGAGAGGGTGAGGCCTCCGCTGAGTGAGTTTTGCTAAATATGTTAGGAGACTCAGAATTCATGACTGGGTTGTTACAATTGATAAACCATGGTTTACTGGTTTCTATGTTAACATAGTGATCATTTTCTTGCATAAGATGTAGTGTGATGAAGTACTTAGTCATTTCTAAGGCAAATGGAGAGTTGAATGATAGTGACGCAGTAGGCATACATGTAAACCAAGTATTACGGAGGAAAGAAATCAAGTTCTGGATATGTAATTTCAATTCCACTCACAACACTGTTTATCATGAATAATATGATGTGAATTGTCATATGCGTCTCATGTGTGTTGTTAAGTGTTGAAAAAGGTCCAGAGAAATCCACCGCTCGCTGAATTCGCAGTCGACCTCGAAGCAAACTGCATCAAAGAACTGTGGGATTGAAGACTGCTGCTTCGAAGCTTCGTAGGGTCGTAGCCTCGAAGCATCCTAATGCAGCTTCGTAGAGTCGTAGCCCAAAGTATCGAAGCGAAACGGAGTCTGTCACTTACTATTCAAGCATCGTAGACACGTCAGCACGTCACTGTGCACTTAAAATGGGAGTTACACCGACTTGAGGGGTGACATGGAATCATTGCTTGAATATTCCAACGGGTGGATTTGGATGACAGAGAGGCGGGTCCGAGAAAAGAATGCGGACCACAAAGACGAACCGACAGAGTGAGTGACTTCTATGATACACTTCTCAACTCATATATAAGTTACTGATAGAGACGGAGCTCGAAGGTATGTTCGTCGTTTTCACACTCGAACCCTAACCATAGAACTCTCTCTCTCTCTCTTCAACTCTGTCTCTCTCTCTCTTTTCTCTCTTTGTCTCTCCCCTGACCAACTTTGAACCTTACCATCTCTCTCTACGAGTGCCTCTTTCTCTCTCTACAAGCTCAATGGCTCATCGATGGTCGACGACATACGCAACATCGTCTCGGGGTTCATCATCGACTGGGAAGCCATAGGCGATGCCAAAGTCAGCTGGCTAGACGAATTCCGAAGCCGCCTCGATGAAACCGGTATTGCATCTGTCTGCTCAGGGATGCAAGACTTATTGATAGAAGATGTCTCGGAATTGTACGTGACCATGGCATTCGCTGGAGACGACCTGGTGGGAACTGTACACGGAGTGGAGATTCTTATCTCTGCCGAAATGATCTGAAATGCACTTCCACTCCCGAAAGGTAATCTTGATCATCTTCCTAGTCTTTCCAGAGAAGAGTGTAAGTCTTTTCTTGGGTATTCCAATCCCGGAAAGCAAGGTCGGGGAGCCCTAAAGATTGGGTTTTCCGGTCAGGCACTGGCGACTCTCATAGTCACCGGATAGTGCCTATTGTGTAAGAAGACGGCTCATGACTCTGCAAGTCATGAGCAGATGAAGATCATGTGCAGTGTTCTACAGGGAACACAGATACACTCCATGATCAAAAGCAAGAAGGGACACTTTGGACTTCTTCTCACCAAAGTTCTTAAGTTCCTGCACCCTGACGTATTCTGTAACAGGCCCTCAGTACCACTGCGACCAAATACATATTTAAAAGTATTTATAAGGATGGACGACTGGAGATTAAGTCGATGAAGAGGCCTGAGTCAGGTGCAAGAAGTCGTGCAGGAGACACAGCTAGCTCTGTACGAGCCCCAATTCGCATACCACGACAGCCGGTTCGTGTCTCACAGACTTCTAGGGGCTCCTCTGCATCCACTGCAACAATCCATATAACTGAAGTGGTGGAGAACATTGCAGAACTCATCTCCCCACTGATTCTACACCTAAGGAGGTCCCTACTACCGAGCTGCCCAAGGATACTGCAAAAGTAAGAGAACCTGCAGTTGGAGGGCAGACACCAGCACAGGAAACCCCAGAGGATAGGTGTACTACACCTGTACTGTTGAGCACTCTTGGGAGTCTGAACTAGAAGATTTTTATATGGAGTATGCCAAGGCTCATATGGCCCCCACTGATTTACGAAAGGCATGGATCGCCTTTGGAAAACAGATGGTAGATAGAGACCATCTGATTCATTGGTTAGTCGAGCAAGGTCGTGTAAGAAGAGACCCAGTGGAAGCCGTATTAGTGGTTGCCCCATCTCCTATCATAGTGGACTCACCTGTCACATCTACTCCATATGATGGTGAGGTGGTAGGCATTACTGTAGAAGAAGAAGCAAGAAGAAGAAGAAGAAACTCCTGGTGCTACAGCCAGTGACTCCGATGGAGGATCTGTCCCACAAGTTCGTGAGATTGTGGAAAGGACTGAAATGGCCACACCATCTGCACATGTCGTTCATCAAGTGGCCACTCAAGTGAGTGAGGACTTCGTAGCCAATATCCCAATGGTTATTCCAATACCAGCTGCGTCTCACTCACGTTCTCTGACGGCTGAAGAAGTAGATCTTCTGGCCAGCAAGGTCATTGAGAAACTGATTTCCTCTGGCATCCTCAAGACATCAGTATCTCAGGCCTTTGAAGAACGACTGGCTACCATGGAGTTAAGAATGGAAGAGGTATGAACTCAAGTTGAATCATCAGACCGTACCCTCGACAAGGTGCAGCAAGAAATGACATCACTCACAAGTGCGACCACAGATGGGTTTAGACATCTAGAGGAGCACTGTGAAGACATCAAAGGAGCTTACCAGAGACAATACAAAGGACTCAGTACAACTCTGGGAGCTATTCTGTCAGAATGTCATCGTCTTGCAAGTGGTGAAATATCGCTTACGGTCAAGAACACACTCCCACAGCCAACCGACCGACCTGCACCTGAACCAGTCGATGCTCCATAGCCAGATGCACCTTCTCCGAGTCACTCACCACCTCAGCCTACTGCCACTTACATGCGGGGGAGAAAGTGCGCACACAGAACCACGGTCATCTCAAATTCTGATGATGTTCCAAGTGCAACCCGCATGAAGAAGCAGACTGCTGCTCCCTGCCAACCATCTTCCCCCACTCAGCCAGGCCCCTCAACTTCACATCCAAGTACGGCTAAGTACACCATGCCTGTTTCACCCACCGAACCGGCCGCTACCACTATTGACCAACCATTAGCCCCACCTCGCATTGTAACTACTGGAGGCACCTCAGCTGAACTGGCTGCATTCAACACCTATGTTGCTGGGGATACCACTGCGAGGACTTGCGGCTATGAAGCCTTCTTCATCGGACCTGACCTTTGTCGACTACTCCATGACGGTGAAGAAATGGATAATATTGAGATGACTCAGTTCATCTTCGCACAGAAGTCATTTCTCGAGAAGCTACCTCTCCACATTCGCAGAGATACCAGGGTGGAACTCTGTTTGCCGATCATGCAGGCTCAGTTGATCGATGATGCAGCAATGATCGAGATTATACAGGGTCGCAGATATGAGAACTCCTTCCGTCCCTGGGATGAGGTAGACCATGTGCTAATTCCCTACTTGTCCACATCCCCGCATTGGTTTCTTCTTGACATTGACTTTAAGAATCAGCGGATCGTTATCTTTGACTCCAAACCTAGTACCTTACTAATCCATCGGCGTGAACAACTGCGTGAATTCAATCGCACCCTCACCCGTGTCATGCTGGGATATTCGCATGGGTGTGGTGGTTATCATCTCTCCAAACCGATGAAAATTACGCGAGTCAAGCAAGGCGTTCCTGCTCAGGATGATGCTCATAGCTACGGCTTCTATGTTTGCCATTACATCCGCATCCTGACCACCAATGGGTTCCAAGCTCTCGTGCCTGAATTTGAGCGTGTGAGCAGTCAAGCGGCCTCGTTACACCTGACTGCTGCTCAACTCCTGCGTGAGCAAGCTGTTGTTTTTCTGTTTACACAGAGTGTACTGTACTATGAATTTAACCCATAACTGTCTTGTACTTTAATTCCTTGTACACTGCTTTTCTTGCTTTTCACGCTTATGTGTACTTCTTACTGTCAGTTACTTTTTATGTATATCTTTGCTCTGCTGCCTGCTATTCTGTGATTTCTTAATTGCTCCCATGAGGTTTGTGTTCTGGTACTTGTTCCTCACCCCAGGAAGGGGGAGTGTTTCTCAGGGGGAGCAAGTTCGTAGGTGGAGTTATCTTTGATAGGAGCCAGCTAACGCAACCTTCATGCCTATGGGGGAGAGGAGTGTGTATTTCTGAAAATTTAAACTCCTCCATTCTTTCATGCAAAGATATCTTTTGATTAATCTAAAATTGCCCATCACACTTGTAGTCTTAGACTTCATGTATTTACCTGTTGTCAGCTTACAATAAATAGGGGGAGATTATTGGAAATGTAGGATTTGATGAAGCTACCAAAATATAGTCTAAGTCTGGAGACTCGAAGAACCGAAGGTCGTAGGGTCGAAGAGTCAACATTCGTAGAAGTGAAACTGTCATAGGACGTATTGGCAAGAGACTCGTAGACTCGTAGAGTCTAGAGACTCAAGGCGAAACAATGACAGCACATTGCGACTCGTAGATCCAGGGTCGAAGGTCGTAGAGTCATAGTACGGAAAAGAGAGTGTTACTGTAAGTGTCAATAAGCTTGGAGACCCATAGAGTCGAAGAATTTTTAAGAATAGTAACCAAAGCTAAATGACTAGTAGACTCGTAGACTCGTAGACTCGTAGAGTCGTAGAGTCAAAACCTTCGAACACTGTTAAGAAAATAGGACTCGTAGACTCGTAGATCGAAAGTCGCAGAGTCAAAGCCTTCAAACAGTGTAGAGAAAACCGGACTCGTAGACTCGTAGACTCGTAAGTTGAATGTCGAAGAGTCGATGCTATAAAGACTAGCAAACAAATGAAATTGTAACTCAAGAGTCGTAGACTCGTAGACTCGTAGACTCAAGGGACACAGTCACTATAGAGAAATTGCCACACTTCCAGACTCGGAGATCGATGGCGATGAGTTGTAGCTAAAGGGTCGTAGCTATACAGAAACTCAGTTTATGAGCCTCTGTGAAAGACTAAGGAAGAAAAGCAAAGTTGAAGACTCATAGAGTCGAAGATTTTCAGACCACTTAGTCAAATATAGTAAACTAAGAGACTCGAAGGTCATAGACCAGCAGAACTAGGGTCGTAGACTCGTAGCTACAATAACAGGTAGATTAGATGGACTCGAAGAAGTCACTCTAAGCTTTATTCGAAGAGTCGCAGACTCGTAGAGTCGTAGACTCGCAAAGTCGTAGACTTTAGTTAACAAAGTGACACAAAAGGCCAATCCAACCTGACCTCTAGCCTCGAAGACTCGAAGATGTGAGTTGTAGACTCGCAGAAACACCATAAAGCCTGAAGCAAAACTTCGCAACTTTCTACGGGTGCTAACTGAAATCTTCGAGTCATCGAACCTATGAGGCATCTACCTCCGAGGCAAACTTACAACCTTAAACACAACCGCTTAGCGATATTGTCAGCTAGGGTTTGTACAGCAAGTCTGCGCCGTCCTGAGCAGTTGAGCACATTAATGACACATTAAATGCTGCCAACTACCATCCACGGATGAATGGCCAAGATCGACTGCATGCCAAATACGTAGTATGGGCATTTGATATGCAAATCAAAGCAGATCAACCCATCCCCTGACATTCCGCATTTTCAGTGGCGGGAAGTCAGTCTGTCGGGATGGACATCATGGCGCATGAGCACTTTAATCTTAAAAATATATCTCTCACGCACTTAACGACAAAATTAAGAGTTTAACCTCTCTCTCAAAAGAAGGAAACACACAGAACACAAGATAATGGTTCTGACGGACTTAGAGAAAGACAATCCTTGGCAGAACTAACAGAAAGAGTTCCAACACGAGAGAGAGAGACTAAGAGAGAAATTGAAGAAGTGTTGTGCACTGTGTGAGTCAAGAACAAAAGCAATCTGGTTGAGTATTCACGAATCTCTTGTTCATCAAAGATCTATCACTTTCATTAATTCTTGATCTCAGTGTTGTTTGTTTTCCACACTTCGATCTATCATAAACAATCTCTTTCACAACTGAGATCTGTTGAGAGAAGAGCATTTACTCTTATCTCAGTTTTGTCTGATAGTTCATTATCACTCACTTTATCCTCACAATACTTCTGTCATCTTCTCCATAAATACTTCTATCATAGTCATCGATAGAGTAATCCAAAACCAGCCAACAGTCTAGCTTCCACACATGAAGAAAGTCTATTCACCCCTGCTCTAGACGCACTTTGGGACCTACAAACTCAATTTTAATTTTATTCCTAGTGATTAACTCACTGATTAGTGTCAGCTCATTAATCAATAATCTGTCAATGTGAGCTCACTTTATCTACGGTCAATCTTCTCTGATTATTTTCATTTTCCTAGATGGGGGCTGCCTTTAAAACATTTTGTTGGGTCTCACATATTTCACCTTTTTTTCCTGGCTGGGAAATTTTTTGGATCATCTTTGACTCTGTTATTAATATTAATTACAATACATTAGCCTAGGAAGTGTTGATGGGCGAGTTTTCAATTTCAAAAAAGCTTGGGAATTTGCAACATTCGGGCCAGCAGTGGGAATTTGCAGGCTTGGGAATTTCCTTCATTCCCGGATTACACCACCCAAAGGGAGGTCTCTTCATTCCCATACATTTTTTTTCTCTGGAAAATTATGTGATACCTTGTATCTGGGTCTGGGTCTGCGTGTGATATTGATTTACCTTGATTCCCTATTTGTCGATGTTGGTTGGTGGAATTTGCATTCTGGGAATTTTGATTTACCTAACAAAATTCCCATGTTATGTCTAATTATCCTCAGATTTATCATTTTTTTTTTATTTTTTGAGGGCTAGGAAACAAGATTTTGCCTACAGATTGGGAATGTTTTTTCTGACCACCCAACAATCCCTTTGCTCTTTGGGAACCTCCATTATTTGCTCTATTTTATGTTCTAAGGGAATGCCTTCAGATTATTAACTTATCAATGATCAAATAGGCTGCTCGGGTAAAGCTGCCACTGTTTTGGCTTTTCCAAATTGTTTTGCTTCTCAAATTGACTGGCTTTTCCAATTGTTTTGCTGTATTTGTAGCAGCTTCTGCATATGCAGGCATCTTGATGAAATGAAATTGCATATGTAGGCAGCTTCTGCAAATTAACAGCTTGTTTGGGTTGGATGAAATGAAAGCTTTTATTCATGCACGGTTTCTTCATGAGAAACTATCTTGATGTTTGGTTTCTTATATATTATCCATATATCGTATTGTTTTTATTACATAAATAATTGGGTTAATATGAATGATAATTGTGTTGTAATTACAATATTTATTCATTTGATGGAATTAAACATAGGGTTCATTGAAACCAATACTGTTCAATGTCCAATATATGTGCGCACGCACCGGTTTATATTAAAGCATAATCTCACTTCTTGGCTATGTTTATTTTTTCCCTAGTTTATATTAAAGCATGTTTATCTTTTCCCCATTGCCTTAGCCGATGTATGAATGTTAGTTGTAACCAAATGTCTGTGCAAATCAGTAAGTAGTGTTGCCAGGTTGCAGTTATTCAGTTTCATTTTCACTTGAAGTGGAAGATGACAGTCTATTAGAAGTCTCCATGTTTCAAATTTTCTTTTGGCACATGTTTCCCCTCTACCACAACCGAACACCATTACAGAGGAGTGTCACCCTGGAGCACGTAGCGTTGCCAAGTTGGTTTGGTTATTACATGCTGCTATTATTTCATGCTATTACTTATTGTTGGTTTGCATTTATTCCGGCTACAAAAAAATTGAAAAATAAGAAAAACCTTCTCTACTTGTTGAAGATGCAGATCTATTGATTAGGGGGGGCAAAGAGATGCTTAAACATGCTGGGACAGACATGATGATAATGATAGATGCCGAAGATGTAATTTGTCAACATGTTGCAGTTATTTGCAGGCTGATATGTATTACAACTTCATTGAGCTATATTATATTTGTATAATTCTTTTTCTTGTTTAGGATATGCATTTTAATTTTGTAATTATAAAATTGTATAATTATTAAATTAGTCTTTATATGATTATATATATTTGTAATTATTGTCAAGGTATTAATTTACCATTGAAAGGGCTATATTATATATATATATGATTTTTTTAGGATATGTATTTTTGTATTATAAAAATAAATGAATTAGAATTTATATAATATATAACCGAGCAAATTTTGGGAGTTTTTTTTAAATTAAAGTTTGACTTCTAAAATGTGTCGCAGGTTGCAGTGTAAAATAATGACACTTTTTAAGTGTCATCAAGAAGGATTTTTTAGTTATCAGAAAACTAATGACACTTGTTCGTGTGTCGTCAATGGTAAATAAAAAACTAACATCAAATAAATGACGACACGTTTTGAATGTTGTTATAATATCAAATGACGACACTTTTTAAGTGTCATTGTATCTCATATTCGATGACACTTTCAAAAGTGTCATCATACCCGGCCATTCCTTCAACGATGTGTCGATAGACGACACTTTTAAAAGTGTCGTCAATGACTTATGAGGACACTTAAAAAGTGTCGTCATATACTGTTTTTGTTGTAGTGTTATTAAGTACGAATTGGGTTTGCGGGTGTCTGGGAGTTGTTGGGTCGATTTCAGACGAAGAACAAGCTGGAACGACGATGAACAGCGCTTCTTGGTGTGTTGGTGCATTTGGGAGCCAGAAGGTCGCAGAGTCGAAGGTTTGAGGGTCGAAGGTTGAAGGGTTGCAGGGTTGAGGGTCGAAGATCGAGGGTCGTAGGGTCGAAGGTCGAAGGCCAGTAGCTCCGAGCCGCAGATCTTTGAGACAATCCTATGAATCTTTGAGCCAGTCCTACGAGTCTTCGTGGTAGAGAGTTACGAGTCTATGTTCTAGAAACCTTCAAGGCTACGACTGCGAGTCTGCAAGGCAGATCTTTGAGGCCGTATTTCTAGAGACCTTCGAGGCAGTGTTCTGCAGGTTTTCAAGGCTGGGCTTCGAGGCTGAGTTCTACTAGTCTTCGAGGCTATGTTTCGGCGAGTCTTTGACGAACGGGTATTTCGTGAGCGAAACCCAAGTGAGGGTTAAGCTACTGTCGTTTAAATCCCTTCTCAAAATATTAATTCCCTTAACTAATGCTAAATAGAATAGCGACAAGAAAGGGGTCGATCCCACAGAGATTACCAAGTTATCTAGCTTTAACTCAAATCACCAAATTAATCTTGCTTAAAACAATGTCTCAGCAAACAAAATTGTGTTTTTAAAATTACTTTACGGAAAACGAATTGCAATTGAAATAACTAAAAATGTTGGATTTAGAATCAAGGATTAAGGCATCTAGGGTCACAATTTCACCTCCCTATGTTATCTCTACTGGTTCATGGTATTAGGGTTGTCTGATTGAAAACATGCTAAACATAAGCCAAGGACAACAAATGGTCATTGAGGTCCTTTTAAGAGTTGTATGCCAGAATGGTCATCTAAACACACAAACATGCAAAGCCAATAAATCATACTTGCAAAAGGATAATGATCACACCAATTACAAATAAGTTATGAATCTCAATCCGCCCCAGACTAGGGCTAAGAATACCAAGGTATAAATCCAAAGATAGAAATTAAGAACAGATTCATATAACATGCAAAACTCAATCATCCAAACCCAATATTCATAAACATAGCAAAGCAACAAGGGGGCTACATTGCTCCCCTAGATTATAAGAACTACTCACACATGATTACAAGCAAAATCATAGCAGTAAAGCTAAACATCTTCTTCTAATCCACACGCGTAACAAGGCTTCAAATCCAGGCTCCAAAATCCGCGACGGGTGACTGCGACGGCTGCTCTCCTAGGTCAAGGAGTAGCCCCCAAGTCGTGAAGCCTCTCTCTCCCTCTAAAATCGTGTAGGGGGGTCTAGGTTACATAGCATGGGGCGTGGAGCCTCTATTTATAGAGGTTGGATGGGCCTTGAGGTGTGTACCCTAGCCTATCTATCAAAACGACGTAGTTTTGATAAGTGACACCCCACACTTTAAAATCTCTATCTTCCATCCACAATTTAGACATGGGCCTTCAGGAACAAATGATCAGCATGGAAAAACGATAGGATCGGTCCAAAAATATCTCTGCACGTCAGTTTGCACGTGATATGGTGAATTCACGTACAGCTCCAAATCAGCTCAAACTTCTCCCCAAGCTTCCTTGCATCCTGTAGAGGCCTGAGAAGCAAAAATATGCTTGCACGTGAAATGGGTGAATTCACGTGCAGCTCCAAATGCTCTGAAATTTCTGTGGTAGGTAGCGGACATCATTCTAAGCAACTTTTGTTCTTGCACGCCAATTGTTTGAGGCCATCTACTATAACAAAAGTGAGCTCCAATGTAACGACCCATGAGTGGGTGTCAGTCCCACATTGCTTGGTGAGGAGAACAAAGTCCGCCTTATAGGAGGGGACGGATACCTCACCTCACAGGGACGCATTTTGGGCGAGGCCCAAAGACAAAACCGTGCGGAGCAGGCCATGAGGGCGAGGCCCAAGACTGGTTAGCCAAAGCGAACAAAATTCTTGTGACGGGTATGGGCTGGGCTATCTCGGATGGTATCAGAGCATGGTCTAGTTGGCCTAGGGTAGTGGGCGGACTTGGTTATCCTAAGTCCTTTGGAGGAGCCTGGAGGGACATGCCTGATCAACATGGTCCTCTTTGAGCCTCCAAGGTGTACTTAGGGTAGTCCAGTCTTGGGATAGGATTTGCATGCATTGGCATTAGGGCACTAGTTGCATTTCTTTGTGAATGTATGCTAAATCGTGGATAAGATCACATGATTAAGTGAAATGTGCAACTCTGATTTGTTTGGCAATGTGTACTGAACTGTGAAATGTGATTGATTCAATGTATGTGTGTAATGTCATGTGAATGATCAGTGGGGTAGAGGTAGTGACGCGATAGATTATAAATTCGTTTTGACGTTTGTGCTTCTTACTTCGTGTAGTAAGAATGCCGCCAAGGAGAGTGACACGTGCGTCCGGGGCAGTGGCCGATGAGTCATCTCGCCCATGAGGGTCCGGGTGCGGGACCGTCCGTTGGAGGGCATGCGTTGTTACTGGCACAGCTACAAGAAGGTATCCGGCTGGAGGTACGAGAGCTACGGGAGGGACTCCGGCAGGACGTTCGGGAGGAAGTGCGTCGTGAGATGGCAGCACAGCAGGTGGTGCCACCACCACCACCACCAGTAGGAGAGCTGCCTCGTGAGCATGAGAGTTCGCTGGGTGGTGTACCGACTCGTACAGAGGATGACGTGGAGACACGGTTCCGAAAGGAACAACCTCCGCGATTCAAGGGGGAAGGCGATCCTGTAGTAGCTGAGCAGTGGTTGAGGCAGATCGAGCATGTGTTCTCCTTTCTCCTGCCCGGGAAGAGGATAAGGTGCGACTGGCAATTCGGCAGCTGGAGGGGGATGCTTTGGAGTGGTGGACGAGCGTTGTGGGGAGCCGTGCAGTGCAACTCATGTTTTGGGAGGAGTTCTTGCAACTCTTCCATGATGAGTTCTTTCCGGAATCGGTGAGATGGCGAGAAGAGGGAAGAATTCGGCGGCTTAAGCAAGGGATCCAGGACGGTATCTGAGTATGAGCGGGAGTTCCGGAGCTTGAGTAGGTTTGCTCCTGAGACTGTGGCTAGGGAGGACCTGAAGGCCCACAAGTTCACTCTGGGTCTTAGGCCAGCCCTTAGGGAGAGGGTGGCGATTCTACGTTTGAGGACATATCTGCGCGGCCGTGGAGACGGCCCGTATAGGCGAGAGAGAGCCGGATGATGGGGAGGCAGGCCCATCGGGGGCGCCAATTGCGAGTGGGCCTGATCGAGATGTAGGGTCCAAGAGGCTCAAGACGGAGGAGAGGGATAGCAGTTCTTTTCGCAGTCGGGGTCGGACATCCGTGAACCCTGGGAGGTTCACCTTTGGCGGCGGAAGACAGGGTGGTCCATCCTGGGAGTCTACCGAGCAGATGCCACGCTTGTGGAGAGCAGGGTCACTTCAAAGGGGAGTGCCCCAAGAAGGACCGGCGATGCAACAACCGTGGACGAGAGGGTCATTTGCGCCGGGTTTGCAAGAGTGGCAACAGGGGAACAGGGGGCGTGGCATCCGGCGTGAGGAGTGATGCTAGCTTCCGTGCACCACCTGGGAGAGACCAGCTCGTCGGTGGCGAGCCAGCCAGGCAGATCCGGTCGGACCCGACCCCAGGGGAGGCCGGAGCGGCAAGCAGACCGAGGGCTGGAGGCAACCTTAGCGGGAAGCGTCCAGGAGTGAGCCGACCGGTGGCACGGGCCAAGGAAGGGTGTTTGCGCCTGGAGGCGACATACCAGGAGGAGGCCGAGCTCACCACCCCCACCACCGAGGGTGGAGCAGACCATCGGTGGTTAGAGGTACCCTCTTGATCTCCCGTACATTAGCTTCTGTTCTTTTCGATACGGGTGCATCATGTTCGTTTGTTGCCGAGCTTGTAATAGACGGCTTGGGGTTAGCTTGTGTGGAGGCCGCGAGGCCCCTAGTTGTGGAGTCTCCTGGTGGGAGGCATGATTGAGGTACGGCGTGTGTGTCGTGGATCGTGTGTTAACCATAGGCGAGGTGGAGCCGAGTTTTGACTTGCATGTGATGCCTTTGCATACTTTTGACCTGATCTTGGGTATGGATTGGCTTATGGCTTTCCAAGCCAAGATAGATCGTTACCGGCGGCGTGTATCCTTCGTGACACCTGCAGGGATCTCTTGCACCCTGCAGGGGGAGTGGGACTGTGAGGCGAGTCGGGCCGGGCCGGTGATGGACCAGTGGGGTGCCATTACCCATAGGTTGGCAGCCCTGACCTTTGCTGAGGAGGGTAAGGTGGAAAAGAGGGTGTGGCCCGTTGTTGTGGACCAATTTCAGGATGTTTTTCCTGAGGAGTTGAGGAGTTTGCCACCTAAGAGGAGTGTGGAGTTCACCATTGAGTTGGTGCCGGGGACGGGTCCGATTTCCCAGGTAGCATATCGTATGGGGGCAGCCGAACTGAGGGAGCTGCAGAGGCAAATCGAGGAGTTGGTGGGCCAAGGGTATATAAGATCGAGTACCTCACCTTGGGGTGCTCCGGTGCTCTTTGCTAAGAAGGCTGATGGCACGCTTCGTCTCTGCATCGACTACAGGAAGTCGAATCGGTGGATCGTGAAGAACAAGTACCCGTTGCCTCGGATAGATGACCTGTTTGACCGGTTGAGTGGGGCCCAGTGGTTTTCCAAGATAGATTTACGGTCGGGGTATCACCGGCTCGGGGTTAGGGAGGAGGACATCCCTAAGACGGCTTTTCGGTGCAGGTATGGGCATTATGAGTGGGTCGTGATGCCTTTCGGGCTCACTAATGCGCCAGCGGTGTTCATGCATTTGATGAACCAAGTCTTTGCCCCATACTTAGACTCGTTCGTGGTGGTGTTTATCGACGATATCTTGGTGTATTCCAAGACCGAGAAGGAGCATGTGGGGCACTTGGCAACAGTGTTGCAAACCTTGAGGGACCAGCAGTTGTTTGCTAAGTTTAGCAAGTGTGAGTTTTGGCTGCAGGAGGTTCACTTTCTTGGCCATGTGGTGTCAGCTAAGGGAGTTAGGGTGGACCCAGCCAAGATTGAGGCCGTGGCATCGTGGGCGAGGCCAACCAACGTTTTTGAGATCCGTAGTTTTCTTGGCTTGGCGGGGTACTATCGTCGTTTTGTCGAGGGGTTCTCCCGTTTGGCAGCTCCGATGACAGCGTTGACTCGGAAGGGCGTGAAGTTTGATTGGACGGACAAGTGCCAGCAGGCGTTTGAGACTCTCAAAACCCGTTTGACCACTGCGCCGGTGTTGAGGTTACCTCGGGAGGATATTCCATATGAAGTGTACTGTGATGCGTCCAGGGTTGGTTTAGGGTGTGTGCTTATGCAAGAGCACAATGTGGTAGCTTATGGGTCAAGGCAGCTGAAGCCTCATGAGCAGAATTATCCTACTCATGACCTTGAGTTAGCAGCTGTCATCTTCGCCCTGAAGAGTTGGCAGCACTACCTCTTGGGGGAGAAGTTTGTGGTGTTCTCAGATCACAAGAGCCTTCAGTACATCTTTACTCAGAAGGACTTGAATTTGAGGCAGAGGAGATGGGTAGAGTATTTGCAGACCTTTGACTTTACTCTTGCTTATACCCCGGGCAAGGGTAATATTGTGGCTGACGCGTTGAGCAGAAAAGGGAAAGCTGAGGTGGCCGTGAGAGAGTGGAAGCTGATGGAGCAGTTGGCAATGTTGCGCTGCGCACTGTTGCTCATGATGGTGGGACGATCCTGAGTCCCTTGGTGGTTGTGCTTGAGTTGTACCAGCGCGTCCGAGAGGGACAAGTTGGGTGACATTGAGTGTGAGGTTCTCCGTGCCCGTATTGAAGCCGGGGAACTATCCGAGGACCGGACAGAGGGTCCCGAGCATGAGTTGTCGTTTCAGGGGCGGTTGGTAGTAGCTTCTTCCCTCAGGGACGAGGTGATGAGGGAGTTTCACCAATCTAGAGTTGCTTGTGCATCCAGGGGGGTACGAAGATGTACCATGCGCTTCGGGGACATTTTTGGTGGCCTGGGATGAAACGCGATGTGGTCGCCTTTGTTTTGCGGTGCCTCACGTGTCGGCAGGTGAAGGCGGAACATCAGCGGCCGGCGGGCATGTTACGCCGTTGCCCATAGCGGAGTGGAAGTGGGACCATATCGCGATGGACTTTGTGACCGGTCTTCCACCCACCACCTGGGAGGAAGGACATGATTTGGGTGATTGTGGATCGACTCACAAAGTCGGCCCATTTCCTTGTTGTTCGCGAGCGGGACTCCATTGGGACCTTGAGTCGGGCGTACATGAACGAGATTGTGAGACTGCATGGGGTACCATCATCGGTTGTCTCTGACCGAGATTCGAGGTTCACTTCCCGTTTCTGGGTAGGTTTGCAGGAGGCTATGGGGACCAAGCTTCACTTGAGTACAGCCTTTCACCCTGAGACGGACGGCCAGACAGAGAGGACGAATCAGACTTTGGAGGACATGTTACGGGCCTGTGTGTTAGATTTTGGGGGTTCGTGGGCAACTCACCTTCCTTTGGTGGAGTTTGCCTACAATAACAGTTATCAGGCATCCATTGGGATGGCTCCTTTTGAGGCGTTGTATGGGCGGCCGTGTCGATCACCTTTGTGTTGGACCGAGGTGGGGGAGACAGCTCTCTTGGGACCACAGTTGCTTCAAGAGGCTACCGAGAAAGTTAAGTTGATTCGACAGCGGTTGTTATCAGCTCAGAGTCGGCAGAAATCTTATGCGGATCAGCGGCGGCGACCTCTGGAGTTTTCTGTTGGTGATCATGTGTTCCTTCGTGTCTCTCCACGTCGTGGTCATCGACGGTTTGGGCGAGGTTCCAAGCTATCTCCGCGGTTTATTGGTCCTTTTGAGATTCTGGATCGTGTGGGGCCTGTGGCCTACCGGTTAGCGTTACCACCACGGCTGAGTCGAGTGCACAACGTGTTTCACGTGTCCCAGTTGCGGAAGTATCACCCTGACCCCACTCATGTGATCGATTGGGGGACATTGGACATTGCGGATGACATGTCCATTGTTGAGGCCCCTATCCGTATCCTAGATCGGCGCGAGAAGCTTTTGCGTGGTCGTGCTATTCCTTTGGTTCGCGTGCTGTGGCAGCACCGTGGCATTGAGGAGGAGACATGAGAACGTGAGTCCGTGATGTGTGAGCAGCACCCAGACTTGTTCGAGGACGAACAATCTTAGTGTGGGAGGTGGCTGTTGGCCAAGGGATAGTGATGTGTTTTGTATTAGTTGTGTACGATTTGGTGTATTTGTATTGTCTTTTAAAGACATGTGTTCTTATTTGTGATATGTTTTCAGATGTGTATTCGTGGCACGCGAACATGTGTTATATGCATTATTGTGGTTATGGATTATGGTGGTACCTTGTTATGTGCTGTTATGTGATGTGCGCGGTGTATGACCCATTTGGGTGTTGTGGCTCGCCGTGTGGCAAATGGGTAGCTTGTGTTTGTTTTCCTCGTATGTCATTTCTTTTCGAGGACGAAAAGTCTTAAGGGGGAGAGGATGTAAGGACCCGTACCTTGAGTTAGTCACAGTTCTGCCTTCTGAGTAGAGTTTTTCTAGATTTTGACCTAGTAAATGGACTCAAATGAATTCACGTGCAAAAGGAAAGATGCTTAGAATGATGTCCTCTATCTACCACAGAAGTTTCAGGCCAAACAGACGTGTATGTGAGGTGCACGTGAAATGGGTCCAATTCACGTGCAAGTGTGGTTGTCTTCTAAATGATGCAAGGAGACTAGGGGTGAAGTTTGAGAGCTTTTTGAGTGCATTTGGAGTTGCATGTGAATTGGGGAATTCACGTGCAAATTGGCGTGCAGGATTATTTTGCATGGTTCCTTTGGTTTTGTCATTCTAATGATCTTTCTCCAAAGGACCATGTTGAAATTCTGAGTATTTTGGCCTATATGGGTGCGGAAAGGTGCTAACTTGTGTGATCAAAACTACGTCGTTTTGAGGCTGAGATTCACTTAATCAAAACTACGTCGTTTTGATGCTGTGTTGTCTATATAAGGAGGAGAAGCCCCTCTGTTTTAGGATTAGGGTTTGTTGCTCCACCAGCCGTCGCAGAGAGAGAGAGAGAGGGAAGGAGAGCTCCTGGTTGCTGCCGGGCGTCTTGCGTGGGTGGTCGGTGACTCGTGGGTGGACGGCGTTCGACGTGGGATCGGGACACTGCTGTGTTGTTGCGTTTTACTTGAGGTAGGGGTTCTGTTCTTCCTAAACCCTCCTCTGTCCTAGGGTTCTAGGGCAGATTATGAGTTATATCTGTTATATATATATATGTAATCCATATAGGTGTGATCTCCTATATGGATGTTGGCCTTCAGTGGCATTTTGGTGTGATTTTGTGGATTACATGCTATATGTTTGATGAAATGCCTGTGTGAATATAGCTGTGTGTATATGCCCATTCTGTGTTTGGTAATATGCCTGTGTGGTTGGACTTGTGATTTAGTGTATGTATGTATGCTGGGTGTTTGCTCTATTGCCTGAATGGCTGGGATTGTGCACTTGTGAACGGGTGCACACCAAGTGTTTGGTTTTATGCTTGGGTGACTGTGGTGTGTGTTGTGTGCATGACTGTGCTATCTGGCCTGAAGAGGCGGTTAAACTACTTTGCCTGAGAGGCGGTTAAACCAGTGGCCTGAAGAGGCAGTTAAACTACTTTGCCTGAGAGGCGGTTAAACCAGTGGCCTGAAGAGGCGGTTAAACTACTTGCTTGAGATGTGTTTTGTTATTCTGTGTGGCAGTGGAAGATTGTAATTGTTGATGTGGTTGTTATTATGCCTGTTCAAATTATTGTCACACGACATTGCACTTGTACACATGGCATGTAGATGCTAGGAGCATGGGATGGGTTGGGGAGACATGATCCCTACTGAGCTGTGGTTGCTCACCCCTCCTACTGTGTTTGTTTTCCAGGGACTTACAGGCGTTAGGTGGATACACCAAGGTGGAAGACCATAATTATTTTTACTCTCTTCCATTTATGTTTTGTTTTTCTTATGGGAATTGATGTAGCCCCAGTGGGGAAAGGATTTTGTTGTAATAAACTGGTTTGGATTGCTTTTAATGAACATTACTTTCTTGAATGTTGTGGATGTTTAAAATGTGATATTCTAGGTTTGTATCCTAACCCCATTGCCCTCCGTGTGGGTAAAAGGGGAGTCACGTACCGGTTTCCTCGGGTTGGAAATCCGGGGCGTGACACTCCGAGATAGCCCAGCCCATACCCGTCACAAGAATTTTGTCCGCTTTGGCCAACCAGTCTTGGGCCTGGCCCTCATGGCCTGCTCCGCACGGTTTTGTCTTTGGGCCTCGCCCAAAACGCGTCCCTGTGAGGTGAGGTATCCGTCCCCTCCTATAAGGCGGACTTTGTTCTCCTCACCAAGCAATGTGGGACTAACACCCACTCATGGGTCGTTACAATCCACCCCCCCTTAGGAGGCCCACGTCCCCGTGGGACCATGGCACACCGCTCCGGGTCTGGCTCTGATACCATCCGAGATAGCCCAGCCCATACCCGTCACAAGAATTTTGTCCGCTTTGGCCAACCAGTCTTGGGCCTCGCCCTCATGGCCTGCTCCGCACGGTTTTGTCTTTGGGCCTCGCCCAAAACGCGTCCCTGTGAGGTGAGGTATCCGTCCCCTCCTATAAGGCGGACTTTGTTCTCCTCACCAAGCAATGTGGGACTAACACCCACTCATGGGTCGTTACATCCAAAATCTGCCAAAACAGCTTAAAAACGCATGTATTTGCAAATAACATCTTCCTAGGGGTTAAAGCAAATATATATGATATATGAAGCAATAAGGCTCTAATCATGCTCTTAAACATCCTAAATAAACACTAAAATAATGGCAAAAAATGCACGTTATCAAATACTCCACACTTGAACCACTGCTTGTCCTCAAGAAAAAACATACAAGCATGCAAAAATAAAATAAACACGCAGTCAAACGGAAGAAAAATAAAATAACAATCAAGGAGAATCATGGTTTCCTAAGCATGCAACTCTATCATGATGAAATGGGAATTTAAGCATCAAAATGAGTCATAACTTAGTTCATTCATGTCCATATCCCTAGTCCAACAACCATGCAATATCACCACTTAAATTTCAGATATGAGCAAGTAATCCGTGATAAAATAGCACCTAGTTTCCCTTTAAGTTCTTACCAAGGATAAGCAGCCTCACTCAAATATAATAATTCTCAAGCCCAATACCTATCAATGAACAATGGATGGAAAACTCTATCTCTACACTCGCCATCCGCTATTGATTAAGTACTTGCCAAGCAATCATGAGAGTTCCCTATTGTGCTCATCAAAGAAAACACACCCTCTATTCTACTTTATTTGAACTCACACTCTAGTCTACTAACTGAATAAACAAAATGTGAGCCAAAGAATTGAGCTCAACATTCTTAAAACAAAACACAATTCAGCCAATGTGGCTTCACAACTAAATAATCACACATAAGCATCAAGCCAGTGTGGCTTTTATTCTGAATCTTTCTTTCTTTTTTTTATAGAAAAAACAAATACATAGGACAGCTGGAGTTTCTAATGCATACCCTTTTCAAAATGTGATGGGCTTTTTCCACAATGTGCATCACAGCCTTTTCCAATAATATCACAAAATAAAGAAAAGGATGCAAAGACAATCCATGATGACTTAGAGGTCTTGCACCCTAACTCCACACACCAACACCGAGCACTAATAAGTAATCACATGCTTACTTGACTCCTACCATTAAATAACCAATGTTGAATGCAAGAAGAGTAGCAATTATTACCCATACCCTAAAATGGCACTCAAAGGCTAAAAGAAGCTGTTCTCATTTTTCATTTCTTTTTCACTCAACTTTAAGGGTTACTTAGGTCTATCATAGCATTTCATGTTTAACTAATATTCAAAACTCAGCTCCAAAAACATGATGATATCATTCAAAAGATAAAGACATGATCAAACTAAATTAGAGCACATTTTAACTACTTAAAAACCCTTATCACAACATGATACTAATGTGGCATAAAAAAAAAATTAAATTTTAAGCCAAAATTGCATACTTAATATTCATGCCTCCACAAGCAAATCATTCAAGCAAACAACTCAAACAATCATGCAACTAAAAACAGTTTTTTTTTAAATAAATGACTAACAAACTATCTAAGATAAAATTATAAATAAAACATGCAATCACAACATAAAAGACAAGCAAGTGGCTCAAGTCACTCCTCATACACCACACTTAAAATATGCTATGTCCTCATGGCATAAAATAGGGAGTAGGAAAAACACTTACCCCTGGTTTGGCACACTGTAATAGTAGATGACATTGGCCACCATTCGTCGCACCTGAGCCACAAAGTCAACCGACGTCTCGCCGCGCACTTCCCAAGTTTCCTTCCCTTGCAGAATAGTTATCATGTAGTAGCAAGCAAAGATCCCACAGCTGAATTGGTCAGGCTGTTGGGGAATTTGCATTTCGTTGTAGTGAATAAGAGGGAGCTTGTCCGCCAACAAGCCTTCTTTGATCATCGCCACTTTGATTCGTTTGATGAACCCATGCACTAACTGTCTTTTCCATCTGGCAAACCCTTCGCCTTGGTTTGGATCATATAGCACGGCATGTCCTATATCCAGATTCAAACAGACCAATACATAGTGGCGGTCAATGTGCACCGGAATCAGCACCTCATGCATACCATGCCAAGGGCGGTGCCCTTCATTCTCACCATTGATGCGTTGGCGCCACACCTCTTCGGACAAGGGTTGATTGAATATCTCGCACAGCATGATGGAAGTGAACTGAGCTAAGGGGTAGTTATGAGGCTCAGCCTCCACTACATAGCGCATGGTCCTACAGAAGAGGTCTATCTCTTCGGAGTAGAGATATTCATTCTCTGAGATCCTCTTTAGGCCAAAAGGGGTGAAGATATCATTATCCCGTATAAAGTGAGCTCTCTGAACCGTGGAATTGATGAACTCTTCAAATGCTGCTTGGCTCTCGTCGGTTGATAAAGCTGGATTAATGATTAAATGGATAGGAGGGCCAAGAAGGTCTTCAGGTTCAGCAGGCATGTATGTACCCCAAGAGACAGGAAGTATAACAGGCACAAGAGCCTGAGAATATGCAGGATCAGTAAAAGGCTGGAAGGGTGAATACCCTTCTGCTGGCTCCATCTGCTCTTGAGGTTGGAAGGGTGAATACCCTGTTGCTGGCTCTGCCTCCTCTGGGTGATAGTAGGATGGCCCAGCTGAAGATTCTGGTTGAGGTGGATCAGCCTGGGCTAGATAAGAAACTTCAGGGGATGGGGAGGGTTCTTCATCAGATATCTCCACTATAGGAGAACGTTTTGATGCTTTCCTCTTGCTCAAGGCCTTCCAGATTTTGCCTAGGAGGCCTTTGACTTCTTTGTTGTCCTTCCTCAGGGCTTCCACCTCACTCTGGGTTCTGGCATTTGCCTCCCTGAGCTGTTGTGTTTCTTGCCTCCAAGCTTCGGTAGATGCAGCAGGAGGAGCTTCTGGGGCTTCCCATGCTCTAGGAGATGCATGAGCAGCTACGTCTGGGGCCTCCCATGCTCTAGTTCTAGGTCGTGAAGTAGCTTGTTGGTCTCCAGAGATGAGGGCCATTATTTCTTCAAATTGGGCACTAGTGATGTGCCCATTAGTGACTGCCCAATTGATGACCTCCACTTCGCTCACCACCTGCCCACGAATGCCTTAAAAGAAATTGAAAATATCTTCTTTGTGTACATTGAACTGCATGTACATGGCAGTGAGTCTGTATAGAGTCTGCTTCCTTTGATCCAAATGAGGAGAGGTCTCCCTTGCAAAGTCAGTGGATCGCTCCACATGAACACTGTGCCTAGCGGGTCGTGATGGAGGAGGAACATTGGTTGCCCAATGACCTCTGGTACTGATCCCCAAACCCCCTTCAGCATGCAATACTCTTAACACCCAGTGAGAAGGAAAAGTGATGCTATCCATGGAGGAAAAATGCAAAGCAGGCATGCTTTAAAATATCAAACACAAAAGTCTGCCATTTATCTGCTTTGATGACTTTTTCTTCTACCATTTAAAAATGGTAGTGGCCCAATCCACATTTAGCATATGATCAGTGCTATACATGAACTCCAGGTGTGACTTAGGCACACTATCTATCCCACTGGTCTGAATCAATAAGCATTTCCCTACCAGGTAGGCTAGGCATCCAAATCTTCCAACAAAACCATTCTTGGTATACTGCCTTCGACTTTGAAATTTTCTAGCATAGTTGCATGCAGTACCAAATTCTCCTAGGCTTAGTTGAGGGAAGCTATCACTGGGTGCAGGGAGGTTAAAGCAATGTCCAATAATTTCAGGGGTAATTTTGATATAAACCCCTTGCACAACCCCTATCAGTTCATCCTCACTCACATAGAAAGATGCATAAAATTCTTGTAGGGCAGAGTAGGAAATAGCTTGCTGGGCAGATACTAACCTTTGTAATCCCAGATTTTGAATTTTAAGAGCCACCTCTCTAACCCAGCCCAGCTGTGAAGCCTCCAAAGCCTGCATATCAAGAGCATGCCCCAAGAGTATCTCCTCCTCAGGTTGGCTATCAGCACTAGGTGAGTGCACCTCCTCCTGGCCAGTCCTCCTTGTGCGCACCATCTTTGGAATGAGAATAAAGAGCAAAGAGCAGAAAACTGAAGAGCAAGAGAGCAAAAGAGCAGAGTTTCTCTAATACTCAGATCTGGAGTGATTTTGGTGTGGAAGCCTTTGAAGATGGCCTCTCTTTATATAGCGTGCAGAAGGAAAGATGCTCCAATTGGCGTGATACACGTGCCCCTAAATTTTCAGAGTATTTTGACCAAAATAGCCCTTGCATGTGAATTGGTTGAATTGGCGTGCAGGTCAGAATCGTCCCAAACTTTGGTGGTGGGTCCCCCTTGAGCTGGCAAGCAATAGTCCCTTCTGCACGTGAATTGTTTGAAGCTTCTAGGAGGGCTAAAACCGGTAGTTTGCATTTTTGAGCCTCCATATGACAGCTAGAAATTCGTGTGCAAGAGTAAACGTGATTCACATGGTCTTCATCTACCATTCCAGAAAGTTACGCTCAAAAGGAGGTGCACGTGAATTGGGCAATTCACGTGCAAATTCACGTTCAGGCCCAAACTGGCCCAAATTTCTCCACTTAGTTGCTTGTGCATTATGGATCATCTTTAACTCTTGCACGTGAATTGTTTGAGCCCATCTTCAAGCACTTATGGGCTTCACTTGCTCCTTGCTCCTTGACTTTGACTTTAAAAATAATTCCACAAGTTCAGGACCCAACAATTTGCTCATCCTGCAAATGGTTAGTTAAGAAAGAAGCAAAGTCTCCTGCACAATGGTTAGCTTGCAAACAAATTTATTGAATAAAATAAATAAAAGAAAATAACATAAAATAAAACATAGCAATAAACATTGGGTTGCCTCCCAACCAGCGCTTTATTTAAAGTTTGTAGCTAGACTTTTAGTTATGATCATGCAATGGTGAAAGAGAGGGAATCAACTATCTCCCTCTGAGTTGAATCAAAGTATGGTTTCAGTCTGTTGCCATTCACCCAAAATTTCTTGCCATCTACAGCTTGGAGCTCAAAGCTCCCATATGGCTTCTTATCAACTATCACAAAAGGTCCCATCCACTTGGACCTTAATTTTCCAGGAAATAACCTCAACCTTGTGTTAAATAGAAGAACTTTCTGCCCTAAGGTTAAAGGTTCATTGTTGAGTTGCCTATCATGCCATTTCTTAGTTCTTTCTTTGTAAAATTTAGCACTATCATAGGCATCCAGCCTAAGCTCATCTAACTCAATTAATTGAGTCATCCTAAGCTCCTTGGTCTCTTGTGGGTTAAAATTTAACTTCTTCATGGCCCAATGAGCCTTGTGTTTAGTTCCACAGGCAAGTGACATGCCTTACCATATAGAATACGGTAAGGTGACATCCCAATGGGAGTTTTGTAAGCTGTCCTATATGCCCATAAGGCTTCATCAAGCCTTTGAGACCAATCTTTCCTATTGGCTCCAACAGTTTTCTCTAAAATGGCCTTAATCTCTCTGTTGGACACTTCTGCTTGTCCATTAGCTTGCGGGTGGTAGGCTAAAGACTTCCTATGAGTGACACCATACTTGTTCAATAATTTGTCAAACAATTTGTTGCAGAAATGACTACCCTCATCACTGATTATAGCCCTTGGTGTCCCAAAATGGTTAAAGATGTTCCTAGTAAGGAAGTGAGTCACAACCCTAGCATCATTCACTCTAGTAGGAATAGCTTCTACCCACTTAGACACATAATCCATAGCAAGCAAAATGTATGAATACCCATCAGAATTGGGGAATGGCCCCATGAAGTCAATGCCCCAAATGTCAAAAATTTCAAACTGGAAGGATTCCAGTTAAGGGCATCTCATTTTTCCTAGACAGACCACCTACCCTTTGACATCTATCACACTTTTTGATGTGGACATAGGTGTCATTCACCATGTGAGGCCAATAAAAGCCACACTGCATGATTTTAGCCACAATTCTGTGCACCCCAAAGTGGCCCCCATAATGTGATGCATGACAATGATGTATAATGTCATCTACCTCCTCCTCAAGGACACACTTTCTAATGATTTGGTCAGAACACTCCTATAAAGAATTGGGTCTTCCCAAATGAATTTCGTAGCATCCACTAACAATTTCTTTCTCTGGTGGTGGTCTAACTGCTTGGGTATGAACCCAGTGGCTAAATAATTTGCTATGTCAGCAAACCAAGGAAGATGATGCACCTCAAACAACTTCTCATCAGGAAAGTCATCTACAATGGGTAGAGACTTAGGTGCATTCTCCACACGGGAGAGGTGATCAGCCACAGAATTTAGGGCTCCCTTTGTGTCTCTAATTTCAAGGTCAAATTCCCGTAAGAGGAGAACCCACCTAATCAAGCATGGCTTAGCTTCTTTTTTAGCAATCAAATATTTTAATGCAAGCATGATTAGTATAAACAATGACTTTAGACCCAAAAAGGTAGGGTCTAAACTTGTTGCATCCATAAACCACGGCTAGCAACTCTTTCTCAGTGGTGGTATAGTTCTGTTGAGCATCATCTAAAGTCTTACTAGCATAGTAAATGACCCTAAACACCTTTTCTCGCCTTTGCCCTAAGACTACCCCCACAGCATAATCACTTGCATCACACATTAGCTCAAAAGGCTGAGCCCAGTCAGGTGTGACTATAATAGGTGCAGTGACTAACTTACCCTTGAGGATGTTGAAAGCTTCTATGCAATCTGCATTAAACTCAAAGCTTGTGTCTTTTTCTAACAACCTACTCATGGGTTTTGCAATTTTTTAGAAGTCCTTAATGAATCTCCTATAAAAGCCAACATGGCCAAGGAAACTTCTCACTCCTTTTTCATTGGTTGGAGGTGGCAGAGTCTCAATAGTGGAGATTTTTGCCTTGTCTACCTCCAATCCATGTGCAGACACCTTGTGCCCTAGAACTATACCCTCCGTTACCATGAAATGGCATTTCTCCCAATTTAGGACTAGTTCCTTCTCCTCACATCTCTCTAAGACCACATCTAGATTTTTCAAGCACTGTTGGTAAGAGGAACCAAACACCGAAAAGTCATCCATGAAGACCTCCATGATCTCCTCAACCAAACCCTGAAAAATGGCCATCATACACCTTTGAAAGGTGGCAGGGGCATTACAAAGCCCAAATGGCATTCTCCTAAATGCAAAAGTGCCAAAAGGGCACGTGAAGGTGGTCTTTTCTTGGTCCTCGGGCTTAACCATGATCTGATTATACCCGGAATAGCCATCTAAAAAGCAGTAGTGACTATATCCAGCTAACCTATCCAACATTTGGTCAATGAAAGGAAGAGGAAAATGATCCTTCCTAGTAGCCTTGTTCAGCTTTCTATAGTCAACACACACTCTCCACCCCGTCACAGTGCAAGATGGGATCAATTCATTTTTCTCATTTTTAATCACAGTCATGCCCCCTTTCTTGGGCACAACATGCAATGGACTCACCCACTCACCATCGAAAATAGCATAAATTATACCCGCATTTTTCTATTTTAAAATTTCTTTTCTAACAACTTCTTTCATGGCAGGGTTTAATCTTCTTTGTCTTTCAGCAGTGGGTTTAAAATCATCATTCATCAAAATTTTATGCATGCAAATCCCTGGACTAATACCCCTAATGTCTTCAATGTTCCATCCTAGGGCCTTTTTGTGTTTCCTAAGCACTTCTAGCAATTGAGTGCACTTCGCATCATTCAAATTAGAAGCAACAATGACAAGGAATTGATTTGTAGAGTCTAGAAATTCGTACCTTAGGTGTCCACGCAGCTCCTTCAGTTTTGGAGCTGGAGGCACGTCATCTTCTTTCTCCTCCTCATCTTGCTCCAGAGAGTTTGTAGTTTGCTCATCTACCTCAGCTGTCAAGTACATCTCTTCATCTTGTTGAGCTTCTATAAGCTGAAGGGCTCCATTATTGGTGGTAGTAATTTCTTCTGCCAAGTAGTCTTCCACCAATTCCTCAAGGTCTTCAACCCAAAGGCAGTCCTCCTCCTCTTGACCTTGCAAAGCCTTCCCCATGTGGAAGACTAAGGTCTCCTCATTAATTCTTAGAGTTAGCTGCCCTTGAGCAACATCAATCAATGCACAACCCGTTCTGAGAAACGGTCTTCCAAGGAGTAGCTGAACTCCTCTATCTTCTTCCATCTCCAAAACTACAAAGTCCGCTGGAAATATGAAGGAGCCCACTTTGACTAACACGTCTTCAATTATCCCTTCAGGCCTTCCAGTATACCGGTCAGCAAACTACAATGATATGGAAGTGGGCTTCATGCCCTTAAGCCCAAGTCGCTTGTACAAAGCAAAGGAGATCAAATTGATGCTGGCCCCTAAATCACATAGGGCCCGCCGTCGCGGTGCATTGCCAATCACACAAAGGAGATTAAAACCGCCCCGATCTTTATGCTTGATGGGCAAACTCGTTGAACAATACTGCTCACCTCGTTAAGGATCGCCACCGTCTCATGATCCCCATATTTCCTCTTCTTCTTCACAAAATCTTTGATGTACTTTCGTACCTAGGCATCCGCTCCAAGATTTCCACAAATAGAATGTTAATTTCAAGCCTCTTGAACAAACTCGGAAAGCGCTCATGCTCTTCTTCAACCCTCCTGGTTCCTCGGCCTCTAAGGAAATGGCATAGTAGGCTTGAGCTCTTGCCTCTGTTCTTGGCCTATTCTGTCTTGACTCACCCGCTGGTCCTTCTTTTCTTGCACTCTTTCTTGACTTTATCTGATTTTCCTTGGTCATCGCCTTCCAAGGGTCCGCTTCTGTTCTTCTGGAATTGCCTTCTTCTTAGGCTCTTCAGCCTTCTTTCAGTGCCTTCCCGCTTCTTAGAGTAATAGCCTTGCAGCTCTCCTTGGGGTTCACCTCGGTATCACTTGAAAAAGATTTAGCTGAGACTTCTTGATTTACATTCTGGGCCAAACTCACAAGCAGCTTTTCTATATTTTTCATTGAAGATTCCATGGTGACTACCCTTTCCTCCAAATTATCCTCTCTTTTGGTTGGCTCATCCACATTCTCGATATACCCTTCCTCTATGCCGTTGAGGCCGAGGTCGTTTCGCTCGAATCCTGGAGGTGGGTGTAAATAATTATCCGTAGTATACGGATTCTGGCTTCATCCCCGGGGGCACATATTTGTACCGAAATGAGGTATCTCCCCCTCGGTTCTGGTTTTTCCAAAATGGCCGAGATTGTCCTTGTTCTGGTTGTACCCTTGTTGTTGTTGTTGAGGATAAAATTGTCGCTTCGATACAAGCCCTTTCCTCCAACATAATTTGCTTCTTCACTCTACTCCAGCCCCGTCACCCACCTGGTAAAGCTTGTTGTGATCCTTCAACTTTAAGAGCCAATACTTCCATGCCTTTCACTAAAGCTTGAATTTGTGCTTGCATATCATTGGAAGAATTATCAATCGAAGCTATCTTCTCCCTTGGCTTTGAAGTACGCACATTAGACCACCGCCAATTAGCTAATGACGGCCTCTCCAAGAGCTCTGCTGCGTTAGGCTCTAGATTCATCAAGCATCCTCTAGCAGCTGCATTCACCTTGTCTTGTGAGTGGGACTGAAGACCTGTGTAGAAAGATTCAATTTGAATCCATTGGGGTCTTCCATGATCAGGGCATCTTCTCACTAAGTCTTTGAAACGCTCCCAAGCTTCATGAAGAGTCTCCATCTCATCTTGCCTGAATCCGCTAATCTCCCCTCCGAGCTGGATCACCTTGGAAGGAGGGAAGTACTTTGACATGAACTTGGTCCGCATCTCCTCCCAAGTGTTGATTGAACCTCGCTGGGCGATCGTTGAACCAGCCAAGAGCTCTATCCCTTAAAGAGAAAGGGAAAAGTCTTAGCTTTATTGCCTCCTCCGATACATTGTTGATCTTTATGGTGTCGCACATCTGGTAGAACCTCATCAAATGTTGGTGTGGATCATCCACGGCTGTTCTTCCAAACGCGTTGTTGCTCACCATGTTGATCAACGCCGGCTTCAGCTCGAAGCTATTTGCTTGGACTCTTGTCTGCCGAATCCCAGAATAATGGTCTGACATCATTGGCCTCGCATAATCTAAGAAGGTTCTGGGCATAAACCGATTCCCCTCTTCTTCTGGATACTGGCCATTGTAATAAGCCCCTCTTTGCGGTGCACCATCATCAGGTCTGAGATCTGCCATCAGGTCACCTACGGATTGCTCCAAGCCTTGAAGTGCTTCTTCAGCCTTGAGGTGCTACTTCCCTAGCTGCTCTGCGGCCTGCTCTGAACAATCGCTCCGGTTCTCGATTGAATGGTATAGGCTCCCCTCTTGGCATGCACGACTAAGAAGTTCCACAAATGAGTTGTGATGTTCCTGTAAAAGAAACAAGAACACACCCAGCAGCTCTAAACAAAAGAAAATAAATAAATAAAAACTCAAAGAAAAATAAACACCAAGATCAGAATTCAAACAATTTCACTCAATGTTGATTTCTAAAGCTAGTCAACCGTTGAATCCCCGGCAACGGCGCCAATTTGATGAACGGGTATTTCATGAGCAAAACACAAGTGAGGGTTAAGCTACTGTCGTTTAAATCCCTTCTCAAAATATTAATTCCCTTAACTAATGCTAAATAGAATAGCGACAAGAAAGGGGTCAATCCCACAGAGATTACCAAGTTATCTAGCTTTAACTCAAATCACAAAATTAATCTTGCTTAAAATAATGTCTCGGCAAACAAAATTGTGTTTTAAAATTACTTTACTGAAAACAGAATTGCAATTGAAATAACTAAAAACGTTGGATTTAGAATCAAGGATTAAGGCATCTAGGGTCACAATTTCACCTCCCTATGTTATCTCTACTGGTTCATGGTATTAGGGTTATCTGATTGAAAACATGCTAAACATAAGCCAAGGACAACAAATGGTCATTGAGGTCCTTTTAAGAGTTGTATGCCAGAATGGTCATCTAAACACACAAACATGCAAAGCCAATAAATCATACTTGCAAAAGGATAATGATTACACCAATTACAAATAAGTTATGAATCTCAATCCGCCCCAGACTAGGGCTAAGAATACCAAGGTGTACATCCAAAGATAGAAATTAAGAACAGATTTATAAAACATGCAAAACTCAATCATCCAAACCCAATATTCATAAACACAGCAAAGCAACAAGGGGGCTACATTGCTCCCCTAGATTATAAGAACTACTCACGCATGATTACAAGCAAAACCATAGCAGTAAAGCTAAACATCTTCTTCTAATCCACGCGCGCAACAAGGCTTAAAATCCAGGCTCCAAAATCCGCGACGGGTGACTGCGACGGCTGCGATGGCTGCTCTCCTAGGTCAAGGAGCAGCCTCCAAGTCGTGAAGCCTCTCTCTCCCTCTAAAAACATGTAGGGGTGTCTAGGTTACATAGCATGGGGCGTGGAGCCTCTATTTATAGAGGTTGGATGGGCCTTGAGGTGTGTACCCTAGCCCATCTATCAAAACGACGTAGTTTTGATAAGTGACACTCCACACTTTAAAATCTCTATCTTCCATCCACAATTTGGACATGGGCCTTCAGGAACAAATGATCAGCATGGAAAAACGATAGGATCGGTCCAAAAATATCTCTGCACGTCAGTTTGCACGTGATATGGTGAATTCACGTACAGCTCCAAATCAGCTCAAACTTCTCCCCAAGCTTCCTTGCATCCTGTAGAGGCCTGAGAAGCAAAAATATGCTTGCACGTGAAATGGGTGAATTCACGTGTAGCTCCAAATGCTCTGAAATTTCTGTGGTAGGTAGAGGACATCATTCTAAGCAACTTTTGTTCTTGCATGCCAATTGTTTGAGGCCATCTACTATATCAAAAGTGAGCTCCAAAATCTGCTAAAACAGCTTAAAAACGCATGTATTTGCAAATAGCATCTTCCTAGGGGTTAGAGCAAATATATATGATATATGAAGCAATAAGGCTCTAATCATGCTCTTAAACATCCTAAATAAACACTAAAATAATGGCATAAAATGCACGTTATTAGTCTTTGAGGCTGAGTTCTACGAGTCTTCGAGGCTAAGTTCTACAAGTCTTCGAGGATGTGTTTCTTTGAGTCTTCAAGGCTGAGTTCTACGAGCCTTCGAGGTTGTGTTTTTAGAGAGCCTTCGGGGCTAGTCCGTTGAGTAATTCTTACGCCCTTTTATAGGTATGGAATGTTGTTGTTTGCTTGGCATAAAATATTGTGTATAAGGTTGGGTTGATTTGATTGGCTGGTCAACCGAGGTCCCATATAGGGCTGGCTATGAGCCAAGGTCCCCTATATGGCTGGTTGATAGCGGAAGGTCCCACAATTGGCTGCTTGTATGCTATGGTCCCACTGTGGCGGGCAGGCTATAAGAGCCTTGTGACTTAATTGTGAGAGTCTGTGTGACTTAATTGTGTGAACCTCGCATGTCTATGTTCTGTGGAAGATGTTGTGTGTGTGTTTATGCTTTCATTGGTATGACATAGAACCCAGCATGCATTATTGTGTGCTTAGACATTCACTGGCACATGTATACATAGGTAGTGTGTTGTAGGTCACCTACTGAGCCCTTGTGCTCACCCTACGTTGCTGTCTTGATTTTTAGGTTCAGGCAGGAGGTAGCTTTGGGTATGCATTACGGACTGCCATTGGCTGCAGTTTTTCCTCTAGCGAGCTAGGCTGATACTACCTACCATGTCCTAAACCTCTGACACCGGCTTCCATCTTCCAGCAGTACATTGAGGGCCGTCACAATGGTTTTCAGCCATGGGTTACACTTGACTTCATCCTCATCCCGGTTCACTTCATGAACCATTTTGTGCTCTTACACGTCAACCTCTGTTCCTTCATCGTCGAGCTCTTCGACTCTTGTGCTCAGCCGGAGCCCAGTGATCGTCTCATGTCCCTCTAGTATTCCATCGTCAGCAACATCGGTGATGCTCTACACACCTTTGGCTTCTTTTACCAGCATGGACGACAACCACCATCTCCACGCCTTCCACTTTTCCAGCGCCAGGGTATTGCGAGCAGCCTAATACCAACAGTTGTGGAGCATTCGTGTGTTATTACATGACCGCCTAAACCGGGCTCTCCGAAAAAAAAAGTTTATCGGAAGTTTGGTCTAAAATTCCTGAAAAATTAGCCTTTTATGATTACATCGGCAATAATCCGGCAAAGGGGGGATTATTTAGAGCGGGTCTTCATCTTGTTGAGCTTCTATAAGCTGAAGGGCTCCATTATTGGTGGTGGTAATTTCTTCTGCCAAGTAATCTTCAAAAAATAAGTCATTCACAACCACTGATGAAGGATTCCTCGCTTCTTTCTCTCATTCAAAAGCTTCATCTCGCACGGCTCCTAAGTGATAAGATGAGTTCTTCTTTCTTTTGTATATAATATAAGATTAAGATAGATAAGGCATCCTCCGGATAATTCAAATCGAAGCAATTGGATATATGACTCGGGCCTATATGGCATGACCGATCAATCACTCCACCTTTGTCATATATTCTATTCCATACATCGTATACGATTCACTTTAAAGATGCCTTGGTGGTGAAATGGTAGACACGCGAGACTCAAAATCTCGTGCTAAAGAGCGTGGAGGTTCGAGTCCTCTTCAAGGCATAATATAGAGAATGCTCATTGAATGAGCAATTCAATAATAGATCTCGAATCGGTATATCAACGAGATCTATTATTGAGTTGGAATAAGTTCGGCATCGGAGCACGAAATATTGGTGATCTTCTCTATCTAATGAATGAGAAGTCCATTCCGCCCTGCACCCACCCCCCGAGTATATGTTTCAATGGTACTCCATGCAGTCTCACAATCTCGTTCATGTACAGCTGACTCAAGGTCCCAATGGAGTCCCGCTCGCGAACAGCCAGGAAATGGGCCGACTTTGTGAGTCGATCCACAATCACCCAAATCATATCTTTCCTCCCTGTGGTGGGTGGAAGACCAGTCACAAAATCCATCGCTATGTGGTCCCACTTCCACTCCGCTATGGGCAATGGCTATAACATGCCCGCCGGCCGCTGATGCTCAGCCTTCACCTGCTGACAGGTGAGGCACCGCGAAACAAAGGCAGCCACATCGCGTTTCATCCCAGGCCACACCGACAAGCGTGCGTTCGGAAGAACAATCCAAAAATCAAGACCACCAAAAATTGACAGCCACATGTGAACCCATTTTCAAGACCTTACGGAAGAACAATCCAAAAATTTGGAATGACAAGTGTCGAGAAGCTTTTGACAAGATCAAGCAATATCTGTCTAATCCACCTATTTTGGTCCCACCAGTACCAGATAGACCTCTGATCTTATACTTGACCGTTCAGAAGTCATCAATGGGTTGTGTTTTAGGGCAATATGATTCTACAGGCAAGAAGGAGCAGGCCATTTATTATCTAAGCAAGAAATTTGCCATCAATGAAGAAAACTACACACCATTGGAGAAGACATGTTGCGCCCTTGTCTGGATAACAAGAAGATTGAGGCAGTTCACTCTTTATCATACTACATGGCTGATTTCAAGACACGATCCGCTCAAATATCTCTTAGAAAAATCATCCTTTTCGGGAAGAATCGCCAAAATGGTAGCTGATCTTGTTAGAATATGATATCATCTACGTGCCTCAAAAAGCCATAAAAGGAAGTGTGATGGTTGATTACTTGGTAGACAGAGCATTAGAAGACTATGAGCCTATGACAATAGGCTTTCCTGATGAGCATATCAATATCCTTACAGAAGAAATATCAAACATATGGATGATGTGGTTTAATGGAGCCTCTAGCCTCTTGGGGCACGGCATTGGGGCTGTTGGACCCCATTTTGTCCGGGTTGGACATAACATTCATTTGCTGTGTTAAACTTCTTTTTTATTTGTTAATCACATTGTACAAATAAATAAAGAGACATGACCGTCGATTCCAAAGGTGTATTTCGATGATTTATTCAGAAAAGTTTTCAAACGCCGAAGAGCCAGTCCCTTTCCGCTCTGCCCCTCCGCAAGTAGCGCGCACCTGCGCCGCTTGGGAGACGCCCGCCAGCACCTCGCTGTTCGGGGACTGTAAAAATAACTGTCACTGCAGTTGCCACTTTCACTAAAAATGTAATTATGAATAAGGATTTTCGAATGAAGATAATTTTCAATGAAACTAGTAATGTGCTTATTCCAATCATTTTTAGTATCATACATGTAACTATCATAATAGGAATCATCACTCTGCGATCCATTCTTCCGATAACGAGAATACTGATAATTATAAAAAATGTTTTCTAGTTCACTCAGAAAAGAATGATCATTATTAACCTCCAAAATGTTATTTTTAATAGAAAAATTTATGTAATAACCATCTCCATTTCTATCCTTAACTAACAAAGTGTCATCGTCCATTAATTTGACATACTTTTAGGGATTGTTTGGGAAGACCCATATTTGCCTAAACAGACATTTCAGACTATTTCACACGTGCACATTTTCGGGTAGTTTGATCAGGGGCATCGACCGTCTTTTGGAAGGTTTGACTTTTTTCGATGAAAATTGTTTTGGCAAGAGTAATTGGGTGTTTTGATTTGAGAACTAGAGAACTAGGCTAATCCTTGCGGGTTCGACTCCTTGCTTGTTGCTATTCTTTTAGTGCAAACTTAGGGAATTTATTATCTTGAAGAGAGATTTAACGACATTAGCTAGCTTTTTTAGAGGGGAATAACTTCTCTTTCCATGCCTTGTATTCTAATAAGACAGGAGTAGCATGTAGGTTGGCCTTGATTCGTCGAGGGGTGGCCCAAGCTCTGTGCATCTCAAAGATTGCCCGCTTTGCCCTAAAAATTACAAAGGTCAAAAAAAGGGGGCATACCCCTAAAGAAAAGACAATAAAGACCCTAGTGCAGGTAGCGGTATTTCCCACTTTTCTCCTAAATGGCTGATCCTTTTGGAGTGATTCCACTTCACGAACTTCCGACTGCGTTCTTCCCCAATTCATCCCAAAACCTAATTATACTCATTAAATCTCCATTTTTAAGTAACAATTCATCCCTATTTCGAGATTCGTAGATTTCTTGGTTTGGCAGGCTATTACCTGTCGTTTTGTAGAGGGATTCTCCCGTTTGGCAGCTTCTAGAAGATGCATGACCATTCTACTAGGACAGATCCCAAAGGAGCAACATCAACAAGCACAAAGAAAAGTACATAATGGAGTTGATGTTAAGGTCGTGAGAACTCAGCAGGTGACAAACGTTATAAAACCTTCATCTAGCAAGATGGAGTACAGGCCAAGGCTAGAAAGTGTTCGAATGTTTTTGGCAGTTGCTGCACATCTAAAATATAAGATTTTTCAGATGGATGTGAAGTCAGCCTTCTTGAATGGAGATCTTGAAGAAGAAGTTTATATAGCCACTTTTTTTTATTCTTTCTTTTCATCTCTTTTTCATTTATTTATTTATTTATTTATTTTTTTGCGCTCCCCTTTTTTCTAGCTTTCTCTCTCTCTTTTTCTCTTTTTTTTTACTGTTTACATATTACAACTATAACAAAATACACAAAACTAAAGAGGATAAGATCACGTGCACTAGTTGCATTTGCTGTGAATGTGTGCTGAACTATGGATAAGATCATATGATTAAGTGAAATGTGCAACTCTGATTTGTGTGGCAATGTTTACTGAACTGTGCAATGTGATTGATACGATGTATGTGTGTAATGTCATGTGATAGTGGAATTGATCAGTGGGGTAGAGGTAGTGACGCGATAGGTTATAAAATTGTTTTGACGTTGTGCTTCTTACTTCGTGTAGTAAGAATGCCGCCGAGGAGAGTGACACATGCATCCGGGGCAGTGGCTGATGAGTCATCTGCCCATGAGGGTTCGGGTGCGGGACCGTCCGTTGGAGGGCATGCGTTGTTACTGGCACAGCTACGAGAAGGCATCCGGCTGGAGGTACAAGAGCTATGGGAGGGACTCCGACAGGACGTTCGGGAGGAGGTGCGCCGTGAGATGGCAGCACAGCAGGTGGTGCCACCACCACCACCAGTAGGAGAGCTGCCTCGTGAGCGTGAGAGTTCGCTGGGTGGTGTATCGACTCGTGCAGAGGATGACGTGGTAACACGGTTCCGGAAGGAACAACCTCCGCGATTCAAGGGGGAAGGTGAACCCGTGGTAGCTGAACAGTGGTTGAGGCAGATAGAGCATGTGTTCTCCTTTCTCCTGCCCCGGGAGGAGGATAAGGTGCGACTGGCAATTTGGCAGCTGGAGGGGGATGCTTTGGAGTGGTGGACGAGTGTTGCGGGGAGCCGTGCAGTGCAACTCATGCTTTGGGAGGAGTTCTTGCAACTCTTCCATGATGAGTTCTTCCCGGAATCAGTGAGATGGCAGAAGAGGGAAGAATTCGGCGGTTTGAAACAGGGATCTAGGACGGTACCTGAGTATGAGCGGGAGTTTCGGAGCTTGAGTAGGTTTGCTCCTGAGAGCGTGGCAAGGGAGGACCTGAAGGCCCACAAGTTCACTTTGGGCCTTAGGCCGGCCCCAGGCAGAGGGTGGCAATTCTACGCTTGAGGACCTATGCCGAGGCCGTAGAGACGGCCCGTGTAGCCAAGAGGGAGCCGGATGATGGGAGCGCGACCCATCAGGGTCGCCCGTTGCAGGGTGGGTTGGAGCGTGATTCCGGGTCCAAGCGGCCCAAGACCGAGGAAAGGGGATAAGTTCCTTTTCGCAGCCTGGGGACAACCATCGGTGCCCCCAGGGAGGTCTAGCTTTGGCGGTAAGAGACAGGAAGGTCCAGCAGGAGGACTCCCCGGCGGTTGTCATTCTTGTGGGGAGCAAGGCCACTTCAAGAGGGAGTGTCCCAAGAAGAACCGGCGATGCAATAGCCGTGGACGAGAAGGCCATTTGAGCCGGGTTTGCCGGAGTAGCAACAAGGGAGTTGGAGGCATGGCATCCAGGATGAGGAGTGACGCCGGTTTCCGTACACCAGCGGAGAGACCAGCTCGTCGGTGGCAGGCTAGTCGGGCAGATCCGGTCGGACCCGACCCAGGGGAGGCCGGAGCGGCAGCAGATCGAGGCCGGAGGCAACGTTAGCGGGAAGCGTCCAGGTGAGTGAGCCGACCGGTGGCACGGGCCAAGGAAGAGTGTTTGCGCTGGAGGCGACGTACCAGAGGAGGAGGCCGAGCTACCACCCCCACCAACCGAGGGTGGAGCAGGACCATCGGTGGTTAGAGGTACCCTCTTGATTTCTCGCACGTTAGCTTCGTTCTTTTTGATACAGGTGCATCGTGTTCCTTCGCCGCCGAGCTTCTTATTGATGGCTTGGGGTTAGCTTGTGTGGAGGCCGCAAGGCCCCTAGTTGTGGAGTCTCCTGGTGGGAGGCATGATTGAGGTACGGCGTGTGTGTCGTGATCGTGTGTTAACCATAGGCGAGGTGGAGCTGAGTTTTGACTTGCATGTGATGCCCATGCGTACTTTTGACCTGATCTTGGGTATGGATTGGCTTATGGCTTTCCAAGCCAAGATAGACTGTTACCGGCGGCGTGTATCCTTCGTGACACCCGCAGGGACCTCTTGCACCCCGGCAGGGGAGTGGGGACCGTGAGGCAAGTCGGGCCGGGCCGGTGATGGACCGGTGGGGTGCCATTACCCACAGGTTGGCAGCCCTGACCTTTGCTGAGGTGGGTAAGGTGGAAAAGAGGGTGTGGCCCGCTATTGTGGACCAATTTCAGGATGTCTTCCCTGACCAGTTGAGGAGTTTACCTCCGCAGAGGAGTGTGGAGTTTACCATTGAGTTGGTGCCGGGAACGGGTCCGATTTCCCAAGTAGCGTACCGTATGGGGCCAGCTGAGTTGAGGGAACTTCAGAGGCAAATCGAGGAGTTGGTGGGCCAAGGGTATATCAGACCGAGTACCTCACCTTGGGGTGCTCTGGTGCTCTTTGCTAAGAAGGCTGATGGCACACTTCGTCTCTGAATCGACTACAGGAAGTCGAATTCGGTGGATCGTGAAGAACAAGTACCCGTTGCCTCGGATAGATGACCTATTTGACCGGTTGAGTGGGGCCCAGTGGTTGTCCAAAATAGATTTACGGTCGGGGTATCATCAGTTGAGGGTTAGGGAGGGAGACATCCCTAAAACGGCCTTTCGGTGCAGGTATGGGCACTACGAGTGGATAGTGATGCCTTTTGGGCTCACTAATGCGCCGGCAGTATTTATGCATCTGATGAACCAAGTCTTTGCCCCATACTTAGACTCGTTCGTGGTGGTGTTTATCGACGATATCTTGGTGTACTCCAAGACCGAGAAGGAGCATGTGGAGCACTTGGCAACGGTGTTGCAAACCTTGAGGGACTAGCAGTTGTTTGCTAAGTTTAGCAAGTGTGAGTTTTGGCTGCAGGAGGTTCACTTTCTTGGCCATGTGGTGTCAGCTGAGGGAGTTAGGGTGGACCCAGCCAAGATTGAGGCCGTGGCATCGTGGGCGAGGCCAACCAACGTTTTTGAGATCCGTAGTTTTCTTGGCTTGGCGGGGTACTATCGTCGTTTTGTCGAGGGGTTCTCCCGTTTGGCGGCTCCTATGACGAGCGTTGACTCGGAAGGGCGTGAAGTTTGATTGGACCGACAAGTGTCGCGGGCGTTTGAGACTCTCAAAACCCGTTTGACCACCGGACTCGTGTTGAGGTTACCTAGGGAGGATATTCCGTATGAGGTATATCTTGTGATGCGTCTAGGGTTGGTTTGGGGTGTGTGCTTATGCAAGAGCACGGTGTGGTAGCTTATGGGTCGAGGCGGCTAAAGCCTCATGAGCAGAATTATCCTATTCATGACCTTGAGTTAGCGGGCCGTCATCTTCGCCCTGAAGAGTTGGCGCACTACCTCTTGGGGGAGAAGTTTGTGGTGTTCTCGGATCACAAGAGCCTTCAGGACATCTTTACCCAGGAAAGACTTGAATTTGAGGCGAGAGGAGATGGGTGGAGTATTTGCAGACCTTTCATTTTACTCTTGCCTATACCCCGGGCAAGGGTAATATTGTGGCCGACGCGTTGAGCGAGAAAAGGGAAAGCCGAGGTGGCCGTGAGAGAGTGGAAGGCGATGGAGCGGTTGGCGATGTTGCAGCTGCAGCCTATTGTTCGTGATGGTGGGACGATCCCGAGTCCTTTGGTGGTTGTGCTCGAGTTGTACCAGCGCGTCCGGGAGGAACATTGGGTGACATCGAGTGTGAGGTTCTCCGTGCTCGTATTGAGGCCGGTGAGCTATCCGAGGACCGGACGAGAGGGTCCTGAGCATGAGTTGTCATTTCAGGGGAGGTTGGTAGTGGCTTCTTCCCTCGGGGATGAGGTGATAAGAGAGTTTCACCCGGTCTAGAGTTCTTGTGCATCCAGGGGGGTACGAAGATGTACCATGCGCTTCGGGGACATTTTTGGTGGCCTGGGATGAAACGCGATGTGGCTGCCTTTGTTTCGCGGTGCCTCACCTGTCGGCGAGGTGAAGGCCGAGCATCGGCCGGCGGGCATGTTACGACCATTGCCCATAGCGGAGTGGAAGTGGGACCACATAGCGATGGATTTTGTGGATCGGTCTTCCACCCACCACAGGGAGGAAAGATATGATTTGGGTGATTGTGGATCGACTCACAAAGTCGGCCCATTTCCTGGCTGTTTGCGAGCGGGACTCCATTGGGACCTTGAGTCAGCTATACATGAACGAGATTGTGAGACTGCATGGAGTACCATCATCGGTTGTCTCTGATCGGGATTCGAGGTTCACTTCCCGTTTTTGGGCAGGTTTGCAGGAGGCTATGGGGACCGAGCTTCACTTGAGTACAGCCTTTCACCCTGAGACTGACGGTCAGACAGAGAGGACGAATCAAACTTTGGAGGACATGTTACGGGCCTGTGTGTTAGATTTTGGGGGTTCGTGGGCAACTCACCTTCCTTTGGTGGAGTTTGCCTACAATAACAGTTATCAGGCATCCATTGGGATGGCTCCTTTTGAGGCGTTGTATGGGCGGCCGTGTCGATCACCTTTGTGTTGGACTGAGGTGGGGGAGACAGCTCTCTTGGGACCGCAGTTGGTTCAAGAGGCTACCGAGAAGGTTAAGTTGATTCGACAACGGTTGTTATCAGCTCAGAGTCGGCAGAAATCTTATGCGGATCAGCGGCGGCGACCTTTGGAGTTTTCTATTGGTGATCATGTGTTTCTTCGTGTTTCTCCACGACGTGGACATCGACGGTTTGGGCGAGGTTCCAAGCTATCTCCGCGGTTTATTGGTCCTTTTGAGATTCTGGATCGTGTAGGGCTTGTGGCCTACCGGTTAGCGTTACCACCGCGGCTGAGTCGAGTGCACAACGTGTTTCACGTGTCCCAGTTGAGGAAGTATCACCCTGACCCCACTCATGTGATCGATTGGGGGACATTGGACATTGCGGATGACATGTCCGTTGTTGAGGCCCCTATCCGTATCCTAGACCGGCGAGCGAAGCTTTTGCGTGGTCATGCTATTCCTTTGGTTCGCGTGCTGTGGCAGCACCGTGGCATTGAGGAGGAGACATGGGAACGTGAGTCCGCGATGCGTGAGCAGTACCCAGACTTGTTCGAGGACGAACAATCTTAAGCGTGGGAGGTGGCTGTTGGCCAAGGGATAGTGATGTGTTTTCTTGTATTAGTTGCGTACGATTTGGTGTATTTGTATTGTCTTTTAAAGACGTGTTCTTATTTGTGATGTGTTTTTGAGATGTGTATTCGTGACATGCGGACATGTGTTATATGCATTATTGTGGTTATGGATTATGGTGGTACTTTGTTATGTGCTGTTGTGTTGTGTGCGGTGTATGACCCATTTGGGTGTGGTGGCTTGCCGGGTGGCAAATGGGTAGCTTGTGTTTGTTTTCCTCGTATGTCATTTCTTTTCGAGGACGAAAAGTCTTAAGGGGGAGAGGATGTAAGGACCCGTACCTTGAGTTAGTCACAGTTTTGCCTTCTGAGTAGAGTTTTTCTAGTTTTTCTAGATTTTGACCTAGTAAATGGACTCCAATGAATTCACGTGCAAAAGGTAAGATGCTTAGAATGATGTCCTCTATCTACCACAGAAGTTTCAGGCCAAACTGACGTGTATATGAGGTGCACATGATATGGGTCCAATTCACGTGCAAGTGTGGTTGTCTTCTACATGATGCAAGGAGGCTAGGGGTGAAGTTTGAGCGCATTTGGAGTGCATTTGGAGTTGCACGTGAATTGGGGAATTCACGTGCAAATTGGCGTGCAGCCATATTTTTGCATGGTTCCCTTGGTTTTGACATTCTAATGATCTTTCTCCAAAGGACCATGTTGAAATTCTGAGTATTTTGGCCTATATGGGTGCGGAAAGGTGCTAACTTGTGTGATCAAAACTACATCGTTTTGATCCTGGGATTCACTTAATCAAAACTACGTCGTTTTGATGTTGTGTTGTCTATATAAGGAGGAGAAGCCCCTCTATTTTAGGGTTAGGGTTTGTTGCTCCACCATCCGTCGCAGAGAGAGAGAGAGGGAAGGAGAGCTCCTGGTTGCTGTCGGGCCTTGCGTGGGTGGTCGGTGCTTCGTGGGTGGACGGCGCTCGACGTGGGATCGGGACATTGCTGTGTTGTTGCGTTTTACTTGAGGTAGGGGTTCTGTTCTTCCTAAATCCTCCTCTGCCCTAGGGTTCTAGGGCGATTATGGAGTTTAACTCTTAATAATATATATATATATATATATAATATATATATATATATATATATATATATATATAATCCATATAGGTGTGATCTCCTATATGGATGTTGGCCTTCAATGGCGGTTTTGATATATTCTGGTGTTGGATGGTGTGCATATTATGTGTTTGATAATATGCCTGTGTGGCTGGGTTTGTGGGTTTGTGAATGTATGCATGTTAAGCGTTTGGTATAATACCTGTGAGACTCTGCATGTCAAGTGTTTGGTATTATGCCTGTGAAAGTGTGTATGCTACGTGTTTGGTTTAATGCCCGTGTGACCTTGTATGCTGTACTTGTGGAACCCGGTGGCCGTGGAAGCCCGGGACCGATGTTGCTTTGTGTGGCTAAGCCTATATGGCCGTGGATATGTTAGCCTGTGTGGCTATGCCTGAGAGGCTGTGGATATGTTAGCCCGTGTGGCTAAGCCTGAGTGGCTGTGGCTATGTTAGCCTGTGTGGCTAAGCCTGAGAGGCTGTGGATAGGTGTGTGCCTTGTGAATGTGGAATACAACCTGTTTACATTTTATTGTCACTACACTGCACCTGTACACACCCATGTAGACGCTAGGAGCATGGGATGGGTTGGGGAGACATGATCCCTACTGAGCTGTGGTTGCTCACCCCTCCCTCTATGTTGTGTTTTCTTTCAGGAACATACAGGCGTTAGGTGGGACCCCAAGGTGGAAGACCATATTTACTTTACTGTCTACCATTTATGTTGTTTTTATGGAAACTGATGTAACCCCAGTGGGGATGGATTGAAAAGAGGACTTTGTTTTAATAAAGACTGGTTTGGTTTGTGGATTATTTTGATGAACTTTATTTTCTTGAACGTGTTGTGGATGTTTAAATTGTAATATTCTTCGTTTGTAGCCTAACCCCTTTGCCCTCCGTGTGGGTAAAAGGGGAGTCACGTGCCGGTTTCCTCGGGTTGGAAATCCGGGGCGTGACAGTCGAAGTGTCGGCAGGTCAACGGTCAACAGTCAACGGTCAACCTCGAAGTTTTTTTTTTACTTTTAATTACGTTTTTACCCTTACCCATAATGCAAAAATGGACGACCTTTTAGGGATTGTTTGGGAAGACCCGTATTCGCCTACATAGACATTTTGGAGAGTTTCGCATGATCACTTTTTCGGGTAGTTTGACCAGGGGCATTGACCATCTTTTGGCAAGTTTGACTTTTTCCAACAAAAGTTGTTTTGGCCATAACTTCTTCATTTTAAATCAGAATGGAGCTCGGTCAAGTGCGTTATTCTCCAAATTTCTTCCTCTATCCCTTGATTTTGGTCTTGGGGCACTTCAGGGACTTGTAGCAAAGTTCATCCATTTTGGGCTTCCCCATTCGTGTAACTATATCCGTCTTGTGCAAATCGCAGGGAATCTCTAAGGACCTGTTCAACAAGGTATATGGCATGGGCAAAAAGGTATATACCCCAAATGGGGTTAGTATGTCCAACCCGGACAAAATGGGGTCCAACACTTCTCTCAGGCGGTAAAGATGGAGATGAGGCTGTTTCCGTCTCCGTACAAGGACGAACACTTGTCTGATGTCTTGCCATGTTTGTCACGCCCCAATTTCCTTCCACTTGGAAATGAGTAGTGACTGCCCATGCCCGCACCCGAAGGGACAAGGGGTTGGTGCAAGCACCTTAAAAGGACTTCTGGCACGGGTGCTGTCCCAAACCTGCACAACCAGGCTAACATGCCAAGGGGCATGCTCCTGCTCCCAAACCATGCACACAAACACAAATTGAATAACATCTCATTTTATTTCATTTCAACGACTAAATGTTTATTACAACCCAGTCGGGGAAAAACCCCTACGAAGCCACAAATAAAACCAAACCAAATTCCAAACACATAAAATCAGAGTACAACAAAGGAAATAACATAAAACTCCCAGCCTCAGGGGCCTAGCTCCTCAGCCTTCACCTACCGCCTACTAAACCCTGCAAAGGAACAGTTTATAGGATGGGTGAGCAAACCATAGCTCGAGAGGGATCCGGTCTCCCCGGACCCGTCCCGCTTTACAACATGCATGATATGTGTATGCTTGTGCTCGTGTCGTGCCTAAGGCTAAAGCAACAAACATCACCCAGTAAACACTCTTTACCTGAGCCGGCACTGAAGGGCAGAGGACACCCCGCCACCACGGCGACATGACATACCACATCCAGGCGAATGTTGCATGGACACCAATGCAACATTTTCCACCCGAGTCAGATATGGTCAACCACCTCCTCGGGCGCCATACCTACCCTCAGGAATGGGTGTAGACTTAGCCCACCGTCGTGAGTGCTACACCGAGACTCAGGACCACGTCCTGGCCAAATCTCAAAGGGGTCCAGCTATTGTGCCTGGCCCATATCTCGGCTCAGTCTCAAACGACCAACGAACAGTATAGCATTACATCTCAACATGTAAACTCAAGACAAGCATTTACACTTGATTTCGGGGGGGACCAACATGGTCAGATACAAGCCACACACATCAGCCTCATAGGCTTAAAATCAAATACAAGTCAAACACAGTACACACCAGTCACGCAGGTATATCATCAGACACCCATATACAAGATCCCACAGGCATTATATTGAATACATGGCATGCAGGCCTCACAGACATTTTATCAAATACATAGTGTGCAGGCCTCACAGACATTTCATCAAACACATGGTGGGCATAAACAAACCCAAAAAATCCTCAAGCCAAATTCAACATCAAAATCAACTGAACATGCCACTGAAGGCCAACATCCATATAGGAGATCACACCTATATGGATTTACATATATATATATATATAGGTGAATATCCTAGAACAGAGGAAAGTTAGGAAGAACATGAATCCCTACCTCCGACTTTTGTCCTAACCTCCACACTAGACAGCTCCCAATGACGCGAACCACCACGGCAACTGCCCGGAGATCCTCTCTCTCTCTCTCTCTCTCTCTCTCTCTCTAGCAGCAGCTGCAGCAAAGAAGAACACAAGAACCCTAAACTCAAACTCAAGCCCTCATTATATAGACACTACCCACATCAAAATGACGTAGTTTTGATTAAGTAAACCCAGGATCAAAACGACGTAGTTTTGATCACACAAGTTAGCACCTTTCCGCACCCATATAGGCCAAAATACTCAGAATTTCAACATGGTCCTTTGGAGAAAGATCATTAGAATGTCAAAACCAAGGGAACCATGCAAAAATATGGCTACACGCCAATTTGAACGTGAATTCCCCAATTCACGTGCAACTCCATATGCACTCCAAATGCGCTCAAACTTCACCCCTAGCCTCCTTGCATCATTTAGAAGACAACCACACTTGCACGTGAATTGGACCCATTTCACGTGCACCTCACATACACGTCCGTTTGGCCTGAAACTTCTGTGGTAGATAGAGGACATCATTCTAAGCATCTTACCTTTTGCACGTGAATTCATTTGAGCCCATTCACTAGGTCAAAATATAGAAAAAAACTCTACTCAGAAGGCAAAACTGTGACTAACTCAAGGTACGGGTCCTTACATCCTCTCCCCCTTACGACTTTTCGTCCTCGAAAAGAAAAGGTGGAATGAAAGAAAACAGTCACAACCAAAGCATAGGCCTCTAGCACCCTCTAGCACAAATTAATACATAACAATCACAAATTATTTCATACATTTATACACTCCACATGGTCATGTAGCGATGTTATATTCTCAGGTTACCTAACTAGTTGGGCAAGTACCTGATTATGTTGAAGTTTGATGCTTGCCCTCCTCCCCTCCTTCAGAGTTGTTCGTCCTCGAACAGATCAGGATAATGAGCACGCATCTCAGTCTCACGTTCCCAGGTCTCGTCCTCCGGCCCTCGGTGTTGCCACAACACCCGAACCAACGGAATAGTCTTACCTCGCAGTGCTTCTCGCGCCTATCTACAATACGGATGGGTGCCTCAACAACGGACACATCCTCTCCAAGATCCAGGGTACCCCAATCTAGCACGTGTGTGGGATCTGGATGATATTTCCTGGCAACCGGGATACATGGAAAACATTATGAACTCTGCTCAAACTAGGTGGTAACGCCAACCTATAAGCAACAGGTCCAACTCTGCTCAAAATCTCGAACGGTCCAATGTACCGAGGGGACAACTTGGACCAAGTCCCAAATCTCTTATGCTCTCTCCATGGAGCAACACGAAGGAATACGTGGTCTCCCACCAAAAACTCCAACGGTCGGCGTCGGCGATCTGCATAAGACTTCTGTTTGCTCGAGCGTAAGAAGGCGTTGCCGAATCAGTGAACTTTTGCCGTAGCCTCCTGGACCAATTGAGGTCCTAACATAGCTGCCTCTCCGCCGCCCAACATAATGGAGACCGACACGGTCGGCCATACAATGCCTCAAACGGGGCCATCCCAATCGAAGACCGGTAACGTTATTATAGGCAAACTCCACCAGAGGAAGGTGGGAAGCCCATGATCCTCCAAAATCAAGTACACAAGCCCTTAACAAGTCTTCCAATGTTTGAATGGTCCTCTCGGACTGACCATCGGTCTCAGGATGGAATGCGGTACTCAAATTAAGTCGGGTTCCCAAATCTTCCTGCAGACCTCCCCAAAACCGGGATGTAAAGTGCGCATCCCTGTCCGAAACAATAGACAAGGGCACTCCGTGCAAGCGGACAATCTCATCAACATACAACTGGCTTAACGTGCCGATAGAGTCGCGCTCTCGAATTGCCAAGAAATGGGCTGACTTAGTTAAGCGGTCCACTATGACCCAAATCATGTCCTTTCTCCCGAAGTGGTAGGAAGTCCCGTCACGAAGTCCATGGTAATATGCTCCCACTTCCACTCGGCCACAGGTAAAGGCCGCAATTGACCAGTGGGTCGTTGGTGCTCGCCTTCACTTGCCGACAGGTAAGGCACCTAGAAACAAACTTTGCTACACTCCGTTTCAGCCCGGCCACCGAATCGTGCGCGAACAACATGATACATCTTAGTTCCTCCTGGATGTACAGCCAAACGGGAATGATGAAATTCCCTCAGCACATCCTCATGCAAGGGAGGTGGTACTATCAGACGCCCCTGAAATTTCAGCTCATGCTCAACTCCTTCGTCCGGTCCTCGACGGCTCTCCGGCCTCTATCCGGGCCCGGATCACCTCACGATCCACGTCGCCTAATTGTCCCTCACGGACACGCCGATACAACTCTGGTATCACGGTGAGAGGACACAGGATAGCTCCCTCATCGCTGGAAAGCAGGTTGCACCTAAAGCACTGCCAACTGCTCCATCATTTTCCATTCTCTCATGGAAACCTCAGCTTTCCCCTTTCTACTTAGCGCGTCGGCTACTAAATTTCCCTTCCCAGGCATGTAGGAGAGCGTGAAGTCAAACATTTGCAGGTACTCTACCCACCTCCGTTGTCGTAAATTTAGGTCTCTCTGAGTGAAGATATACTGTAGGCTTTTGTGGTCAGTATATACCACAAATTTCTCTCCCAACAGGTAATGTCGCCAAGACTTCAAGGCAAAAATAACTGCTGCTAACTCCAGGTCGTGTGTTCGGTAGTTTTGCTCATGGGACTTCAGCTGTCGCGAGCCATATGCTATGACTTGGCGTTCTTGCATCAGAACACACCCCAGTCCAACGCGAGATGCATCACAATTCACCTCGAATGGCACTCCCTCCTGCGGTAGACTCAACACCGGTGCAGTAGTCAGGAGTCTTCAATTCCTCGAATGCCTGCTGGCACTTGTCCGTCCACTCGAATTTGGCTCCCTTCCGTGTAAGAGCTGTCATGGGCGCCGCCAACCGAGAAAACCCTTCCACAAAACGCCGGTAATACCCTGCCAGACCCAAGAAACTCCGGATCTCAAAAACATTTGTGGGCCTCTTCCAAGATGCTACGGACTCAATCTTGGTTGGTTCCACTCTAACTCCTTCGGCAGATACCACATGCCCAAGAAAATGCACCTCTTGCATCCAGAAGTCACACTTGCTAAATTTAGCATACAAGTGATGATCTCGTAGTGCCTGCAGCACCACGGCCAAGTGCTCCTCATGTTCAGCTTGGGTTTTGGAGTACACAAGGATGTCGTCAATAAATACCACCACGAAGGAATCCAGGTATGGGGCAAATACTTGATTCATTAGATGCATGAACACAGCAGGTGCGTTCGTGAGTCCAAAAGGCATCACTAACCACTCATAGTGTCCGTACCTGCACCTGAACGCCGTCTTAGGGATGTCTTCGCTCCTGACCCTCAATTGATGATATCCCGAACGCAGATCAATTTTTGAGAACCACCGTGCTCCACTCAGCTGGTCGAATAAGTCATCAATCCGCGGCAAAGGGTACTTGTTCTTTACCGTTACTTGATTCAGCTTCCGATAATCAATGCAAAGTCGCAATGAACCATCTGCCTTCTTAGCAAACAAGACCGGTGCACCCCAAGGTGAGGTACTAGGACGGATAAAACCTTTATCTCCCAGTTCCTTTATCTGCTTGAAGCTCCCGCAACTCAGCGGGTCCCATCCGGTATGCTACTTGTGAGATGGGTCCCACCCCTGGCAACAGTTCAACCGTGAACTCGATACTTCTGTGTGGAGGCAACTCCAATAACTCCCCAGGAAAGACATCCTGGAAATTCTCGACAACATCTGGCCACACCCTTTTCTCTAAGTTACCTTCCTCCTCAAAGGTTAAGGTGGCAAGCCTATGGGTAATATTGCCCCATAGCTCCCTCGTCGGTCCAGCTCTCCCAAGATCCCTATCCCATTCACCCACTAGGGTACAGGAAGATCCTGTGGGTGTAGTAAACGATACTCGTCGCCTATAGCGATCAATCTTAGCCCGAAAGGCCATCAACTAGTCCATCCCCGGAATCAAACTAAAAGTCCTCATGGGCATTACGTACAAATCAAATGAGAGGTCAACCTCTCCTATCGTAGCGCACACTCTCGACACATTTGGTGGATCAACTCCACACCTCCCATTGGGGACTCGACCCTCGAGGTCTATCGGCCTCCACACAATCAAGTCCAAGGCTCTCCACCAAGGACTTAACAATCAGGGAGCACGAAGCTCCGGTATCAAACAATGCGGCAACAACGGTGCGAGATATGAGAATAGTACCTCGAACCACCGAAGGTCCAGCTCCACCTTCCTCGGAGGGTGATGGTAATTCCTCCATTTCAGTTGGCCTGAGGTAAGCGCGAACACTCGCCTTGGCTTGCCCCACCGCTAGCCTCACTTGCCTTCCCTTTTGCTCCTGCTGCAGTCCACTGGGACGCCCCTCCGATCCTCCTTGTGGTTGCCTCTCCCCCCCGTGGCCTAGTGTGACCGGAACCGGCTTGACCGGCCTGCCACGAATGTCCTGGCTTAGGGGCTGGGGCCCGAAATTGGGTCCCACCCTTGCTCCCTTGTGCTAAGCTTCCAGCTCCCCGCCTGTTCCCCTTCTTGCGAAACACACCTTGCTGATTTGTCCCACCTTCCCACGGCTATGACACGTCAAGTCTGGCTTGGGGCACTCACGTTTGACGTGCCCCTGACAGGCCACAACAGGTACACCCGCTTGGGAAGTTCCCAGCGGCACTCCCTTGTCCTCCAAAGTAACGGGATCCGTGCGGAGCCATTGAAGCTTGGCCCCCATCCTTGGGAAAAGTCCCACTCCCGGGCTCAACCTTCGCCTCTTGGTTTCACCGTGCTTGTCGCGCGCGCTCGCCCCATCCGCTCCTGGTGAGCCTGTCTTCCCTCCTCTAATCCTCTCTCAACAATCTTGGTGGTGTCCACGACTTCGGCATAGGTCTTCGATCGCGGCATCTCCACCCTTTGCTTCGGGGCAGGTTTGAGACCCATGGTAAACTTATGGGCCTTCAGGTCCTCCCTTGATATTGCTTCGGAGCAAACCGACTCAGCCCCCGGAAATCTCGCTCATACTCGCTACCGAGCGCGATCCCTCGCTCCAGGTTGCCGAACTCCTCCCGCTTCGCCACCGCAATGACTCTGGAAAGAACTCCTCATGGAACAGTGGAGGAACTCATTCCAGGCCATGGTCTCCATGTCCCGGCTTCCCGAGATGCTAAGCCACCATTCCAAGGCTTCCTCCTCCAACCGCCGGACGCTAGTCTCACTTTGTCTTCCTCCCAGGGTCGAAGAAAGGAGAACACATGCTCGATCCGCCGCAGCCCGGTGCTCTGCTCCTAGAGGTTCGGCTCCTCCCTTGAACCTTGGTGGGTGTTCCTTTCGGAACCGCATCAACACGTCTCCCTCTTCCCGCCTCATCGGCACTTCCTGCCTACACGGAGGTTCCGCCTCACGGGGTGGAGGGGGTGGCACCGCCCTGTCGTGCCATCATCTCCCTGACGCACCTCGTTTAGGATCTCTCCCCTGAGGTCCTCACGCATGCCTTGCACGTTCTCACTTAGGGCCCGGACTTGGGCCATGATCCGCTCCAGGGGATCATCGCCCTCTACACGCTGTCCTCTTCCCTCTCCAGCACGGGCAGAAGATTCATCTTCTACAGCTGGAGTAGCTCGGGTTACTCTCCTAGGAGGCATAGTCTACCTAATTTAAACCAAACTAGGATCAGCTTCTCTCAAGCTCTACACACCCTCATCCCCATGGGCCATGAGGTACTCAAGCAATATTTTACATTTAAACACACAGGTAAATCACAGAAGTACACAACAGCAATTCATAGCAACAAGCCTCACAGAAAATCACCGAATTTCACAGCAACAAAATTTTGTTTTTAGCAACAAGTTTCAGCAACACAGCATGTCCAACCACAATACTCATACTGAAATTAAACTAGTGCCCTAATGCCAATGCATGTATGCACCCTCAACCCAAATGCAAGTGCCCTACTCCTTGACTAACTACCCCTGAGTACACCCCAGAAAACCAGATAGGACCACGTTGATCAGGCGTGTCCTATACAGCCTCCTAAGAGTCTCAGAAGCAGTCAGGCCTCCCCACTATCCTAGGTCCACTAGACCATGAACTATCGCTTTGATACCATATTGTCACGCCCCAATTTCCTTCCACTTGGAAATGAGTAGTGACTGCCCATGCCCGCACCCGAAGGGACAAGGGGTTGGTGCAAGCACCTTAAAAGGACTTCCTGGCACGGGTCTTGTCCCAAACCGCACAACCAGGCTAACATGCCAAGGGGCATGCTCCTGCTCCCAAACCATGCACACAAACACAAATTGAATAACATCTCATTTTATTTCATTTCAACGACTAAATGTTTATTACAACCCAGTCGGGGAAAAACCCCTACGAAGCCACAAATAAAACCAAACCAAATTCCAAACACATAAAACCAGAGTACAACAAAGGAAATAACATAAAACTCCCAGCCTCAGGGGCCTAGCTCCTCAGCCTTCACCTACCGCCTTCTAAACCCTGCAAAGGAACAGTTTATAGGATGGGTGAGCAAACCATAGCTCAGTAGGGATCCAGTCTCCCCAGACCCGTCCCGCTTTACAACATGCATGATATGTGTATGCTTGAGCTCGTGTCGTGCCTAAGGCTAAAGCAGCAAACATCACCCAGTAAACACTCTTTACCCGAGCCCGCACCGAAGGGCGAGAGGACACCCCGCCACCACGGCGACATGACATACCACATCCAGGCGAATGTTGCATGGACACCAATGCAACATTTTCCACCCGAGTCAGATATGGTCAACCACCTCCTCGGGCGCCATACCTACCCTCAGGAATGGGTGTAGACTTAGCCCACCGTCGTGAGTGCTACACCGAGACTCAGGACCACGTCCTGGCCAAATCTCAAAGGGGTCCAGCTATTGTGCCTGGCCCATATCTCGGCTCGGTCTCAAACAGGACCAACGAACAACGATAGCATTACATCTCAACATGTAAACTCAGCACAGCATTTACACTTGATTTCAGGGGGACCAACATGGTCAGATACAAGCCACACACATCAGCCTCATAGGCTTAAAATCAAATACAAGTCAAACACAGTACACACCAGTCACGCAGGTATATCATCAGACACCCATATACAAGGTCCCACAGGCATTATATTGAATACATGACATGCAGGCCTCACAGACATTTTATCAAATACATAGTGTGCAGGCCTCACAGACATTTCATCAAACACATGGTGGGCATAAACAAACCCAAAAAATCCTCAAGCCAAATTCAACATCAAAATCAACTGAACATGCCATCAAGGCCAACATCCATATAGGAGATCACACCTATATGGATTTCACATATATATATATATAGGTGAATATCCTAGAACAGAGGAAAGTTAGGAAGAACATGAATCCCTACCTCAGACTTTTGTCCTAACCTCCACGCTAGACAGCTCCCAACGACGTGAACCACCACGGCAACTGCCCGGAGATCCTCTCTCTCTCTCTCTCTCTCTCTGGCAGTGCGGCAAAGAAGAACACAAGAACCCTAAACTCAAACTCAAGCCCTCATTATATAGACACTACCCACATCAAAACGGCGTAGTTTTGATTAAGTAAACCCAGGGATCAAAACGACGTAGTTTTGATCACACAAGTTAGCACCTTTCCGCACCCATATAGGCCAAAATACTCAGAATTTCAACATGGTCCTTTGGAGAAAGATCATTAGAATGTCAAAACCAAGGGAACCATGCAAAAATATGGCTGCACGCCAATTTGAACGTGAATTCCCTAATTCACGTGCAACTCCATATGCACTCCAAATGCGCTCAAACTTCACCCCTAGCCTCCTTGCATCATTTAGAAGACAACCACACTTGCACGTGAATTGGACCCATTTCACGTGCACCTCACATACACGTCCGTTTGGCCTGAAACTTCTGTGGTAGATAGAGGACATCATTCTAAGCATCTTTCGTTTTGCACATGAATTCATTTGAGCCCATTCACTAGGTCAAAATCTAGAAAAAAACTCTACTCGAAGGCAAAACTGTGACTAACTCAAGGTACGGGTCCTTACAATGTTGGTTTGAGGGTTATCTTCCAGACATAGCCCACATCCGGACCTTCATTGACGGAACTGCTATGGATAACAAACCATGAAGAAATCTTTCCTCTGTCCTCATTCCGTACCAGGTTAAGATGCCGCATTTCATGCTGATTGTTTTTCTGATTCCGTCAAAGCAGATGCTCTTAATTGATTCTCATCAAGTTGTGGATAACAAAGTTAGAAAGAATCAATTGGAACCATTGCAGCTTCGGTTAACAGAAGCAGTAAAGCAATCCGGGCTTTATAAAGAAATGGGTCAAACTCCTTTGGCTCCTATTAAAAAGATGAAAGCGGCTATTCGGAGCAAAAAGCAGGTGTCTCAACAGCCTGATAGAGATAGCTGTGGAGCTTTTATCTGTTTCTTCATCAAGTCTTTCATAAAGGTGGATGAAGACTGGAACAACATCCTCAACTATACAATAAAGCAGACAATGGAGCTTCGAGAGAAAGTAGCAACAATGATCTTCAAGTATAGTAAGCCTTATGTATCTTAATATAAAATTCTTGTATCAAGGCTGACTTGTACTCTTGTTGCTGACTAAATGGATTGTGGAAGTTATCTTTATTTCTGTATGTTATCTTTTTGCTTCACTTACCAGATCAGATTACAAAGGGTTTTGGCATATCCATATTGGAGGAGATTGTTGGATCAAGCCCAAAATTTAGATAATGCGGATAAAACCCTATGTATGATTTGAGACCTTGTATGTTTATTCTTAGTTGTTGCAAAAGATATTACCTTAATACGGACCTTCACTCGTAAGAGAAAAGCTAAGGACAGGATACTTAATCCTGATCCGGACCATCGTGAGTGTCATCAAACACTTGGTAAATAACCAAGTCTTCATACGGAATAAGGATCACTCGTGCAGACCAAATGCTTAAAGTTACGGACTGAGGAATCTACGCCTTACACTTTAAATGGACTAAGTTAAATAGATGCGGAATAAGAATTCCAGTCTACATCTCACACGGAGTAAGAGAAAGTTATCGCGAAATAAAAAAGTAAGTCTTCCACTCAAGCGGACTAAGGACAAGAAGACACGGAGTAAGAAATTTGAGTCTTTCATTCGTGCGGAGTAAGGAACGACTTGTGCAGAATAAGGACCCAAGTCCTTTATTCGCATGGAGTAAGGAAAAGAGATGTGGAGTAAGGAATCCAAACCTTTTACTCAAGCGAAGTAAGGATGCGCTGATACGAAGTAAGCCATTCGGACCTTTTAACTCACATGGAGTAAGGAAGCGTTGATACGTAGTAAGCTCTCCAGACTTCTCATTTATATAGAGTAAGGAGGCACTAACACGGAATAAGGATTCCAGTATCAAACTGACACAGAGTAAGCAACTACTGCCACGGAGTAAGGATCCGAGCTTCATTAACATGGAGTAAGGAAATTCATGACGGATTAAGAAGACGCTACTTCAACTTATCAGCTTCGCATTTAAAGTCGTCAACTCGCTACGTCCCAATGTAAGATAAACTTGTTGAAAATATAAATTATCTTACACGTGGAACACACGGCGATGTGGACAAAGTTTTAATTGAAATTGGGATCACGCGAAGATACTTATGTTTTACAGACCCAAGATCTTGAGCTCCACATCCGCATCAATTAAGGCAGAGAGATTTCCGAGGAACAATCAATGCTACACGTTGCTCAGAAGAACAAGTTCCAAATATGTCTTTCTAACGGATGGTTATATATTAAGACTTGTAAATTTTAAAAAGATGCGCATACATGTACAAGAGCTTTTAGAGAATATACTGGCTAGTGTGTGTGTGTAATTTTAAACAGTGTAAGAGAGTTTTCAGTAGATTAAAAAGCTTCATTAGCTTTAATATGCTATATTTTGTTATAATTATATCTTGATAATAAAATAAAATACTTTCACTATCTGGTTATCTTCCGCACTGATTCTATCTTTTAACCAGATAAGTGTTGTGCCAGAGACGAAGAAGAGTTTTCGATTAGAGCTGATTTGTCACGCCCTGGAATCTGACCCGCAGAAACCCATTAGTGAATCCCCATGCCCACACCCAAAGGGATAAGGGGTTGGTGATAACATCGAGAAAGGGACCTTAGCATGGGTGTCGTCCCTGAACCATATCACACATATATCATACAAATACAACAATCTCATTTTTATCCACAATGTAAACACACATTCATACATGTCATTTCCCCCATGGGGTTACATAATGTTATTACAACCCAACAAAACAAGTAAACACACATGGGGTCTTCACCTCTAGTGAACCTCCTAGCTCCTGTAGGCACCTGAAACAAACAAAGACAAACACAACAGGAGGAGTGAGCCATCACAGCTCAGTAGGGATCCTTTCTCCCCGACCCATCTCAACTCATAAAATAGTGTAAGCATGTGCTCATGCTACATATACATCACCAACTAAATCATAAAATCACATATTCACATATAAAGCAAACCTCCCTGGTCACACAAATATTTCCTCGAGAATAGTATTGCCTCTCAGGCACCATAGTGCATCTCAGCCTCAGTATTGTCTCTCAGACATAGGAACCTCTTAGGCTCTATATAAATCTTGCCTCATAGGCCCTCAACAGTAGTCTCTCAGGCTCATCAAGATAGCCTCACAGGCCCAACACTCATCCGATAACACTGTTCACTAGCCCGGAAACATTAGCTCGGGAAATCACTATTCACTAGCCCGGAAACACTAGCTCGGAAAATCACTGTTCACTAGCCCGGAAAATCCATGTTCACTTAGCTCGGAAACACATTGTTTACTAGCCTAGAAAATCACTATTCACCATCGTTTTTGCCAATTTTCTCAGCTAGAACAGCAACCTAGCAACCCCAAACACTCATAAACACATTTATTTCGATATACACCCCAACACACGTCTTAAACAACTTTAAATTTCATGTAATCAACATAAATACCCCTCTTATGCATTTAAATCACAAGATTCAACCCAACATTGGGTTTCCCCCAAATCTTAGGGTTCACCCCCAAATTCCCTGATTTCACCCAAGTTAAGCATGCTAAACCTACTATGAATCATATAGAGAGTTAGAATCACCTACCTGAAATGATTCTTCACGATCTACGAGCTCTAATCGCCCCAAATCACCAAGGTTGAAGCTCCTCCTCCAAGCTCTCACCTTCTCTCTCTCTCTCTCCCTTGCTCAAGCACGTACACACCAAGGAAGTAAAGGATAAGGCAGTTTCTTCATTATTTATACTGCTGCCAATAATTGGCCTCCTAGCAATAATTGACCTTTAAGGTCACGAACTCCAAATTGAGTCAAATTACTGTCAAAACGCTCGAAATGACGAGCATAACACTATTTTGAGATTACCACACTTAAATGACTGCTTAAAAGTGAAGTCTAACTAATAACCCCCCGGGAAAGTCAAAAATAAATCGGGCCACGCGAGGCCCCAACCCGGAATTAGGCCAAAGTACTGTCAAAATGCCCACATCAACGACTACATTACCGTCCAGATAGTTGATTCCCATAGAATGACTATCTCTCAAAACTATCTAAATACGGGTCTTTACACGATTCACCCCCCTTTAGGCTCCCAGGGACCAACAAAGGGCTAGACCCTATTATATTAAACGCATATAGTGGATTGGACTCGGTGTAGGTACACCCTCACCACCGTGGAGTAGATCACATTGATCGAACCACGTAAACCGTGTGTCTTTGTCTTTTACTTCCCATACATACCTGCTATTAAGCTGATCTTGCATAAGATATTGATATACCACCCAAACAAGAACCTCATCTGTAGAATACCTCTAAGTATCATACTACTCTTAAAACTAAAAGGAAATAGTTTTAAGTATACAGACTCACCCCTCTCTTTATATACAAACCTGTATACCCAGATGATCTTGCTTGGATCTTGGGAATATCACGTAACATATTCTTTAACAAACATAACACAATAAAAAAATAGAATTCAAACACAATCCTAAAAAAATAGAATGCAAAGGCTAAAAAAACATAACGTAGAGGTGGTTTGTTTGTTTGGTTGCAGTTTTTTTGGACCTAGTGGTCTGTCAGAGGCAAACAATTTTAGATAAACGTCTCTTGAATCTCTTTGATGCATCATCAGATCAAACATTACATAGTCATATGATCATGAAAACCTCTCCTGTTTTTTCAACTGTAATGCAAATGAAATGGTAACACACAAACAAGACACAATAAACACAAGGGACAAACCAAATAGAGAATACACAATCCTAAAAAAAATCATAAATCACATTAAAAAAATAAAAATTACAAAAAAAACATATATATATATATAAGCACAAAATCAAAAAAAACATATTAATTAAAAAAACAAAAACACCGTAGAGGCTATTGAAAGATGTGGTCACAAATCACAACCATGTTAAAATCTTGTTCATATATATAAAAAACGCAATTGAGGGCCTTGACTTGAGGCGTTGGGATGATGAGTTGATGTCGTAGAACGACAAAAGATTATTACCTGAATAGGACGATCTGGCGACGATGCTTCACCGAGAGGGATGACAATCCTTGGGACCTTGACTAGTGACTGGTGAGTGGTGACACTGGGACGATGGTCCTTGCTTTCTTTTATGGTCTACCTTGGCAGATCATTAGGGTCCACCATCTACATCACTACAAAGTGTGTGCGTGAGTTTGTGAATTGTGATTTTCCGAAAGAAATATATATATATTTCGGTTAAAATTTTAAAATCGGCTGTAAGTGATTGAAACAGGCTGAAACTATCAAAATCCAATGAAAAGATCCAAAATTTAACAAGGAAAAATGTTATTTGCAACCATGTTTGTGTCCTTATAGCGTCCCCGCTAATGTGGCAATTGCCATGTCAACAAATAATGTAAAACAATTATTATATCACGCCTTTGTTGTTCCCTCCACACCACCTCCTTCAAAGGCCATGCTTCAAAGTCCATTGTCTCGTCTCCCTTGCTTTGGGTACTATAGTGTGAAAACTCTCCCTACTTTGCTATTGTCTCGTCTCTGTCCTCGAAAGCCTAGGTCGTTAGATCACACCAAATCCCTCCCTCCAATGATTCCTCTCATTATGGCAACCTCTCCCAGTGCATCTAGCATGCCAGATTTACCCACAATCCAGGAAGTCTCAAGCTACTTGGATATGAGCGTAAGTCTGCTACGTATTTTCCTGGTTGACAAAATAGGAAGGTTGCTTGAGCTTATCTGCTCGAGGCCGTGCTCAATGCTTGATTTTTAGCGTCAAGCAAGGAGTATCGAGTGTTGCTGCGTGTTTGTCTAGTTGGCTTAATTGGATGGTTGCTCATCCCGTTGGAACATTACTCAAGCTTGTCTGCTCAAAGTTTTGCTCAATGCTCAGTTTTTAATATCGAGTAGGAAGTCTCGTGCGCTGACGCATCGTTTCCAGGTTAGCGCAACTGGATGGTTGCTTGTCTCTCTAGAACATTGCTCGAGGTTGTCTGCTCGAAGTCCTACTCGATACTAGATTTTCAACATCGAGCGGGAGTCTCGAGTGTTGCTGCGTGTTTGCTTGGTTGGCGCAACTGGATGGTTGCTTGTCTATCTGGAATATTGCTCGAGCTTGACTGCTCGAAGTTATGCTCAATGCTATATTTTTAGCATTGAGTAGGAGTATTGAGCGTTGTTGCGTGGTTGCCTGGTTGAAATGTTTTCTGCAATCTGACGTGTAGGTTCCAATGTGCACATTGAATTGAATATTATATTTGCATTCATTTCATCCTAGTTGAAATGCTATTTTAGAATCATTTGTTTGGTTTGCGGAACTGAATGATGGGGTTGGGACAATATGTGGTTGAATATGACAATATAGAATATTTCGCAATTAAGGTTTGATACATTTTTTATTCAGAGCTTTAGCAAATCATATTAACTAAAAACAAAATTACTTAACCGTAAAATAAATGTTCAACTTTACTCCACTCTTTAACGTTTTTCTTACAACGGACTCTTTATATTACACCTCGAAACCAGATCACCAATAAATGAGCAGTAATGTGAAGAAATACGGAAAATGAGAGATGGAAAGCCCCACCTATCATTGTTAACTTTGGATGACACCTTGATAGTTGATGATATGGTAACGGATGATAAAAGCCTTGCTGTCTTTTATGTGATGACTGTAGGCTTATCCCTTCCAGTGAAGTCCCTCAACTTTGATAAGCTTATTGCCAAATCTAATATATGGTCCGTGATACATCTATAAAGACAAATCTAACACCTTGCTTTGATGCTACACTTCCATCCACCTAGGCAATTGTATGAAAATGAAATTAAACCAATACAAAAAAATGATTACAACAACAAAATTGAATTGTGGAAGAGAGGCCCAGACTTACAGGATCCGTGTACATGAAAATATACAATAGCTAAAATATAATGGTGTATCATAGTAGCTTTAAGTATTGGAATAAATATAATGGTGTATCATAGTATCGAATGATTTTATCGGATTTAAAATCGGATTTAAGTATCGGTCTAGCGTGATTGAAAATTTACGACATGCCGCGTCATAAAAATGCATGACAAGACAGCGAAAACAGAGTAACATTTAAATCAATTCGATTAAAAAAATAATTGTATTGCAAAATACCGAAGTCCTACTCTATGTATTAAACATATGCTAAAAAGATGCAATAATCTCCTAAAATCAAATCCCAAAGAATTAATGTACTAAAAAAATACAATAATATGCTAAAAATAAGGATTTACAGATGAAGAATACGTTTTTTTGAAAATTTGAGAGTTGTAAATCTTCTATGGGAGTTTGAATGCTGTACCTCTCGTTGATACCTACAAATAAAAAAATGAATCCAAAATAATCTACCGTATGCAAAGATATAGCCATTTAAAGATTTCATCTGAAATTACAGTCCATCGGAGATAACTATAGTTCATGGAACCCAAAAAACATAGGTGGAGGATGATTTAAATCGGTTTGATGACTCGGTTCGAGAAATATCAACTTTTTCCGAACCAAAGTCCTATTTTTCAAACCGAAATTCCTATTTTTCGAACCAAAGTCTTATTTTTCGAACCGAATTCCTATTTTTTAAGTTGAAATCCTTATTTTTTAAACTGAAATATTTATTTTCTGAACCGAAACTCCTATTTTTTTTAATCAAAGTTCATTCCAAACCGAAGTAAACATATATCTTCTGCGAATACAACAATCAATAAAGACAGAAACTAAATCTAAATTCATCCAATCAATTTAAACACGTCCGAACCTGATTAACAATTTTACGCACACAATACATCAGCCGTAACATCAATCCAATTTATAAAAGTGGACAATTCAGATTGAATATCAATCCAATTTAAGTATCGGTACGAATTATTTAACGGAACGGAATATATAATAATTACTCATTTTATAAGAATATAATAATAAAATCTTTTCTGTCGTTTGTTGTTTGTTTAGCGCTTATTTATCGCCACCAGCAACTTGCGGGGCAATGGAGGACCGTACCTGCCGAATTTAATACCGAGTTGGGTACCGACAAGTTTAGGGCCAATAATTATTCATTTTCTAAAACAGTATATAAATATATATAATATATATATACACACACGGGCAGGGCAGGGTGAGGGGCTAATTTATCGCCACCGACTTACGAGGCAACCGAGGACGACTGCGGCGAAGCATCCGACGTCTCCTCGTTTCATAGACAGAAATGGCCTTGAAGGTGAAAATAACTACAAACCCGTTGTTAGACCTATTTATTTTCGCATCAGATCTGGATTTATTGTTGACCTGCAACCGAATTGATCATCTATCCTTGATGTCCTTCGTTTTGTCAAAAGATTTGTGTACTTTTTTGCTACATAGCCTTGTTTGTAGATTGGTTGATACTTTATTCTCTGTCTATTCATCAAAATTAACGTGGCTTTTATTGTAAGTGCTATTGAATGAATGTGTTTGTTTCTATCATATATTATATATATATATATATATATATATATATATATTAAATGAATGTATTATTTGCATTGGTCCAAATCAAGGGGATGATATAGCCTCGCGGCTAAAACTGTTAGTCTTGGTTAGCATATTTGTTTTTAATTGATCTCAAATTCAGAATTGTCGGTCATTTTGAAAACGATTCTCTTACAATGAAAGCTATTCATTAAGTGGCTCGAATTAAAATCCTTTTTTTATTATTATGTACCTGACAGCTTCACTATTAGGGTCATGAAATTCTGAGACTGTTATGGATTGGTTTGTATTTGTGGTAAATGATGTGGAATGGGGTTTGCAGTTGTATGGATCTCTAAATAAATAATGTGTGCTGTTCAAGGAGTGCGATGCGGTGATGATATCTGCTTCTGTTGTTGTAGCTTTGATTTGATGAAAAGTGCGAATTTAAAGAGTATCAATGGATAATAGATGGATATGATATTTGAATCTGTACAGTTGTTCAACTGCTTGAGAGGATTTATAGTTGTCCAACTTGTATTCTCCACAGTGATGTTGATATTGATTTATTTAATCATTGAGTTAAAATTGGATAAGGACTGATCTTAGAAAAATATTGCAGCCCGTGGAAAATCTCTTGAAGTTGTGGATAAATCACATTTTTATTGGAATGAAATGGCAATGAATTATTGACCCAAACCCAAAGCATTGCAAAGCATGCTCATTAGTGAAATGTTTATGTTAGTACTATTATAGAGTTAGAGGTGGAAATTTTAGGATAATTAATTTACATTGTATGCGTTTGGTTTTGAGAAAAAAAATGCATGCTTTGTTTAGAAAGGCGGTTCGAATAAACTATTCTATTTATCATGAAATAAAAAGTGGTCTGCATTATTTTGGGAGCAGACAATTGAATACCTACATTTCTTCTTCTATTATTATTATTATAGTAGAGAATTGAATCACAAGCCCTATTTCTGAATAGGGCTCTCTATGCCATGAATTGTAGGTTCCCTAGTTCAAGTTAAATTCAACACATACGTCTTACATATTTAAATGGTGTTTTATTGGATTTGGGTTTTGCAGCAGGAGTTTGAGGAGCACGCTGAGAAAGCTAAGACTCTGCCTGAGAGTACAACCAACGAAAACAAGCTTATTCTTTATGGTCTTTACAAGCAAGCCACTGTTGGGGCAGTGAACACTAGTAAGTAATTTATTCCTTAGAAGTGATCTGCATTCTGTGTTTGTCATATACTACCATGCCAAATGCATCACTTTAAATTGGTTTATGTTCCGCCATTTATAATTTAATAACCATGACTCACTCTCGTGTTTGGATTAAATGTTTTTCAGTTCAAAGTTATGTTTGAAGAATTACCGTAACTGATCTTCAGTTATTGTGCAATCTATGCTTGGGCGGAGTCCTTTCTTCATGCCACTTACCTTAGGTTCCTGATATGCAGGTCGCCCTGGGATGTTTAGCATGAAAGAAAGAGCTAAGTGGGATGCCTGGAAAGCTGTTGAGGGTATGGCATTTGCGCTCTATTTTTAATTCAAAATGCATTTTCTGTTTCTTTGTTATCAGGCATTTCATTTTTTAAATTAATGTTTTCTCAGTGTTTTATTGGTGACTTGCTGCACTCATCCTGTGTGTTTGGCAGGGAAATCCACAGACGAGGCCATGAATGACTACATCACCAAGGTGAAACAATTGCTTGAGGAAGCTGCTGCTAGCTTTTGATGGGATGAATGTTACTTTACTCGTGTCTGTATTATTTGATGTTCAGCAAAATAAGCAAAACACAATTAGCTTCCCTAATGTTGTATCCTACCTAGACTGTTTTACTGTCTTTGCGTGAGGTGGCCATTATCTAGTATTGGTATTGCAGGTATGTTCTTTCTTTGTGTGGCCGTGTATGTGTTTCTTGTTTGACTATGTTGTCTGGCGAGAGGGATAGTTGAGGCAAAGTGATTTTTTTTTTAAATAAACATAAACGCGGCATTTGGATGGTCATATTCACAGCAAGAATAATGTGGCCAGAGCATATCGTCGATTGCTAGTTCTTATGATTTGAATACGCATCAAGCTCCACTATTGTTACGCATCAAGCTCCACTATTGTTTGTTACATTTAAATGGGTCTCAGGTTGAATTATAATTTTTTGAATTTCCTATTGCAATTGAAGTATTTTGTTTGTTTCTATTTCAATCGTGGTGTCCAAAATGCTTATTCAAACTAAATTCATTATTTCTCGTATCATTTTCTCTCTGGTCGTCGTCTTGGTTCAAGGGTTTCTCTCAAAGGCCCAGAAACTTCACTCTACAACAATGGCGTCTCCCTTAGACCATTCCAACGTTGTAGGCCATTTTTGTTCGCGCTAGATTTTAGTCGCTCCTTTCCATCGCCATCCTTATTTGCATGAGATACTAATAGACCACTCGTGGATCACATCTGATAAAGAAATCCCTCTAAAATATTTTACTCTGAAAAGTAGTGAAAAGTTTTAAAGTATACGGATTTACTTCTCTTTTTGTATACATACACAAATACTAAGGTGAGCACGCTAAGAACCTGAGAATATCATCTTCAATTGGATCACTAATGTTAATTGTTTGTCTATTAAACGCATATGATCATGGCAAGGAATTTAAATTTTCTGATATGTTAGAGTTTTGTACTGAATATGATATCTGTTGAGAGAGCAAAGCAAATATTTTTTCTTATTATACATAATTCTCTCAACCCTTACATATAGCATCTCATACTCCAAATATGGTAACCCCTTAATGTGTACGTTACAACACTCCCCCTCAAGTTGGAGCATATATATCAAACAGCCCCAACTTGTTACAAAGTTCATGTACACGATTACCTCCTAAAGATTTAGTAAAAAGATCAGCAAGTTGATGTTCGGTTCGAATGTGGGTGAGCTCAATCGCATTGTTCCGTACCTTCTCTCATACAAAATGACAATCAACTTGAATATGCTTCGTCCTTTCATGGAACACCGGATTGGAAGTGATATAGATAGCAGATTGACTATCACAATGCAATACTGAGGCACGTGAAGAAGGTAAGCCAATTTCAGATAACAACATTGTCAACCATGTTAGTTCACCTGTGACATGTGTCATTGCTCTGTACTCAGTCTCTGCACTAGATCGTGACACGACATGTTGTTTCTTACTTTTCCATGCTACAAGATTTGCACCAAGGAACACACAATAACCAGTAATGGATCTTCTATTAATCGGACATCCTGCCCAGTCAGAATCAGAATAACCATGAATATCAAGATTACCCTGTTTGGTAAACAGAAGACCTCGTCCTGGTGCTCCCTTCAAGTACTTGAAAATTCGCAATGCTGCAGCTCAGTGGGTAGTGCGAGGAGCACTCATAAACTGGCTTACAGTGCTTACAGCAAAAGCAATATCGGGTCTGGTTACTGTCAAATAGTTTAACTTACCAACTAATCTTCGATATTGAGCAGGGTTATGTAACAAATCACCATGCTCAGAATCTAACCGAACATTTTGATCCATAGGCAAAGTAACAGGTTTGACGCCTAAGTACCCAACCTCATCGAGTATATCCAGCACATACTTTCGTTGCGACAAAGAGATAGAGGAACCAGAATAGGCCACTTCTATCCCCAAGAAATAGCGCAAACGACCAAGATCCTTGGTGCAAAACTCAGTCTAGAGAAAATGTCTCAAACGTTGAATGTCGTCCTTGTCACTTCCCGTAACAATAATATCATCAACATATACAACCAAGAGAACACAACCGACAACAGAAGAGGAGCTAAACACAGAATGATCAACCTCACATTGTCGAAGACCGAAGCCAACAAGATCTGTACTGAATCGGCCAAACCAGGCCCGTGGAGATTGTTTCAACCCATAAAGAGCCTTTCGAAGACGACAAACCAGATTCTCCCCCCGAGCAACAAAACCAGGTGGTTGCTCCATATAAACCTCCTCAGCAAGGTCACCGTGGAGAAAGGCATTTTTAACATTGAGTTGATGAAAAGTCCAGCCATAATGAACAGCTAAAGAGAGAAACACTTAAACAGACGGAATCTTGGCTACTAGAGAAAAAGTATCATCATAGTCAACACCATAAACCTGAGTGTAGCCCTTAGCCACCAAACGAGCCTTCAAGCGTTCAAGTGAACCATCAGGATGAACTTTCATAGTAAAAACCCAACGACACCCAACAACATGTTTATCAGTGGGTAACGGAGTGAGATCCCATGTGGCATTAGTACGAAGAGCCTGCATCTCATCATTCATGGCTTGGCGCCACCCAGGATGAGCAAGAGCTTCAGCAACACTGCGAGGCACCACCAGAGACGAAATAGAGGAAACAAAAGCAAAGAAACAAGGAGATAACTTGGAGGTAGAGACAAAGTGAGACATAGGATACTGAGAGCGGACAAGACCAGTATAAGAACCAAAACGGTCAAGAGGACGACCAACACAAGAACGAGTACCTTTACGTTGAGCAATAGGGAGATCATGGGCCATAGTCAGCTCAGAAGACGAGACGTCGATTGATGTGGGGGGAACTGCAGGAGCTGGAGTTCGGCGATGATATGTGTGGCCAGTGAAGCGGTCAACAGGTGAGAGACACGGATCAAGCGGAGCCGACGAAGGAGAGGAGTCCATTGGAGGAACGGGGAACGGAATAACCGGAGGAGCAGGTTGACTGTGAGGGTTGAGAGAATTATGTATAATAAGAAAAAATATTTGCTTTGCTCTCTCAACATGGTATCAGAGCCGCGTGAGTAACAACGGGTATTACCAATCACGCTGTGCGACGCAACGTCTCCCGTCAACGATCCACAACGATAGATCACGACAACGACGTTAGTGTTGCGATCATCTCACTGACGCTCCCTTGCGACAAAAAGACGGACGCGACGAGACGGCCTTGACGACGGGACGGATGACAAACAACAACCTCGACTGGCGATGACAGACGGATGCGACGCGACGGAAGACAACGGATGCGACGCTTGACGACGCAGTGACAGGCGGCCTTGACGACACGACGATGACAGACGACGCTTGACGCTTGATAACGCGACAACAGGCGGCCTTGACAACGCGACGACAAACACCCTTGACGATGCGACGATAGACGCCCTTGACGGCGCGACGACAGACGGATGATCGACGGACGATTGGTGCCTTGCTTTCGATCTGCAACGCACGGGTGTCTCTCTGCCTCTGGCAAGGATCGACCTTCCAGTCGGCTGTGCCAGGTGATGTTCGCGACGGCAGCACACTCGCACTACTAATGACACTGGTTTCTTCAGGACGGGAGGCCCTCTTGCGCTGAAGAGAAACATGACCAGGTTCTCCAGGTTTCTTCCTCTTAACGACTGCTATGTTATTCGTATCCCGTCAAGCCTGTGCCTATACTGTCATATCCTGAGCCTGTGTCTATATTGTGGTGGTTTGGAGTGCTGGATGACTATGGCTGGTTTGGTTTAAAATTGCTTCCGTGACCTGTTTATTCACCCATTTCATACATATATATACACGGCCTTCCCGTGATTGTGATTGGTTGATATTTGTTGCTCTTCCTGAGACGGTTATTGCTGATATATGATTATGAAATTGTGACTGGTTGGTTGGTTATGAATCGGTGAGTAAAGTGGTGACTGATGGATTCATATTCCTGCCTTAGTCCGTTGTAACTGGTTGACTGTTTTTTTTCTGATGGCACACATAGAATATGCTGGCATTACTGATTCTCTTGAATCAGTTACTTTATCCCGTGCTGATTATGAGTTCCTGCTTGGTTCTGCCCGGATGGCTATAACTTCAGCACATACTGCTACGTTAGCACTTCAACCATCAGGTAGTCCTTATTGTTTGCTTACTTTCAAACCTGATACCTGGGTTCTAGACTCTGGAGCCACTCATCATATGACTGGTAATTCTAAACTCTTATCCTCTTTTAAATCTATGGCTACCACCTCATCTCATCCCGTTATCTTTGCTGATGGTTCTCAAACCTCTATCACTGGAACGGGGACTGCGCACTTGAACTCATCTCTTTCCCTTCCAAACGTGCTGCATTTACCTCATTCACCATACAACTTATTATCCGTTAGTTCTTTAACTAAAGCCCTCAATTGTTCTATAACCTTTTCATCTTCTGGCTGTATTTTCCAGGATCTGAAGACTGGACGGACGATTGGTGGGGGAACTGAGGGTAATGGTCTTTATTACTTCGATCACACTATTCCTTCAGTTGCAACTGTGGTTGCCCATTGTTCCTCTGATCATTTCCGGTTGCACTGTCGCTTAGGACATCCTTCTCTTAGTAAGCTTCAATCTATTTCACCCTCTGCTACTTCTGTTAGGTCTTTCCCGTGTGAAACTTGTGAGTTAGGTAAACATCATCGTGTCTCTTTTCCTTCCCGTCAAATAAATCGGGTCACGAGACCCTTTGAATTAGTTCACTCTGATGTATGGGGTCCTTTTCCTATATCAACTTCTTCTGGTTTTAAGTATTTTGTCACATTCGTGGATGATTATTATCGCATGACTTGGATATATTTAATGAAAAATCGAACTGAAGTTTTTTCCTGTTTTCAGCAATTCTATTATGAAATTCAAAATCATTTTCAGGTCTCTATTAAATACTTGCGATCTGATAATGCCAAAGAATATCTGAGTACCTCCTCTGGGTTTCAACCCTTTCTTGTCTCCCATGGTATTGTGCATCAAACTTCTTATTCATATACCCCTCAACAAAATGGAGTTGCTGAACGGAAGAATCGCCATTTACTTGATGTTGCCCGATGTTTGATTGTACATATGCAACTTCCTAAATCTTTATGGGGTTATGCGGTTTTTACAGCTTGTTATTTGATTAACCGTATTCCCTCGTCTGTCCTACGTGGACGGGTTCCTTACTCCATTCTTTATCCCGGTGTTCCTCTTTTCTCTCTTCCTCTTCGTGTTTTTGGTTATGTTTGTTTTGTGTAGTGTTTTGGTCCTGGTCATGATAAGTTGGATCCCCACTCTATCAAGTGTGTTTTCATCGGCTATTCTCGTACTCAGAAAGGATATCGGTGTTATAACCCCTTGACTGGTCGCATCTATGTCTCCGCTGATGTCACCTTTCATGAAGATAAATCCTATTATGCTTCTTTCTCACACAATATCTAGCATAATTTCTTAGCACCTTGAACTCCACAACAAAATGGAGTCGCTGAAAGAAAGAATCAGACTTTAGTTGAAGCAGCTAGAACCATGTTGACAGGAGCTCAGTTCCCAAAATCCCTGTGCTGAAGCTGTTGCCACTGCGTGTTATGTACAAAATAGAGCTCTAATTAACAAACGAGCCATGAAAACACCCTATGAGTTATTGAAGGGAAGGAGACCAAACATAGGTCACCTAAGGATCTTCGGGTGTACTTGCTATATTCTTAACAATGGCAAGGATTACTTGAATAAGCTTAATGCCAAATCAGATGATGGATATCTTGTTGGATATTCCATGAATAACAAAGCTTATCGTGTGTTTAATAGAAGGACCAAAAATGTTGAAGAGTCTATTCATGTTTCTTTTGATGAGACTAACTATGGTATGCAGAAAGGAGATCAAAATGTAAATGAAGTGCAGGATACTATCATAGTAGAAGACCAAGACACAGATAATCCAATGACAGAACCAATGGAAGATGTACCTGGACCTGATGAACAAAGAGCTGAACCGGTTGCTGCAGAACAAAGTCAAAAATCAACAGAAGATCATGAACTCAACATTCAACCTGTTCAGTCTCTATCACTTCCACCAGCCCAAGAACCTGACATAGAGCAGTTGGGCATTCATCATGAAGAAAGAGAAGACCTTCCAAAGGCAAGGAGAAGGTTAAAGGACCACCCATCTGAACTGATAATAGGAGATCCTACTGCACGAGTCAAAACGAGAGCTGGCACACTTTATGAGAATCTTTATATGTGTTTCTTATCACAAGTGGAGCCTAAATCAGTGGATGATGCCGTTCAAGATCACTATTGGATTGATGCTATGCAAGAAAAATTAAATCAGTTCAAGAGACAGAAGGTATGGGAGTTAGTCAACAGGCCTAGATCACAGCAAGTCATTGGAGTGCAATGGATCTTTAGAAATAAGCTTGATGTTGATGGTGTTGTGATTAGAAATAAGGCCAGACTAGTTGCAAAATGATATAAACAAGAGGAAGGAATTGACTATGATGAAACCTTTGCACCAGTTGGTAGACTGGAGGCCATCCATATGTTTTTAGCATATGTAGCATTCAAGGACTTCAAGGTTTATCAAATGGATGTCAAGAGTGCTTTCTTAAATGGAGACCTTCAAGAAGAAGTCTATGTTGAGCAACCTCCCGGATTTCAAGAGCCATACCAAGAGCATAAAGTGTATAAACTGAAGAAGGCTCTTTATGGACTAAAACAAGCCCCAAGAGCTTGGTATGAAACATTGTTAGAGTTTCTGATCAAGAACAAATTCAGAAAAGGCAAAATTGACCCCACACTATTTCTCAAGGAAGGAAAAAGATCACCCTTGATAGTCCAGATATATGTGGATGACATCATCTTCAGATCAATGGATAAGAAGCAATGTGAAGAATTCTCCCATCTGATGAAAAGTGAATATGAAATGAGTATAATGGGAGAACTTTCATTCTTCCTGGGGTTGGAGGTCAAGCAGTTGGAGGATTGGATTTTTATCAGTCAAGCCAAGTACACAAAAGAGATTCTGAAGAAATTTAAGATCACTGATATGACTCACATGAAAACCCCCATTCCTATAAACGCCAAATTGGATATGGATGAAGCAGGCAAAGAGGTGGATATCACAGAATACAGAAGCATGATTGGTTTTTTGCTGTATCTAATAGTAACTAGACCAAATATAATGTTTGCAACATGCATTTGTGCAAGATACCAAGCTAATCCCAAGGAGTCTCATATGTCTCATGTTAAGAGGATTATGCGGTATCTCAAGGGAACTGAAAATTTGGGACTTTGGTATCCAAGGGAGTCTGATTTCAAACTGAGAGGATATTCAGATGCAGACTTTACTGGCTGTAGGATTGATAGAAAGAGCACAAGTAAGACATGCCAACTACTTGGCAACAGACTCGTATCCTGGTTTAGCAAGAAACAGAATTCCGTTTCAACTTCAACTGTTGAAGCTGAATATATTGCTGCAGGAAGCTGGTGTGCTCAGTTGCTATGGATGGCCATTCAACTTTCAGACTACGGGTTTAACCTCAAGGCTGTGCTACTATACTGTGACAATACAAACACCATTGCAATCTCAAACAATCCTGTGATGCATCCCGAAACCAAGCACATTGAGGCCACCCATCACTTCATACTTGACCATGTGCTAAAAAAGGACATTTCCTTGGAGTACATATTCACCAAACCACTACAAGAAGCCAGGTTCAATGAACTTCTGACAAAACTTGGCATGTTGGATTTAACTTCATAATTCTTACTGCATGTCTTGTGTTTCATTTCAACCTAATTACCTGTGCATGAACATATGTATGACACTGTTAATCATTGTTTATATCTCTATGAAAATTAGCAATGCCTAAGTGTGATTCATACACTTTTATTGTGGGTAATTGAGAAATCACATGGATGAAACTTGCTACCTCTGAACTTGGTATAAATCTTTTGTGCAACCTGTCATGAATCCTCAAGTATATAGTGAAATGAGTGCAGTTTCCATCATACTTCAACTAAATGATATTCCCATTATTTGTTGTGTTTATTTTGAGTGAATATCACTTGTGTGGCATTGCATTCATTAACTAGCAGGAACTGTTGTATCTTATGGTACTGTTGGCTTGCACAGAAAGGATCCTCAATGATTCAATGCTCTAAGGATGACTGAGACTGTAGTACTTGAGAATCATAAAAAGCTTATTACTCAAAAAGAGCCAATACCTTTCACCAGAAAAAGGCAAGGTGAAAAGGGCTAAATGAGAAAAGAAAATTTCCTATCTTAGGGGGAGTCCTCACTATTCCCCTCGAATGTGTTCTCTTTCAGAGTAATAGTTGGAGGTACTTGAGCTTGTCATGTAATCAAAAAGAAACTGTGTTGAGCTCTGTCCACGTGAAAAAGTTCATAAATAAGCACTCAAAAAAATGGTGCTACACAGAAGAAAAGGACAACTCACACAGATAATTCATATGCTCAAACTCCAAACTCTATATATACTATGTAGTAAATTAGAAAATGCTAGAGTGTGCGTTCTGATTCTCAATAGGGCCATCTTGTCTCTCTCGTTATCTATGTTGAACTGAGAATCATTGTTGGATCAGGGTTTGTGGTAAGATTCAGTTAACCATGAGTATACCAAACAGTGCAATCCTAGTTCCTAAATCATACTCATATGCTGATACGAGAGTGAGAGGGTGAGGCCTTCACTGAGTGAGTTTTGTTGATATGTGAGCCGACTATTGATTTCATGACTGGGTTGTTGCACTTGAGTAACCATGGTTTACTGGATGCTATGTTAACATTGTGATCAATATCCTGCATAAAGAAGTATATGATGTTGCACTTAGTCATCTCTAAGTTGAATGGAATCGTAAATGATCATACTACAGTAGTCGTACATGTAAACCAGGTAGTACGGTTGAAAGAACTCAAGTTTTGGGCATGTAATCTTAATTTCGCTTACAACACTGTTCATCATGCATGATTTTATGTGAAACAACCTATATGTCATTTCATGTTGTTAAGTGTTGAAAAAGTCCAAAAAAATCCACCTTTATAGCTGAATCCGTAGTCGACCACGAAGCAAACAACATCGAAGATCTGCTGGCCTCGAAGACTGCTGCTTCGAAGCCTCGAAGCTCGGAGAGTCGTAGACTCAGGCTAAACGCAGCTTCGTAAAGTCGCAGTACCAAAGGGTCGAAGCGAGACAGATTCAGTTTCCTCGTTGCTCAAGCGTCGAAGACGCGTCAGCACGTCACTGTGCACTTAAAATTCAAAATTCACCGACATAAGGGCTGACGTGCACTTATTGCTTGAGTACTCCAACGGGTGGATCCAAAAGATGAAGAGATGGGCCAGAGAAAAGGATGCGGATCCTGAAGATGATCCGACAGAGCATGTGACTTCTATGGTACACTTCCACCTCATATATAAGTCACAGATAGAGACGGAGCCCAAAGGTATGTTCCTTGTTTTCACATTCGAACCCTAACCCTAATGCTCTATCTCTCTCTTCGATCCTCATCCCCTCTTTCTTTGTCTCTCTCCTTTGACCACCTTCAAACCTTAACACACACTCTCTCTACGAGAGTCTCTTTCTCTCTCCTAAAGCTCTATGACAGGACCTAGCTCATTGATGGCAGAAGGATTAAGCGAGATTGTCCCAGGTTTCATTGTCGATTGGGAAGCCATAGGCGACGCGAAAGTCAGCTGGCAGGGCGAGTTCAGAAATCGCCTTGATGAGTCGGGCATAGCATCCGTATGCTCCGAGATGCAAGATGTGCTAGTGGAAGACGTCTCGCAGTTCCATGAGACGTTAGCCATCTCTGGAGACGACCTGGTGGGAAAAGTACAAGGAGTGGAGATTCGGATCTCAGTCGAAACGCTACGCGATGCTCTCCAACTCTCGAAAGGTAACTTCCAACCTCTACCAAGTCTTTCCAGAGAGGAGTGTAAGGCTTTTCTGGGGTATTCCGAGCCTGGTAAGAAAGGACGGGGAGCCTTGAAGATTGGGTTCTCCGGTCAGGCACTAGCAACTGTTATCTTAACTGGATAGTGCCTAATGTGCAAGAAGAGTGCTTATGACTCTGCAAGTCATGAGTAGATGAAGATCATGTGTAGTGTCTTACAGAGAAGAAGAATTGACTGGGGAGCACAAATACACAACATGATCAAAGCCAAGAATGATCACTTTGGACTAGTTCTTACCAGAGTCCTAAGGTTCCTTCATCTTGATATTTTCGACACTCGACTTGTGGTGCCACTGCCAGCCAAGTACATATTCAAGAGCATTTACGAGGACAACCAGCTGGAGATCAAGCCACTAAAGAGGCCAGGGTCAAGTGTGAGAAGTCTTGCAGAGGACACTGCTAGCTCTGTTAGAGCCCCAACTCGTATACCACGACAACCGGCACCAGTTCCCCAGACTTCTCGTGTCATGCCCCCGAATTCCAAGAAAACTTGGAACCAGGAACATGACTTCCCCTTGACTGCACTCGAAAGGTCAAGGGGTTGGTGACTAGCACCAATAGAGACTACACCGTAGGTGCTATCTCAAATATGTAACCCTGTACAGTCATACATTAAGGGTAATCCTGTACTTTCCCATACATCATCATGCATATGATAAGTCAAACAGTCATACAGACATTACATCACAAACAGTATGCAAATACAACTGTCCACGGACCCATGTCCGGGATACAACACGTAATAAAATATAGAATACAGTACTGTATCATACATCAGAGTAGTGGGCACGTCCTCCTGGAAGAAGGTCCTCCACTAGTCTCGAGTCACACCTGAAAAAGGTAAACAACAAGTAGGGGTGAGCGACAAGCTTAGTAGGTGACCCTAACACTCCACATCATGCAGACATACAAATCTATGCTATATGCTCTGTGTACTCGTGCACTGTGTAGTGTGCACAATCATCAGGACTCAGTCTGCAAACAAACATCAGGACCTAGTGTCACGGGGTCAGATTTCCTGCGCCTCTCAACCCATTGCGGCACTTAGCTTCTCTATCCATGGTCTGCTAAGTTTAGCCTTTGAGGGTTGAAGCGCACGTAGACTGGTTTCGCCCTGCCACTGGGCTCATTAGGAGAACGGCTCCAGTTCCCGACCAGTTTGTGTAAGGATGGCCAAATCCCTTCTTCAACGTTAAGTCCTCGACTAGCGGCGTGCTCCCCGCATTCAACCGGGTCGGCACGTCTGAACTCCGAAGGGGTTCCATCTATTTTCCTCCACGAACTGCCTGGAACCTTCCGCTGTGCACCATCTACGCTTTCAACCAACCCCTCTCCTTTACGTAGCACGAATACATTCCTGAATCGTGCCACTGAGAAATGTCCCGCCAGCACCACGCTGCTCGGGTCGTGACATTCTCCTCCACCCAATCCTCGCAACGTCCTCGTTGTGCTTGTCGACATCGCTTCCCCGCATTCAACGTCAAGTCCTCGACTAGCGGAGTTCAGACGTGCCGACCTGGTTGAATGCGGGGAGCACGCCGCTAGTCGAGGACTTGACGTTGAAGAAGGGATTTGGCCATCCTTACACAAACTGGTCGGGAACTGGATCCGTTCTCCGGATGAGCCCTGTGGCAAGGCGAAACTAGTCTACGTGTGCTTCAACCCTCAAAGGCTAAACTTAGCAGACCGTGGATAGAGAAGCTAAGTGCCGCAATGGGTTGAGAGGCGCAGGAAATCTGACCCCGTGACAAGACTAAACTTAGCGGACTGTGGATAGAGAAGCTAAGTGCCGCAATGGGTTGAGAGGCGCAGGAAATCTGACCCCGTGACAAGACTAAACTTGTCTGTTTCTCAGTGGCACGTCTGAACTCCGAAGGGGTTCCATCCATTTTCCTCCACGAACCGCCTAGAACCTTCCGCTGCGCACCATCTACGCTTTTAACCAACCCCTCTCTTTTACGTAGCACGAATACATTCCTAAATCGTGCCACTGAGAAATGTCCCGCCAGCACCACGCTGCTCGGGTCGTGACATTCTCCTCCACCCAATCTTCATAACGTCCTCGTTGTGCTTGTCGACATCGCTTCCCCGCAGGCGATGGCATCGTTACCTCGACGCCCTCCCACTCGCCCAATGTCAACAGCTTGGACATCGCTTCCCCGTAGGTTGCAACACCTTTACCAAGATGCTCGCCCACTCGCCCAATGTCCAAAAGATAGGAGGCTTCCAAGATCGTTCCGACGCGCTCCTTCGTACTCCCTTGGCCAACTCTGTATCACACTCTAGGATACTCCAACTCTACGGACGCAAGACGTGCAAGACACTATCGGTCGACTCACCTCTGTGAGCTTCCACCATGGGATCACGCTACTCGCAAGAGTGCTCGGTGAGTTTTCAAGATATGGGCCGGTTCGGCTCTGATACCACTTGTCACAGGGTCAGATTTCCTGCGCCACTCAACCCATTGCGTCACTTAGCTTCTCTATCCACGGTCCGCTAAGTTTAGGCTTTGAGGGTTGAAGCGCACGTAGACTGGTTTCGCCCTGCCACTGGGCTCATTAGGAGCCGACCAGTTTGTGTAAGGATGGCCAAATCCCTTCTTCAACGTCAAGTCCTCGACTACCTGCGTGCTCCCCGCATTCAACCGTGTCGGCACGTCTGAACTCCGAAGGGGTTCCATCCGTTTTCCTCCACGAACTGCCTGGAACCTTATGCTGCGCACCATCTACGGTTTCAACAAACCCCTCTCCTTTACGTAGCACGAATACATTCCTGAATCGTGCCAATGAGAAACATCCCGCCAGCACCACGCTGCTTGGGTCGTGACATTCTCCTCCACCCAATCCTCGCAACGTCCTCGTTGTGCTTGTCGACATCCCTTCCCCGCATTCAATGTCAAGTCCTCGACTAGCGGAGTTTAGACGTGCCGACCCGGTTGAATGCGGGGAGCACGCCGTTAGTCGAGGACTTGACATTGAAGACGGGATTTGGCCATCCTTACACAAACTGGTCGGGAATTGGAGCCGTTCTCCTGATAAGCCCTGTGGCAGGACGAAATCAGTCTACCTGCGCTTCAACCCTCAATGGCTAAACATAGCAGACTGTGGATAGAGAAGCTAAGTGCCGCAATGGGTTGAGTGGCGCAGGAAATCTGACCCTGTGACAAGACTAAACTTAGCGGACCGTGGATAGAGAAGCTAAGTGCCGCAATGGGTTGAGAGGCGCAGGAAATCTGACCCCGTGACAAGACTAAACTTGTCCGTTTCTCAGTCGCACGTATGAACTCCGAAGGGGTTCCATCCGTTTTCCTCCACGAACTGCCTGGAACCTTCCGCTGCGCACCATCTACGCTTTCAACCAACCCCTCTCCTTTACGTAGCACGAATACATTCCTGAATCGTGCTACTGAGAAACGTCCCGCCAGCACCACGCTGCTCGGGTTGTTACATTCTCCTCCACCCAATCCTCGCAACATCCTCGTTGCGCTTGTCGACATCGCTTCCCCGCAGGCGATGACATCGTTACCTCGACGCCCTCCCACTTGCCCATTGTCAACAGCTTGGACATCGCTTCCACGCAGGTTGCAACACCTTTACCAAGATGCTCGTCCACTCGCCCAATGTCCAAAGGATAGGAGGCTTCCAAGATCGTTCCGACGCGCTGCTTCGTACTCCCTTGCCCAACTCTGTATCACACTCTAGGATACTCCAACTTTATGGACGCAAGACGTGCAAGACACTATCGGTCGACTCACCTCTGTGAGCTTCCACCTTGGGATCACGCTAGTCACGAGAGTGTGCGGTGAGTTTTCAAGATACGGGCCGGTTCGGCTTTGATACCACTTGTCATGGGGTCAGATTTCCTGCGCCTCTCAACCCGTTGCGGCACTTAGCTTCTCTATCCACGGTCCGCTAAGTTTAGTCTTGTCACGGGGTCAGATTTCCTGCGCCTCTCAACCCATTACGGCACTAAGCTTCTCTATCCACGGTTCGCTAAGTTTAGCCTTTGAGGGTTGATGTGCACGTAGATTAGTTTCGCCCTGCCACTGGGCTCATCAGGAGAACGGCTCCAGTTCCCGACCAGTTTGTGTAAGGATGGCCAAATCCCTTCTTCAATGTCAAGTCCTCGACTAGCGGCGTGCTCCCCGCATTCAACCGGGTCGGCACGTCTGAACTCCGAAGGGGTTCCATCCGTTTTCCTCCACGAACTGCCTAGAATCTTCTGCTGCGCACCATCTACACTTTTAACCAACCCCTCTCCTTTACGTAGCACGAATACATTCCTGAATCGTGCCACTGAGAAATGTCCCGCTAGCACCACGCTGCTCGGGTCGTGACATTCTCCTCCACCCAATCCCCGCAACGTCCTCGTTGCGCTTGTCGACATCGCTTCCCCGCAGGCGATGGCATCGTTACCTCGACGCCCTCCCACTCGCCCAATTTCAACAGCTTGGACATCGAGCTAAACCACATCTCAAACAACATATGCAAAACAAATGCATAAAACATAACTCATACCTCAGGGAAGGTCCTCACATCCTCCCCACCTTAGGATTGATCGTCCTCGAACAGCTCAGGATGAAGAACCCGCATCTGGCTCTCTTTCTCAAGTCTGCTCCTCCATGCCTCGGTGTCGCCATAACACCCGAACTAGTGGGATCATCTTGCCTCGCAAGACCTGGTCCCGCTTGTCCAAAATCTGTGCCGGCATCTCAACAACGGCACCATCATCAGCCAAGTCTATCTCGCGATAGTCCAACACATGAGAAGGATCTGGGTGATACCGTCGCAATTGAGACACATGGAACACATCATGTACTCGCTCCAACTCTGGTGGCAAGGCTAATCGGTAAGCCACTGCACCCACGGTGGCAACAATCTCAAATGCCCCCACAAAACGACGGGAAAGTTTGGATCCACATCCAAACCTCCGATGCCCTCGACGCGGCGAAACCCGCAAAAATACACGGTCCCCCACCTCAAACTGCAAGGGTCGACGCCTCTGATCCGTGTAGGACTTCTTCCTACTCTGTGCTGTCAGCATACACTGTCTAATCAACTTCACTATCTCCGTGGTTTCTCGAACCATATCGGGACTGAGAACTGCTGTCTCTCCAGTCTGTGCCCAACACAAAGATGACCTACAAGGCCCCCCATACAGCGCCTCATACGGAGCCATCCCAATCGTGGCTTGATAACTGTTGTTGTAAGAGAACTCCACCAAAGGAAGGTGAGTCTCCCAACAACCTCCAAAATCTAGAACACAGGCATGCAACATATCCTCGAGCGTCTGAATCGTCCGCTCCGACTGACCGTCTATCTGCGGATGAAAAGCTGTACTCAGGTTTACCCTGGTACCTAAAGCTCGCCGTAACTGTCTCCAAAACTGAGATGTAAACCTCGCATCCTGATCAGATACAATAGACAATGGGACTCTATGCAACCACACAATAACATCAATATACCTCTGTCCCAAAGTCCTCACTGGGTCTGTCTCTCGAATCGGAATAAAATGCGCCGATTTGGTCAACCGGTCCACAATAACCCATATAGTGTCGTGTCCCCTGGAACGAGGAAGTCCAGTGACAAAATCCCCATTTCCACTCTGGCACTGGAAATCACTGCAACTCACCAGCTGATCTCAGGTGCTCTGCGCTTGACCTGCTAACAGGTCAAACACCTCCTCACAAAATGAGCAATGGCCTTCTTCAGGCCTGGCCACCAAAACTGCCTCCTCATGGCATGGTACATCTTAGTCCCACCAGGATGTACAACTAACCTCGACTGGTGATATTCCCGAAGAACCTCCTCCTGAAGAGAAGTGGGAACTATCAATCTACCCCTATACCGCAACACATGCTCTGCATCCTCAGTCCAATCAGAAGGTGCCTGCCCAGTCTGAATCCGGTCGCGGATGACCTCACAATCAACGTCCCCCAGCTAATCCTCTATGATCTTGTGCTGCATCTCTGGGACTGCTACAACAACACTTAGGGTCCCTTGCCCCTCGCTGGTCACCATCTGCAACCTCATCGCTACCAACTGACTCATCATCTCCCATTCCTTAACGGCACAATGGGCCACCACGGCCCTGCTCTTCCTACTCAGAGCATCTGCCACCACATTACCCTTCCCAGGGGTATACATCATATCAAACTGAAATTGCTGCAGGTACTCCACCCACCGCCTCTGCCTAAGGTTTAGGTCTCGCTGAGAGAAGATATACTACAAGCTCTTGTGGTCCGTATACACCACAAACTTCTCCCCAAGGAGATAATGCTGCCAGCTCTTAAGTGCAAAGTTCACTGCAGCCAACTCCAAATCATGCGTGGGATAGTTCTGCTCGTGTGGTCTCAACTGCCTAGATCCATAAATAATCACCTGCCGAGTCTACATCAGCACACAACCAAGCCCCACCCTGGCAGCATCACAATACACCTCGAAAGGCACACCCTCCTGTGGGAGAATCAAGATGGGGACTGAGGTCAATCGTGCCTTCAGCTCCATGAAAGCACTCTCACAAGCCTCAGACCAAACAAAAGGAACTCCCTTCCGGGTCAGCTTCGTCATAGGAGCTGCCAACCTAGAAAAATCCTCCACAAACCTCCGATAGTAGCCTGCCAAACCAAGGAAGCTACGAATTTCAAACACATTCGTGGGCCTCTTCCACGACATAAACGCCTCGATCTTCTCAGGATCCACTGTGATACCCTCCGAAGATACCACATGCCCCAAGAAGTGCACCTGTTGCAACCAGAAGTCACATTTTGTGAACTTCGCATACAACCAGTGCTCTCGCAAGGTCTGCAACACAACCTGCAAATGCTCCTCATGCTCCCTCTTGGTCGATGAATAGACCAAAATATCGTCAATGAACACCACAACGAACATATCTAAATATGGAGCAAACACATGGTTCATCAATCCCATAAACACTGCTGGAGCATTCGTGAGCCCAAATGGCATCACAAGCCACTCATAATGCCCATAGCGACAATTGAATGCAGTCTTAGGGATATCTGCCTCCCTAACCCTCAACTGATGGTATCCAGATCTCAAGTCTATCTTGGAAAACCATCTCGCACCTCGAAACTGATCGAACAGGTCATCGATCCTCGGCAATGGATACCTGTTCTTCACAGTCACCTAGTTCAGCTTCCGGTAGTCTATACACAGCCGAAGTGAACCATCCTCCTTCTTGGCAAACAACACTGGAGCGCCCCACGGTGAGCTACTCCGCCTGATAAAGCCTCGTGCCGATAGGTCATCTATCTGTCTCTTGAGCTCTCTAAGCTCCATCGCTGCCATCCTGTAAGCCGCTAACCTGATCGGTGTTGTCCCTGGCAACAACCCGATCGAAAACTCTACCTCCCTCACGGGTGGCAAACTGACCAAGTCCTCGGGAAACACATCCAGGAACTGATCTATAATGGGTGGCAAAACAGCCTTCCCCTCTTTCCTCCTGTCAACCAACATCAAGTTAACTAACTGGTCGGTCACATCACCCCACCCATGCCTCAAAGGTCCCAACCTGCATGCCTCCTCGGTCCACTCACCCACAAAGACACCCCACGTGCCCTCTGGTGTGAGAAACGTCACATGCCATCGAAAACAATCAATCTTGGCCTCCACGGAGACCAACCAATCCATACCTAGGATAACATCAAAATCATCTAACTCCATGATATACAAATCATACATCTGGTTAACACCCCCAAGTGTTACCTGACAAGCACGACAGATACTCTCAAGTATAACAATTCCACCCAAAGGTGAAGCAACCATCAGAGATTGACTAACTGTCTCCTGGTCTAACTCCAATCCAACCACCGTAGCATACGAAATAAAAGAATGGGTACCACTGAAGGTCCTGCTCCTGCCTCGTCCACTGGTGGAACCTCTGCCTCTCTGCTGGTAAGGGCAAAAGTCCTCCCTCGTGGCCCACTGCCACTAGCCTGGCCCATTGGGGCCTTGCCCCGCTGATCAACATGACCCTGTGCCTCCCGCTGAGGCTGCTACACCGCAGGTCGCGTCTGTGTGCTCTGTGCCGGCGGCACTGACCTCTGAGACGGAGCCCCACTCCTCTGTCCCTGATCTCTCGGACGAGGGCCTACACTGTTGGTTGAGCTAAGGGTAACACATTCCCTAGCTCCATGCCCCACTTTCCCGCATCGAAAACAGGTCATCTTTTTCCTTGGGCAGTCTCTCGAGACATGCCCGGTCAAACCACAACTCCAACAGGTACCTGGCCTCCTGCTGGCTGAACTCTCACGGGGTCCCACCACCTGGCTGGAAACCCTCTGCACCTGCCTCCTCTCAGGCTGAGCGGCACTGCTCTCCCCACTCTGCCTCTTCTTGCTTGGACCTGCCGAACCGCCCGGCCTCTGGGCTCCCGCCTGATCCTGACCTCGCTCAATAATGAGCGCCTTGTCGACCGCCTCCTGGTAGCTGGTCAACTGCATCGGTTCTAGCTGTCTTTTCAGAGATGGCCTCAAACCCTGAATAAAATCCCGCGTCTTACGAGCTTCCTTTTCCCAAGCCTCAAGAGCAAACCGCCCTAAATCTGTGAAGGCTTGCACTTACTCACCCACCGTCTGACCACCCTACTAAAGCTCATAATACTCTCTCCGTCGGGCATACTGTACCAAGCTAGGAAAATACTCCCCAAAGAAGTGCTCAATAAACTCTCTCCAGCTCATCTGACTACCATGGACAGCTCTCGTGGATTCCCACCACCTGCGTGGGATACCCAACAGATAGTGCATCGCCACTCGCACCCGCTCCTCATCTGGCACCCCAATCATCTCAAAGATGCCCTCTGTCCATCTAATCCAGTCCTCGGCTACCTCTGGTCGCGAACCATCCTCAAAAGTCCTGGGTGCGTGTTTCAAAAATTGCGCAGCCCAGTCCATCCCTCGTCATGCTAGCTCTGCCACGACCTCCTGCTGGTGCACATCCTACACCACTCTCGCCTCCTGCTGCTGAGGCTGTGGTGGCTGCTGAGGCTGCTGTTGCCTCTTCAGCTCATCCACCTCTCTAGCCATATCCCTCATCGAGCCCTACATACCATGCATGGCCTTCTGCAACTGAATCAACACCTGAGCCAAATCAGGTCCCACAACGGGAGCTGACGATCTCTGCTGCGGGCTTTGCTGCCCCTGGTGCCCCGACTCTATCGTGGGCTCCTCTGCCAGACCCTGGCCTCGGACAACCCTCCTCGGTGGTGCCATCACACTAGCCATAACAACAAATAATCAAACGATTAATACTAGCACTGCTAGCATAAACAGCCATCAAAGGCAAAACCGACTTGTAGGTTCTCATCAGACGACCCGTAGGTCCATACCATGCATATAGCATCGTGTCCCCCATCAGGGTACACCACATGACTCGTAGGTCCACAACCATGCATATAACATCGTGTCACCCCTCTGGGTACAACACAATTAAGTCCTGGCTCTCACGGCCATGTGCCATCGTGGCACCAAATGCAATCATATCACACACAAAGATAATCTAGTACCCTATATGCACACAATCATACAACTAGCAATGCACCCCATCCCCATGTATGCTCCTAGGATGATCTAACTAACACCAAAATAACCTAGAATACATGTAAGGACTGCGTTGATCAGGCACCCTCCCTACAGTTTTCCAAGTCACCTGGAATCAATTAACCACCCCTCACTAACCTAGGTCCACTAGACCATGCTCTGATACCAACTTGTCACGCCTCCGAATTCCAAGAAAACTCAGAACCAGGAACATGACTTCCCCTTGCCCGCACCCGAAAGGTCAAGGGGTTGGTGACTAGCACCAATAGAGACTACACCGCGGGTGCTATCGCAAATATGTAACCCTGTACAGTCATACATCAAGGGTAATCCTGTACTTTCCCATACATCATCATGCATATGATAAGTCAAACAGTCATACAGACATTACATCACAAACAGTATGCAAATACAACTGTCCACGGACCCATGTCCGGGATACAACACGTAATAAAATACAGAATACAATACTATATCATACATCAGAGTAGTGGGCACGTCCTCCTGGAAGAAGGTCCTCCACTAGTTTCGGGTCACACCTGAAAAAGGTAAACAACAAGTAGGAGTGAGCAACAAGCTCAGTAGGTGACCCCAACACTCCACATCATGCAGACATACAAGTCTATGCTACATGCTCTGTGTACTCGTGCACTGTGTAGTGTCCACAATCATCAGGACTCAGACTGCAAACAAACATCAGGACCTAGCCTGCCCACACAGGACAGCTTGTCCACGATCCTCAACAGGATCCCAGCTCAGGGCACTCAGCCCTACCACAGCGCTATATGCCTGGACACAGTGGCCACACAGGCTTGCCATCGGCGCATATGCCTGCCACGGCACAGCGCAATATGCCCTGCCACAGTCGCCACACAGGCCTGCCATCAGCGCATATGCCTGCCATGTCAACCACATAGCACCATCGGTGCATCACGGTGAGAACCCAAACAAGTCACGGAGTCCATGCCCCAATACCTCGCACTAACATACTAATATTAGTATGGCATGTCATTCTCAACATTTCCTTTAGAACTGTAGCCAGTCTTCACAAGTAAATCCTCAATCCTTGATTTATGAAGGAAGTACCTATAGCAGCTATTTTCTTGAAATCAAAAGTCCCGGCATTGGGTTCCCATATCATAAATAAGATAATCTGATTTTTGGGGATTTTTCTGAGATGTCTAACCCCACTTTCCAAAAATTTACCACTACGAACTTTTGGGTTTTTCTGAGATTTTACAATAAAACCCAATTTTCACATTTTGAAAGAGTGAGAATTAATTTTTCTAGTATTTTTCTTTGAATCCAAATGGGGGGTATTTCGTTATTTACATAGTAACTTAAGTATACTTGATATAGGTTACGATGTAAATAGGTCTAGTCCAGTGTTGTCCAGTGTCTAGTTACATTGTAGGAGCTGCGACTCGTAGCTCAAAACCTTCGACTCGTAGCTGCGGAACGGCGACTCGTAGCTGCGGAGTGCGGAGTGCGGAGCTGCAGCGCACCTCGAAGACTTGAAGCGAGGCTACGATCTTCGACCTTCGGACTATGACCCTACGAACTACGAACCTTCGAACTACGAACTTCGAACCTTCGAACCTACGAACTACGAACCTTTGAACTACGGGTCTACGAACTACGAACCTTCGACCTACGAACTACGGGTCTACGAACTACAACCCAGAACTTCGGATTTTCGTTAGTTCGACCCAGTAACATGCCCAGGGTACTGTTCATCGTCGTTTTTGCCTGTTCTTCGTCTGGAACACGCTCAGAAACTCCCAGATGCTCACTAACACCCCTGTTTTGCAACAAACTACAATATCTACCTCAAAACGCGTCCAGAACGCCTCTAAATCGCGCAGAAACAACAGAAACACGTATAAAATTCCAGATTTCCAGAAATCTAGATCTAAACCCAGATTTCCATGGTTGACTTATCAACCCTCATGAAAAACACAGTTAATCAACCCCAAAATCACAAAAACATATATCTACAATGATATAAAACAGTTCTTAACCACAGATCTTATGCTAAACCATTAGATCTAACCCAAAATTTGATTTCCCCAAATTCTAAGGTTCATGCTCAATTTCATAAATCATGATAAATTCGTGCAAATCCAAAACAAGAGAGAGATAAGAAGTTCAAGGACACCTACTTGAAGTGAATCTTTGAGCTCCACGAACCCAAATCGCCAAGGCCTCCAAGCTCTCTCAAGCTCTCTCTCTCAAACGCACAAATGTGAAACGTAAAGTGAAAGTTTCTTCTTTTTCTTTTCTGCTATTTATATTTTTGCCAGTCAACTGACCTAGTCAACCATTGACCCAGTCAATAATTGACCTCCCAACACAAAAATTGACCTCCAAGGCCCCGAACTCCAAATTCGAGTCAAACTACAGTCAAAACGCTCGAAATGACGAGCACAACACTGAATATATATTATTACACCCAAATGACTGCCCAAACACAAAGTCAACCAATAAACCCCAAAAAGTCAACAATCGGGTCAAACGGGACCCCGACTCAGAATCGGGCCCAAGTACAGTCAAAATGCTCACATCGATGACTACACTACCGTCCAGATAGTTACATTCCGATAGAATGGCTATCTCTCAGAACTACCCAAATACGAGTCTTTACATCTCGGGTCTCCTTTGCGTCCGCAGCAACGGCGCATATAGCTGAAGTGGTGGAAAATATTGTCAGAATCCATCTCCCCATTGATCCTATGCAAGAGGAGTCCCAACCTGTTGAGCTGCCCAATAATACTGCAGAAGTAAGAGAGCCTGCAGCTGGAGGGTAGTCATCGGTACAGGAAACCCAGAGGTTAGGGGTGAAGCAACTGTACTCTTAAGCTTTCTCGGGGAGTCTGAGCTAGAGGATTTCTATGTTGAGTACGCAAAAGCTCATATGACCCCCGAAGATCTAAAAAAGGCATGAATTGCCTTCGGGAAGCAGATGGTGGACAGAGACCATCTGATCAGTTGGCTTGTGGAGCAGGACCCTGTGGAAACAATTTCATTGGTTGCCCCATCTCCCATCATGGCAGACACACCTGCCCCATCAACACCCCATGATGCGGCGATGGATACAATAACTGAGGAGGAGAAAGCAGAAGAAGCACTTGCAGCTGAGGCAAGTGACTCTGATGCAAAAGCAGCACCACAGGTCTCTGTGCTTGTGGATGTTCCTGAGATGGCTACACCACATGCACCGCAAACTCATCAGGTGGCCACTCAGGTGAGTGAGGATTCAGACGCCCACATCCCAATGGCTATTCCATTGATGGCTGCGTCTCACTCTCGTTCCCTGACGGCTGAAGAGGTAGATCTCCTTGCAACCAAAGTACTTGAGAAATTGATTGCCTTGGGAGTCCTTAAAGCATCAGCATCCCAAGCCTTCGAGGAACAACTTGTTGTGGTCGAATCTAGCGTGGTAGAGGTACGAAATCAAGTGGAATTATCTGACCATACCCTAGACAAGGTGCAGCAAGAGATGACGTCTCTCACGAGTGTAAACTCCGCTGGGTTCAGACATCTGGAGGAACACTGTGAAGACATAAAAGGTGCTTAGAAGAGGCAATACCAAGGTCTCAGTACAACCTAGGGTGCCATTCTATCTGAATGCCATCGTCTTGCTAGTGGGGAGATAGCGTTAACTGTCAAGGACCCACACAGGCTGCCCATGGACAGGCCTGCACCTGAACTAGTTGCAGATCCTACACCAGCTGTAGGGCCTACTCCAGCTGCCACTGCCACTGCCACCTACACAAGAGGGAGGAAGCATGCATCTAAGGCACCTATTCCTTCAGATTTTGATGATGACGTGCCTATAAGTACGCGCATGAAGAAGTGGCCCACTGCTCCTCATCCTTCTGGTCCCTCAACTCAACCTGGCTCTTCCTCTCAACCACCACCAACTGACACTACCATGCCATCTTCCCCAACCGAACCTTCACCGGCTCCTACTGCCCAAATGCCACCAAAGGTGATTATTGGTGCCAATCCAGCAGTCCTTGCCGAGTTTAATGACTATGTGGCTATCAATGGCACTGAGCGCACATGTGGATACGAAGTTCCATTCACTGGTCCAGATATTGGCGAGCTTCTTATGGATGAGCGTGAGATGGACTATGTTGAGATGTATCAGTTCGTCTTCGCCATGAAATCATATCTGGCCAACCTACCTCCCCATGTACGCTATAATACCCGGATGGAGATCTGTGTGCCAGTTGTGGAGGCACAGCTGTATGATGATGCCACCTTGGTGGAATTTATCGACGGCCGTAGATACGGACGCTCCTTCCGCCCATGGAGTGAGGTCGACCTTGTACTTATCCTTTTCTTAAACAAATCTCCTCATTGGTTCTTACTGCAGATCGACCTCTGCAACCAATAGATCATCATCTTTGATTCCCTGCCTACCACTCCTATCAAGCACCAAAGGGAACAACTTTGTCAATTCAATCGGGCGCTCACGCGCATCATGTAATCTGGGCGTGGCTGTGGAGGTATGCCTCTTCCTAAGCCGATGACGATCTCCCAAGTGACCGATGGTGTTCCTGCTCAGGCTGATCCTCATAGTTGCGGATTCTTTGTCTGCTTCTACCTTTGCGTCTTGACAACCCTCGGTTTTCCTGGTCTGGTGCCTGAATTCACGTATCTATGCAACCGTGCCACTTCTGCCCAACTGACCCCTGCATAGCTTTTGCGCCAGCAAACAGCATTGTTTTTGTATACTCAGAGTGTATCTTATGCTGAGTATACTTAGTAACTGTGTTGCACTCTCTTTATTTGTACAGTGTACTCATTACGTATCTCTGTGTACTTACTTTTTCTCAGTTACTGCTTGTTTATATCTTTGTTATGCTTCTTGTTGTTCTATGTTTTCTTGTATTGCTCCCATGTGTTCTGGTGCTTATTCCTCACCCTAGAAAGGGGGAGTAAGGTCGTAGGGGGAGTTATCTTCGAAGAGAGGCAGCAATGAAGCTTCATGACTACAGGGGAGAGGCGTGTGCATTTTTCTTACTTTTGATCTCCCTCCATTTTTCTCATTTAAAGATTTTTATCTGTTTATATTTGATCTTCCCATTCAAACTCGTAGTCTCAGACTTCATGTTTTTCACCCGTTGTTAGCTTACATTAAATAGGGAGAGATTGTTGGAAATATAGGATTTGATGAAGCTGCCAAAATACACTCTAAGTCTGGAGACTCGAAGATCCGAAGGTCGTAGGGTCGAAGAGTCGAAGTTCATAGAAGTAGAACTGTCACAAGGCATATTGGCGAGAGGCTTGTAGACTCGTAGGGTCTAAAGACTCGAAGCAAAATTGTGATAGAATATATTGCGACACGTAGATCCGGGGTCAAAGGTCGTAGAGTCTAAATGCGGAAAAGAGAGAGTTACTGCAAGGCTGCAAGCGACGTCAAATTCAGAGACTCGTAGAGTCGAAGAATTCTAAAGAACAGTAACCAGCTTTGAATGATTCGAAGACTCGAAGCCCGTAGAACTGTGGAGTCCATAAGAGTAGCTAAGTCAATTAAAACAACGTAAAGTAGACTCGTAGACTCCAGGGTCGTAGAGTTGAAGCCTTAGAACACTGTTAAGAAAATAGGACTTGCAGACTCGTAGGTCAAAGGTCGAAGAGTCGATGCCATAAAGATTGGCAAACAAATGAAACTGTATCTCAAGGGTCGTAGAGTCATAGACTCAAGGGTCGTAGAGTCGTAGACTCAAGGAATACGGTCATTCTAAAGAAATTGCCAGACTTACAGACTCGTAGATCTTGGAGGCCGAGAGTTATAGTTGAAGGGTTGTAGCCGTAGAGTCGAAGACTCGAAGAATATGGAGACCTAGTTCATGAGCAACTGCGAAAGACTAAGGAAGAAATGAGAAGTCTTAGACTCGTAGAGTCGAAGATTTTCATGGTCGAAGACTCGTAGAGCCAAAGAGCCTCTTAGTCAAGTAAAGTAAACTGAGAGACCCAAAGGTCATAGACCCGCAGAGCGAGGGTCGTAGACTCGCAGAGTTAGGGTCATAGACGTGCAACTATAATAATGGGTAGATTAGATGCACTATGAAGAAGTCACTCTAAGAGCCATTAGGACAGTTGTAGACTTGTAGAGTCGTAGACATATAGTAAATAGAATGACACAAAAGAACTAATCTTACCTGAACTCTAGCCTCGGAGGCTCGAAGATATGTGAGTCGTACACTCACAAAAATTAACGTTGTAAAGCCTGAAGTCAACTTCCGCAACTTCTACAGGCTGTACTCAAAATCTTCGAGTCACCAAACGTACGAGGCATCCACCTTCGAAGCAAACGTTCAACCCTAAGCATACCCTAAGTATACTAACTTAGCGATATCGTCAGCTAGGGTTTGTACAGTAAGCTTGCGCCGTTCTGAGCAGTTGAGCACATTTAATGTTGCATTAATTACTGCCAACCACCATCCATGGATGAACGGCCAAGATTGACTACATTCAAATACACAGTATGAGCATCTGATCTACAAATCAGAGCAGATCAACCCATCCCCTGACATCCCGCATTTTCAGTGGCGGGAAGTCAGTTTGTCGGGATGGACAACAAGGCGCATAACACTTTAACCTTAAAATATATCTCTCTCTCACACTTAACGACAAAAACCTGAGTCTAACCTCTCTCTCAGAAAGTGTGGAATACATAGAACACAAGATATAGGATTCTAAAATAACTAAAAGAAAAAAAAATCTTTTGTAGAATTGATATGAAAGAGTTCCAATGCTAGAGAGAGACTCCGAGAGAGAACTTCCAAGTGCTGTGCGCCGCGTTGACCTAGAACAAGAACAAGCTTGTTGACTAATCACAAACTCTTGTTCATCAAAGATCGAACACTAACATCGAGTCTAATCTCTGTGTTGTTTCCCACAATCCAAACTATCACAGTTCATTCCTGTTATCACTCACATTTACTCTCATCTCAAATTTGTCTGATAGTTCATTACGACTCACATTATCACTCACATTACTACTGTCATCTTCTCCATAAATACTTCCATCATAGTTATCCTTAGAAGTAGTATAAACCAGCTAACAGTCGAGCTTCCGCGATCGAAGAAAGTCTATTCACCCCCCCCCTAGACTCACTTTGGGACCTACAGTCTCCATATGATAATTAAGATAATAAGATTTTTGGCGATTTTTCCGAGATGTCTAGCCCACTTTCCAAAAATGCACCTTTACGAAAAACTGGATTTTTCCGAGATTTTACACTAAATCCCAATTTTCACATTTTGAAGGAGTGAGAATTTTATTTTCTAGTATTTTTCTTTGAATCCGAAAGGGCAGTATTTCGCTATTTACATTGTAACTTAAGTATATATTGCTGCGGAACACTGCTACGGAACATTGTTGCGGAGCGATGCTGCGGAGTGATGCTGCGGAGAGATGCTACGGAGCGAAGTTGTGGAGCGATGCTTGCGGACTAACAGCTGCGGACTGCGAAGCTGCTGACTACGAAGTTGCTGACTACACAGCTGTTAACTACGAAGCTATTGACTAGGAAGTCGCCGATCGCGGTCGCTAACTATGCATTGCTAAGCTGAAGTCTTGACTATGCATTCTTGATTACGATCTTCTTGATGTGAACTTTGACCATAAAGTTCGTCCAGGGTACTGTTTATCGTCGCTTTTGCCTGTTCTTTTACTGGAATCAACCCAGCGACCCCCAGGCACTCACAAACACATGTTTTACTCAACAGACTACAATATCTTCCTCAAAATGCGTCCTGAACGCCTCTAAATTGCACAGTAACATAGATCTTATGCTAAACCATTAGATCTAACCCAAAATTGGATTTTCCTCAAAATGTAGGGTTCATACTCAATTTCATAAATCATGACAAATTCATGCATATTCAAAGACAAGATCGAGATAAGAGGTTCAAGGACACCTACCTAAAGTGATTCTTTGAGCTCCACGAACCTAAATCGTCCCAAATCGCCATGGCTTCAAGCTTCCAAGCTCTCTCTCTCTCTCTCTCAAACGTACCAACGTGATAGCGTAAAGTGAAAACTCTTTCTTTTCATTCTATTTATATTTCTTCCAATCGTTGACCAATAATTGACCTTATCAATAATTGACCTCCAACGTCACGAACTCGAAATTGAGTCAAATTACTGTCAAAACTCTCGAAATGATGAGCACAATACTATTCAGATATTATCACACTCAAATGACTACTCAAACACAAAGTCAACCGATAAACCACTAGAAAGTCAACATTCAGGCCACTCGGGGCCCCAACTCGGAATCGAGCCCAAGTACTGTCATAATGCTCACACCGACGGCTACACTACTATCCAGATAGTTGCATTCCCATCAAATGGCTATCTCTCAATCCTATCCAAATACGAATCTTTACATCCTTCCCCACCTTAGGACTTTTTGTCCTTGAAAATAAAACACTTTCCCAAAGAACATGACAAAATTCAAGCTCAAGCGCCGCACAACAACAAGGCACAAAACATGATCATCAACATGATCACTAACAACGTAGGTGCAATGCAATTCACAACAAGCCAAAAAGGCTCATAAGATCTAACAACAACAACAAGCTAAACCACATCTCAAGGACACATGCAAAACAAATGCATAAAATATAACGCATACCTCAGGGAAGGCCCTCACATCCTCCCCACCTCGGGACTGATCGTCCTCGAACAGCTCAGGATGAAGTACACGCATCTGGCTCTCTTTCTCCCAAGTCTGCTCCTCCATGCGTTGGTGTCACCATAACACCCGGACTAATGGGATTGTCTTGCCCCGCAAGACCTGCTCCCACCTATCCAAGATCTGTGCCGGCATTTCGACAACAACACCATCATCAACCAAGTCTATCTCGCGATAATCCAACACATAAGAAGGATATGGGTGATACCGTCTCAATTGAGACACATGGAATACATCATGTACTCGCGCCAACTCCAGTGGCAAAGCTAACCGATAAGTCACTGCTCCCATAGTGGCAACAATCTCAAAGGGCCCCACAAAATAAGGGGAGAGTTTGGATCCGTGCCCAAACCTCTGATGCCCTCGATGCGACGAGACCCGTAAAAGATACACGATCACCCACCTCAAACTGCAAAGGTTGACGCCTCTTATCTGCATAGGACTTTTGCCTACTCTGCGCTATCAACATACGCTGTCGAATTAGCTGCACAATCTCCATGGTCTCTCGAACCATATCAGGACCGAGAACCGTTGTCTCTCCCGTCTGTGCCCAACACAAAGGTGATCTACAAGGCCGCCCATATAGCGCCTCATACGGAGCCATCCCAATCGTGTCCTGATAACTGTTGTTATAAGAGAACTCCACCAAAGGAAGGTGAATCTCCCAACAACCTCCAAAATCTAGGACACAGGCATGCAACATGTCCTCGAGTGTCTGAATCGTTCGCTTCGACTGACAGTCCGTCTGCGAATGAAAAGCTGTACTCAGGTTCACCCTTGTACCCAAAGCTCGCTGCAACTGTCTCCAAAACTGAGAGGTGAACCTCGCATCCTGATCTGATACAATAGACAATGGGACTCCATGCAACCGCACAATAATGTCAAGATACCTCTGTCCCAAAGAACGCACTGGGTCTGTCTACCGAATTGGAATTGTTGGTCCTTGGGAGCCTAGAGGTAGGGTGAATAGGCTCTAATCGAAAACTCTTTCTTCATCTCTAGCACAACACTTATCTGGTTAAATGATAAACTCAGTGCGGAAGATGACCAGATAGTGGAAGTATTTTGTTTTATTATCAAAAGATAAATACAACAAAAATAGTAGCAGATTAAAGCTAATGAAGCTTTTCTATCTACTGGAAACTCTCTTATACTCTGTTTACAATGACTCACACGCTAGCCAATATAATCTTTAAAAGCTCTTACACATGTACGCGCATTCTATAAAAATATACAAGTCTTAATATATATAGCCATCCATTGGAAAGACATTCTTGGAACTTGTTCTTCCGAGCACCATGTACCACTTAGCTTTTCTCGGAAATGATTCTGCTTGAATTGCTGTGGATGTGGAGCTCAAGATCTTGGGTCTTTAAACTTTGAATTACTTCGCATGATCCCAAGTGCAATTAAAGCTCTGTCCACATCTCCGTATGATCCACGTGTAGGATGATTTAGGTTTTCAACGAGTTTGTCTTACATTGGGACACAGGGAGCTGATGACTTTAAATGCGAAGCCGATAAAGTGAAGCAACATCTTCTCAATCCGTTGTAAAGTTCCTTACTCCGTGTTAGTGAAGCTCGGATCCTTACTCTGTGTCAATGGTTGCTTACTCCGTATCAGTTTGGTATTGGAATCCTTATTCCGTGTCAGCGCTTCTTTACTCCATATGAACGAAAGGTCCTTACTCCGTATCAGTGCTTCCTTACTCCGCATGAGTAAAAGGTTCGGATAGCTTACTCCGTATCAGCGCATCCTTACTCCACTCGAGTAAAAGGTTCGGATTCCTTACTCCGTATCTTCTTGTCTTTACTCCGTGCGAATAAAGGACTTGGGTCCTTATTCTGCACAAGTCGTTCCTTACTCCGCATGAATGAAAGACTCGGATTCCTTTCTCCATGTCTTCATATCCTTAGTCCGCTTGAGTGGAAGACTTAGCTTTTTATTCTGTAATAGTTTTCTCTTACTCCGTGCAAGATGTAGACTAGGATTCTTATTCCGCATCTATTTGACTTAGTCCATTGAAACTGTAAGATGCGGATTCCTTAGTCCGTAACTTTAAGCATTTGGTCCATATGGGTGATCCTTATTCCATATGAAGACTTGGTTATTTACCAAGTCTTTTGCGATACTCACGTTGGTCCGGATTAGGATTATGTATCTTATCCTTAGCTTTGCTCTCACGAGTGAAGGTTTGGATTAAGGTTATATCTTCTGCAACAATTAAGAATAAACATACAATGTCTCAAATCAAATTACATAGGGTTTTATCCGCATCATCTAAATTCTGGGTTTGATCCAACAGGAATAAAATGCGCCGATTTGGTCAATCGGTCCACAATAACCCATATAGTGTCGTGTCTCCTGGAACATGGAAGTCCAGTGACAAAATACATGGTTATGTGGTCCCATTTCCACTCTGGCACTGGCAATGGCTACAACTCACCAGCTGATCTCAGGTGCTCTGCCTTGACCTACTGACAGGTCAAACACCTCCTCACATAATCAGCAACGGCCTTCTTCAGGCCTGGTCACCAATACTGCCTCCTCACGGCATGGTACATCTTGGTCCTACCAGGATGTACAGCTAACCGTAACTGGTGAAATTCCTGAAGAACCTCCTCCTGAAGAGAAGTGGGGACTATTAGTCTATCCCTATACAGCAGTACATGCTCTACATTCTCAGTCCAATCAGAAGATGCCTGCCCTGCTGAATCGTGTCCCTGATGACCTCACAGTCAATGTCCCCTAGCTGATCCTCTATGATCTTGTGGTGTAACTTTGGGACTGCCACAACAACACTGAGTATCCCTCACCCATCACTAGTCACTATCTGCAACCTCATTGTTGCCATCTGGTCCATCATTTCCCATTCCTTAATAACACAATGGGCAACCATGGCCCTACTCTTCCTACTCAGAGCATCTGCTACCACATTACCCTTACCTGGGGTATACAACAAATCAAACTAAAACTACTGCAGGTACTTCACCCACCGCCTCCACCCACTGCCTCTGCCTAAGGTTTAGGTCTCTCCGAGAAAAGATATACTGCAAGCTCTTGTGGTCCATAGATACCACAAATTTCTCCCCAAGGAGATAATGTTGCCAGCTCTTGAATGCAAAGATCACTACCGCCAACTCCAAATCATGCGTGGGATAGTTCTACTGATGTGGTCTCAACTGCCTAGACCCATAAGCAATCACCTACCGAGTCTGCATCGACACACAACCAAGCCCCACCCTAAAGCATCACAATACACCTTGAAAGGTACACCCTCCTGTGGACGAATCAGGATAGGTGCTGAGGTCAATCGTGCCTTCAACTCCCTAAAAGCACTCTCACATGCATCAGACCAAACAAAAGGAACTCCCTTCTTAGTCAGGTGTGTCATAGAAGTTGCTAACTTGGAAAAATCCTCCACAAACCTCAGATAGTAGCCTGCGAAACCAAGGAAGCTACGAGTCTCAAACACGTTCGTGGGCCTCTTCCACGACATAATTGCCTCGATCTTCTCAGGATCCACTGTGATACCCTCCGAAGATACCACATGCTCCAAGAAGTTCACCAGTTGTAACTGGAAGTCACATTTTGTGAACTTCGCGTACAACCGGTGCTCTCGCAAGGTCTGCAACACAACCTGCAAATGCACCTCATGCTCCCTCTTGGTCGCTGAATAGACCAAAATATCGTCGATGAACACTACAACGAACATGTCTAAATATGGAGCAAACACCTAGTTCATCAATCCCATAAACACTGCTGGAGTATTCGTGAGCCCAAATGGCATCACGAGGCACTCATAATGCCCATAACAACAACTGAATGAGGTCTTAGGGATATTTGCCTCCCTAACCCTCAACTGATGGTATCCAGATCTTAAGTCTATCTTGGAAAACCATCTTGCACCTCAAAACTAATCGAACAGATCATCGATCCTCGGCAATGGATACTTGTTCTTCATAGTCACTTGGTTAAGCTTCCGGTAGTCTATTCACAGCCGAAGCGAACCATCTGCCTTCCATGCAAACAATACTGGAGCGCCCCATGGTGAGTTACTCCGCCTGATAAAGCCTCGTGCCAGAAGATCATCTATCTGCCTCTTGAGCTCTCTAAGTTCTGTTGGCGCCATCCAATAGGCCTCCAACCTAATAGGTGCTATCCCCGATAGCAACTCAATCGAAAACTCTACCTCCCTCATAGGTGGCAAACTAATTAAGTCCTCGGGAAACACATCCAGGAACTGATCTACAATGGGTGGCAAAACAGCCTTCCCCTCTCTCCTCCTGTCAACCAACGTCAAGCTAGCTAACTAGTGGGTCACATCACCCCACCCATGCCTCAAAGGTCCGAACTTGCATGCTTCTTCAGTCCACTTACCCACAAAGACACCCCCGTGTGCCCTCTGGTGTGAGGAATGTCATACGTCATCGAAAACAATCAATCTTGGCCTCCACGAAAACCAACCAATTCATACCTAGGATAACATCAAAATCATCTAACTCTATGATATACAAATCACACAACACGTTAACACCCCCAAGTGTTACCCGACAAGCACGACAGATACTCTCATGTATCACGATTCCAGCCAAAGGTGAAGCAACCATCAGAGACTAACTGTCTCTTGGTCTAACTCTAATCCAACCACCATAGCATACGAAATAAAAGAATGGGTAGCACCAGTATCAATCAAAACTGAATAGATAGTATGAGAAATGATGATGGTACCTCTCACCACTGAAGGTCCCGGTCCTGCCTCGTCCACTGGTGGAATCTCTACCTCTCTACTGGTAAGGGCAAAAGTCCTCCCTTGTGGCACACTGCCACTAGCCTGGCCCATTGGGGCCTTGCCCCACGGACGAACCTAAGCCTGCGCCTCTCGCTAAGGCTGCTGCACCGTAGGTCGCGTCTGCGTGCTTTGTGCCGGCAGCACCGACCTCTGAGCCGAAGCCCCACTCTTCTATCCATGCTCTCTTGGACGAGGACCTGCACTGCTGGTCGAGCTAAAGGTAAAACATTCCCTAGCTCCATGCCCCACTTTTCCGCATCAGTAACATCTCATCGTTTTTCTCGGGCAGTCTTTCAACAAATGTCCGGTCAAACCACAACTCCAACAAGTACCTGACCTCCGACTGGATGAACTCTCACGGGGTCCCACTGCCTGGCTGGAAACCCTCTATACCTGCCTGCTCTTAGGCTGAGCGGCACTGCTCTCCCCACTCTGCCTCTTCTTGCTCGGACCTGCCAAACCTCCTGGTCTCTGGGCTCTCGCCTGATCCTGTCCTCACTCAATAATAAGTGCCTTGTTGATGGTCTCCCTATAGCTGGTCAATGGCATAACCTCCAACTTATTTTTCAAAGATGGCCTCAAGCCCTGAATAAAGTCCTGCATCTTACGGGCTTCCTTTTCCCAAGCCTCAAGAGCAAACAACCCTAAATCTTTGAAGGCTTGCACATACTCACCCACAGTCTTGTTACCCTGCACAAACTCATAATACTCTCTCCGTTGTGCATACTGCAACGAGTTGTGAAAATACTCCCCAAAGAAGCACTCCACAAACTCTCTCCAGCTCATCTGATTGCCATGGACAGCTCTAGTGGACTCCCACCACCTACGTGGGATACCTAATAGATAGAGTGTTGCCACTCACACCCGCTCCTCATCTGGCACACCAATCATCTTAAAGATGTCCTCTGTCCACTTAATCCAGTCCTCGGCTGCCTCTGGCCGTGAACCATCCTCAAAAGTCCTGGGTGCGTGTTTCAAAAACTGTATAGCCCAGTCCACTCCTCGTCGCGCTGGCTTTGTCACGACCTCCTGCTGGTGCATATCCTGCACCACCCTCGCCTCCTGCTACTGAGGCTGTGGTGGCTGCTGAGACTGCTGCTGCCTCTTTAGCTCATCCACCTCCCTAGTCATCTCCCTCATCGAGCCATGCATACCCTACATGGCCTCCTGTAGCTGAAGCAACACCTGAGCCAAGTCAGGTCCCACAATGGGAGCCGGCGAACTCTGCTGCGGACTCTACTGCCCCTGGTGCCCCAACTCTATCGTGGGCTCCTCTGTCGGGCCTTGGCCACGGCCAACTCTCCTCGGTGGTGCCATCACACTGGCCACAACACCAAACAATAGATGATCAACACTAGCACTGCTAGCACAAACAGCCATCAAAGGCACAAACTAACCCCTAGGTTCTCAACACACAACCCGTAGGTCCACAACCATGCATATAGCATTGTGTCACCCCTCAGGGCACACAAAATCAAGTCTTGGCTCTCACGGCCACATCCCATTCAGGCATGAAATGCAATCACATTACACACAAAGAAAATCTAGTCCCCTATACGAACACAATCATACCACTAGAGATACAGTCATTCCCACATATGTTCCTAGGATGATCTAACTGACACCAACATAACCTAGAATACATGTAAGGACAGCGCTGATCAGGCGCCCTCCCTATAGTTTTCCAAGTCATAGAGAATCAATTAACCACCCCTCACTAACCTAGGTCTGCTAGACCATGCTCGATACCAACTTGTCACGCCCCCGAATTCCAGGGTACCTGGAACCAGGAACATGACTTCCCCTTGCCTGCACCCGAAAGGTCAAGGGCTAGGTGACTAACACCAATAGAGACTACACTGCAGGTGCTGTCTCAAATATGAAACCCTGTACAGTCATACATCAAGGGTAATCTTGTACTTTCCCATACATCAACATGAATACAATATGTCAAACAGTCATACAAACATCATATGACAAATAGTATGTAATATAACTATCCACGGACCCATGTCCGGGATACAATACAGAAGCCATAGAATACAACTATCATACATCAGAGTTGTGGGCACGTCCTTCTGGAAGAAAGTCCTCCACTAGTCTTGGGTCACACCTGAAAAGGGTAAATAACAAGTAGGGGTGAGCGACAAGCTCAATAGGTGACCCTAAAACTCCACATCATGCAAACATACAAGTCTATACTATATGCTCAGTGTACTTATGCATCATGTAGTGTGCACAATCATCAGGACTCAGCCTGCAAACAAACATCAGGGCCCAGCCTGCCCAAACAGGACAGCTTGTCCATGATCCTCAACAGAATCCCAGCTCAGGACAGTAAGCCCTAGCTCAATGAGCTTAATGGCTTACGAGCTCAATGGCTCAACACGATCCTCAACAGGATCTCAGCTCAGGGCACTCAACTCTAGCTCCACAAGCTCAACGGCTCAACCCAGGACTTAGCCTGTCACGTCAACCACATAATATCACCTATGCCTCACGGTGCGAACACAAACAAGTCATGGAGTCCAAGCCCCAAATCCTCAAACCAACGTACCAACACCAGTATGGCATTAAGGTTCACAACACTCCCTTTATAATTTGAGGCGAGTTTTCACAAATCGATCCTCATGCCTTGACCAAGGAAGAAGATACTTATAGCAGTTGTTTTCTTAAAATAAAAAGTTTTGGCATTGGGTCTCCATATCATAACTAAGATAATCTGATTTTTGGGGATTTTTTTGCGATATCTAACCCCACTTTCCAAAAATGCACCTCTACGAAAAACTGGATTTTTCCGAGATTTTGCACTAAATCTTAATTTTCACATTTTGAAGGAGTGAGAATTTAATTTTCTAGTATTTTTCTTTGAATTCGAAAGGGGGGGTATTTCGCTATTTTCATTGTAAGTTAAGTATAATACTTGACTTAAAGGTTACAATGTAAATGGTTTAGTGGTCCAGTCCAGTGTAGTTGAACTGCTATAGAATATTACTACGAAACACTATTGCGGAATACTACTGCGAAACACTGTTGCGGAACACTGCTGCGGATCATTGCTATGGAGCGATGCTGCGGATTGCAAAGCTGCTAACTGTGAAGCTACTGACTGCGAAGCTGACTACGTAGCTGTTGACTTCGAAGTTGCCGACTACGTTACAACTGACTGCGACGCTGCTGACTACCTAGCTGCTGACTGCGACGCTTCTGACTACGAAGCTACTAACTACACAGCTGCTAATTACGATGCTGCTGATTATGAAGATGCTGACTACGCAGCCTACTAATTGCAAAGCTATTGACTACGCAGCTGCTAACTACGAACTTCGACCCTAAAGTTCGCCTAGGGTACTGTTCATCATCATTTTTGCCTGTTCTTTTTCTGGAATCAACCCAGTGACCCCCAGGCACTCACAAACACGTTTTACTCAACAGACTACAATATTTTCCCCAAAATGCATCCTGAATGCCTCTAAATCGCAAAGTAACACAGACCTTATGCTAAACCCTTAAATCTAACCCAAAAATGGATTATCCCCAAAACCTAGGGTTCATACTCAATTTCATAAATCATGACAAATTCGTGCATATTCAAAGACAAGATCGAGATAAGAGGTTCAAGGACACCTACCTGGAGTGATTCTTTGAGCTCCATGAACCCAAATCACCAAGGCTTCAAGCTTCCAAGCTCTCTCTCTCTCTCTCTCTCTCTCTCTCTCTCTCTCTCTCTCTCCTCTCTCTCTCTCTCTCTCTCTCTCTCTCTCTCTCTCTCTCTCTCTCTCAAACGTACCAACGTGATAGCATAAAGTGAAAGCTCTTTCTTTTCATTCTATTTATATTTCTGCCAATCATTGACCAATAATTGGCCTTATCAATAATTAACCATAATAATTGACCTCCAACATCATGAACTCGAAATTAAGTCAAATTACAGTCAAAACGCTCAAAATGACGAGCACAATACTATTCAGATATTGTCACACTCAAATGACTGCTCAAATGCAATGTCAACCAATAAACCCCTAGAAAGTCAACATTCCGGCCACTCGGGGCCCCAACTCGGAATCAGGCACAAGTATTGTCAAAATGCTCACACTGACGGCTACACTACTATCCAGATAGTTGCATTCCCATCGAATGGCTATCTCTCAATGTTACCCAAATTCGAATCTTTACAGAAACGTAGGAAAGAGGGTGGGCAGAACTAGTGTTATTGTTGTGTTTTTTTTTGCTGGGAAAAAGAGAGCTGGAACAAGATATTCGGGAAAGGCTAGGAAAAAGAGGAGTTAAAAAGGAGGCAGTTTTTAGAAAGGCTCGTGTGTGGAAGAAAGAGATTGGGCGTAACTCTTGGGCATAAGAAACTCTGGGTGTTCTTGGGTATAAGCTTGGGAGTCATCTCAGGGCGTTTTTCCATGCAAAGGGAAAGAGCTTTGGCCTTTTTTCTGGGCGTTGTCTCTAGGCGTTGTCTTTGGGCGTAAGTCTTTTTGGGTGAGGAGAAGGACCCTCCTTTTTAATGCCTCTGGGCATAGCCACATTATTGCTGCATTTATTTATGCATTATTCATGCCAACATTTTTTTATTTCTAGATTCCATCTTATGTCGAGTGGACTGACGACCTATGATTGCCCTTTTTGGTTTCATATGAGCACATGTATCTGACAGGAATTGAAAAGAATCTATATAGCTAATACAAATACATCCCGTGATGAAACAGTGAATAAGCCCGTGGATAGGCCAATCAGCAAAGGTCAAAGGTTGGTAGGGTCAAAGGTCAGTGGAGGCTCGGATTCGGATCAATGGAAGGCTATTCAGGATGATTGGAGCTTATTCCGGATGATTGGAAGGCTCAGATCCTTACTCCGTATCAGTGGAGGCTTAGTCCGGATCAATGGAACGCTCGGATCCTTACTCTGTGTCAGTGGGAGCTTAGTTCGGATCAATGGAAGGCTTGGATCCTTACTCCGTGTCAGTGGAAGCATAGTCCGGACTAATGGAAGGCTCAGATCCTTACTCCGTATCAGTGCGAGCTTAGTCCGGATCAATGGAAGGCTCGGATCCTTACACTCTGTGTCAGTGGGAGCTTAGTCCGGATCAATGGAAGACTTGGATCCTTACTCTATGTCAGTGGAAGCTTAGTCCGGATTAATCGAAGCCTCGGTCCTTACTCTGTATCAGTGGAAGCTTAGTTCGGATCCATGGAAGGCTCAGATCCATACACTGTGTCAATGGGAGCCTAGTCTGGATCAATGGAAGGCTCGGATCCTTACTCCGTGTCAGTGGAAGCTTAGTCCGTACTAATGGAAGGCGCAGATCCTTACTTCGTGTCAATGGGAGCTTAGTCCGAATCAATGGAAGGCTCAGATCCTTACTCCGTGTCAGTGGAAGCTTAGTTCGGACTAATGGAAGGCTTGGATCCTTACTCCGTGTCAGTGGGAGCTTCGTCTGGATCAATGAAGACTTGGATCCTTACTCTGTGTCAGTGGAAGCTTAGTCCAAACTAGTGATGTCCCAGATTTGACCACGATACTCTGGATTTGAGCACCCCCCCCCCCCCCCCCCATTTTTTTAAACTTTTAATTACCCTTTTACCCCCACCTAAAATGTTAAAATGGATGAACTTTGGGGGATTGTTTGGGAAACTCCATATTCACCTAAATAGTCATTTTGGAGAATCTCGCATGGTCACATTTTCGGGCCCTTTGACCAAGGGCATTGACCGTCTTTTGGCAAGTTTGACTTTTCCTGACGCATATTGTCTTGGCCATAACTTCTTCACTTTACATCGGAATTGAGCTCGGTCAAGTGAGTTAATCTCCAAATTTCATCCTCTATCACTTTGTGTTGGTCTTGGGGCACTTTAGGGGCTTGCAACATAGCTAATCAATTTTGGGCTTCCCTGTTCATGTCAATGTATCCATCTTGTGCAAATTGGGGTTAACATCAACTCCAAACCATTCCCTGGTAGTAGGGAATTCTTAAGGACCTATGCAACAACGTATATGACATTGGCAAACAAGTATATAAATGGGGTTAGTATGTCTAACCCAGATAAAATGGGGTCCAACAGCTGTCCCTCTTTGTTCACTGTTTGTATGCAAACAATGTACAAAGATAAAAGGGAATCATTTTGGATGGGTTGGAGCACTTACCTGACATACCTTGCATGGAAGAAGAGTGAAATGCGATGGTTGGGTTTGTCTCCAAGAGTGAAAAGGGGCTTCTCAGGCTGGTGGACTTTGGACAATTTTGATGAGACATCTTAGGCCTAATAGGAATGAAAAAGACATCTAAGGCCTAATAAGAACTGAAATGGCATCTAAGGCCTAACAGGAATTGCAGAGGCCGGAGGATTACCGCCTACAAGGCAAGGAAACTAAAAATACGAAAAAGTAAAATCCTAGAGCTGACAGAATGAGACTTCGCAGAGGCAGGAGGATTACTTGGCTACCATGCATTGTAGAGGCCGAGGATTACCGCCTACGATACAAGGATACTGAAATTTAAAAGCCTTGAGTTGATAGAAAGGATACCAAAAATTAAAAGCCTTGAGATAACAAAATGAGACTTCGTAGAGGCAAGAGGATTACTTGCCTACAATGCGTTGCAGAGGCCGAAGGATTACCGCCTACAATGCAAGGATATTGAAATTTAAAAGCCTTGAGCTGACAAAAAATAAAAAACCTTGAGCTGACAAAATGAGATTTCGCAGGGGTAGGAGGATTACTTGCCTACAGTACGTTGTAGAGGCCGAAGGATTACCGCCTATGATGCATGGATATTAAAAATAAAAGCCTTGAGCTGACAGAAAGGATACCGAAAGTTAAAAGCCTTGAGTTGACAAAATGAGATTTCACAGAAGCAAGTGGATTACTTTCCTACAATGCATTGCAAAGGCCGGAGGATTACCGCCTACAATGCAAGGATACTGAAATTGAAAAGCCTTGAGCTGACAGAAAGGATACCAAAAATTAAAAGCCTTGAGCTAACAAAATGAGACTTCACAGAGCCAGGAGGATTACTTGCCTACAATGCGTTGTAGAGGCTGGAGGATTACCACCTACAATGCAAGGATACTGAAATTGAAAAGCCTTGATCTAACAGAAAGGATACCGAAAATTAAAAGCCTTGAGCTGACAAAATAAGACTTCGTAGAGGCAGGATGCTTACTTGTCAACAATGCGTTGCAGAGCCCGAAAGATTACCGCCTACAATGCAAGGATACTGAAAAGGCATCATAGGCATAACAGGAATTGAAAAGGCATCTCAGGCCTAACATGCATGGAAAAGGAATTGAAGGAGGTGGTTGCTAATGACTCAATATGGACTCCCTTTGCGAGTTCACTCAAGGAGATCGCTCTACAAGTTTACCCGAAAAGAGAGGAAGTTTGTTCAAAGACGATGACGTTCTTGAAATCACAGAAGATGTTGAATGTGTGCAAATGATGCATGGAATGCAAGGAGATGCATGCCTGAGGTGCAAAATAAACTTAAAAACATCATGGAATACTCATGATCCTTACTCCGTGTCAGTGGGAGCTTAGTCCAGATCAATGAAGGCTCAGATTCTTACTCTGTGTCAGTGGAAGCATAGTTCGGACTAGTGTTGTCCCAGATTTGACCACGATGTTCCGGATTTGACACCCCCCTCCTTTTTTTAACTTTTAATTACCTTTTTACCCCACCCAAAATGTTAAAATAGGTGAACTTTGGGGGATTATTTGGGAAGCTCCGTATTCACCTAAATAGTCATTTTGGAGAATCTCGCATGGTCACATTTTCGGGCTCTTTGACTAGGGGCATTGACTGTCTTTTGACAAGTTTGACTTTTTTCGACGCATATTGTTTTTGCCATAACTTCTTCATTTTACATCGGAATTGAGCTCGGTCAAGTGCGTTAATATCCAAATTTCATCCTCTATCACTTGGTGTTGGTCTCGGGGCACTTTTGGGGCTTGCAACAGAGGTAATCAATTTTGGGCTTCCCTGTTCGTGTCATTCTATCCATCTTGTGCAAATTGGGGTTAACATCAACTCCAAACTATTCCTTGGTAGTAGGGAATTCTTAAGGACCTATACAACAAGGTATATGGCATTGGCAGACAAGTATATAAATGGGGTTAGTATGTCCAATCCGGACAAAATGGGGTCCAACAAATAACATGGTATTACTACGGTGCTTGGACAAGGATAAAACAGCTTGGATTGTCAATGAAGTTCAAAATGGTGATTGTGGGTCACATTCAAATGGGCACATGTTATCCCGACAAATCATAAGAATGGATTACTACTGGGTCAATATAGAAAAAGAATGCATTGGGCATGTTCATAAATGCATCAAGTGCCAGATTTATAGAGATCGCATTCAAGCACCCCATCTAAGTTACACACACTCATGTCTCCTTGGCCATTCGCATTATAAGGCATAGACGTCATTGGGCCCATATTTCCAAAAACCAACAATGGGCATTTATTCATTCTTGTAACCATCGACAATTTCACTAAGTGGGTGGAAGTAGCTTCCTACGCCCAAGTCACTCAGTCAGTGGTTACTAAGTTTGTTAGAAACAACATTGTTTGTCGTTATGGGCTCCCAGAACAAATCATAATAAACAATGTTGTCAATCTGAAAATTTGTGTGATCAGTTCAAAATCCGACATCGTAACTCAATGCCATACCATCCTCAAATGAATGGAGAAGTAGAAGCGGCAAACAAAAACATCAAGAACATTATCTGGAAGATGATGGAGACATACAAGGATTGAAATGAGAAACTTGCGTATGCATTACATGCTTACAGAACTACTATCCGCACTTCAACTGGGGCAATGCTGTTTTCTGTAGTTCATGGCATGGAGGTTGTTTTACCAGTCGAGGCAGAGATCCCATCTCTAAGGGTGCTCAGGGATACTAAGCTAGACGAAGCTGAATGGGTTAGAAATAGTTTCGAACAGTTGAACCTGATTGAGGGAAAATGGACAAGCTGTATCAAAAGAGGATGATAGCTAGCTTCAACAAGAAGGTGTGACCAAGAGCATTCAGAGAAGGAGACCTAGTCCTAAAGAAGATAATACCAATACAGCAAGATCATAGGGGTAAATGGACTCCAAACTATGAGGGGCCGTATGTTGTAAAGAGAGAATTCTCAATTGGTGCACTTCTCCTCACCAAAATAGATGCAGACAAACTCCCGAACCCTGTAAACAGTGATGCTGTAAAGAAGTTTTATGTTTAATTTCCTTTCTTGTATCAACTTGGATTTGAAATTATTATTTATTGAAGGAATTTATCATGTTCTTGAACCTTTCCTTTATCATCATTTACCCATTTGCCACATTAAGACAGTCCATTTATTAGTTATAGAACCTCTCTTTGGGTCAAAGAAAAAAAAATGAAACACCAAAGAACCGAAAAATTGAATCCTTTTATTTTTCAAAGGAACTCCAAGTAATCATCCACCTTTTTGCCAAATCAAAACCTGCTTACACTAGTGAGTCTTCTCGCACTTATCACCTCCTTTATATAAAATGGCAATAAATTCTCCTTTTAGTACAAAGAAGAGAAATTCACAGCTAAGAGTGGACTTGGTGAAAACTTGAAAAGATGCTAGGGGTAAAATACAAAGCTTCATAAAAAAAGAAGAATTAATGGCGTACTTAGTGAAAACTCGAAGGGGCATTAAGGGTAAAATACAAAGCCAAAGGATCAGGATCCAAAGTCACCTGATATAACCCGATGAAACCTCAAACACCTCAAATGAGACTCCTCTTTAGTTCATCGAGAGTGCAGCAAGTAGAAAGACTATTCAGTTACTTCACATCAGAGGCTGACCTATAAATAGAAGGATTGGTCAAGTCTTAAGCATACTCTGATCAACTTTTTAGACTTATATCTTTAAAAGCTATCATTTTGTTCCATAAAAGGAAAACTTGTTAAACTCTTATGATAATAAATAAGTTATGTTACATGCGAGGATGTAGTTTTCTAAAACTCTTTAGCATTTTTAGATATTTTGATCCTCTAGTAGGATTTTCTTGAACATTCTACACATGGGAGTTCTAACATAAAGTGATAAGGGAGCCCCGACCTCTTGCAGCAAAAGAGACAAATGGTTGAAGGCATCGTTGGGACTCATTCCTCATCAGAGGAAAATGACTTCATAAACTTAATAAAAAATTTCATGCATCACATAAATTATTTTCAAAAAGTTTGCATCTCCATGCATCATTAGCATATATTCCAGCATGTTTGCTCCTCTTATTTGCAGGATTGGCTACACATCAGAATGGTATGAGGGTTCACCTTGTGATCCCCCATTAATCAAGCTTCAATGACTATCTCAAAAGACGGAAGAGGACTCACCTACAACAAACAAAATTCTTGTTCAGAATCTAAGGACCAAGTTCATGCGACCTAGATTGTAAGCATGAATGTAATGACCCGTGTTTTGGGGTGTGAGGAGTTAGTCACAGGTTTGCCTTTTGAGTGGGTTTTTGAGAGTTTCCTTCCCATACACTTTAGGTAAAACACCTTGTATGTTGATGGGCAAGTTTGGGGTAAGAGATGAGCCTAAGAGGCAACCTTTTGGAGGTACATGTGATATGGGGATGTCACGTGCAAGGAGATTTTTGTATGCCTGCCTTCTACGTGATGCAAGGAAGCTTGGGGTAGAATTTCACAGCATTTGGAGCTGCACGTCATATGGGGATATAACATGCATTATGGAGTGCAGCCATATTTTTGCACCATCACCTTGGTTTTGTTATTCTAGTAATCTTTTCCCAAAGGACCATGTTTGAATTATGGATATTTTGGCATGTATGGATGCGGAAAGGTTATGATGTGTCCTAAAAACTACATCATTTTGATGTTGGGGTTCACTTAATCAAAACTACGTCGTTTTGATAATGAGGTGTCTATATAAAGAGGGGGAGGTCTCCTTGTTTTAGGTTTAGGGTTTTCCATCAGTCATGTAAGGACCCGTGTTCTGGGATGTGACGAGTTAATCGCAGTTTTGCCTTTTGGAGTAACAAATTGTTGGGTTTTGAGGAGTTTTATTTCGACACACATTGGCTATAACACCTTTTATGATGATGAGGAAGCTTGAGGCAAAATTTGAGCCCAAAAGGAGGTACTCGGGACAATGCCCGTGACAATGGTTGTCACTTGCAGAGTTCTTTTTCATGGGAGCCTTCTTGACGTTGTTCTAAGGCTTGGGGAAAAATCCTAGGGAATTTGGAGGTACCCTTGACAATGGCCTTTGTCACGTGCAGCCTCCATTAGCTTGGTTTTGTGATCCTTTGTAACTTTTTCCCAAAGAACTATGTTGAAATTATGGGTATTTTGTCATATAAGGATGTTATAAGGTTGTAGTGTGTATCAAAACTATGTCGTTTTGATGTTGGGCTTCATTTAATCAAAACTACGTCGTTTTGATGTCAAGGTGACTATATAAAAAGGTGGAGCTTTAAGGATTAGGGTTCTTCATTCTTGTAACCCTTGCAGCCGTCACATATATAGAGAGAGAGAGTGAGAGACGGCCAGAGAGGGAGAGAGGGATTATCCAAGGCCGACGATCTAAGGTTCCTGCTGACAACGGGAGACCAGAGGCGTTGAGGTAGCTAGGATACAACGATTTGTTGTATTCCCAAATTCTGGAGGTAGGGATCCGTTGTCAACCCTTGTACCCCTCCCAAATTCTAGATTTTCACGTGTCATAAATAAATTCTGGAATTTTGGTAATGGATCTGTTGTGATTCTTCTCTTAACCCCAATCCTGTGAATGAGATGATGAATATATATATGTATATGCATGTGTTGGATTGATATGAGATTTTTAATGTATATATATATATATATATCGAGAAAAGAATTGATTTGGATGATGTCCATGAGTTGAGTTTGCCTAAGAAAAACTTGCCAAAATAGTTCAAGAACACCTACATAGGTAAAACTGTAAACTGTGACTGTTATTGAGAATGTTGCTGCACTGCATGAGCTGAGTGCACTGTTGAGTTATATTGTTATGCCTGAGTTGTGCTTGCTAAGCTATATTAACATGTTTAAATTGAGATATGTTGTTGAGTATCTTGTACTAAATTGAAATATATTGTTGAGTACCTTGTACTAAATTGAGATGTATGCCTGAGTTGCATTAATGAGATACACTTGCACTTGAGTTATGTTTACTAAGATGTACTGAGATGTACTTGTTGAGATGCTATGAATTTGTGATTCAGATTGAGTACCCAAATACATGTGGGTTGAACTGAGTTATGGGTCAGGCACAATTACTGGACCCTTTGAGATTTGGCCAGGACTGCGGTCCTGAGTCTCGGTGTAGCACTCACGACGGTGGGCTAAGTCTGCACCCATTCCTAGGGGTAGGTATGGCGTCCGAGGAGGTGATGGCCATATCTGACTTGGGTGAAAAATGTTGCATAGGTGTCCATGCAATATTCGCCTAGATGTGGTATGTCATGTCGCCGTGGTGGCGGGGTGTCCTCTGCCCTCCAGTGTGGGCACAGGTAAATGGTGTGTTACTGGGGTGATGTTTCTTTGCTTAGCTTTAGGCACTACACAAGCAAAAGCATACACTTGTCATGCATATTGTAGAGTAGGACGGGTCGGGGAGACCGGAACCCAACCGAGCTATGGTTTGCTCACCCCTCCTATAAACCGTTCTTTTGCATGGTCTAGCCAGGCGGTAGGTGAAAGAGCTATGGTCGTAGGCCACCGAGGCTGAAGACTTTATGTTAGTTTCATTGTTTTTTTGTGGGTTTTTGTTTTATGGTATGGATTATTTGTAAACAGAGCATATTGTGGTCTCGATGGGAGTTTTTCCCTATTGAGTTGTAATAAACTTTGAGCCCCTTTGAAATGTAATAAATTGACATACGGTTATTGTTTGATTTGTGTTTGTGTGCATGGTTTGGGAGCTAGGAGCATGCCCGTGGCATGTTAGCCTGGTTGTACAAGTTGAGGGACAGCACCCATGTGATAAGTCCTTTTTGGGTGCTTGCACCAACCCCATGACCCTTTGGGTGCGGGCATGGCGATCACTACCCATTTCTAAGTGAAAGGAAATTGGGGCATGATAAGCCACCGCGACCGTCGCAGAGAGAGAGAGAGAGAGAGAGAGAGAGAGAGAGAGAGAGAGAGAGAGAGAGAGAGAGAGAGAGAGCTCGGGTCTGCTTTGTGGTGATTCGCGGGAGTGGACGGCGTTTGGCGTGGAGGCAAGAACGTGAAGGATCCTTGAGGTAGGGGATTTGTTTCTTGAATCTATCCGGGGTTTTGGCTTGTGGCTCTTGAGTATATATGTAAATATATGTAAATCCATATAGGTGTGATCTCTATATGGATGTTGGCCTTCAATGGCATTTTTGGTTTAGTGCGACGTTGCGACTAGGTTTGAGGCCGTTGATATGCGTATGTGACTATGCGGGTTACGTGTTTGATTTTATGCTTATGTGGCTATGTATGCTAGGTGTTTGATATTATGCTTAAGTGGTATGCATGTTAAGTGTTTGATGTTTTCACTGTGTGGCCGATTTGTATACTATGTGTTTGTTTGTGTGCATGTGTGGCGGATTGTTAGCTCCGAGAAGTTGTGAATATGTGCCCGAGAGGCGTGTTGTGAGCCTGTGTGGTTATGGAATGTGCCCGAGAGGCAGTGATTGTTAGCCCGAGAGGCTGTGAATATGTGCCCGAGAGGCAATGATTGTGAGCTGTGTGGTTGTGGATATGCGGGGCTGTGTGGCCGTGGCCTGTTTGTGTTGACTTGTTTCCAAATTGTCTTTTATACCTATTAATACCTGTTTAAATATTTATACCATGACATTGCACTTGTACACGTGGCATGTAGATGCTAGGAGCATGAGACGGGTTGGGGAGACATGATCCCTACCGAGCTGTGGTTGCTCACCCCTCCCGCTATGATGTGTTTTCTTTTCAAGAACCTACAGGCGTTAGGTGGAACACCAAGGTGGAAGGTAATTGTTTGCTCTTTTTATTTTTATTATTGTGGTTTTGAGGAAGTTATGTAATCCCGGTGGAAACGTTGTAAAAAGGGAATGAACTCGTAATAAAGGCACATTGTTTGGCTTGTATACATTTATTCGGGTTGGTGCTTAATAAAGATATTCGATCCCGTCCGTGAATATCTTTTGTGGATGTGTACGATGTCCCGCATGGATATTTGATTTTGTATATCAACCCCTTGCCCGCCGGGTGGGTAAAGGCGAGTCACGAACCGGTTTCCTCGGGTTGGAAATCTAGGGCGTGACAATGAACATGACTCTTAAGTGGTAATCTCGTAGAGTAATCTCTTAGAGTGAACTCGTAGAGGGGAGTCATGATAGAGTCACTTGTTCGAACCCTAGGATGCTACTTCACTATCCTTCGACCCATGATATCATATGGCCCAAGAAGCCACTCCGTAGCCCTAGAAGTTATTTTGGCCCCAAGGTCATCGCTTTGGCCCAAGAGGCCATCCTCTCGGTACAAGAAGTTGTTTGACCCAAGATGTCACCTTTTAGCCCTAGAAGCTATTCGCTTCGTAGGCCACTATCATTTACTCCAAAAGGATGTTATGCTTGGCTTCGAAAGCCATGTTCATCCATTGGCTTCAAAAGCCATCCCTTTAGCCCAAGAGTTGTTTGGCCCAAGATGTCGTTTCTGACCCTAGATGTCATTTTATCAACCCAAGATGTCGTCTCAACCCAAGATGTTGTTTTCTTTCCATAGCCCTAGAAGATGACCATTATGACCCAAGATGTCATTTTACCACCGTGACCCTAGATGTTACTCTCCTTTTGGGTCTAGAATCCATCCCCCTAGACACTAGTGGTCATCCAAGTCCAAACCAAAGATGCCACCTCAGCTCACCTGGCCCTAGACACGCCTCAATCTCAAAGCAATGCAAGTTCCAAGAAACACAAAGTGTGAACTCCAATGCAAAAAAGACCAAAGAGATCCAACTCATCAAATTGATAGACGGTTATCTTTGCACATCATTTGTTATAAACAATGCACAAAGGGGGCAGTTATTGGATCCCATTTTGATGGAGTTAGATCATAATCGTACTCGAGGAAGAGACAACAAGACTAAGGACCACTCGGGAAGACCTCAAAATTCCCCAAGGTCAATACTAAATGATAGAGTCTGAAATTCGAAGAACAATGCAATTGACCATACTCAATTCTCAGAAGAAATGAAGAAGTTATGACCATTTGAAGTTGGTTGTGTACAAATGTGGCTTTGACAGCTAACATGTAGTGTCTTCTTTGCCAATAAATTTATCAATACTTTTTTTAATCGAACAAGGCCAATTGTGTTGGTTATATAACATCATTATCTACCATTTCGAACTAATTTTAGGTTGTTTCAAGTAGTGTGCAATTAGTTATGATTTTTTGAAGTTAGTAATCAAGTTTAGGTGGGACAGCCAATGTATAGTTCTTGTTTTGCCAATAACTTTCTCAATACTTATTAGAATCTAACATATCCAATTGATTCGATTAGATAACATCTTTATCTATCATTTCCAACTAATTGTAGGTTATTCCAAGTTGTGTGCAATTAGTTAAGAATTTTTTGAACTGATGGGCAGCATGTCACTTTGTCATGTACCCATGTGCAGTTTTCCCAATTTTTTTACCAAATGGTTGATCCTTTTTGACTGATTCTAATTCCAAAAGAAATGTAAGACTTTTCAGCAAAACAAGAACAATTTGACCTTAATCAGAGCTCTATAGAGAAAGTTATGAATTTTCGAAGTTGCTCTAGAATCTACGTCATTGTCTACGATGGTTCTTCATATGCATGTTTGTCCAACATTGACGGTTTGTTTCTCCTTGGTCTAGTATATATACAAAGTTGTCTTCATTACATGGCAAATGAGAACAAGATAGGCCAAAGAAAGCCCAAGTAGAGTCCCTAATCGCGACTGAACAAGAGAGGCCCAGGGCCGGGCCTAAATGGGCTGGCCTTAATCGGCCCACGGGCTTAAGGCCGTTTTACAAGGCTATTGTGGACACCAAACCGGTCGCGACTGATTTTATCGGATGATATTTTCAACTCTCTATCGCCTATAACTCTAAATTCTTAGCCTCTCACGCCTTAAAATCACCAAAATTAGTCCCTCAGATACCTGCTAACAAGTTCTAAGTACTATATCATGGCTCAAAACGCATTAAAAACATATAATCCACAACCCACATGCATATGGGACAATCCACCCATATACATCCCAAATCATGAAAATCAAGAGTTTAATCACTTCTAAAGACTAAGGAATAGATGAAAGAATATCTAGAGCACGAATCCCTACCTCAATTATGGTTGATTTGAGTCCAGGATCATTTAATTTTCACTTTTCCCTCTCGCTTTCTTGTCACGTCTCGATTACAGAGAACCCAAACTGGACACGTGACTTTCCCATGCCCGCACCCGAATGGTCAAGGGGTTAGTGACAAGCACCTATGAGGGACATACAAAGTGGGTACCGTCCAAATTCCCTATACAAACATACATCAAGGGTATGAAAGTACCTTTCCAAATGTCAAACAACTATTATAAGTATATTATAAAAATCATTACATAAATCCAATCAATTTTTACAACTATCCACAAACCCTTGCCTGGTAATAGAGTCCAATAAAAATAACATTTAACAAAATTCATACATTAAATAAGTACGTTCTTTGAGCAGCCCAATCCATCACTATCTCCCGTCAACACCGGAGAAAACAAATCAACAAGTAGGGGTCAAGATAAAGCTCAGTAGGTGAACTACCACTCCTCACCAACCCTCAACAATGAACTACTAATACTATATGCTTTGTGTATGAGTGTACATGTGTAGTGAGAGTTATTAAATGCGAATACGGCATATAACAATACAAACCAGAATATAAATCACCACACAGGCAACGATACCCATCTTACTACAACATAGGCAACGATATCCACCTTATTACCACATGGGCAACCATATCCAGCCTACCCTTTTTTTGCCCTTGATCAGGCATCTATCCTTTCCTGGATCATTGTCCTTTATCGGACCACTGTCCTTTCCTGGACCTCATCACAACAAATATAGTGCACTATATAACAAGAACACACATCAACAATATCAACATTAAAAGTTCAATATATCAAATTAGGAAATCCCATATCATCACAATCAATACATAACATTTGCAGTATAACCATACTAGTGTACAATCATTATTAACATGTTTTTAGCATAAAAATAAATATATGCACATCAATTATAATAATAAAAGGCACACTACAATCCTCAAACATTCATTAGGGTTTCCCTCTAAAGGTTTCGAGCTTAAATTCTCGAAGAATCGACTAAAATAAGCAAAACAAACTAATAAAATAGTGCAGATTTTGTCCTAATTTTGAAAAAATCATAACTAATTCTCTATCGAACTCCGATTTTCTTATAATACCCTTCCTTTTTGAAGGGTTTTTAACTGGCTATCCAATAAAAATATTATAAAAAATCATTTGACCTTATTCATTGTTTGACCGACCAATTCTTGCTCAGCTGACCACCTCGGATTTCATCTCTCTAGAATGAAAAGTTTATCAAAATACCGCATATATTCCATTAGTATAAAAATTAGCTTCATTCGTTCACTTAATGTTCACCTGACCATCTCGAATTTTACCCAATCAAAAGGAAAAGTTTATTGAAATATCTCGTATATTTCATCGGAATAAAAATTAACTTCACCTAACTAAAAATCTTGTTCACCTGACCGAACTATTTATACGGTCAAAGATATCTGAAGAATCTACCCTAAAACAATTTCTAAATCCTTAACATCGACTTTGAACATCAAACATCTTTATTTAGGCTCCCTATATCAATTACATGCAAAATCGTTCATTCTCTATTCAAATCTATAATCTAGGCCAAACCTAAGTCATAAGACCCTAGGAGAGATGTAGAAGGTATAAAACACCTACCTCTAATATTTTGGAAGACGGACTAGCTTGCCCAAACTTGAAAACGCCCTAAAGCTTTGAGCTTTCACCTTTGTCTCTCCTCCTTGGTTTCCCAAATAGTTAGGGCTCTCCAAAGCACAAAGAATCAACAATCAACTCTCCTAGGACGAGCCCCCTATTTATAGAGTTATTCCCCATATCTTATAGGGCCTTGGGCCTTTAATTGCACTAAAACATTGATTTCTTGCCCAGAAGTAATCCTATAATCAAGCTTCCTTTTTCCAATAAAATTCTTAGTTTAAGTCATTAAAATACAAAAAATGTCATAAATTTAGTTAAATCCTGAATTTTGTTTTATTGTTAACAATATTAAATTATAAAATAGTTGAATTGACTAATTTACCCCTGAAATTGCCACTTGATGTTACTAAAATACTCCTGGGTCATCCATACCCCAAATAAGGCCTATTTAAAATCTAAATGACCATATTTTAGCAACAAAATCAAAATAACGTCCTCAAACCAAATACAAGTTATCTTTTAGCTTATTCAGGGTATGGGATATTACATTTCTCTTTCTTATCCTCTCTTTCTCTCTCTAGACAAGCAAGAACATGAAGAACAACTAGGACTGAGTTCTTTTCTCCCCCTTTTATACTTTTTGTCAATTAATACGAAAAAATAACAAAAATACCTTCACGGGACCCCGACTCCGAATCAAGCCCAATCCTTGCCAAAATGCTCCATTTGACGAGTATATCATTGTACTGATTTTAGTTTTCTCAAATACTATTCCCAACATAGGATTATCTCCCAAAACTTCAAACATAAGTCATTATAACACCCTAGTTTTGATAGAGGCCGATGGCTCTGTCGTTTGAAAGACGCCATAGACACACTTATTCCTTCATTCCTTCTCAGCCTCAGGCCCTGACTAGTGACTATTAACTAGGAGTAAGAACTAAGAAGCTGATTTCAAGGAGCCCTGCTGGAGGAGTGGAGGGTATAGTACCTGATCTAGATTGTTTCTAGCTCCAGCATGTGTTGGACCTCTGTAATGACCAATGTTTGGGGATTTGAGGAGTTAGTCATTTGTGTATTTGGGCAAGGACTCTTGTTTATTTGGTCAGCGGGAGTCCAAGGGCGCAGCGACTTGACAAGGGTCTCGCTTGAAATCTAGATTAAGGGGCAGCGCCTCTTGCGTGGGGATTCGGGGCAACGCCCAGAAGTCAAATTATTTTGGAGAAGCTAAGTTGAATTATTGCTTGAAATTTGGATCGATGTGGGATACTTTGGTCGACGTGGTCGACCTAGCGTGGTGATTGGTCGATGCCGACTAGAGGCGATTGCAAAGAGTGTGGTCGATGTGAGGTGATGTGGTTGACGTTGTCGACCTAGCAAAGTTTTGGTCAAGGTTGACTCAGGAGGAGAGTCCCGAGAGTTCTTCATATGTTGGTCGATACGAGATGATTTTTGACATGTGATTGATGTATGGTCAATGTATGGTCGACATGGTCAAGGTCGGCCGGACCAAATTCCCGAAGTTGTTCCATGTGTGTTGGTCAACATGGGAGATGGTTGACTTGTGGTCGACGTGGTCGTCCTAGATGCAAATCGACCATGTTTGATATGGAAATTGGTCGACGTGGGTGGTTGTCTATCATCACCGGTTTTTTTGTTCGGGCCACAATCGAATGATGAAATGTACGAGTCGCCACCAACTATTTTTGGGGTGTAGTTGGTTACCTAAAATGTGAGTGGTCTACATTACCAGATAAAGGTTCGGGGGTTGATTATGTCACGCCCCCGAATTCCAGGGAACCCGGAACCGGGTACATGACTTCCCCTTGCCCGCACCCGAAAGGTCAAGGGGTTGGTGACTAGCACCAATAGAGACTACACCACGGGTGCTGTCTCAAATATGCAACCCTGTACAGTCATACATCAAGGGTAATCCTGTACTTTCCCATACATCATCATGCATACAATAAGTCAAACAATCATACAGGCATCACATCACAAACAGTATGCAAATATAACTGTCCACGGACCCATGTCCAGGATACAAACATAATCCAATACACAATACAGAATACAGTACTATATCATACATCAGAGTAGTGGGCACGTCCTCCTGGAAGAAAGTCCTCCACTAGTCTCGGGTCACACCTGAAAAGGGTAAACAACAAGTAGGGGTGAGCGACAAGCTCAGTAGGTGACCCCAACACTCCACATCATGCAGACCTACAAGTCTATACTACATGCTCTGTGTACTCATGCACTGTGTAGTGTGCACAATCATCGGACTCGACCCGCAAACAAACATCGGGGACTCGGCCTGCTCACACAGACAACTTGTCCACGATCCTCCATGGGATCCCAGCTTAGGGCACTCAGCCCTAGCTCCACGAGCTCAACGGCTCAACTCAGGCCTTAGCCGTCTACGCGCAATATGCCCGGCCACGTCGCCACACAGGCCTTGCCATCGGTGCATATGCTGCCACGTCAACCACATAGCACCATCGGTGCATCACAATGAGAACCCAAATAAGTCACGGAGTCCATGCCCCAATACCTCACACCAACATACTAACATTAGTATGGCATGTCATTCTCAACATTTCCTTTGGAACTGTAGCCAGTCTTCACAAGTAAAACCTTAATCCTTGATTTATGAAGGAAGTACCCATAGCAGCTATTTTCTTGAAATTAAAAGTCCCGCCATTGGGTTCCCATATCATAAATAAGATAATCTGATTTATGGGGATTTTTCTGAGATGTCTAACCCCACTTTCCAAAAATTCACCACTACGAATTTTTGGGTTTTTCCGAGATTTTACACTAAATCCCAATTTTCACATTTTGAAAGAGTGGGAATTAATTTTTCTAGTATTTTTCTTTGAATCCAAATGGGGGGTATTTCGTTATTTACATTGTAACTTAAGTATTAAATGTGGAGAGGCATAATGGTTTACAATGTAAATGTCCAGTGCAGTGCAATTGCACTGCTACGGATCACTGCTGCTGATCCGGACCAACTCCTCCGGACTAACTCCTCCGGACTAACTCCTCCGGACTACTGATCCGGACTAACTCCTCCGGACTACTGATCCGGACCAACTCCTCCGGACTACTGATCTGGACCAACTCCTCCGGACTACTGATCCGGACTAACTCCTCCTGACTACTGATCCGGACTAACTAAGTTGCTGACTCCAGTGCCGACTCCATAGCCGCTGTCACTACGAGCTGCGACTCCCTGTTCTTGACTTCATAGCTTGACTCCATAGCTGCTGATCACAGGCTGCCGACTCCCACAGTCTTGACTCCATAGCTGCTGACTATGAAGTCTGGACTCCACACTGCTGACTCCATAGTCATTGATCAGGTCCGGCGACCCTAACACTCGCCCAGGGTACTGTTCATCGTTGTTTTTGGCCTATTCTTCGTCTGGAAGCAACCCAATGACCCCCAGACGCTCATAAACACATGTTTTACGCAATAAACTGCAATATTTATCTCAAAACGCGTCCTAAACGCCTCTAATTCGCACGATAACAACAGAAATACACACAAATCATATATTCATCTAGATCTAAATCTAGACCTCCATGGTTGACTTCTCAACCCTCATAAAATACACACTCATACATCCACAGATCACATATTCAAAGATAGGATCGAAATAAGACAGTTAAGGACACCTACCTGGAAAGTTTTATTGCGATCCACGAGCTCCAATCGCCCCAAAATCGCCAAGAAAGCTCTTCATGCTCTTCACCTTCTATCTCTCTCTCTTGCTCAAACACGCACGCACCAATAATTGGCAATTAAAGAGCTAAGTCAGTTCTTAATTATATATATACCGTTGCCAATAATTGGCCTCCCAAAGAATAATTGACCCGAATGCAATAATTGACCTCCCGAGGTCACGAACTCCAAATTGAGTCAAATTATCGTCAAAACGCTCGAAATGACGAGCACAACACTGTTGGGATATTATCACACTCAAATGATCGCTCAAACGCAAAGTCAACCAATAAACCCCGAAAAGTCAACAATCGGGTCAAACGGGGCCCCGACTCGAAATCGGGCCCAAGTACAGTCAAAATGCTCACATCGACGGCTACACTACCATCCAGATAGTTACATTCCCATAGAATGACTATCTCTCAAAACTACCCGAATACGAGTCTTTACAGATTACGTGTAAGGAAGGATTAGCACTCCTACAGCGCCCTTTCAGTACCTATATGAGGATGAGGTTTTTGTTTCTTTTTCCATCGTTTTGACCGGTTAAGGCATTATTGTTTTCCTAAATAGTTTATGGTTTTTATTTAGCTAAGTTATTAGTCAATATTATGATTAAAATTAATTTATCCCGACTTTCTAAAGGGACTCCTAAAGGGAATCCTGAATTGCTTTTTTGCTTTTTATTTAGCTAAGTTTTTTTTTGCTTTGTTTTGTTTTGTTGTGCCTCTTTTTTTTGTTTTTGTTTTATAAATTGAAGTCCTAAAAAAATTAAAATATGTGTTTTTCAAATTGTTGGTTTTTGGTATGAAAATGTTTTTTTTTGTTTTTTTTTGGTCTGTTTAGTTTTTGTCTTTCTGTTTTTGTGAAAACATTTTTTTTGTTGTTTTTTTTTAAAGAATTAGCACTACAAAACTATGAACCAACATAATAACATATAATGTGACGTGTGTGATTATGACATCCACAAAAAATAATAAAATAAAATAAAAATAAACATTCACTCTTTTTTTTTCTTCATGCCTCTCTTTTTGTTTCCTCTTTTTTGACTAGTGGCTATTACATATTACAACTTGAATAAGATAGAGAAAATGACAACAAAATAAAGAAAACAAGAAACGAAACAACTAAACGAAATTAACAGTAAAAGAAAAAATAAAATCACAACACAAATGCTAAGAATACATTAAGATAACAAAACTAATAATAATAATAATAATAATAATGAAACCAACTTTGGCTTTGGATTGGGACTCCAGGCATGGGCAACGTTAGTGAGAGGGCGAGTCTCCAAAAGACCGGTTGATTGAACTTGGGCCTGGAGGTTGAACAATCTTGACCGGAATCGCAAATAAAACCTGTCTCTCTTTTGTTTTGCTATTTTTTTAATTTTGGTATTGTTGCTAAAAAGAAAAGAAAACAGAACTCGGAGAATTTCTGGGTTTGAAATGGAGGAGAGTGTATGTATGAGTGTTGAAAAAGTGCGGAGAGAAGTGGGGAGAAAAGGAAAGAAGAAGAGAAAAAGGAATCGGACCGTGTATTTTTTTTTTAAGCAAGAATTGGGCGAATTTGAGAGAGAATGACAGCAATTGTTTCCGTCGAGAGTTCCCCCTTTTTCGTTGGAGAGCATCTGGTTTTAAAGAGGTATGGCTACATTGCATTGATTGCAGCATTTAATGCTTTGTATTATTAATCCAAAGATTTTTTATTTCCAGATTCCATGCTTTGTCGGGAGGAATGGCGACTGCGCAACTCGTGATTGTCCTTTTTTTAAGTTTTTATTAGCACACAAGCGTTGAAAAACAGCTTTGTCAGATGACCAGCACATAAAAACGTGTCTTGTGACTGCATAGGAAAGGGTCCGTGGAAATACAGCCAAACAGCAAAGGTTAATGGTTAGAGGGTCAAAGTGTCGGCAGGGTCGAAGCTCAATCCTTATTATTGAAGCTTTTTCGGATGATTGAAGGCTCGGATCCGTATGATGGGAGCTTATTCTAGATTATTGACACTTATTCCAAATTATTGGAAGCTTATTCCGTATCATTAAAGCTTAGTCTGGATTAGTGGAAGGCTCGGATCTTTACTCCGTGTCAATGGAAGTTAGTCCGGACTAGTGATGTCTCGAATTCTTACTCCGTATCAGCGGAAGCTTAGTCCGGACTAATGATGTCACGGATTCGACCTTTTGCTCTGGATTTGACTTTGATGTTTCGGATTTGACCTTGATGTTTCGGATTTGACTTTGATGCTCTGGATTTGACCTTGAAGTTCTGGATTTGACCACCTTCTCTCTCTTTTTTTTTTTTTTTATCTTTTTTTATCTTTTAATTACCTTTTTACCCCTACCCAAAATGCCAAAACGGACGAACTTTGGGGGATTGTTTGGGAAGTCCTGTATTCCCCTAAATAGTTATTCAGGAGAATCTCGCGCGGTCACATTTTCGAGCCCTTTGACCAGGGGCATTGACCGTCTTTTTACAAGTTTGCCTTTTTCCGATGCATATTTTCTTGGCCATAACTTCTTCGTTTTACATCGAAATTAAGCTCGGTCATGTGCGTTAATCTCCAAATTTCATCCTCTATCACTTGGCGTTGGTCTTGGGGCACTTTAGAGGCTGGTAGCAGAGGTTCTCAACTTTGGGCTTCCCTGGACTTGTTTACAAGATATATCGCATGGGCAGATAAATATATAAAATGAGTTACTAAGTCTAACTCGGACAAAATAGGGTCCAACAGCTGCCTCTATTTGTGCATTGTTTGTGTACAAGCAGTATAAAAAGATAAGAGAGACTCATTTTGGACGGGTTGGAGCACTTACCTAACTTACTTACTCCTTGAGGTTGGGTTGAAACATTTGGATGGCGGGAAGAGAAATCTTGGTGCCTCGCTAGAAAAAGAAAGTCTGATAGCCTAGGATGGAAAGAATGTAGCTAATTCCAGTCTGTTCAGGAAGAAGCTAGACACTCAAAACTGAAAAGAAATGAGCTAAAACCAATTTGTTCAGGAAGAAGCTCAAAGAAAAGAAACCCAGACCACCCTGGGAAAACTGAAAAGAAAGAAAGTAGCTAATTCCAGTCTATTCGAGAAGAAGCTAGGCATACAAAACTGAAAAGAAACGAGCTCAAACCAATTTGTTCAGGAAGATGCTCAAACAATGGAAACTAGCTAATTCAGTTTGTTAAGGAAGAAGCTAGACACACAAAACTGAAAAGAAGCGAGCTAAAACCAGTTTGTTCAAGAAGAAGCTCAAAAGAAAGAAACTAGCTAATTCCAGTCTGTTCAGGAAGAAGCTAGATACACAAAACTGAAAAGAAATGAGCTAAAACCAGTTTGTTCAGGAAGAAGCTCAAATAAAGGAAACTAGCTAATTCCAGTCTCTTTAGAAAGAAGCTAGACGCACAAAACTGAAAAGAAATGAGCTAAAACCAGTTTGTTCAGGAAGAAGCTCAAACAAAGGAAACTAGCTAATTTGAGTTTGTTCATGAAGAAGCTCAAACAAAGGAAACTAGCTAATTCGAGTTTGTTTAGGAAGAAGCTCAAACAAAGGAAACTAGCTAATTTCAGTCTATTCAGGAAGAAGATAAACACACAAAATTGAAGAGAAGCGAGCTAAAACTAGTTTGTTCAAGAAGAAGCTCAAAAGAAAGAAACTAGCTAATTCCAGTCTGTTCAGGAAGAAGCTAGACACACAAAATTGAAAAGAAGCGAGCTAAAACCAGATTGTTTAGGAAGAATCTCAAACGAAGGAAACCCGGACCGCCCCGGGTTTGATGCTGTATGTGATGATGCATGATGATGCATGTTGCTATAATGATTGCTTAATGATGGATATTACAAGTTCATGTATACATAATTTAAAAGTCTAAAGTATCTGATATTTGCATGAATCCATGGTTACAAAAAGATATATGATGTTTGCAATGTTTGTTAAGGGAGCTTAACCTGCTAGTGGTGTTGGGATACTTTTTGGATAGGGGAAATGATCCAATGGCTCTCTCGAAGTTTGGCCTGCTAGGGGAAACTTGCTTGATTTTTGGAGATATTTCTTGGGGCAGTTATCTAGCTGTACCAAAGTTGTTGAATGACATTCTAAGGAACCCTACTAGGGAATAGGCTTTTTATTTAAACACACACATGTAAAATTTTGAATTGAAGCAAAGCGTTGATGAAAATGATTTTTTTTGTTTGGAGTGTGCAACGTACAGTCAAAACTTATTGTCCTTTTCTGTTAAAGGTAATAGTGTTTGGGGTATCTTGGTATAGCTTTCCGCTTGGCCTTGCTATTGTAATCGAGGGTAGGAGGCCTCAGGTGATTGAGTTGAATGGGAATTATGATGGTTTGAGTCGGTGCTCGGGGCTAGGTTGAAGATATTGTTTGTTTGTTTATTTCTGAGGTTTAGGGACTTATCAAAATTTTCGCTTATCGGTGGGATTATCGTTGTGCATTGCGGTGTGGGGACTTGATTTGAAAGGATTTGTTGAGTTTGGTATTGGGATGCCTGAATGTGTCAGTTCTGAGGCTCGATGTTGGCTGCTCTCGGGCCTTGAGTGCTTGACCTTCCTTTTGTGTCTTCGACTTTTGCTCTTAGTGTCGTTTTTAGGTTTTCACTAAGCCAGCCTTGTTTTCTACTTGTTGTTCCTTCTACCTTGTAGGTGGCTTTGTATTTTACCATTGATGCCCTTGCGAGCGAGTTATCAAGTCTGCCTTACATCCTTGACCCCTGTAACGCTGTTCCGAATTGAGCAGATGAGAAATAACTTTGATCATTTAATCTGAGAGGACTTTCTTAAGACCGTAACGTAGGTTGGGCTGCTGGGTTTATCAAGAGAGGGATATAACAGGCTCAAACCTATTCTAGGCTGGTTGTGATCCATAGTTCAAACTGGACTCTCCCCCTTTTTTGTTTGTCGAAAAGTTGCCCCGATGTGGGGAATTACTATTGATTAAATGATTTTCCTGCCACTGCCCTTAATGTCAGGGGATTTCACAAAAGTGTCCCAATATGAGATTTTGATATTCAAAATATTTCTTTTTTTTCTTTCATTCATTTTTTTTTGCTTTTACTCAATAATTGCCCATATGTGGAATCTTGACATGCAAAACTGGCCCTAGTGTGGGGTGAACTATGGATCAGGTAATATATATTGTAAAGACTCGTATTTGGGTAGTCTTGAGAGATAGTCATTCTATGGGAATGTAACTATCAGGACGGTAGTGTAGCCGTCAATGCGAGCATTTTGACTGTACTTGGGCCCGATTCCGAGTCGGGGCCCCGTTTGACCCGATTGTTGACTTTTCGGGGTCTATTGGTTGACTTTGCGTTTGAGCGGTCATTTGGGTGTACTAATATCTGTGTAGTATTGTGCTCGTCATTTCGAGCGTTTTGACTGTAGTTTGACTCAATTTGGAGTTCGGGACCTTGGAGGTTAATTATTGACTGGGTCAATGGTTGACTAGGTCAGTTGACTGGCAAAAAAATATAAATAGGGGAAAGAGAGCTTCCACGTTACGTTTTAGCATTTCTCTGCGTTGGAGAGCTTAGAGAGAGAAAGAGAGAAGGAAGCTTGGAGGCCTTGGCGATTTGGGGCGTTTTGAGCTCGTTCAAGCATCAAGAATCATTCCAGGTAGGTGTTCCACTGATTCTTCACCCTTTTCTTGCTGTTTTTTGGATCAACATGTAAGAATTTGATGAAATCATGCAAATTCGTGTTGAACCCTAGAATTTGGGGAAAAACAAATTTTTGGTTGAATCTTGTATTTAAATGCGTTCTGAGGGGTAAGACGTGATTTAAAACCGAATATATAGTATTAGGTATGAGTTTTGTGAGATTCCGGGTTGAATCCAGACGAGAAACAGGTGAAAAACGATGATGAACAAGAATCGTCGTGAACTGGGTAGAGAACAGCCGATGAGATCGACTGGAAATTGAAAATTTCGAATGTGCAGTTTCGAAGGTTCGAAGGTTCGAAGGTAGGTTCGATGTAGTGTAATTTCGAGTGTCGAATGTGAAATTTTCGAGTGTCGTTTCGAAGGTTCGAAGGAGTTTCGAAGGGGAGTTTCGAAGGCAGTTCATGGGTACTTCGAAGGTAGTTTTCGAAGGTAGTTCGAGTGTAGGTTCGAGAGTCGAGGCGATTCGAAACGAGATTCGAAATGCGGATTCGAAACGAGATTCGAAATGCAGATTCGAAAATGTAGTTTCACTGGCAGATTCGAAATACAGTTTGACTGGACTGGACCGTATTATACTTAAGTTACAATGTAAATAACGAAATACCCCCCATTTGGATTCAAAGAAAAATACTAGAAAAATTAATTCCCATTATTTCAAAATGTGAAATTTGGGATTTAGTGTAAAATCTCGGAAAAACCCAAAAGTTCGTAGTGGTGAATTTTTGGAAAGTGGGGTTAGACATCTCAGAAAAATCCCCAAAAATCAGATTATCTTATTTATGCTATGGGAACCTAATGCCGGGACTTTTAATTTCAAGAAAATAGGTTGCTATGGGTACTTCCTTCATAAATCAAGGATTGAGGATTTACTTGTGGAGACCGCTCCGGTCCAAAGGAAATGTCGAGAATGACATGCCATACTCATGTTAGTATGTTGATGTGGGGTATTGGGGCATGGACTCCGTGACTTGTTTGGGTTCTCACCGTGATGCACCGATGGTGCTATGTGGTTGACATGGCAAGCATATGCACCGATGGCAGGCCGGTGTGGCGACCGTGTCCGGGCATATAAGCGTCGTGGTAGGGCCGAGTGCCCAGCTGGGATCCTAGTGAGGATCCTGGACAAGTCGTCTGTGTGGGCAGCTAGGTCCTGATGTTTGTTTGCAGGCGAGTCCTGATGATTGTGCACACTACACGGTGCACGAGTACACGAGCATGTAGTATAGACTTGTATGTTTGCATGATGTGGAGTGTTGGGGTCACCTATCGAGCTTGTCGCTCACCCCTACTTGTTGTTTACCTTTTTCAGGTGTGACCCGAGACTAGTGGAGGACTTTCTTCCGGAAGGACGTGCCCACTACTCGATGTATGATACGATCGTATTATCGTATTGTGTATTATATTATGTTTGTATCCCGGACATGGGTCCGTGGACAGTTGTATTTGCATACTGTTTGTGATGTGATGTCAGTATGACTGTTTGACTTAATGTGTGCATGATGATATATGGGAAAGTACAGGATTACCCTTGATGTATGACTGTACAGGGTTGCATATTTGGGACAGCACCCGCGGTGTAGTCTCTTTTGGTGCTAGTCACCAACCCCTTGACCTTTCGGGTGCGGGCAAGGGGAAGTCATGTACCCGGTTCCGGGTTCCCTGGAATTCGGGGACGTGACATATATACAAGAAGAATTTTGGCCAGGCTCAAAAGGGCTAGCAAGGGTAGTATCATAAGGTAGTGAAAAGATGACCTCTCTTCATTTTAAACAATCAAAGTCTTTCTCAAAGTGGACAACAAGGAACTTTCAGTGATAGAAGGAATTTGTCATGCCCCAGTTTGACATAAGAACAGTTTTATTGTCTTTCACGCTGACATGCTCTTCTGATCTGCTTGGAGTTTGAGGTGCAACCGAACTGGCTTAGGTTTCCTTGGCTTGATATGCCCTGGTTTGGACCTATTACCTATGCTGAAAGAGTAAACAAGTAGTGACAGATGTTGCACACAAAAATCATAGGTAAAATAAACTTAACAAAACGGGGTTGATTAAACATACAAAACAAAAGAAAATTGCCACATCCCTAGAGAGTTTTCTCACAACATCATAAACCTGGCTATTTTATTTCTGGGGCTCCATTGTTTATTGGCTTGGATGTTCCGGTAATGGGTTTGAGTCAACACTTGGTTCACCGGACGGCTTCGAAAAGTCCAACCACTTGGCCCTTACTAACTGTTGGACAATTTTCTTGAGGGCAAAACAATTTTCAAGGTCGTGCCCCACTCCATTGCTGTGATAGGCACATTGGGCCTCTGACTTGTACCATGCAGGGGGTGGTTGATGAGGTAAGGATTCTGTACTCTCTTGAACCTATTCTAGGTTTAGGTCTTGATGAGGTAGATGATATATGTATATATTTTTATATGAATGTTGGCCTTTATTGGCGTGTTATATGTGTGGTTATTCTGCGAGTCTGTGGTTAGAGGGGATTAAGGGTCCATTTCATGTTCGTTTTGAGGTAGAGCTTCGTGGGAAATCTTGGTAATCATAGGGAGAAGACAATGGGGAATATAGGTAATCTTGGTTATTTCGTGTTATGAGGTTTATACTGTATATGGGTATACTATATGGGTGTCATGTTTTGGAATTTAGGCGTCACTCCGAATTAGGTGTTGTTTCGTATGCATGATTTGTGGAGTGCTTTTACTGTACGGGTGAATATGTTAATTCATGATATTGTGTTTTTATTTGTACTGTGACATTATGATGAGGTAGCCTATGTGGCTGAGAATGTGGTAGCACGTGTGGCGGTGATTGTTGTCACACCCCCGAATTCCAGGGTACCTGGAACCAGGAACATGGCTTCCCCTTGCCCGCACCCGAAGGGTCAAGGGGTAGGTGACTAGCACCAATAGAGACCACACTGCGGGTGCTGTATCAAATATGCAACCCTATACATTCATACATCAAGGGTAATCCTGTACTTTCTCATACATTAACATGCATAATACAATATGTCAAACAGTTATACAAGCATCATATGACAAATAGTGTGTAATACAACTGTCCACGGACCCTTGTTCGGGATGTCACACAAAACAATACAGAATACAGTACTGTATCATAGATTAGAGTTATGGGCATGTCCTCCTGGAAGAAAGTCCTCCACTAGTCTCAAGGTACACCTGAAAAGGATAAACAACAAGTAGGGGTGAGCAACGAGCTCAGTAGGTAACCCTAAAACTCCACATCATGCAAATATACAAGTCTATACTATATGCTCAGTATACTCGTGTATCGTGTAGTGTGCACAATCATCAGGCAAACAAACATCAGGACCCAGCTTGTCCACGATCCTCAATAGAATCCTAGCTCAGGGCACTAAGCCCTAGCTCAACGGCTCAACACAATCCTCAATAGGATCTCAGCTCAGGGTACTTATCCCTAGCTCCACGAGCTCAACGGCTCAACCCAGGCCTTACCCTGTCACGTCGACCACATAGTATCACTTATGCCTCACGGTGAGAACACAAACAAGTCATGGAGTCCAAGCCCCAAATCCTCAAACCAACATACCAACACCAGTATGGCATTAAGGTTCACAACACTCCTTTTACAATTGAGGCCATTCTTCACAAATCAATCCTCATGCCTTGACCAAGGAAGAAGATACTCATAGCAGTTGTTTTCTTGGAATAAAAAGTCCTGGCATTGGGTCTCCATATCACAACTATGATAATCTGATTTTTGGGGATTTTTCTGGGATGTCTAACCCACTTTCCAAAAAGTCACCTTTACGAAAAACTAGATTTTTTTTGAGATTTTGCACTAAATCTCAATTTTCACATTTTGGGACCTTTACGAAAAAACGATAAACTAGATTTTTCTGTTGACTACGACCTTCGACCCCAAAGTTCGCCCAAGGTACTGTTCCTCGTCGATTTTTCCTGTTCTTCGTCTGGAATCAACCCAGCGAGCCCCAGGCACTCACAAACATGTTTTACGCAATAGACTACAATATCTACCTCAAAACGCGTCCTGAACCCTTCTAAATCGCACAGTAACAACAGAAATACACATCCAAACTGATATAAAGCAGTTCTTAACCACAGATCTTATGCTAAACCATTAGATCTAACCCATGATTGGATTTTCTCCAAAACTTAGGGTTCATACTCAATCTCATAAATCATGACAAATTCGTGCATATTCAAAGACAGGATCAAACTTGTTGGAAATATAGGATTTGATGGAGCTGCCAAAAATACAATCTAAGTCTGGAGACTCGAAGATCCGGATGTCGTAGGGTCGAAGAGTCAAAGTTCGTAAACGAACTATCACAGGACTTATTGGCAAGAGGCTCGCAGACTCGTAAAGTCTGGAGACTCGAAGCAAAGTTGTGACAGAATACATTGCTACTCGTAGATCCAGGGTCGAAGGTCGTAGAGTCAAAGTATGGAAAAGAGATCATTACTACAAGTAACGATAAATTTAGAGACTCGTAGAGTCGAAGAATTAAAGAACAGTAATCAACTTTAAATGACTCGAATGCTCAAAGCCCATAGAACTGTAGAGTCCCTAAAAACGCTTAAGTCAATTAAAAGAACTTAAAGTACCACTAGACTCGTAGACTCAAGGGTCGTAGAGTCAAAGCCTTAAAACACTGTTTAGAATCAAAATAGAGACTCGCAGACTCATAGGTCAAAGGTCGAAGAGTCGATGCAATTAAAACTGACAAACAAAATTGAAATTGTAGCTCACAGACTCATAGAGTAGTAGACTCAAGGGTCATAGAAACAGATACAGTTAATCTAAAGAAATTGTCAGACATCACAGACTCAAAGATCTTGAAGGCTGAGAGTTATAGCTGAAGGGTCGAAGCTGTAGAGTCGAAGACTCGAAGAATACGGAGACTCAGTTTATGAGCAACTGCGAAAGACTAAGGAAGAAATACAAAGTCGAAGACTCATAGAGTCAATGACTCTTTGTTCACTCTAACCCATTGATGGTCGAAGCGCCTCTTAGTCAAGTAAAGTAAACTGAGAGACCCGAAGGTCATAGACCCACAGAGCAAGGGTCCTAGACTCGCAGAGTTGGGGTTGTAGACTCGCAGCTATAAAAACAGGTAGATTAAGTGCACTACGAAGAAGTCCCTCTAAGAGCCCTTAGGAGAGTCACCGACTCATAGAGTCGTAGACTTATAGTTAATAGAGTGACACAAAAGACCTAAACTAACCTGAACCCTAGCCTCGAAGACTCGAAGATATGTGAGTCATAGACTCGCAAAAATTAACACTATAAAGCCTGAAGCAAAATTCCACAACTTCTATAAGCTCTACCCAAAATCTTCGAGTCACCAAACCTACGAGGCACCCACCTTCGAGGCAAACGTGCAACCCTAAGTATACCCTAAGTATCCCAACTTAGTGATGTCTTCAGCTATGGTTTGCACAGTATGCCTGCGCCGTTTTGAGCAGTTGAGCGCATTTAATGTCGCATTAATTACTGCCAAACACCACAACAGATGAACGGTCAAGATCAACTGCATTAGTATGGGCAATAGATCTGCAAATCAGAGCAGATCAACTCATCCCCTGACATCCCGCACTTTAAGCATTAGGAAGTCAATCTATCGGGATGAACACATGGCGCACATGCACTTTATCCTTAATTATTGTCTCTCGTCCACAAGAAGAGAAAGAATCAAGTCAACTCTCACAGAAAGCATGGAACTCGGAATTGAATACACATTATTCTGTGTATGAAAAGAAAAAGAATCTTTTGCAAAATTGTATGCGAGAGTTCCAATGCTAGAGAGAGAGACTTTGAGAGAATTCTTCCAAGTGTTGTGCGCCGTGTTGAACTGAACAAAAACAATCCTCTTGATTAATCACACAATTTCTTATTCATCAAAGATCCAGCACTATCATCGAGTCTAATCTCTGTGTTGTTTTCCACAATCCAAACTATCATAGATCATTCCTTTCACATCTGAGATCTATTAAGCAAAGAGCATTTACTCACATCTCAGATTTGTCTGATAGTTCATTATAACTCTCATTATCACTCTCATTCCATATTGTCATCTTCTCTATTACTGCTTCCATCATAGTTATCCATAGAAGAATCATAAACCAGCTAACAGTCTAGCTTTCACGCACGAAGAAAGTCTATTCACCCCCCCCCCTCTAGACTCACTTTGGGACCTATAATTGGTATCAGAGCAGTTCTACAACTCTGTAGAGATCCCTAGATGGCCGATATGGATTCCAGTAGTGCAGCTCCAGCTACCGAGCAAGCTCCAGTTCCTATCGAGGAACAAGAAGCCGATCGTGCTCTAGAAGAAGGACCCACTGACCAGGAGCAAGAAGAACCGAGCACCAGCAGCAATAAAAAAGAACAAGAAGACTTCTACGATGTCCTACCTGGCTCATCCTCCCAAGTACCTATGTGCACACCCGCGCGCTTCTCCAAATGGAAAGCGAGAATGAGTGCTCACCTAGACATGCTTGATAGTTATCTCTGGGAAACGATAAAGAATGGGCCTTTCACCCCAAAGAGTATGCAGAGAGGTTGGTTAATGACGAAAGACCCAGACAGTTGGTCTAAGGTGGAGTAGAGGAAAGTAAAACTCGACTTCAAAGCAAAAGCCATACTTTTCTCTACGCTCGACGACGACATGTTCACAGATGTGCAGGATCTTGAGACTACGAAGGAGGTATGGGACAAGCTATGTCTCATCTACGAAGGATATGAACAGATTCAGGACAACAAGATCTCCATGCTCAAACAAGACTATGAAGCCTTTAGATGTGAACCGAAGGAATCATTGGACAACATATACAAACGGTTCACAGGTCTAATTCAATGGATGAAGACGTATCATGGTGAGATCTCTCAAAAGGACAAAAATGATAAATTTCTGAGATCTCTGCCCTTGAGACTGCTGATAAAGACATTAGCCATCCGTCAGCTGAAGGAATAGAAAACTTGTGCCTTGGAAGCACTATATGAGGAGCTCAAGACGTTTGAAATACAAAAAGAAGAACTTGAGGCATTTGAGAACCCTTCCAAGAAAAAGGAGAAGTCTATTGCCTTTAAGGCTACTGAACAAAGGGAAACATCTTCTGAAGAAGAAGAAGATGAGGCTAAAGAGCTTGACTTAGATAGTGCCTCAGATCAAGAGGTAGCATTTCTGATCAAGAAACTGCTGAAGAGAAGGTGGAACTATAGGAGGAAAGCAAGGCAGTCATCCTCATCCTTCTCCAAGGGAAAGGATAAGGAGAAGTTGCTGTTCTACCATTGCAACAGGCCCGACCACTTCGCTGCCGACTTTTATAAGCTAAAGAGGGAGAAGAAGGAGGCAGCTGAGCAGAAGAAGAAGACCAAAGGCTCCTCAAGCAGGAAGGATGACAAGAGGAAGAAGGCCCTTGTCACCAACAAGTTTACACGGTGAACTGAGGAGGAAGAAGAATCTTCAGATGAAGATGTTGGTCCCTTGGAGCCTAGAGGGGGGGGGGGGTGAATAGGCTCTTATCGAAACTCTTGTTCTAACTCTTTGGCACAACACCTATCTGGTTAAGAGATAGAATCAATGCGGAAAATAACCAGGTAGTGGAAGTATTTTGTTTTATTATCAAAATGATAAGTACAACAAAATGGAAGCAGATTAAAGCTCAGGAAGCTTTTTGATCTACCAGCAACTCTCTAACACTGTTTACAATGCACTCACACACTAGCCTCTATGATCTACTTGAGCTCTTTTACATTCATTCGTTCTCCTTGTAATGTACAAGGTTTACATAGTATATATAGCACATCTTTGAGAGACAATCTTGGAACTTGTTGTTCCGGACTATGTGCACAATTACTGTTCCTCAGAATCCTCTCTGTCTTAAGTGCTGTGGATGTGGAGCTCAATGTCTTGGGTTTGCAAAACATAAGTGTGTTTGTGAGTTCCCAAGTTCAGTGTAAGTTGTGTCCACATATCCGGATGATCCATGTGTAAGATGCTTTACGTTCTCAACGAGTTTGTCTTACATCGGGAAGCGCGAGCCAGGTGACTTTGAATATGAAGAGATAAGTTGAAGTAGCGTCATCTTAAATCCGGTGTAAGGTTCCTTACTCCGTGTTAAACTAAGCTCGGATCCTTATTCCGTAGCAATGATTGCTTACTTCGTATCAATTTAGAACTGGAATCCTTATTCCGTGTAAGCGCTTCCTTACTCCGTATGAATGAGAAGGTCGGAGTGCTTACTCCGCATCAGAGCTTCCTTACTCCGCCTCTAGTTTCCTTACTCCGTGTGAGTTAAAGGAACGGATGGCTTACTCCGTATTAGCACATCCTTACTCCACAAGAGTAACAAGTTCGGATTCCTTACTCCGTGCGAAATAAAGACTCAGGTCCTTATTCCGCATAAGTCGTTCCTTACTCCGTATGTATAAAATGCTCCGGATTTCTTACTCCATCATTCTTTTCCTTAGTCTACTTGAGTGGAAGACTTAGCCTTTTTACTCCGTGATAACTGTGACCTTCTTCGTGTGACTTGGAGACTAGTATTCTTACTCCGAATCTATTGACTTAGTCCATTTTAAAGTATTAGGCGCAGATTCCTCAGTCCGTAGCTTTAACTCATTAGTCCACACATATGAAGTGAAGACTTAGTTATGTACCAAGTTTTTGACAACGCACACTCTCATTCGGATTAGGATTATGTATCCCGTCCTTAGCTTTCCTCTCACGAGTGTAGGTCTGGATTAAGTTCATATCTTCTGCAATTACTTAACACGAAAACAACAAAAGTCTCTGATCAAGTTACATAGGGATCTGTTCGCATCATCCAAATTCTGGGCTTGATCCAACAATCTCCCCCAATTATGGATATGCCAAAACCCTTTGTAATCTGATCTGGTAAGTACAACAAAAAGATAGCATACATAATAGAAACCACATCCATTTTCATTGAGTAGCAACATAGTACAATTTAGCCTTTATACAGAATTTTTACTAAGGTACATAAGGCTTACTATATTTGAAGATCATAGTAGCTGCTTTCTCCCTTAGCTCCATTGTCTACTCCATTGTGTAGGCTTGGATGCTGTTCTAGCGTTTACCCACCTTGATAACAAATTTGATGAAGAAACAGACAAAGGCTCCGCAGCTCTCTCCATCGGGCTATTGTGGCACTAGCTTCTTGCCCCAGATCGTCGCCTTTAGCTTTTCAGTTGGACCCAACAGAGTTAGGCCCCTATATTCATAAAGCCCAGATTGCTTTACTGCTTCCGTCAGATGAAGACGCAGTGGCTCCCATTGATTCCTTCTAATGTTGTGCTCCACGATTTGATCAGAATCAATTAGGATCAGCTGCGTGGACGGAATCATAAAGACAACCAGAATGAAGTGCGGTGTCATGATCCGGTATGGAATGAGGACAGATTGGAGAGTCTTCCAGGGAGTACTATCCTCAGCAGTTCCGTTAATAAAGGTCTGAATGTGGGCTATATCCGGAAGATACCGTTCATTCCAACATGGCAAGACATCAAACATGTCCCTGTCCTTGTATAGGGACGGAAACAGCCTCATCTCCATCTTAACTGCCCGAGAGAAGTTGTCTATGTCTTCTGGGGTGAGCAGACCCATCTGAGAATGAATAGTATTTATGTCTTGAGGAGAGAAGGGGTACAACTCGGATAGACATCTTCGCTCGGCATTCGACGCGGCATACTTGGTTATAGCATCAAAAACACTTCTATCCTCATCAAGAGGATCAAAATCCACGTATGATGGGAGGAAGGTGTCAGCCGCTGCAGATGGAGAGGTCAAAGGTGGAGCTGCACTGGAAGAGCTGGGTTGAGAGAAGCGGCTGCGTTTGGCGATGATAACTCCCGGAAGCAGTGAGGATGCAGACTGCTTTTCAGCACGAGCTGGGGAAGGTGCAGAAGGATCAGATGACACTTTCTCCCTCGGTTTGGCAGATCGCCGAGGTGCGGTAGGAGGACGGGCCATCGTGTGCACCAAGTCCACAAAAGAGGAGGACAAGGAATGGACGGACGAGGCGACAAGATCCATCTTTTGCTCAGTAGAGGTGGAAGAGTCGGTCAAGGCGGAGAGGAGTTGGGCGCCGAGGGCATCAACCTTAGCAGTGATGGTAGAGATTTGAGCGCTCTGAGCTTGGGCGTGACAGTTGAGTTGAGCGGAGAGCATGGCATCAAAGTGGACCGTGCCAAACGAGGGATGTCCAAGCGCTAACTCTAGGGCTTTGGAGGACACCCCAGCAGGAATGGCTGCAGGCGTGCGCTGGGCAGATGAGTCAGCAGGAGTAGAAGGAGCGTCAGCAGCAGCAGTAGGGGCATCCGGAGCAGCAGAGACATCCGGAGCATCAGAGCCACTTTGACCAGAGAGGTCAACGACGGGAATACCGGTGGTAGGAGAGGCAGGCTGGGCCTCAGCAAGAGAAGTCACGTGGGCGTCATGAGCCGGGCCAGAGGGAATAGTGAAGGAAACATCCGGAATATGGGCTGGCGTAAGGAAACCGTGGTCCAGGTTCCAGACTATCATTTCCTCCGGGGAATGGGTGTATTTGGCGTAAAACACCTTCATGTCGTGATCAGGGACAGAGGCAATGCAGGCGAGACTAAAATGGAACCAGAGGTCCGCTAAGGTGTCGAGGGAGAGACGAGCAAGGTAGTCTCGAGCTTGAGGTGGGGGTGGTAACGAGTCTTCCGGAGGAGAGGGAGGTACATTTGCCATGGCTGTAGCAACGGCATCATCAATAGCGGCCGCAACAGCAGGTGAGTCAGGTGCGGGGACATGAGCGGGAGAAGACGCTGGAGAGTCAGCCGGATGAGGACTTGGCTGAGAGGGCCCTGCAACCTCAGATGAGTCGGCACGGACGCTGTGCTGAGAGGCTTGGGAGATGGATGGGGCAGCAACAGACTGAATCCGAGAGGACTGGTGAACGGAGCGAACTTCGGGGGCATGGCTGTCGGTGGGGTCACCAATCGAACTGCCCTATTGTTTCGATGCGGGAAGGAGGTGGAGAGCAGTAGAAGGTCGATGAGCCGTCATGGTCCCGTCAGGCGTAAGGTGGTGGAGATAGTAGGCCTGGGGGAAAGGGATAGTGCCGGTGCCATTAAAATGGGATGGATGCAAATGTCGGAAGACCATGCTGAGGATCTGCCCAAAATATTGATTCTTGGGCCCGTTCTTCAGCAATTGAAATAGGAATGTCCCCCAGTCCATCAGGAGACCTTTGAAGACTCCGTACATGGCCAGCAGAAGGTCATACGGAATGGAGTCAAGAGCGGAGGTGCGAGCCAGAAGACAGCGGCTGAGGATGGTCGCCATACACCGGTAGCAACCGTGGAAGGACTTCCCTTTATAAGTGCAGCCCATGGAAGCTGCCATTGTTTCTGGTTCCAGACGTTGAGGTTCACCGGTGGGTAAGTTGAGAGCGGCATGAAGGACGGCGGGGGTGATGACGATGGATTCACCCCGAACATGGGAAAGGATGGAGTCGGTGGTGCAGCAGATGCGTTGGTAGTACTCGGTCATATCGTCGATGAGAAGATCGACAGGGTTAGAAACCAGATTCAGAATGTTGGAGGCTTCCAGAAGGGGGCGTAGTTCGAAAAACTAAGCTGGAGGATCGAAAACTGCAGGCTAATCGACCAGATGGCCAGGATTTACGCCAGAAAGAGAGAGCTTGGGTGCCATTAGGGGTAAGGAATGAGGAAGTTGGGTCTTAGTGATCAGAAGAGCGACGAGGGTTTGGGGATTTGGAAATGTAAACTCATGCTATGTGAAAATACAGTATTTATAAGACCGAGTCCGTGGTTGCCAGCGGATCTTAGGATTAAGCGAGATAAATAGTGATCCGCCTAACAAGCTGATGTCATTTAACTTGAGATGTGAGCGCCTCCGTATTTAAAAGTGACGTGGAGGCTGTAGAATCAAGTATATATGACAGTTGTAGGCCTTTTTCTGGAAATGTCTTGTCTCGAGACTTGCAATTAAAATAGCCCATCATCATTCCTCCTCAAAAAACCACGCGATAAGACTTGAGTATTTCAAGAGTCCGGAGGAGATGAATCGATGATCATCCAGATTAAAAGGTAATCCATAGAAGTATATCCGGATGAGCAATAGAGTGTGTAGGGGAAAGAGTGATTCCTTTGCTAGCTTAAAGTCGAAGAAAGATGAAGTACCACAACACTTCAAAGTCGAGACTTCAGGCAAGATATGTCAGTGAAAATGCAAAGTGAATCGGAACCTGTAGCTGTATGAAGAGAAACTAAAAAGGAACACAGAGCTTTGATTGGTTTAGATGAGTACGGATGTAAACAAATATGAAAAAGTAGCAAAATCTGAACTAATGAAAAGATAGAACACATTAAAAAAGGAATGCTAGACACAAACAAACGAAAGACTGAATCAATGGTGCTGAAAAATAAGCATATGTCTGATTAGAAACCCATAAGTTCTCATTAGCCAACATAATGAGACCGTCATGCTATCAATTGATTATCCGATTAAGATGCACAGTTGAAGAAAGAAAAACATCCAAACATGCCACAAAGCTGATTCAACAATGTATGTCCAGTCAGATCCGAAAGTGAGAAGTAAGAGGAAGGAGCATCTGAGACATATTGGGGGTTATTACTGAAATAATAAATAAAGTGTAGGCTCCCTCGTAGATCGTGCAATCCTCTCAGTGATAAACTCCCCCTCAGATAGATAGTCGGGATAGAGGTCATGAGACATATAAGGGGGGTATTACTTGAGTAATTCATAAGCATTTTCTCCCCCTTAGATCTTGCAATCCTCTCGATGACATTTCCAGCTAAAAGATTTAGATTTTGAGAAGAATACTGTCTATCCTTTGGGAACTTCACTTCAGAAGTTGAACAGACTTTCACTGTGATTTCATCCATAAGCATTCCAATCCAACCCATTTTATTTCTTCAATTAGACATGTTAATAGGGAAATCAATATGAAAAAGCATTGAACATGAGGTGATATATGAAAAATTGAATCATGAAATCCAAAGAGGAGAGAACTCATATAGTGTTAATTAATTATGTCAGCTTAACAACTTCAGTCGGGAAACACAAGCATCCTCTCATCGGGAGATATGGGAAGATAGTCAGGACAAATGCATATTACCGGCATGCATTATCAGCATGAAGAACAGTAGGTGTCTAACTCTCATAAAGAAACACAATGCATGTCCTAAAGAAAATACAGGTGGAGTGAAAAATTAGAAACTATGCAGACAAGTCAAGCATACCTAATTTGAGGAGTAGTTCAGAAAATCTTGCATCTGGTAGGAGCTTGGTGAATATATCTGCAAGTTGATCATCCGTAGCAACATGTTCAAGAGATATATGCTATTTGAGAACATGATCTCGGATGAAGTGATACCTGACTTCAATGTGCTTAGTCTTTGGGTGCATAACTGGATTGTTGCTGATAGCAATTGCACTGGTATTGTCGCAGTACAGTGGAACAGATGTCATGTTAAACCCGTAGTCAATAAGTTGACTTTGCATCCAGAGCAGCTGTGCGCAGCAACTCCCAGCAGCTATATATTCTGCTTCAGCAGTAGAAGTTCATACGGAATTCTGCTTCTTACTGAACCATGAAATCAATCTGCTTCCAAGAAACTGACAAGTACCACTAGTGCTCTTCCTGTCGATGCGACACCCGGCAAAATCAGCATCAGAAAATCCAGATAAGGAGAAGTTGGACTCCTTTGGGTACCAAAGTCCCAAATTCACTGTCCCTTTTAAATACTGCAATATCCGTTTCACATATAGCATATGTGACTCTTTTGGATTCGCCTGATATCTTGCGTAAATGCAAGTTGCAAACATTATGTCCGGGCGACTTGCTGTGAGTTACAACAATGAACCAATCATCCCTCTGTATTCAGTCACATTTACTGATTCGCCGTTAAGATCAGGGTCAAGTTTGGCACTAACTGGCATGGGAGTTTTCATGGGAGTAGAGTTTTGCATTCCAAACTTCTTGATTAAGTCCCGTGTGTACTTTGCTTGGTTGATGAAGATTTCATCCTTCATTTGTTTAACTTCTATCCTAAGAAAGTACGTTAATTCTCCCATCATGCTCATTTCAAATTTGCCAGTCATCAACTTCGCAAATTCTTCACAAAGCTTCAGATTTGATGATCCAAAAATGATATCATCCACATAGATTTGTACAATCAGAGAGTGATTTTTCTCTTTCCATAGAAATAGAGTAGTGTCTATCTTTCCTTTTCTAAAATTGTGTTCGAGAAAGAATTCTGACAGTGTGTCATACCAGGCCCTTGGAGCTTGCTTTAGTCCGTACAAAGCTTTTTGTAGCTTATAAACCATATGTTCAGCCTTGTGTTCAACGAAGCCCGAAGGTTGTTCTACATAAACCTACTCTTGAAGATCTCCATTCAGAAATGCACTTTTGACATCCATTTGATAAACTTTGAAGTTTTCATATGAAGCATACGCCAGGAACATGCGGATCACTTCAAGTCAAGCTATAGGAGCAAAGGTCTCGTCATAGTCAATGCCTTCTTCTTGATGGTATCCTTTGCCTACCAGTCTGGCTTTGTTCCGGATTATTATTCCATCAATATCTAATTTGTTTCGGAACACCCATTTTACTCCAATGACTTGTTGCGACCTTGGCCTTGGTACTAAGGTCCACACTTCGTTCCTCTTAAACTGATTAAGCTCTTCTTGCATAGCGTCTATCCAGTTTGAGTCTTGGAGGGCTTCATCCACGACCTTTGGCTCTATCTGTGATAAGAAACATGAGTAGAGGCATAGATTGGAAGTGGCTGCCCTCATCCTTACTCCAACAGTAGGATCACCAATCACTTGTTCTGATGGGTGGTTCCGAGTCCACCTATAGTTTTGCGCAAGTGGTGGTGAGTATGGATGATTTGAAGCTCTGCCAGATCGGGTGGATCTTATACATCAGCTAGTTGAGCTTCTTCCGGACCTGTTACATCCGTATGATGAGCAATTCCAGAAGTACTTGGAAGTGCTTTGGCACTATTGCTTTCAGTATGAATAGGCCCGGGCGGACTAGTAGGCTCTCTGGAGTTATGGATTTCCGTAACAAGTTCTCCGGGGTTAAGTGGAGGTCCTGAGTCCGAGTCTTCTGAAGCATCATCAGTAGCATTTCTTGCCTCACCGATACTGAGTGATTCATAAGGTATTGTAGTAGGTACATGTCTGAATTGAGAATAGTCAATCAAGTCCATGTGATCCTGCACAATTTGATTTAAAGATCCTACACTTGACCAGTCAAGGTTCGATTCATCAAAATTAGCATGGATAGATTCTTCAACCGTTAAACATTTTCCCATCATCGGATTTAGTCTCAAATTTACTCCGGGCCTCTTTGCCGTTGTTTAACACATAGCAAGCACACCCAAAGGTTTTGAAATGAGAGATTGATGGCTTCCTGCCTCTCCACATCTCATAGGGTGTTTTCATGGTAATCTTATTGATAAGAGTTCTGTTCTGAACATAGCATGCAGTAGACATAGCTTCAGCTCATAGACTGAGAGGAAGCTTTGCCTCTGGTAACATGCATCTACCAGCTTCGACTAAAGTGCGATTCTTACGCTCAGCAACTCCATTTTGTTGTGGAGTCCTGGGCGTAGAGAAGTCGTGCTAAATGCCCTTTTCAGAACAATAGGATCTCATATCTGAAAAATCAAACTCAGTACCATGATCACTCCTGATGCACTTAATGCTCAGTCCTTGTGAATTGTTTATCTAGTTGAAGAGATCAACAAGATGTTCAAAGGTTTGATCTTTTGATTTAAGGAACATTACCCATGTATACCTGGTGAAATCATCGATAACCATGAGGGTATATCTTGCACCTGCCAGAGAAGCAATAGAAATGGGACCATAAAGGTCCATGTGAAGAAGTTGCAGCAGAGCAGTTATTGAATTAACTGATTTGCTCTTAAAGCTGTGTTTAGTCTGCTTGCCGAGTTGGCATTCTCTACAGATGGAGTCTCTGGAGAACTTATGTTTGAGCAAACCATTTACTAAGTCAAGCGATGCTAATTTAGACAAGGTCTTAAAATTTAAATGTGCGCAACGCTTGTGCCATAGCCAACTTTCTTCATTTGATGCTTTAGTGAGGAAGCATACAGGGTCAGAAGAATTATTTCTTAAGGCCACTGAGTATATTTCCCCATCTCTTAATCCAGATAACTTGATATCTCCAGATAAGTTTTCTCTAAATGTGCAGGTGTTGGACATAAAGGACATAGTAAATCCTTTGTCACATAAATTACTGACACTTAGTAGATTATGCTTCAAACCTTCAACTAGTGCAACTTTAGTGATTGATACATAGCCGTTGGTTAGAGTGCCATACCCCACAGTCTTACCTTTGCTGTTGTCTCCATATGATACGGATGGGCCTCGTTTTTCAGTAACATCAACGAGCAGAGACTGATCACCCATCATATGTCTGGAGCATCCACTATTGAGAATCCACTTGCTTTGATTGATCTTTAACTTCAAGTGATTTGGTAGTACAATCCAGAGATGCTCATGCAAGACAACAGTTTACACTTTTGGTGCCCAAACTTGTTTCGGGCGGTTAAGAGAAACAGCAGTAGTGTCAATAGTTCCGAATTTAACTTTGTTAGGAACTTTAGCTTTCCAGGTTGACTTTATTTTGTTAGTGTTAGCTGCTTCTTTAACTAGGGTTTTCTTGGGAGAGACACTCCTTTGAGATTTAGATTTTAATTTGCTTGAAGAACCCTTTTTGATAAACTGATCTTTATTAATATGAATTTGATTACAAAGCCAGCCATCAGATAAGCTCCAACATTTGTAGTGATAATGACTTATTTCTCTACAGATGGAATAGACACTATGATGCGGAGCATAAACAAGGGATACAGATTTCTCGGGTTTTACAGATTTTCTACTTTGTTCACTACTACAAAAAAGCCCAAAGACGACGCTTTTAAAGCATCGTCTAAACTAATTAACGACGCTTTATGATGCGTCGTCCATCGCCCTGTCGTTAGAATATTTATGGGCTATGACGACGCAAGAGGAAGCGTTGTTGAATAAAATAATCGACGACACTTTTTGAAAGCGTCGTCTGTTTTGATGACACGTTTTGAAAGCATCGTCTATTTTGACGACACTTTTTGAAGCGTCGTCTATTTTGACGACATGTTTTGAAAGCGTCGTCTATTTCTTAATAATCAATGACACTTCATAAAGTGTCGTGCTTTTAATTGTTTTGAAAAAAAATACGACCATTTTTTGAGCACTACATTTCCCATGACCTCCACATGCAAAAATACATAATTTCCCTTTTAAAAGGGCGATGATTTATGCAGACTTACATTCACAGTATATAATTGTGTTCACATTTATAGTATGCAGAATTACAAAAGTGAATTGAACTGAAAGTGGATGCAATGGCATCATCATCATACCAACTGGTGCTGGTCCCCATCCATGAATCAAGGCCTGCAAAAAAATGCAGGTCACTATCAGAGAGACATTCAAGAAACTGCAGAAGACTACAATGGCTAGTAAATTTGAGATCCCACCCCTACCTGCAAATTAATGTGTGCCAAATCAATAAAAACAAAAAAAAACAAAAACAAAAACAGTTTAAGAGATCGGGGTATCCCAAAAACAACAAATGACACGAAGGAAGAGAGAGACGTAATTGCGTGTGATAGAATTGGTATGAAATTAATTACCTGCAGAGGTACAGGGGATAACGATTGAGAGAAGCAGGATAAGGCAAAGAATGTGGAAAAATGTCTCCATTTGATGGGTTGCTCTATGTGTGTGTTTCTGAGAGAAGCAAGGGAGCTTTTAAGAAGAAGAAGAAGCAGAGCGTGTGTTTGCAAATCTATAAAACACGTTCTCTGTTTCTGGGACATTTTTGGTAGCTTTTATAGGCCATGGCAAAGGGAGAGCAGGGGAGAAAACGGTGGAGTTAGTGGATTAGGCATGACAAATTATATGCAGAAGAAGGTATATATTTTTACATGTGTTAGCTTGAGAAAAAATGAAAGCTAAATTACAAGAAAAATGTAGAAACAATACTAATACGGCAAGCACACAATTTACCTGTGTGAAGCCTAGAGCTCTATAGCCTGCACCTAAAACGCCATAGGCACCGCCAGCACCAAGCAAACCATAACTATTACGTGTTGGATATCTTCACAGCAATCCTGGCTTCTGTAAATCTGAGGTTCCAACTGATCACCTCTAATTAGCCGGTGGTTTCCCTAGACAACAGTACACCACTGAACCTGACAATCAAAAAGAAGACATCAGTTGAATTGTTTTCAAGGAAAAATGAAACATTGCATGTGAATTAACTGAATTATAGTCACCTCACCATCGATTTCATATTTCTCGGTATTCTTTAGTGCTTTCATAGCACTGGACCTGTCTAAAAAATGTACATAACCAAATCTGTTCTTTTCCTGTCCAGACTTTGTTGGAGGAAGAACAACCTTGGTGATCTCCGCATGGGGTGCAAATAACTTTTCCACTTGATCCTCTGTTATACTAATTCGCAAGTTCTTCACATATATAGCCTTCACCTGTATAACGCAATATGTAATGTGAGCAAGATATGCCACAAGAAGTTATAATTAGATAGAGAAAACAGTTCAAAAAAAATATTATACAAAACAAACAATTATTACATGGGAATGAAAAGAACTCTCATTTTTTGAGTCAGCCCAACTAAATGCGGAGGTACAATTATTGCTTTGGTTTTTCTTGTCCTGCAACCAAGCCAACAATCAGTAAATAAATCCATATTAACAATTAAATATCAAACTGCAAATTTTAACATAGTTCAATGATATATATAAAGGTTGAAACTGCTTCTGATTGAACTCCATCGCCAACAAAAACTAATATACAAAAAAATTGATGTGAACCTTCACTAATTTCACGGAGACAACTCCAGGCCCAATCTTTGTTATAACGTTCTTCAAATCTTCATTTTCCCACTTTATGGGAACATTGCCAATGTATAACTGAAGTTTTGACTGAGAAATAGAGCATTTTACCTTTCTCCCTTGAGACAGAAATTCAGTGTTATCCAACTCTTTAATGACTTTACATGCCAATTCTACATTTCTGAAAGTCACAAAAGCAAAACATTTGTTTCCACTTGAGTTATTCTCTTTGATTACTCTAACCTGTTAAAATATGGGAAATTAAAAGGCAGGCATGAATTATGGGAACAGCTTCATAAACCAGTAATTCTTAGAATAGCAAGACATTACCTCTGTGACTTCTCCCACAGACCCACAGAATCCCCTTATTTCCTTCTCAAGAACATCACAAGGTATGCCACCAATATATACTTCAGAACCAAGAGGAGGAAGGGCAAGAAGATCAGTGTGCTTTTTCTTCTCTCCCACATCTTCAACATTTGGCTCATCAGCACTGGTACATTTGTGAGCATGCTTATCCTCTTCTTCCACTTCATCTTCTTCTTCTTTCATTTCTTCTATCTCTTTTACCTCTCCATAGTCAACCACTTCTTCCTCAACCTCCTCAAGATCATTGTCTCCATCCAGATCCACCTTCTCATCAAAACCAACTGGCATTTCCCTTTGCATTGTATGCATCTACCCATATAAGCTTCAGTAGATGCTAGAAGGGTCCAAAGGAACTGTGGAGAATGCACAGAAAGTAGAAGAGTTCAGTAGATGCTAGAAGGGTCCAAAGGAAGAAGTATACACGTACTAAAAGGGGGTAACAAAATAAAATCTAAAAGGAGATGCAAAGCACAAAAGTTGAACATATATCATGAACAAAAAATGTGATTTTGCTTAACTAGAAAATGAAAGCCTCTTTACTCCCCAGTTAAAACCCAGAATGGGGGTTTGTTGGGATTTTCAGTTTTGACGAAACCTTAACATAAAAATATTACTATGTCATTGCCCTTATTGTCGTAATGAAACCTAGTGGCAGGAGAAAATGTGAAAAATCGAAGATTGCTCAATTGGGTACCAAAAATTAGAAGAAAGGAGCTCTCCTGGGAATGCCTTTCCTCTTGCACTGTAGTTTTGCTCGCTTCAATGCATTGCTCACAATGGACGTGAGGGATGAATCTATTTTCTTCAAAGACGTGTCACTGCATTCTAGAATTGGGGAGGAGATGACACTATGGGTATGGTCTTCAGCCAACACTGGAAGCACTTAGATCTGTAAGTTAAAATGTCAGACGACATAAAAGAACTATCAAGAACTTAAAAAAAAAACCTCGAATTACAGTGATAACACATTTACTTGGGTTTTGTAATTGTTACCTTGCACGCAATGGAGCAAAAGCGATTAGGTTGGTCCTGGACATACTTTAGACTTGACAGGATGCACCACCCTTTGATTTCAACGTTTTCAAGTCTTTTGATTAAGGCCAAGGATTCAGATGTATAACTTTTTCACTGTTTGATTTATATATCTGCACCATTGAACCTCATTTAGACTAGCAACAGTGGAACATATAATCCATTGATCACAAATTTGTGTCTCACTCGGATTAAATAAAACGATTCGATGAAGGAATCCTTGAAATTCAACTAATTTAGATGCAACCTACTACCAATGAGTTTATTCAACCTAGTCAATTTCCAAATAATTAGGTCCCTAGATTATATATGGTACAGAGGCCAAATTTAGATGCAATTCAACACTAAATGGCAAATGGTAGATTCACATTATTTATAGAAACCCAGTACCCAACCACGAAAGCATAGCCGCAATACAAATTTAACCAGAAATGCCAATGAAAAAGTAGCCCAAAACACGCCTTAATGCAACTGAACAAGTTCAAAATATAATACTTGAGAGGAAGCAGTAAAAAACCAACATATCTGACACAATGTTTTCCATATAAGAATTGGTAGAATCAGAGGAGAATGACATTGTTGGCTACAACTTAACAACAGCAGATAGAATGACAAAAACCCCCAACTTGGCTATATATAATATCTAGTTTTTTTAAAAAATGATTAGCAGAGACCTGTCCAAATATTGTTTTTGGGAAAATCCATCGAAAATAAAGCTTTGCCCTAAAAGGAAATATATAAAAAGAACATTACAAATCATGTTTAGACATTACAAAGCATGTTTAAATTCAACAACTGCTGACAATAATAATTAATTCACTTTCCTAACTAATTGTAAACTGCACTTGGATAATTCGGCATTAGTTGATACTGCAACATAAGAAGAAGCTAAAACAAAGTTTGACCTGGATTTTTTTACCTGAGCAAATATAGACTGCATCGACGACAACTATATCCTTTTGAAGGGTTTTCTATCATACCTAAAATAGAGGAAGATGTTATTGGTAGAACAACTATATACATTTCAATCGTGAAAGTAAAGTTTTCATTGTGAAGTGTAGAATTTCACCTGACATATATTGGTAGATGTTATTATGAGGAACATGCCCATAAACCCAAAAGGCCCTCTAGCCATTTAATGCTACAAACCAAAAGCTTACCAAGGTATATAATAGTGAAAAGAAAAGCATATTCACTTAAAGAATGTTACAAATTTTTTTTTTTGGAAGAGGATGCTTCTACATCAAAATTTCACCTCTGCATAGTCCCACTAATTAAACAAACAGAAAGCTCACAACAACTACACACATAGTTAACTAAATAATTCACAACCTCTCTGAAAATATGATCACGTTGAAAAAATACAGCTGCAACACAACGTTGGGAAAATTTATTCTGCTTCTCCACTTCCATGTTCTGATGAAAGAAAAATATATATAGAAAGTAGGGTAGGGGTAAGTGATGTCAAAAAAACATGAATGAGAATGTTCTCAATGTACAACAAGGCTTAATTGCTACAACCAATAATACAAGTGAAGAAGAAGATTACAGTTGAAATTTTAATACCTATAATTTTTATGCATCTCTACCCGAATGATGTCACAAATCACATATGATCCCGTATGAATGCAATAAGTTCACTTCGCACTTCATTGATCATTGATGTGTTGTATGGTTTGGTATTGTGAAACTAAAAGTATTTTTTTTCAATATATATACAAGTCAATACAAGTTTCCATTAATGATATCTACAAAAGCTATAAGTTAATGAGTTTATAGTGTGACTCACCAATGATGTAAGGTGTGTTCCATGCGATTCTACAATATCTTTCATGTACCGCAACACATAGTACCCGCATTCGATAGACCCGGGTTGTGTAGGGCACTATAGTTATAAGAATTTGGAGTTATAAATATATACAACTACAAATTTTGAGTGATATAAATAAAGAAATCATAACTATTACCTTTACTGTCTCGAATGTAGGCAACTTCTTTGTTGACTTAAAATTGAAACTGTAATCTAAACTTTTAAATGCACTGCATATATGAAAGATCATTAGTAATACAAATCATCTTACAATGAAGAGAAAGGACATTTGAATGAGACACACAATTTTAAAGTTGCCAACAGGTGTGCGTCAATAGCATTGGCTAGTGGATGAAAATACCACACATGCCGCTTCTTTGGATGAACTACAGCCAACACCCAATGATAGCTGCATCACAATAAATATAATTGCTACATAAAGATCCGTAATAGAATATTCATACGACATAACATGAAGCACAAAATTGCAAATCTTACCCTATGTTATATGGGTACAAAAAAATGCAATCCCCTTTTGAAGTCGCCGATGTATCCATATTGTAATACAAAATATCAGAATTACTCATCGCAGGATTTCCAAGTGTTCCTGCTGGTTCCGTAAATCTAATTGAGCTTTCCACTCCTAGATCTTTCATTCGATTGAATAGGACACTTCATCAACATATAAATATAAAATGGAGTATTACTAACATATTATAGTTTAACTACCCATAAGAGTATTATACTAATGCAACTAACAAATTCTTATACTCACCACATATATACTTTCATAAGACTGCACCCAATTTCCTCTAAATTAATTAAATGCAAGAACTCTTCTTTGAAAAGTGGAATCTCATCCACTGTTTTTGAAAGAGGATCATTGCTTTGAAAAGCGTTTCCATCAACCGCTACAATAACAGGAGCTTCAGTGTCATCTCTTGTAGCTTTCTCAACAAGTAGGGTGAAGTCCAAAATCAATTTTTTAAGATTATCATCCTCTGAGGGTGCCTTCACCTATCCATTAAACATAAAAATAGCCTTATTATTAATCATTGTAATGAAAGTGTATGCTTACATTACATTAGGTTAATTGTGATAACTAACCTTGGGGTCCTTTAACATAACACGATCCTTCAAAATAACTAGCTTTCTTGGCCATGAAACAAATCCTCCAACCGCTTCAGAAAGATTGTCGGCGTCTACATTTGACACAGGAAGAGGCTCCTCTCCATACCCATCATTTATAAGACCAAGGACTGATACACGGACATTTCCCTTGTCCTGTGCTATGCCATGAAGGATGTTGGCATCTCCTAGCTCATAGACATATCCCCGTGCTACAACTCTCTCAATTGTAGGGTTTGCTAATTGACAAGGTCGAGCATTTGGCTATCAATTTAATAAAATTTTCAACATATTCATTAGTAAATCGCTTTTGTTTTACAATGTAAGAAAAGATAAACTTATATGTTTACCATGTCATCTGGTGGCCATGCATCATAAACATCATCATGAACATCATTTTCTTCATTTATCTGCATTAAAAATATAAATCATTTAATAACGTACCCACAATGAAAAGTAATTTAACATATTATAAAACTACTTCACCCTAGTAATAAAGAAGACAACACCTTATTCATTGTAGACAATGGTGAGGAATGGATTGCCTTTTTCCCTCCTGTATCGTGTGGGCCACTTGTCTCATCCTATAATACACAACACGTTAAGAAACTATCAATTAAGTGCAACCATAACTATATAATGTAGAAACAATACACAACACCATATTTAACATATTGTAAAACTACTTCATCCTAGTAATAAACATGACAAGACCTTATTCATTGTAGACAATGGTGAGGAATTGATTGCCTTTTTCCCAGCTCCCATATCGTGTGAGCCACTTGTCTCATCCTATAATACACAACATATTAACACAACACCATATTTGCACGAATTATTAAAATTAGAAAAAAAATATATCCAAATGTACATATATACCTGTGTCCCCATGGCTAAGTTAACAATGCTACCCTTTGTACTATTGGAACCCTTCCTCTCACCAGGGGAGAATGATGGGGATAATTGTGGGACTTCAAGCCCATGATGGCTAATGACAGCAGCCATCGTCTTCACATACTTCGTTAGTTCATCTATCGTCTTCACATACTTTGTTAATTCATCTATCTTCGTGTGTGCAGATTCACATGAATGACATTTCCGATAAGGGAAAGTGTCGAAGTATTAGGTTGGATTGACCAAGGCACCAACACCCCGCACTCAGCCCCAACGCTCTTCTGTTCCTAATGCCTGAGTCAAGACATCATTACTCCCTTCAACAGTCAAAGTGCCACTTTCAACTTCAGCAACTACTTTGTCCTGAAAAAAACCATTTCTCATTTAATAACTCATTTAATCGGATTATAATATGTACATACATGTATAAGAAATAACTATTTATTCATATAACACATGCATAGTATGTGAAAATGTCATAAAATTTAACATAAATATAACACATGAATCAATTAATTAGGGGAATAACATCTTACATTCCATGATTTACTTGTTCTTTCTTTGACGAAATCAGTCCACTAATTCTGGGTGATGGTAGACCGAACCTCAGGTGCTTCTTTCCGTATGTTTTGTGGACATTTAACATAGGGAAGTATGTATTGAGTATACAACTTATGCTTGAAATCACGGAATCGAAGACCAACTTTTTTGAGGAGCTTTTTTTGCCATCCTTCAAATTTATCGCAACAATAATTCTCCTGCACATCGTATGTGAATGAAACAAGTTATCATATTTTGATAAACATATACATAAGTATGACAAAAAATTATCTTGTAAAACATTATATAAAATCAAATAACCTCTATCACGTCTACAATTTTATCCTTCACGCTTTGTGGCACTTGTTTCCAAGTTTTGCAGCTAATTGGGACATGAGTACGACATATCTTTCCAACATCAGTAGATGTCAACACTCGTGATGGCCCTATTGGTTGTCCTTTGATGTTAAAATTGAGTTCATGTTTTGCTTTCTTTCCTTTTCCTGTACCGATTGTGAGACTTGTCTTTCCCCTCTTTCTCTTCTTTTGTTGTTTCTTCAAAGGATTGTCATTATTTTCACTATTTTTTTTGGCCATCGATTTGATCCATGTCACCTACAAAAAATATAGACATAAAAATGACGCTTCCATGTCAGTTGCAGATAAATAAATAATGAATATTAATAAAAAAACAATGATACACAATTCCTTCCTTTTATTAATATTAACAATAATACATACTAATGAAAAGTTTGATTTTCATATGAGGAGTCTTTTAAGCATCCACCCATTCCCCTTCAACTCCATCTCTTAACAACATCGACCCATTTTGGTCAATTCTTTCAATATATTCATCATCTGGCAGTACTTGGCTTACGTCAATACGATCCACACAAACATCACTAACATCCTCTTCCTCTAGTTCTTCGTTAAGATAATCTCTTTGTGGTGCTGCAAGAACTACTGACCAAGTCAAATCTAACTGATCTTGTACATAAAAAACCTGCTTAGCTTGGGAAGCCAAAATAAAAGGTTCATTTTTATGACCAATTCTACCAAGTTGAACTAATGTAAAACCAAGATCATCAACTTTAATCCCATTATTACTGTCAACCCAATCACACTTAAAGACAGGAATTTTGAACATGTGATAATTGAGCAACCATATCTCTTTAATAACACCATAGTAGGTAGTCTCTGCAACCACTGGATTGTTATCCCGAGCACTTGCAACATGCATTGCAGTAGCAACTAAGCTAACACCACTATTCTGGTTCACTCGTATCCCATCACGTTCTTTAGTATGATAACGAAACTTTAATGATATAACCGGGAACTTTTAACACTTCATCAGATGGGCCATATGCTATCCACTCCAAATCCCGATCTACTTTATAACCATGGCTTAAGAGGTCATCGATCTGCAAAACGTTTATGGTTAAAACAAGCAAAGTACTGAAGTTTAAAACACAAGACAAGAAAACTTTGCTACAAATGTACCTTCTTACGAACCCAACCAATGAATGTGCGGTGGTGCTCTTCTTGAATCCATTTAGGCAACTTCGCTTTCTGAGGATGAAGCTTTTTCAAATCCTGAATGTGCTCCCTATCAAGTTGTTTGGATATTGAAGTTTAATAACACATGGTTAAACTTTGGCATCAAATTTATAAATGAATGTGAAAAAACTTAAGTACATATAACTCACATAATATAAGGTTGCATGGCATCTGTATTCTCTAACACATATCGATGTGCCTGTTCCCATTCAATTTTATTAACCTTGATAACCTTCCCACTTGTTATTGCTCGTCCAGTATAAAATTCACCATCCGTGAAGTTTCGATTTCTTGTAACACCAATTGCATCTAAATCAGAGAAGTATTTAGAGCAAAATTCAACAGCTTCTTCAGCAATATAATATTCTGCAATACAGCCCTCTGGATGGGTTCGATTGCGAACATACCCTTTCAACACTTTCATATACCTCTCAAATGGATACATCCATCGAAATTGCACAGGTCCACAAAGTTGCACCACTCGAACCAAATGTACAGTCAAGTGAATCATGACATCAAAAAAAGATGGCGGAAATTTTTTTCGCAACACACACAGTGTTAAGACAAGTTGCTTCTGAAAATTACAGGCAATAGAGAGACATCTACTACTTTGCTACAAATATTCTTAAAGAACAAACAAAATCTTGCAATTGCATGCCTCACATTCCTTGGCAAAACATTTCGAATAGCCACAGGCAACAACTGTTGCATTAAAACATGACAGTCATGAGATTTCATCCCTTGAAGTTTTAATTCCTGCATTGATACAAGATTCCTTATGTTTGAAGAGAATCCGTCTGGTACCTTAAGTTCTAACAATGTTTTGCATATCATCTTCTTTTCCTCCCTGGATAGTGTATAGCTAGTTAGTGGTAAGTATATGCGTTCACCCCTCTTCTCTGGTCTAAGTTCTTTTTTCTTCAGTAGCTTAACCTAATCTGATCGAGCATTTTCTCCATCCTTAGTCTTGTTTGGAATGTTGAGTAACGTAGCAACTATACTATCACAAACATTCTTCTCAATATGCATAACATCCAAGTTGTGGCGAACGTATAGATGTTTCCAATATTCAAGTTCAAAGAACGTAGACTTCTTTTTCCAACATTTGGTTACTTCATTGTCCTTATCTTTCTTTCTCTTTTTCTTATCCCCCCATACATATTTTATCCCTTCAACCTTCCGCAGTGTTTGAATCCCATTTAAGATAACAGGCTTTTTCCCAACATTATGCTTACCACAAAAACCCCATTTTCGTTTACGATACTCATGTTCAGTAGGGAGAAACCTTTGGTGCCCAACATATGCAATCTTACGACCACATTTCAATCTAATGGAATAAGTATCTTCCCCACATATTGGACAAGCTTTATAGCCCTTAATACAACAACCACTCAAATTTCCATAAGCTGGAAAGTCATTGATTGTCCACAACAATACAGCTTTTAGAGTGAAAATTTGTTTTGCGTATGCATCATAGACTTCGACACTGACATCCCATAACTGTTTCAAATCATCAAGTAATGGAGCCAAGTAATCAATTCCGGGTTGCTTTGGACCTGAAATTAATAGAGTCAGCATCATAAATTTTCGTTTCATGCATAACCAAGGTGGAAGGTTATATGTGATTAGTATCACAGGCCAACAACTGTAAGGAGTGTTATATGAACTGTGGGGGTTAATTCCATCAGTGGAAAGAGCCAAGTGCAAATTTCGTGGATCCATGCCAAACTGTGGCCACTTGAGATCTATAAACTTCCATGATGCCGAGTCTGCTGGGTGTCGCAGCTGTCCATCTACTTTTCGGTCTTTCGAATGCCATATCAAGTTTCTTGCTATTTCTGCAGTTTGAAACATCCTTCTAAACCTTGGTATGGGCGGAAAATACTATTGGACACCATTTTGTTCGGGTCGGACATACTAACCCCATTTGATATACCTTTCTGCCCATGCCATATACCTCGTTGAACAGGTCCACAATGATCCCGTACTTCCAAGGAATGGTTTACCCCAATTTGCACGAGATGAATAAAATTGACACGGACGGGGGAGTCCAAAATTAATGACTTCTTCTACAAGTCTTTGAAGCGCCCCAAGACCAACACCAGGTGATAGAGGATGAAAATTGGAGACTAACGCACTTGACCGAGCTCAAATCGGACTTAAAATGAAGAAGTTATGGCCAAAACAATCTTCGTTGGAAAAGTCAAAACTTGCCAAAAGATGGTCAATGCCCCTGGTCAAACTGCCCGAAAAAGTGATCATGCGAAACTCTCCAAGATGTCTATGTAGGCGAATACGGGTCTTCCCAAATAATCCCTAAAAGGTCGTCCATTTTTGCATTGTGGGTAAGGGTAAAAAGGTAATTAAAAGTTTTTTAAAAAAAACTTCGGGGTTGACCGTTGACCGTTGACCGTTGACCTGCCGACACTTCGACCCATTGACGTTCGAAGCCTCGAAGCCCCGAAGCATCGAAGCCCCGAAGCCCCGAAGCATCGAAGCCTCGAAGCCCCGCTGCCGACACTCCGACCTACGACTCGCCCCTTCGGACTTTCGAACCCTGTGAAGATGCGAAGCCTTGAGACTTACGACGCCAGGACTTATGACGCCAGGACTTGCGACCCCTTGACCTGCCGACACTCCGACCTTCGGCCCTTCAACCCTCTAACTCTCGAAGCCTCGAAGCCCCGCTGCCGACACTCCGACTATCGACCCTTCGACCCGTTGACCGTTGACCTTCGACCTTTGACCCTTCGACCCTGGACACGCGAAGCCTATAAACCTTTGACCTGCCGACACTTCGACCTTCGACCCGTTGACCGTTGACCTTCGACCTGCCGACACTTCAACCCATTGACCATTGACTTTCGCCCCACTGAAATTTTGACCCACCGAAGCTTCGACCCTGCCGACACTTCGAGCCTCTGAGCCCTTGACCATCGCTGATGGCTTTTCTCGCTGGCTTCATTTTTCTCTCGCTGGTTGTTCACGAGACTTGTTTTCTGCGCTGGCCATCTGACAAAGAATTATTTTTGAATACTTGTCGGTCACATGTGCTAAACGAAGACATTAAAAAAGGCAATCACGAGCTGCAAGTCGCCAGACCACCCGACAGATCGCACAAAACCTGGACAAAAATAAGGAAATCAATAATACAAAGATTAAATGCCGCAATTAATGACAATCCAGCCAAAAAAATTCTGCAGCCCTTTAAGATGCAGTCGTCCGTCCCTTAAAAAAAAGAGGAGAAGAGAGAAAAAAGAGAGAGCCATCATCGTGAAAAAAACACACAGAGAGAGCCATCATTGTGGGAAAAGAAACCTGCAAACCAGAGAGAGCAAAAACCAGAGAGAGCAAAAAAAAAAAAGAAAGACAGAAAAGGGAAAGAGATCACTCGTCCACCCAGAAAAAAAGAAGAGAGAAATCCAAAACCCAGAAAAAAGAGAGAGGTAACGCAAAGAAAAAAAACGCCTCCCTGACTGCCATCCTCTCTCAGATTCATCCTAAAAAAAACGCCCAGTCTTTCTGCTATTCTGCAATCAAACATCGCCCTGCATCCCCTTTCCCTCCTATCTCGTTCCAGTTCCTTTTTTCAGCAAAAAAAAAAACACAAAAACAACTCCAACTTCAGCCCTCTCTTTCTCTCACGCCCACTTCAGCCCTCCTATCTCCAAATACCAAGAAAGTCTCTTCACAAGTCCCGCTGCCAGATCTGTTGGTTCTAATTCGAGCAAGTGACTATCAGCGTCGGCGGGAGCTCAAACAGAAGATTGGTGTTGTAAGCCCCAAAGTGGGTTCAGCTCTTATTTCTTCATTACTTTTCAGCTTATTTACATTGATATTTGATGTAATTCTTAATATTTCCTTGTATTTCTTTTTCTTTTTTCTTTTATTTGTTGCGTTGTGTTTCCTTTGTATTTCCCTTTCCTTTGTATATGTGTATGTTGTAATATGTAAAGTATAGCAAACAAAAAAACAACAAAGAAAGAAAAAGAGAGAGAGCAAAGGGAGAAGATGGAAAAAAAGAAAAAGAAAAAAAGAGTGATTTTATTTTTCTTTTGTGGATGCCATAATCACACACTCCATGTTTTTTTTTATTTTCATGCATATGTTCCTGACTTTGCTTTAAGATTTTGGGTTTGCAAAAAAGAAAAAAAAAAAGAGGAAAGAAAGAAAGGTTTCCAAAAAAAAAAAAACAAAAGCAAACAAAAAACGTTTTCATGTTTTAAAAAAAATAAAGAGAGGAAGAAAACCAAAATTAGTACTTCATTTTCCAAAACCAAAAAAGGACAAAAAAAAATAAAACAAAACAAAACCAAAAAAACAAAACAAGGCAAAAAACCAAAACGTTTCTACAAAATACAAAAACAAAAAATTGTGTCTGTTTTTTAACCCAAACCAAAAAAAAGGGGAAAATAAAAACATTGTTTTAGGACTTCAATTTCCAAGAGCAAAACCAAAAACCAACATCAACCTGTAGGATCTCATTCTTCACTTCAAACAAAAACCCAAAACTTTTAGGATTCCCTTTAGGGATTTAGGGTAAATCAATTTTAACCATAACTTTAACAAATAACTTAGCCAAATAAAAATCATAGACTCTTTAGGAAACTTAACCTTGACCATGGCAAGACAAACAAAAATAAAAACCTCCTCCTCCTAAATTAGATACCGAAAGGGCGCTGTAGGGGTGCTAATCCTTCCCTACACGTAACCAACTCCCGAACCCTTCTCTGATAACGCAGACCACACACTTTAAACTACTCAAAATAGAGGGTATCCAACTGTACCCCAAAAACAGTTGGTGGCGACTCTAAATTTCTCACTATTGGTTTAGTTTGAGCTCACCCCAAACGGGCCTAGACGAAAACCAGTGATGACAAATACCATAATACTTTTGAAGGTACTCCATCCCTTTTACCATCCTTCCATCGAGACGTATCACATTGGGGACATTCAGAGGCATCAACAAACTCCTTTCGATACAGAATGCAGTCATTCGAACAAGCATGTATCTTTTCATAATTCAATCCCAATGATTTCAATGTCTTTTTCGCCTCATAAACCGATGTAGGCAACTCATTATTATCTGGTAACATTGTTGCTAACAGTTGCAACAAATCAGTAAAACTTTTATCGGAATATCCATTACTTGTCTTCAACCTATAAAGTTTTGCCACTGCAGAAAGCTTCGTAAATTTAGAACAATCGGGGTACAAAGGCTTTTCAGCATCCTCAAGTAGTTTTTTAAACACATGAGGATTATTAGGACATTGCTCTTGAGCAGCTTTAACCATGTCCACTGCATCTGCACCGTCTTCGGGTGTGTAAGCTTCAAAATAGGTGGAACAACCAATCTGTTCTGGATAAGATGTAACCCTTGGCACTTCTTGTACACTTGGCAATTCTTCTCCATGCCAATACCACGTGTGGTACCTTTGATCAATTCCATGAACGAACAAATGATCTCTTACCTCTTCTAAAGGTAAACACTCGCAGTTAACACATCGAACACATGGACATCTCAATGAGTTATGACCATTTGCATTAAGCATTGCAAAATTTAGAAACTGATTAACTCCCTCGTCATATTTAGGCAATCTCCTATCCATGGACATCCAAGATTTATCTAAGGGTATATCCATCTTCATATAACATTTAAAGAAAGACCTAAAACACATGAAGAAAGTTAGACTTTGTCCTCATACAAGGACACAATTATAAGTCAATAAATATAGATAATTATACTTGAAAAGAGAGGTGTACATCAACAAAATTTTATATGATAAAGCTCAAGATATCTTCGTTAGTAATTAAACATGGGTGTGATGAGAACCATGACATAGAATAAACATTTGTGAAGCAAGCAAAACACGTAGCAACTTGGGTAAAGACAATATGAAACATATTCTTACCAGGTGGAGTGTGATTTTGACAAAGTGAGAGCGTAAACCAAAACAGATCACACACCAGTAATCAGGTAGAGAGAGGACACATTCTGGACAATGTGAATGCAAACAGTTATTAAATAAAAACAAAAGCATAAACATGAAAGCATAAATCAGAATGAATTTAATAACCAGTATAAAATAAATGAGAAATAAAGGAAAAAACAGAAAGTAACAAACAAATTTCCAAACCAGAAAAGAAAGCTCAACAGGGCAGCAAACAAATGGATAGCCCATGAAGGGGCAGTCATGGAATAACTAGCCTAGCTAGGGGATGATATGCAGTAAAGAACACGTGAGTGTACAATCTAAATAACTAGAGAAAGGTCTAACTAGGGGGAAACTGTATCCTAGACATTCTATCCACAAATTTTTAGAGAAGTAAACAAACGTGCAAGCACAAACTAAGGCAGTAATCGCTATATGGAATAAATGGAATTTACAGCCTATATAAACCTCAAACAAACAACATAAAACAAAGGGAGCAGGAACAAACATCTGCTCTCCATGGAGGCCTAGATGTAACAACCATGAAATAAAGAAAAAAATAATAATAAAAACCATTCAAGCAGACGGTTTTATAAAACATAAAGATAAGATTTTTAGCAATCTAGAAAATCAACTAAACGGTAAAGCAACACTCAACTACTTCATAAACAATACGAAACAAACGCTTACAATCATGCAACGTAAAACAAGTAGCTTATTAGGCCAGGTAGAAACCAACAGATCAAGCAAGAAAAAGAGGAACACGAATGTGAAAAAACAAGCACAAATCAAGATGAAAAAAATACCAACCCCAAGACCTAACAACTCTCTTATCTGATGTGGCTTCTTCCTTCAAAATCAAGAATAGGTGGCCTTCTTCTATCTTCCTCCAACAGCTGATGGGTGGTGGAGCTAAGAGATGTGCGGCGGTGAAGGCAGGATGCAGCGGCGTCGCAGCAGTGTGAGCTTCGTGCAACGGCTCTGTGGACTGAGGTGTACCGCTGTCCAGTGAGAGATGCAGGGATAGAAGGCGATGTGCGTCTACGAGAAACCACGGTGGCGTCAACAAAGCTCGGACGGGCGGCGATGTCGGGAGAGAGAACGCACTCGATCGATCAGGGGAGACGGAAGAGCAAATGAATTAGCAATTAGGGATTCCGAGCGAGTGAGCAAGGTAAGAGAGAGATTGATTTGGGAACGATAGTTAGGGATTTTGTTGTGGGAAGAGTAAATTAAAGATGGATTGACGACGTTTCCAATAAAACGTCGATAATAAAATTACACTATGACGACGCTTTTTTATTAGCGTTGTTGTATAATATTATTAACGACGCTTTCTAAAAAGCGTCGTTAACTTTAAAAATTCGACGACATGTCCAAGATAAACGTCGTCTTCTAACAATGTTAACGACACTTTCATAAAGTGTCGTTAAAAGCCAAATCAAAAGCGTCGTTAGTGCCCTTTTTTGTAGTAGTGGTTCCCTATGGCCTAAACCTTTGCGATTGGGTGACGTGCTCTTGGCCTTAGATGCGCCAGCCTTAGCCTTTCCTTTCTTTCTGTGTGCTACAGTTTCGGCTTTAACTGCAACAACCTTCCCTTCATTGTTAGATACGGGTGCTACTGCTTCAGGAGTAACAGTAACAGCCTCAGTTCCACAATCATAGACTATGGTGCCACCTGAAATAAAACCATCCAACGGTTTAAATGTACTAATAGGATAAAGGTTGGTTAGTTTCGGAATGAAATCCGGAGGACACTCACACTATAAGAAATCAGGTCTTTGGTAAGACATAAAATGTATTACGTAACACTTTTTGAGGTGTTAGGTCTGCTTGGCTTATGAAAAGTCCCCCACCTTTCAGTAACACTTTTTGATGTGTTACAATTTTATGTTACGATAGATCATACAATAACACATTATTGTCTTTATGAAACATTTTCATAAGCTTTTTTTAAGCTTACCATAGCACTTTCTATGTAATACTTTTATTGTGTTATAATTATGTGTTGCCGAAAATCATACAATATGACTTTTTTTGTCTTACAGAAAGTAACTGACATATCATAAGCCAAGCAAACCTAACACACACGAAAGGCTTACAACAAATAACACAAAAATTTATCAAGCCTCCTCAAATGCTTACAATTATTGATTACAATTTCACAAATACTTGTACATTATAAAAACAACTAATATTCGAAAAAACCAAACTATCCAAATTATTATTAACATCTTTCATAGTATTCTAAAGTATTATAATCCAAAATAAAATGTGTCCAAAATATTTTAACATCTATCTCTTACAAACCATAATATAAATACTAAAAGGGATCAATCAAAATCCCTAGTAATGTCATCTTCTTTCCATGCCAGAATAAATTGCAAGCACTCCATTCAAAAAAAAAAAAACCAATAATCAATCAGTATTGTTATATATTTATATCATTAATTTGGTTTACAAATTTTTTGGCTACTGGCATTTTTTACTAAAGGAGAATTGGCCCTAATCTCTGGACTATTGAATCTGCCACTAACACCATTAAATGGTTTCTGCAAAACAACTTTTAACATATCACCAGCTTTAAAACCACGGTCAACATATCCCGCGTCATAACTGTTTCCCACTTCAATCTCCCACTTCAATATAACTGATTTGGAGAGCCAACACTAATCTCCCACTTCAATGTTTCCATGTTCAACGTGATCTATAGGGTTCTAGGGAAGTATTTTTGACCTATTTATAACTTCATAACTGCTATTGGCACATCCAACACCATTAACATGGCTTACCAAGCAAAGAGAAGGTTGTTGAGTAGAGTCACAAGAACTACTCTATTGATCTACTTTTCAAAACCTTCTTGAATGTAATTCTGCACCAAACAAATCAACCCACATTAATTATTTTGTAGAATTCAAATAAACAGAAAATTACTTGATGAATATATTATCCTAAAAAGAACTCATTTATAGAAAGAACTCATTCATCCCAAGTGTCAAAACTGTTCTTTTACATGCTTATAGAATTTCAGCATTGGAAGAAGCATGCATATTCAACTCTTAACACCAAAACTAAAATGTTGGTTCCAAATTTACCTGGCAGATACACAGCAGGCTCAATGGGTCTTATTACTCCGATTGTTTCAACTTTCTTCCCAACCAAAAGCTGCAAAAAAATGGCATGATTATGTTAAAATTCTAGCATTTTGTTAGGTTATGATGTTTACAGCAGATGAGTAAGAAGAAGAAAGTGCACGAGCTCCAATTACAGCTGGAATTCCAACAGTGAGAGTCATGGTAGTGGTTGATTTTTCATTCTCCACCCTCCCAAATTCCAACAATGTAGCCCGATGGTTCTTTGCAGGTTGTCCATTTGGGAAATCTACCACCACTTCATGGTGCAAAAGCACCATGTTCTGATGAACACATGAATAATATTAAATTTACGTACCATCTAGCACTGTAGATTTTATTATCAAAGCATTTTTAGGTATTTCTTTTGCAGCGTATCATAAACACCTATGAAGAACAGAAAATAGTATCAGATTGAACGGATACAGCAGGTTTAAGAAGGAGAAGATTGTAAGATAGTGAGATATAAGTGCTCTTCTCCATGTAATCAGTCTACATGATTCAGCATCCATTGGCATAAGCTTTTTAACATTCACCTCTGCAGAGGACATTATTATATATCCAGGCAAGTTAATTAACGGATGCCTCAAAGTATAACTAAAATCAGGAAAACAAAAATTGGTTGCAAGATTACCCGGTGTAGCTACAGACTTATCATTGAAATATTTTTATGGGAAAAGACCTCGGATGTAACTAATGTTGAATATGGATATACATAGCAGGTTCCTTGTCTAAATCACACTGAGTCCATCAAAGAACCATGTAAATAAAGTATTCATAAAGATATATGCACAAAAAAACTATTAACTAATTTATGCTTGATTCTTCAAGAAACTGCATATCAACTCGTGTTTCATAATAAGATGAAGAACAATCAGTACAAATTTCCTTGCTAAAAAAATATGACAAATTTGAGATTGTAGAAAACATGATAAACTTCACACCTATTGCTCCTGATATAAAATTAAGAAAGTGGACCTTGTCTACTGATACTCTTCGATGAATAATATAATGAAGTAAATAAAATTGGTAATCTATCAAGATGGCAAAGTAACCATTACAAATTTGAATCTATAGACGACATAGACTTCACCTCTTGCTTATATATTTTTTTTTCTAAAAATCAGAAACTAGATTTACTCTTCTTAAAATGAAAGAAAGAAAGAAAAAAGAGTAAAAACTACAAATGATCTATTGAGAGCTGCTACTAGCAGGAACCAATCTAAATAAATCTAGGTTATAAAAAAAAGTCAAAATAAAAGAAAAACAAACTTTGCCAAATAGATCAAATACAAACAAATGGAGATTGACGAAAACGTCACTCACTACTGATTCAAATCAGGGAAAGAGATACAAAATTGAACATGAACTGGAAAAAGTAAACACACATTTCAAATAAAAAATAGTGATCCCAATCGCTATAAAAATAGACGAATTTGAGTAGGTGTTACCAGTAGTAGTGAGTCCTACTCGGTTACCTCTGCCACCTTCACTTTCTACACCACCACCTGAAATTGACAAAAAAGAGTCAAATCGAGACTCTGTGGTAGAAATTCTTAGGGGATGCAGATGTAAAGACAGAGGAACCTCACCGTTAACAAGCATTAGAGTAGGTGGTAGCAACGAAACCTTCCCTAGGGGTAAATCCGGTGGGGATGGGGGGAGAGGGGGGACTGGAGGCCATCAGCGAGGTCCAGATCTAATGACCCGTGGACAGGACAGCAAGGGGCTTCCAGAGGGAGAATCACATGGATCCACCGAAAACCGACACACGCAGACTGACGGGGGAGCACGTCGATCCATTGGTGAAGCCTGGTCGAGAGGGAGGACAACGAGGGAGTGCCGCCGAGTGGAAGTCCAAGATCCGAGAGACGATCAGGCGAGGGAAACTGCCAATCCGCCGTTGGAGAAGGCTGGGTCGGGATCACCAGCACCGGAAGTTCGAGAGGGGGCTCCACGACGATGAAGACTAGAAAAACACAGAAGAGTGGGTTGTTGACCACCAAACTGAGGTTATGTGGCTGCCACCACCCACGAGCCGCATTCAGCAATGGCCCCACCGGCTAGAAGTAGAAACACTGTCCAAAGGAGAACAGAAAGCAGTTCCACGGGATCGTTCAACCAACAATCGCCTGGAAATCACCAATATTTCCCCAGAGCTCTCTCTCTTTGTTTTGGCCTAGTGGATATGCGGGAGGAGGAAGTAGAGAACTATTTCTAGCTAGGGTTCATCGAACGGGAGAAAGTGTGTCGTTGATGAATAAGATAGAGTGTGTGTTTGTCTTTGTTTTTTCGGTATGGATGTCCAATCCAAAGGAGGGAGATTTGATTTGGGTGCCGGTAACACTTATATTTGATCAAAAACATCCCACGCACTGAAAATATCCAGGCGCGCAATCCAACCCGAGTTATCGCTTCTTTATTTTTTTTAATACCTACATATTATAATACTTTTTCAATAGTGTTAATTTTTGATGTTACGGTAGGCCTGATTTCTTGTAGTGTCAATAGCTTGTGTGGAGATAGATGGTTTGGAGCCTAGGCCAGGTTTAACTCAGATGTTATCCAGATCAGTCCTAAATGCAGAGGCTATTTCCCCGGATTTTAGCCACTTACGATTTATTTCCTTTTCCTATTCCAGTTCATTCTCGAGTCTTTTCACAATAACTTTTAGGCCAGTTAGGTTGGTATTTAGCAAATGATTTTTAGCTCTTAGATCATGATACCAAGCCTCTTTACCCCTGAAGTCAATTATGTCTTTTTCAAGTCTAGCAACAGTAATTTCAAGACGTTTGTTCTGACTTTCCATATCTTTGTACATTTGAGTAATTATTAGTCTCTCATTCTTTTCATGATCACGTTTAGTAATAAGAGATTCTAATTTACTCATGAGCTCGAAGATTGAAGGTACCTCAAGATTTGCCATGAGGCAGACGTTCGGCTTAGGAGTTGGCTCATCATCCGAGGATTCCTCCTCTTCTTCCGAGCCACTTACGTACTTGGTGACGAATGCCTTCCTCTTGTTCTTGCTGTTTTCTGAGGTGGAGCATCAAGGAGTAACCTTGTCACTTTTCTCCGCCGTCTTAGATTTGGATTTACAATCCTTGGCCTAGTGACCGGGTTTCACAAGGTTATAGCATTCCTAGGAACTTGACTACGATCGCTCCTTCCTTCAGAATGATGATGAGCAGCCTCTTCTGAATCCCTTTTTTGCTTTTCCGAAGGAATCGCTCAAAGGATTTGACCAGAAGAGTTATTTCTTCTTCAGCGTAAGAGTCAAAGTTCTCTGACTCTTCCGAATCATCATTCCTCAGTATGCTGAGACATTCCGTAGCTCTAAAAGCTACCCCTTTTCTTTCCGAATTATTTTCTCATCTCGGTCAGAGTATTTGAACCTGACCTCGTGAGTCCGTAGCTCTCCGTATAGTTCTTCAAGGGGAACATACTACCAGTTCTTGTCGGCTTGCATCTGGAGCTGCTTGGAGTAGGAGCGATCCAGCAGAGAACAGAAAAACTTGTCATTGATTTGAGATTGAGAGTAGTGCTCATGGACAGTTTTTCGCTCAAGGATGATCTTGCCGAATCTCCGATAGATGCTCTCTAGGGATTCGCCAGGTTTGTGATTGAAACTCTCAAAATTCTGCCTGAGAGTACAGATAACATTCTGCATTTGGGAATGACTTGCCTCATAGAGGATTGTCAGTTTATCCCAGACAGCTTTTGCTGTCGTGCAGCCCTGGACGTCCATGAAAGCTTCAGAGTCCAAAGAGGATGTAACATATGCTAGAGCCTTTTCGCTAGCACACTGCCAGGCTCTTTCATCATGAGTGAGTTTGGCATCAATCTTTGGCCTTCTAACTCCATGTTCTCTGATAGTCATCGGAATTGGTATCTCCTGATAAAGACATGGCCACATGAGATGATCATGGCGGACCATGAACATTCTCATGCGAGATTTCCACTGGGAGAAAAGCTCAGGTGTGAACTTTGACGATTTGGTCAGAGTGAAACCAGAACTCCGTCGTTGTGGTGCAGCAGCAGCAGGTTGAGGTGGGTCAACATTTTCACTACTGCTTCGATTTGGGAGGGGCTCTTGTACACCTCCAGAGTTAAGGCGAGTGTTGAACAGCATACTACTTTCTTCGGCCATTGGAGAGAGAGAGTGGGATCTCTACTTTGAGCAGATAGAACTTGCTCTGATACCACTTGTTGGTCCCTTGGAGCCTAGAGGGGGGGGGGGGTGAATAGGCTCTTATCGAAACTCTTGTTCTAACTCTTTGGCACAACACCTATCTGGTTAAGAGATAGAATCAATGCGGAAAATAACCAAGTAGTGAAAATATTTTGTTTTATTATCAAAATGATAAGTACAACAAAATGGAAGTAAATTAAAGCTTTGGAAGCTTTTTGATCTACTAACAACTCTCTAACACTCTTTTTACAATGCACTCACACACTAGCCTCTATGATCTACTTGAGCTCTTTTACATTCACTCGTTTACATAATATATATAGCACATCTTTGAGAGACAATCTTGGAACTTGTTGTTCCAGACTATGTGCATAATTACTGTTTCTCGGAATCCTCTCTGTTTTAAGTGCTGCGGATGTGGAGCTCAATGTCTTGGGTTTGCAAAACATAAGTGTGTTTGTGAGTTCCCAAGTTCAGTGTAAGTTGTGTCCACATATCCGGATGATCCACGTGTAAGATGATTTACGTTCTCAATGAGTTTGTCTTACATCGGGAAGCAGCGAGCCGGTAACTTTGAATACGAAGAGATAAGTTAAAGTAGCGTCATCTTAAATCCGGTGTAAGGTTCCTTACTCCATGTTAAACTAAGCTCGGATCCTTACTCCGTAGCAATGATTGCTTACTCCGTATCAATTTAGAACTTGAATCCTTATTCCGTGTAAGCGCTTCCTTACTCCGTATGAATGAGAAGGTCGGAGTGCTTACTCTGCATCAGCGCTTCCTTACTCCGCATCAAGTTTCCTTACTCCGTGTGAGTTAAAGGAACGGATGGCTTACTCCGTATCAGCACATCCTTACTCTGCAAGAGTAACAGGTTCGGATTCCTTACTCCGCATCAAATTTCCTTACTCCGTGCGAAATAAAGACTCAGGTCCTTATTCCGCATATGTAATGACCCGTATTTTGGGATGTGAGGAGTTAGTCAGTTTTGCCTTATTAGGTGGAAATTGTTGGGTTTTAGGGAGTTTTATTTCCACACACTTTGGCTAAATCATCTTGTATGTTGATGAGCAAGCAAGAGGCAAAGTTTGAGCCCAATAGGGAGTGCACGTGAGAATGCACGTGAGAAGGGCTTTTCACGTGCAATGAGATTTTTGCATGGGAGCCTTCCTGATGTTGTTCCAAGGCTTGTGGTGAAATTCTAGAGCATTTGGAGGTGCCCGTGAGAAAGGTCTTTCTCACGTGCAGCCTCCAATACCCTTGTTTTGTTGTTTTGATCCTCTTTTGCTAAAGGACCATGGTGAAATTATGAGTGCTTTGTCCGGTGTGGTTGCAAAAAGGTTATAGTCTGTCATCAAAACTACATCATTTTGATGCTGGGATTCATTTAATCAAAACTACGTCGTTTTGGGGTTTGAGTTGCCTATATAAAGAGGTGAAGGCTCCTTGTGTTAGGTTTAGGGTTCTCTTCAGCTGCTGCAGCCGTTGTAGAGAGAGAGAAAGAGAGCTAGAGAGAGGGAATGAAGGAGAGCTGCTGGTTGCTGCCGGAGCATCTTGCATGGGGAGGACGGCTGACCCGTATAAATTGTGTCTATAGGTTTTACAGCAAGTGCACTGGTCAAGTAATAAAATGGAGTATTAAGACTCCGGTTGTCGAACCCACAGGGAGGTAGCTAATGCTGTTAAGCAGCAAACACTAAGCTAATAAGTTGATTTTATGTCTGGACAATTGATTTTTGTTGTACACATAGTTTGAACGAAAAATGATTAAATCAGAATGTTGGCAAGCTAGTGGTATAGAAATTTCAGTGATTAAGGATCTAGGGTCACAATGTTTACCACCCAATCGATTGTAATAGTCTCTGGTTATGGCTCTTGTTCTTGATTTATGTTCTAGTTTATGTTCATGTTGATTATCTCCTACCTATCTTACATTTGGTCCATGCTAAGATAGATTTAAGGCTTTTATCCCATTTGGTCCATGTGAATAAAAGTGATCAAGGTAGATAAACAATCTAATAGTTGCAGACTTGGTCCATCATGCAATATTAAATCTAATTCACTAGTGTTCTACCCTAGACAAGGGCTAAGATTACCTAATTATGCATAAACTAGGCATTTCCATTCAAGCAAGTGAATTAAACAAGAACTAAATTCTATTTTATTGAACAACCATAACCAAATCGAACACAATTTATTGGGGGCTACATTGCTCCCCTAGACAAATAAAACTACTCCATAATCATGACATAAGCAATAACAATTACAAGAAAGAACATGATTACAGATCCAGGACAATAAAGGAAGACCCCAAGATGAACCAGGACTCCGGCCTCCAACGACTCCCGGCGTCCGCCCAAAATAACTCTTTGCCAAGGACAATCCGATCTTGTAGCAACGGCTATAGTTCTTTTCGAACTCAGATCAAATTCTCCCACTCAAGATGATTTACAATGCCTCCCAAGCCCCCTATTTATAAGATTTAGTGGGCCAAATTAGGGTTACAAAAAGTGTGCCCTAATTATAAATGTGGTCGCAGCCAAAACGACGTCGTTTTGGTTAGTGACACTATTCGACGTTCTAGGCGAAATAAAACTCAAACTACACCAAATTTGACCCCAGTTCTTTAGAGGAAAATGATTAAAGCAACAAAACACATCATTTGGAGCTCAAAAATGCCTGCACGTGAGAATGCACGTGAGAAGACCCTTTTCACGTGCAGCTCCAATTCGACTCAAATTTGCTCCAAAGCTTCCTCTTGAGTTGTAGAAGGCATCCATGCAATAAAATCCTTGCACGTGAGAATGCACGTGAGAAAGCTTTTCACGTGCACCTTGATTTTGCCTTCATTTTGCTTCCATCTTCTTCCTATAGCTTCCTCTTGAGTGTATGGAGTGATCTAGCGAAGGTGTGTGGGAAAAGGTTGCTCCAAAACCTGCCAAAAACACTCAAAAAGTACCACTATACACCAAACAGGGTCTTCCTAGGGGTTAGAGCAAATATGTGTAAAATAGCATGCAAATAGGTACAAAACATACGCTAAAACACCCTATATAAGGTCTAGGATAACGGCATAAATGCACGTTATCGAATTCCCCCATACTTGAACCTTTGCTTGTCCTCAAGCAAAAAGAAATAAACACACAGTCAAATGGAAAAGAAAGAATAAACTAACAAACAAGAGAGGCATGGTTTCCCAAGGCATACATTTCTATCATGATGAAGTAGACATTCAATAGCTAAAAATGAATCATAAGTTAATCGAAACATGCCCTTACTATCAAGTCCAACAACCATGTAATATCGTTACTAACAGTTCAGATAGGAGCAAACATGCAAGGATATAATGAACTTAGCTCCCCCTGAAAGTCCTCACGAAGGTTAGAGCAGCCTCACTCAAATATAACTTTCTTTTCTCTCCTCTCAGGCCCTACTATCAATGCCTAACAACTAAGGGTTTACTCTTACACCCACTACTAGCTATTGATTAAGTTTTTGCCAAGTAAACATGAGAGATCCACATTGTGCTCGTCATGGAAAAAACACACTTTATTCTACTTACTGATAAACACTTGGAGCTAAAGATTTAAGCTCACATTTGTGACACAAATTGCACAACAAAACAACTTAGCCATTATGGCTGCAACACGAAAACAAAAACACATATAAACAGTAAGCCATTGTGGCTTTTATTCTGGCAAACACAGTTTTTTTTTTCACACTTCTTTTGAGTAATAACCTTACAAGGTTGCATTTTATGCTCTCCCTTGATGAATTATTCACTCTACTATTGTCCTCACACAAGCCCTTTTTTTGTTTTTTTTTTGTTTTTTTTGTTTTTAAACAACCTGAACAGAAATACTTGAATCACTAACACCATACACCAAACACTTAGCACGAACAGGTACTTCGTATGCCTAAGTAACTCCAACCATTAAATAGCTAGTGATGAATATTAAGAGCAAATTGAGAACCCAATAACCCATAAAATACACTCAAAGGCAAGATAATGGTGCTCTCAAAAAGTATATGCCTATGCTGCACATCACTTCAGGGTTTACAAAGTTCATCCTATCATAACATGCTCAGCTAACTATTCAAATGTCAGCTCCAAAATCATGGTGATATCATACAAAAAGTAACGACATGCTTAACTAACTTATAACACACCTTAACAATTGAAACATCTTTATCACAACAGGATACTAAGGTGGTCAATATAGTTAACCAGAATTTGCATACCTTGGTAGCCATGCACCTCACAGGCAAAACATACATTCACAGCAAAAACATAAGAGAACAATGAAACATTCATGCAAACAAACAAACAACCGGTTCAAGGGAAACCCCCCCCCCCCTATACTGAAATGATGTGATGCCCTCAGAGCATGGGAAAAGGAAAAAGGCAGAAGACCGTTACCGGTTGGTGGGAACGCTATAGATGTGCACGTGACAAACTCTTTTTCACGGGCAAGCTGGTTGACACCCCTTCATCGAAGCCCAATGTTGTTGAAATTTGTCAGACTAGTAGCCCATCTCATAATCCATAACTTCATCTCCTTGGGTTGGCAATAGATTGAAGTGGGCCCCTTTGATTCAATTCAACTGGGCTTGGATGTGGGCCTTAGAAAAGTTATCTAAAGTTCTGATACACAAGCCCAAGTAAGCCCAAGCAGACATAAGTTCCATCAAGAAATATGGACCTAGGCCCTAGTTCAAACGCTGCAAATAAAATTAAAACAAAGCAGATATGCACTCCCTATAGACTATGGGTTAAAGCACACAATAAAAATATCCCAGTAAAATAAAATAAAATAAAATAAAAAGGAAAAGAAGTCACCATGGGTTGCCTCCCATGAAGCGCTGAGTTTAGGTCTTTAGCTTGACCGTCCCCTCTGTCAAGTTGTGCTCAGAGTGAAATGATCAACCTCCTTAGCATGGTCCTGAATGTAGTATGGCTTTACACGCTGACCATTTACTTTGAATATTTTCCAGGAGGTTGATTGGAGTTCAACACTGCCATATGGGAAAACCTTTGTAACAGTGAAAGGCCCCATCTATTTAGATCGCAGCTTCCCAGGGAAGAGTTTAAGTCTGGAATTAAAGAGAAGCACCTTCTGCCCTGGTTCAACAGTAGAGGGGTTGATCTTCTTATCATGTTGGAGCTTAGACTTCTCCTTGTACAGCTTAGCACTCTCATAGGCATTGAAGCGAAATTCCTCCAACTCATTTAGTTGGTGCAATCGTAGTTCAGCAGCAACATTGGGATCCATGTTCAGCTTTTTAACTGCCCAAAAGGCTTTGTGTTCCAATTCAACAGGCAAATGGCAGGCCTTTCCGTACAAGAGACGATAGGGAGACATTCCGATGGGCGTTTTGAATGCTGTGCGGTAAGCCCACAACGCCTCATCGAGTTTTAGAGACCAATCTTTTCGGTTGCCTCCCACTGTCTTTTCCAAAATGTGCTTGATCTCACAGTTTGAAACTTCAGCTTGACTGTTTGCTTGTGGATGATAGGCTAGGGTGCGCCTATGTTGAACTCCATATTTGTTTAAGAGCTTGTCGAAAAGCTTATTACAGAAGTGACTCCCTTCATCACTGATAATTGCTCTAGGTGTTCCAAACCTGCTGAATATGTTGCGGCGAAGGAACTTGGTAACCACTTGCGCATCATTCTTCCTAGTGGGTATAGCTTCAACCCACTTCGAGAGGTAATCAACAGCTAGAAGGATGTACGAAAATCCATCTGATGGTGGGAAAGGTCCCATGAAATCGATTCTCCATATGTCAAAAAGTTCTACTCGCATAATGCCAGTTTGGGGCATTTCTTGCTTCCTTGTAATCCCTCCTGTTCTTTGACACTAATCACATGACTTAACAAAGGTGTACGTGTCTGTGAACATGGTTGGCCAGTAAAACCCACTTTGTAGGATCTTTGCCACCGTTCTTTGCACTCCTAAATGGCAGCATAGTCAGATGAATGACAATGCTTCAATATGCTGTCCACTTCCTCTTCTGGCACACATTTTCTGATGATCTGATCAGCACATTGCCTGTATAGAACAGGCTCATCCCAAATGTATCTTCTTGCATTAAAGAGGAACCTCTTCTTTTCCTGATAAGTAAACTCGGTAGGTATATAGTCACATGCATGGTAGTTCACGATATCAGCAAACCATGGCGTCTTTGCTTCAGCTACAAAGAGCTGCTCATCAGGGAAGGTGTCAGAAATAGTAGCACCTTGAGTACTACCTTCCCCTAGCTCCAGCCTTGACAAATGGTCTGCCACAGTATTGGAAGTCCCCTTCAAGTCTTTAATCTCCAGATCAAACTCTTGGAGTAACAAAACCCATCTGATCAACCTGGGTTTCGCATCCTTCTTGCTGAACAAGTATCTCAAGGCAGCGTGGTCGGTATAGACAATGACCTTAGTGCCCAAAAGATATGACCGAAACTTATCACAAGCAAATACCACAACAAGTAACTCTTTCTCTGTAGTGGTGTAATTGAGCTGGGCCTCATTGAGGGTGCGACTGGCATAATATATTGCCCTGAAAACCTTGTCCCGTTTCTGCCCAAGCACTGCTCCGACTGCAAAGTCACTCGCATCACACATCAGCTCAAAGGGTTGCGACCAGTTTGGAGCTACTATCACCGGTGCTTGAACCGAGCTTCTCTTTCAAAGCTCGTAAAGGCCTGAAGGCAGTCTTCCGAAAATATGAAAGGAACATCCTTCTCTAAAAGCATGCTTAGGGGCTTGGCAATTTTTGAGAAATCTTTGATGAACCGCCGATAAAACCCTGCATGACCCAGGAAGCTCCGGATGCCCTTCACATTGGTAGGAGGAGGTAGACTCTCAATGGTTGAGATCTTTGCTTTATCTACTTCCAACCCAGCTGCGGACACTCTATGCCCAAGGACGACTCCTTCCTTGACCATGAAGTGACACTTCTCCCAGTTCAAGACCAGGTCCTTTTCCTTGCATCGGATCAAGCACGGTTTCCGGATTTCGAGGCGAGATGGAAAAAGATGAACCAAATACCGAGAAGTCATCCATAAAGACTTCCATAATGTCCTCCACTAACCCTTGAAAAATTGCCATCATACACCTCTGGAAAGTAGCAGGTGCGTTGCAGAGACCAAATGGCATACGCCTGAAAGCATACGTGCCAAAAGGGCACGTGAATGTAGTCTTCTCTTGATCCTCCGAGGCAACTGCTATCTGGTTGTATCCAGAATGACCGTCCAGAAAACAATAATATGGGTAGCCAGCTAACCGATCTAGCATTTGATCAATGAAAGGTAACGGAAAGTGGTCCTTACGCGTGGCTTTATTCAGCTTGCGGTAGTCAATGCACACGCACCACCCGGTCACTGTGCGGGATGGAATGAGCTCGTTCTTCTCATTGCGTATCACTATCATGCCACCCTTCTTGGGAACCACTTGCACTGGACTAACCCAGGAGCTATCTGAAATGGCATATATGATGCCCGCTTTCCTCCACTTTAGAATCTCCTTGCCAACAACTTCCTTCATTGTAGGATTAAGCCTGCGTTGGCGCTCTACAGTAGGTGTATAAGACTCCTCCATCAGTATCTTGTGCATGCAGACTGCTGGACTTATACCTTTTATATCATCCAGAGACCACCCCAGGGCCTGCTTATGCTCCCTTAAGACTTCTAGTAGCTGTCTGGTTTCTTCCTCGTTAAGGATGCGGCTAGTATCACAGGGTAACGCCCTTGTGTATCCAAAAACTCATACCTCGGATGTTTCGGGAGTTGCTTAGAACTGGCAAGGGTTCCGTGAGTGCTGAGGATTCAGTTAAGGAAGGCTGCTGCTCAGTTTGGTCTTTCAGCACTTCATAAGTCTCTTCCGGTTCCGTCTCAGCAAAATCCACCTGCTGCAATTCGTGATCCAAGCTTTCAGTGATCAAGCTCTCTTCGAAGTAGCTGTCCACAAATTCAGCAATCTGATCAATCCAATAACAGCTGGAATGATCATTCGCCTTGCGCATCGAACGCTCCATGTTGAACACCACCGCGTCTTCATCCACACGCAGCGTCAACTCCCCTGAGTTTACATCGATCAAGGCCCTTCCGGTACTCAAGAATGGCCTTCCAAGAATCAGCTGGACTCCTTTATCTTCCTCCATTTCCAAAACAACAAAATCCACTGGGAAGATAAAGCGATCCACCTTGATTAAAACATCTTCAATGATGCCCGCCGGCTTTCCTATCGAGCGATCAGCAAATTGCAAAGATATGGAAGTGGGCTTTATTCCAGTCATGCTCAGTCGCCGATAGATAGACATTGGCATCAGATTTATACTTGCCCCTAAATCACATAGGGCTTGCTCCAATTGCGAGGTGCCAATGGTGCAGGTCAGAGTGAAACTACCCGGATCTTTAAGCTTGGGTGGTAGCTTGTCTTGCACCATCGCACTGATGTCATTTGTGAGAGCCACTATCTCACAATCAGTGTAACTTCTCCTCTTGGACAGTAGATCCTTTAAAAATTTGACATATCCAGGCATCTGCTCCAAGGCTTCTATGAATGGAATGTTCACCTCTAGCTTCTTGAATACATCTAAGAATTTCTGGAACTGAGCATCTAATTTCTTTTTCCTCAGCCTCTGAGGATACGGCATAGGAGGTTGATACGGAACGGGAAAGCTAACTTCAGGGCTGACAGATTGTCGGTTGACTACTCCCAACCTTTTCCTTCTGGTCCTTACGTTGCAAAGCATCTCCTTCTTTAGCTTCCTCCTGGGCATCTTTGTTCCGACTCCTCCTTGGTTGGCTCAATTTTCTTCTCTCCAGCTGGTAGTTCTTTCCCACTTCTAAGCATTATAGCTTTGCATTGCTCCCTTGGGTTGACCTCCGTATTGCTGGGAAAAGTGTTTGATGAAGATGGCCTAACTGCATTTGCTAGCTGGCTAATCTGCTGCTCTATATTCTTCATGGCAGCCCCAAGATCTTGGACAGAAGTGGTAAGGGACTCAATCCTCGTTTCCCCCTTACTCATTCGGTCAGTTGCTTGCTTAGCAAATTGATAAAAGAAATTCCGCATCTCTTCATCCTTCGCCTTCTCTTTATCTTCCTCCTTCTGTTGAGGCATCTTCTGGAACCCAGGAGGAAGTTGTGGCTGAGAATGTTCTCCATCTTGTCTTGCTCCGGTCGTAGGGACCTTAGTCTCGCCTTTGCCATAAGTAAGGCTATTGTTGAAATTGGTGAGGTCCTCCCTGATTCTGGAAGTTGCTGGGCGGCGGAGGATTCTGGTACTGGTTTGGATTCTGAAATTGTCTCTGGAATCCTCCACCTCGATTCCCAACATATTGGGCTTCTTCGTATAGTGGGGCTGCAGCAGCGTCTTCAAGAATCGCCTTTGGTTATTCGGGCCGCCCTCCATACAAACAGCCATTATCGACATTTGCTCTGTCAGTAACTCCATCTTCCTTGTCAACTCATCGAACTGAGTTGAATTTGATGAATTTGATACCGCAGCCACCGGGTCAGCTCTAGGGCGTCTGTCATTGGACCATTGGTAGTTGGACAACGCCATTCGCTCTATAAGCTCCACTGCTGCAGAAGGCTCCATCATCATGAACGCTCCTCCAGCGGCTGCATCTATCATGCTCCTTGTATTTGCGTGCAGACCTGCATAAAAAGATTCGACTTGTAACCATTCTGGCCTGCCATGATTAGGACACCTCCTAACCAAGTCTTTGAATTGCTCCCAGGCCTCGTATAGCGACTCATCACCGTCTTTGGGTGAATTGATTGATTTGGCTCCTTAAGTGAATAACTCTTGTTGGTGGAAAGTACTTGGAGAGAAACTTCTCCACCATTTGGTCCCATGTGTGTATGCTGCCAGCAGGTAGGGACTGGAACCAACCAAGAGCTCGGTCCTTCAGGGAAAATGGGAAGAGTCGCAGCTTAATGGCGTCATCCGAGACTCCATTGATTTTGATGTTGTCGCAAATTTGCAAGAATCGCGCTAGATGGTTGTGTGGATCATCTAGTGCCGAGCCTCGGAATGCATCTTGCCCACCCATTTGCAGTAACGCAGGCTTCAGCTCGAAGTTATTTGCTTGGACCGGCACCCTTCTAATGCCTGAATACTCATCCGATAGTACAGGTCTAGCATAATCCATGAAGGTCCTCGGCTGATAACCGCCTTGGCCGTTGTGTCCCTGATCTTCTCTTGCTTTGTTTTCAGCCATGATTTCTTCACACAAGGTATGTAAGCCGTCCAACTACTATTCAGCTGCAACTAATACCCTCTGAGCCCTTCGCTGCTCTCGCAACGTCCGTTCGATTTCGGGATCGTATGGTAATAGCTCACCCCTGGTGTGATGCATACACATAGGAATTTTCTCAAACACCTATGGTGCACCCCTGCAAAGTAGCAAAACCAACGAGATACCAGGTAACACCGTACTAGCAAACTTACAATCCAGATCACAAATAAACGTAAGCACCTATTGTCACTTAGTCCTAACAACGTTTGGCTTGCCTCCCCGGCAACGGCGCCAAAAACTTGACCCGTATAAATTGTGTCTATAGGTTTTGCAGCAAGTGCACTAGTCAAGTAATAAAATGGAGTATTAAGACTCCGGTTGTCGAACCCACAGGGAGGTAGCTAATGCTGTTAAGCAGCAAGCACTAAGCTAATAAGTTGATTTTATGTCTGGACAATTGATTTTTGTTGTACACATAGTTTGAACGAAAAATGATTAAATCAGAATGTTGGCAAGCTATTGGTATAGAAATTTCAGTGATTAAGGATCTAGGGTCACAATGTTTACCACCCAATCGATTGTAATAGTCTGGTTATGGCTCTTGTTCTTGATTTATGTTCTAGTTTATGTTCATGTTGATTATCTCCTACCTATCTTACATTTGGTCCATGCTAAGATAGATTTAAGGCTTTTATCCCATTTGGTCCATGTGAATAAAAGTGATCAAGGTAGATAAACAATCTAATAGTTGCAGACTTGGTCCATCATGCAATATTAAATCTAATTCACTGGTGTTCTACCCTAGACAAGGGCTAAGATTACCTAATTTTGCATAAACTAGGCATTTCCATTCAAGCAAGTGAATTAAACAAGAACTGAATTCTATTTTATTGAACAACCATAACCAAACTGAATACAATTTATTGGGGGCTACATTGCTCCCCTAGACGAATAAAACTACTCCATAATCATGACATAAGCAATAACAATTACAAGAAAGAACATGATTACAGTACCAGGACAATAAAGGAAGACCCCAAGATGAACCAAGACTCTAGCCTCCAACGACTCCGGCGTCTGCTGCCTAAAATCACTCCTTGCCAAGGACAATCCGATCTTTTAGCAATGGCTATAGTTCTTTTCAGAACTCAGATCAGATTCTCTCACTCAAGATGATTTACAATGCCTCCCAAGGCCCCTATTTATAGGATTTAGTGGGCCAAATTAGGGTTACAAAAAGTGTGCCCTAATTATAAATGTGGTCGCAGCCAAAACGACGTCGTTTTGGTTAGTGACACTATTCGACGTTCTAGGCGAAATAAAACTCAAACTACACCAAATTTGACCCCAGTTCTTTAGAGGAAAATAATTAAAACAACAAAACACATCATTTGGAGCTCAAAAATGCCTGCACGTGAGAATGCACGTGAGAAGACCCTTTTCACGTGCAGCTCCAATTCGACTCAAATTTGCTCCAAAGCTTCCTCTTGAGTTGTAGAAGGCATTCATGCAATAAAATCCTTGCACATGAGAATGCACGTGAGAAAGCTTTTCACGTGCACCTTGATTTTGCCTTCATTTTGCTTCCATCTTCTTCCTATAGCTTCCTTTTGAGTGTATGGAGTGATCTAGCGAAGGTGTGTGGGAAAAGGTTGCTCCAAAACCTGCCAAAAACACTCAAAAAGTAACACTATACACCAAACAGGGTCTTCCTAGGGGTTAGAGCAAATATGTGTAAAATAGCATGCAAATAGGTACAAAATATACGCTAAAATACCCTATATAAGGTCTAGGATAACGGCATAAATGCACGTTATCAACGGCGTCTAGCGCGGGAGCAAGGAGGATCTTCTTTAAGGTAGGGGTTCTATCTTTCCTGGTCTGTTCTGGGGTTAGGCCCTATGGATATTTTGTAAAGTTTCTATTGTTATTGCTATAATACTTATATGTAAATGCATATAGGTGTGATCTCCTATATGAATGTTGGCCTTCAATGGCATTTTGGTGTGATTCTGATGTTGGGTGGGCAGTGCATGTTAAATGTTCGATAAAATGCCTGTGTGAATATGCCCAGTATGTGTTTGATAATATGCCAGTAAGGCTAGAATTGTGAGTTGGTAAAGGTGTGCATGCTAAGTGTTTGTTTCTATGCTTGAGTGGCTGGGTTTGTACATTTGTGAATGTGTGCATACTAAGTGTTTTGTTTTATGGCTGAGAGGCTATGTGTACTGTTTTGTGAAACCCGGTGGCTGTGGAAGCCCGGGACTGCTCTTGGAAACCCGGTGGCTGTGGGAGCCCAAGACTGTTTATGTGCTCGCCTATGTGGCTGTTTGAAATATTTGTTCTTGCTGATGGCTTACTATTATATTTGTTGAAATAATTGTATCACGACACTGCACTTGTACAGATGACATGTAGATGCTAGGAGCATGGGATGGGTTGGGGAGACATGATCCCTACTGAGCTATGGTTGCTCACCCCCCCTATTGTGATGTGTTTTCTTTCAGGAACTTACATGCGTTAGGTGGAAATCCCGAGGTGGAAGACTGTATTTGCTTTATCGTTTCTTTTCGATTTTGTTATTTTATGGAAATTGATGTAACCCAATGGGGAGATCTTTTAAAAGGATTTGGGATGTAATAGACATGTGTGGTTGTGAACACTTATTATGGGTTGAAGATTAATAAAGATATTTAATTTACATCTTTGTGACTATCAGTGGTGAATATATACGTTGACCTGTATGAATATTTCTTTTGTACATCCACCCCCTTGCTCACCGGGTTGGGTATAGGGGAGTCACGAACCGGTTTCCTCGGGTTGGAAATTCGGGGCGTGACAATATGGTATCAGAGCATGGTCTAGTTGGCTTAGGGTAGTGGGCGGATCTGGTTGTCTTGAGTCCTTTGGAGGAGCCTGGAGGGACGTGCCTGATCAACACGGTCCTCTTGGAGCCTCTAAGGTGTACTTGGGGTAGACCAGACCTGAGGTAAGATTTGCATGCATTGGCATTAGGGCACTAGTTGCATTTGTTGTTATGTGTGAAGATGTGGATAGCTGTTAAAATTGTGATTAAGATTTAAAAAAATGTGACTAATGTGATAAGGTGGGAACTATGCAACTCTGATTTTTCTTGAAGTACCTTGAGCATGACTACAAGGGAAAGTCCTTGTTTATTTGAGCTGTGTGCACTGTGAATTGAACTGTGTGCAATGTTGATTGATGCAATGTGTGAAATGTGTGTGATGCCATGTACTACTTGACTTGATAGTGGGGTAGAGGTAGTGAAACTCGATAGTTGTCGACCGCATTTTGACATTTGTGCTTCTTTCTTCATGTAGTAAGAATGCCACTAAGGAGAGTGACATGTGCGTCCGGGGCAGTGGCTGATGAGTCATCTGCCCATGAGGGCCCAGGTGCGGGGCAGTCCGTTGGAGGACATGCGTTGTTGCTAGCACAGCTACGTGAGGGCATCCGGCTGGAAGTCCGAGAGCTGAGGGAGGGTATCCGGCAAGAGGTACGGGAGGAGGTGCGCCGCGAGATGGCAGCCCGGTGAGGGTGGTGCCACCACCACCACTAGTGGGAGAGCTACCACGGGAGCGTGAGGGTTCGCTAAGTGGTATACCGATTCGTGCAGAAGATGACGTGGTGACACGGTTCCGAAAGGAACAACCTCCAAGGTTCAAGGGAGAAGATGACCCAGTGTTAGCTGAGCAGTGGTTGAGACAGATCGAGCATGTGTTTTCCTTTCTCCTACCCCGGGAGGAGGATATGGTGAGACTGGCCATTTGGCAGCTAGAGGGGAATGCTCTAGAGTGGTGGCTGAGTGTCGCGGGGAGCCGTGCGGTGCAGTTCATGCTTTGGGAGGAGTTCTTACAGCTCTTCCATGATGAGTTCTTCCCAGAGTCTTTGAGGTGGCAGAAGAGAGAAGAGTTTGGCAGCCTAAAACAAGGATCAAGGACGGTACTTGAGTATGAGCGAGAGTTCCGGAGTTCGAGTAGGTTTGCTCCCGAGATTGTGGCAAAGGAGGACCTGAAGGCCCACAAGTTCACTTTGGGCCTTAGGCCAGCCCTTAGGCAGAGAGTGGCAATCTTGCGCTTGAGGACTTATTCTGAGGTTGTGGAGACAGCTCGTATCGCCGAGAGAGAGCCGGATGATGGGAGGCAGCCCATCAGGGTCGCCAGTTGCAGGGCGGATCTGAACGTGATTCGGGGCCCAAGAGGCCCAAGACCGAAGAGAGGGACAATAGTTCCTTCCGCAGCAGGGGACAAACATCGGTGCACCCAGGGAGGTCTAGCTTTGGCGGTAGCAGACAGGGAGGTCAAGTAGGAGGTCTCCCTAGTGGTTGTCATTGCTGTGGGGAGCAAGGCCACTTCAGGAGGGAGTGTCCAAAGAAAGACTGGAAATGCAATAGTTGTGGACGAGAGGGCCATCTGAGCCGGGTTTGCCGGAGTGGCAACAGGGGAGTTGGAGGCATGACATCTAGCACAAGGAGTGATGCCAATTTCCATGCAACAGCAGAGAGACCAGCTCGTCAGTGGCAGGCTAGTCAAGCCGGATCGAACCAGACCCGACCCCAGGGAAGGCTGGAGCGACAGCAGACTGAAGCTGGAGGCAGCCATGGCTGGAAGTGCCCAATGAGTGAGCCAACCAGTGGCACGGGCCAACGGAGGGTGTTTGTGCTGGAGGCGACATACCAGGAGGAGGCTGAGCTACCACCCCCACCAGCAGAGGGTGGAGCCGAACCATCGGTGGTTAGAGGTACCCTTTTGATCTCCCATACATTAGCTTCTGTTATTTTTGATACGGGTGCATCATGTTCTTTTGTTGCTGAGCTTGTGATAGATAGCTTGGGGTTGATTTGTGTGGAGGCAGCGAGGCCCCTAGTTGTTGAATCTCTAGTTGGGGGTATAATTGAGGTGCGGCGTGTTTGCCGTGACTATGTGTTAACCACAGGAAGTGTGGAGCTAATCTTCGACTTGCATGTAATGCCCTTGCGTACTTTTGACCTGATCTTGGGTACGGATTGACTTATGGCTTTCCAGGCCAAGATAGATTGTTATTGGTGGCGTGTATCCTTCGTGACACCTGCAGGGACCTCTTGCACCTTGCAGGGGGAGTGGGACTGTGAGGCGAGTCGAGCTGGGCCAGTATTGGACAAGTAGGGTGCCATTACCCACAGATTGGCAACCCTGACCTTTGCGGAGGAAGGGAAACTGGAAAAGAGAGTGTGGCCAGCTATCGTTGACCAATTTCAGGATGTCTTTCCTGACCAGTTGAGGAGTCTACCTCCTAAAAGAGGTGTGGAGTTCACTATTGAGTTGGTACCGGGGACTGGACCGATATCCCAAGTGGCTTATCGGATGGGACCAGCTGAGTTGAGGGAGCTCCAGAGGCAGATAGAGGAATTAGTGGACCAGGGGTATATCAGACCGAGTACCTCACCTTGGGGTGCTCTGGTGCTCTTTGCAAAGAAGGCAGATGGCACGCTACGCCTTTGCATTGACTATAGGAAGCTGAACTCGGTGACTGTGAAGAACAAGTATCTTTTACCTCGGATACATGACCTGTTTGACTAGTTGAGTGGAGCCCGGTGGTTTTCCAAGATAAATCTGTGGTCAGGGTATCACCAGTTAAGGATTAGAGAGGAGGACATCCCTAAGGCGCTTTTCGGTGCGGTATGGGCGCTATGAGTGGGTAGTGATGCCTTTCGGGTTCACTAATACGCCAGCCGTGTTTATGCATTTGATGAACCAGGTCTTTGCTCCATACTTGGATTCGTTCGTAGTGGTGTTTATTGACGATATCTTGGTATATTCCAAGATGGAGAGGGAACATGTGGAACACCTGGCCATAGTGTTGCAAACCTTGAGGGATCAGCGGTTGTTTGCTAAGTTTAGAAATTGCGAGTTTTGGATGCAGGAGGTCCATTTTCTTGGCCATATGGTGTCCGCTAAGGGAGTAAGGGTGGACCCAGCCAAGATTGAGGCTGTGGCCTCATGGGAAAGGCCAACCAATGTTTTTGAGATTCATAGTTTTCTTGGCTTGGCAGGGTATTACCGTCGTTTTGTAGAGAGATTCTCCCGTTTGGCAGCTCCTATGACGGCGTTGACTCGGAAGGGAGTGAAGTTCGAGTGGACTGACAAGTGTCAGCAGGCGTTTGAGGCTCTCAAAACCCATTTGATCACTGCACCGGTGTTGAGGTTACCTCGGGAGGATATCCCATATGAGGTATATTGTGATGTGTCCAGGGTTGGTTTGGGGTGTGTGCTTATGCAGGAGCAAAGTGTGGTGGCTTATGGGTCGAGGCAGCTGAAGCCTCATGAGCAGAATTACCCTACCCATGATCTTGAGTTGGCGGCTATCATCTTTGCCTTGAAGAGTTGGCAACATTACCTTTTGGGGGAGAAGTTCATAGTGTTTTCTGATCACAAGAGCCTTCAGTACATCTTTACTCAGAAGGACTTGAATTTGAGGCAGAGGAGATGGGTGGAGTATTTGCAGACCTTTGACTTTACTCTTGCCTATACCCCGGGCAAGGGTAATGTTGTGCTGACGCGTTGAGCAGAAAAGGGAAGGCTGAGGTGGCCGTGAGAGAGTGGAAGCTGATGGAGCAGTTGGCGATGTTGCAGCTGCAGCCTGTTATTCGTGATGGTGGGATAGTCCTGAGTCCTCTGGTTGTTGTGCCTGAGTTGTACCAACGCGTCCGGGAGGGACAGTTGGGTGACATTGAGTGTGAGGTTCTCCGTGCCCGTATTGAGGCTGGTGAGCTATTTGCGGAATGGACAGAGGGTCCTGAGCATGAGTTGTCTTTTTAGGGGCAGCTAGTAGTGGCTTCTTCTCCGGGATGAGGTGATGAGGGAGTTTCATCAGTCTAGGCTTGCCGTGCATCCAGGGGGTACGAAGATGTATCATGCGCTTCGGGGACACTTTTGGTGGCCTGGGATGAAACCAGATGTCGCTGCATTTGTTTCGAGATGCCTCACTTGTCAACAGGTGAAGGCTGAGCACCAAAGGCATGCGGGCATGTTACAGCCGTTGCCAGTAGCCGAGTGGAAGTGGGACCATATAGCGATGGACTTTGTAACTGGACTTCCACCCACTGCCGGGCGGAAGGACATGATATGGGTAATTGTGGACCGGCTGACTAAGTCGGCCCATTTTCTTGCTATCCACGAGCGGGATTCTATTGGGACCTTAAGTCAGCTGTATGTGAACGAGGTGGTGCGACTGCATGGGGTGCCATCATCAATTGTGTCCGACAGCGATTCGCAGTTTACTTCTCGCTTTTGGGTAGGCTTGCAGGAGGCTATGGGGACAAAGCTTAACTTGAGTACAGCCTTTCACCCTGAGACTGACAGTCAGACTGAGAGGATGAATCAGACCATGGAGGACATGTTGAGGGCATGTGTGCTCGATTTTGGGGGTTCGTGGGCAACTCACCTTCCTTTGGTGGAGTTTGCCTACAACAACAGTTATCAAGCCTCCATTGGGATGGCTCCTTTTGAGGCATTGTATGGGCGACCATGTCGATCACCTTTGTGTTGGACCGAGGTGGGGGGAGATAGCTCTTTTGGGACCACGGTTGGTTCAAGAGGCTACCGAGAAGGTTAAGTTGATTCGTCAACGGTTGTTATTAGCTCGAGTCGGCGAAATCCTATGCAGATCAGCGGTAGTGACCTTTGGAGTTTTCTGTGGGAGATCATGTGTTTCTCCGTGTCTCTCCACAACGTGGACATCGGCGGTTTGGGCGAGGTTCTAAAGTATCTCCCCGGTTCATTGGTCCTTTTGAGATTATAGCTCGTGTGGGGCCTGTAGCTTATCGGTTAGCATTGCCAGCGCGATTGAGTCGGGTGCACAACGTGTTCCACGTGTCCCAATTGCAGAAGTATCATCCTGACCCCACTCATGTGATAGATTGGGGGACTTCGGACATTGGGGATGACATGTCCGTCGTTGAGGCCCCTATCCGTATACTAGATCAACGGGAGAAACTTCTGTGGGGTCGTGCTATTCCTTTGGTTCGCGTACTGTGGCAGCACCGTGGCATTGAGGAGGAGACTTGGGAATGGGAGTCTTTGATGCGTGAGCAACACCCAGAGTTGTTCGAGGACGAACACTCTTAATGGTGGAGGGGTGGCTGTTGGCTGGTGTATTTGTATTGAATGTGTTAATGAAATGTGCTTGTGATGGGTACTTGTAACATGTGGATGTGTTTCCATGGATTGTGATGCATGTGGTTATAGACTATGGTGGCACTGTGTTATGTGCTATTGTGTACAATATGCGGTGTATGACCCATTTGGGTGTTGTGGCTTGTTGTGTTGTTTTCCTTGCATGTTGTTCTTTTCCGAGGACGAAAAGTCTTAAGGGGGAGAGGATGTAATGACCCGTATTTTGGGATGTGAGGAGTTAGTCAGTTTGCCTTTTCAGGTGGAAATTGTTAGGTTTTAGGGAGTTTTATTTCCACACAGTTTGGCTAAATCATCTTGTATGTTGATGAGCAAGCAAGAGGCAAAGTTTGAGCCCAATAGGGAGTGCACGTGAGAAGGGCTTTTCACGTGCAGTGAGATTTTTGCATGGGAGCCTTCCTGATGTTGTTCCAAGGCTTGTGGTGAAATTCTAGAGCATTTGGAGGTGCCCGTGAGAAAGGTCTTTCTCATGTGCAGCCTCTATTACCCTTGTTTTGTTATTCTGATCCTCTTTTGCTAAAGGACCATGGTGAAATTATGAGTGCTTTGTCCTGTGTGGTTACAAAAAGGTTATAGTCTGTCATCAAAACTACGTCGTTTTGATGCTGGGATTCATTTAATCAAAACTACGTCGTTTTGGGGTTTGAGTTGCCTATATAAAGAGGTGAAGGCTCCTTGTGTTAGGTTTAGGGTTCTCTTCAGCTGCTACAGCCGTCGTAGAGCGAGAGAGAGAGCTAAAGAGAGGGAAGGAAGGAGAGCTGTTGGTTGCTGCCGGAGCGTCTTGCGTGGGGAGGACGGCGTCTAGCACGGGAGCAAGGAGGATCTTCTTTAAGGTAGGGGTTCTATCCTTCCTGGTCTGTTCCGGGGTTAGGCCCTGTGGATATTTTGTAAAGTTTCTATTGTTATTGTTATAATACTTATATGTAAATTCATATAGGTGTGATCTCCTATATGAATGTTGGCCTTCAATAGCATTTTGGTGTGATTCTGATGTTGGGTGGGCAGTGCATGTTAAATGTTCGATAAAATGCCTGTGTGAATATGCCCAGTATATGTTTGATAATATGCTAGTAAGGCTAGAATTGTGAGTTGGTAATGGTGTGCATGCTAAGTGTTTGTTTTTATGCCTGAGTAGCTGTGTTTGTACATTGGTGAATGTGTGCATACTAAGGGTTTTCTTTTATGCCTGAGAGGCTATGTGTACTGTTTTGTGAAACCCGGTGGCTGTGGAAGCCCAGGACTGTTTTGTGAAACCCAGTGGCTGTGGAAGCCCGGGACTGTTTTGTTAAACCCGGTGGCTGTGGAAGCCCGAGACTGTTTTGTGAAACCCGGTGGCTGTGGAAGCCCGGGACTGTTCTTGGAACCCAGTGGCTGTGGAAGCCCAGGGCTGTTCTTGGAACCCGGTGGCTGTGGAAGCCTGGGACTGCTCTTGGAAACCCGGTGGCTGTGGAAGCCCGGGACTGTTCATGTGCTAGCCTGTGTGGCTGTTTGAAATATTTGTTTTTGCTGATGGCTTATTATTATATTTGTTGAAATAATTGTATCACGACACTGCACTTGTATACACGGCATGTAGATGCTAGGAGCATGGGATGGGTTGGGGAGACATGATCCCTACCGAGGGGGTGGTTGCTCACCCCCCCTATTGTGATGTGTTTTCTTTCAGGAACTTACAGGCGTTAGGTGGAAATCCCGAGGTGGAAGACTGTATTTGCTTTATCGTTTCTTTTCGATTATGTTATTTTATGGAAATTGATGTAACCCCAGTGGGGAGATATGTTAAAAGGATTTGGGATGTAATAGACATGTGTGGTTGTGAACACTTATTATGGATTGAAGATTAATAAAGATATTTAATTTACATCTTTGTGACTATCAGTGGTGAATGTATACGTTGACCTGTATGAATATTTGTTTTGTACATCCACCCCCTTGCCCACCGGGTTAGGTATAGGGGAGTCACGAACCGGTTTCCTCGGGTTGGAAATTCGGGCGTGACAAGATAAGTCGTTCCTAACTCCGTATGTATAGAATGCTCTGGATTTCTTACTCTGTGATTCTTTTCCTTAGTCTGCTTGAGTGGAAGACTTAGCCTTTTTACTCCGTGATAACTGTGACCTTCTCCGTGCGACTTGGAGACTAGGATTCTTACTCCGCATCTATTGACTTAGTTCATTTTAAAGTATTAGGCGCAGATTCCTCAGACCGTAGCTTTAACTCATTAGTCCGCACGTATGATCTTTATTCCGTATGAAGTGAAGACTTGGTTATGTACCAAGTTTTTGACGACGCACACTCTCATTCGGATCAGGATTATGTATCCCGTCCTTAGCTTTCCTCTCACGAGTGTAGGTCCAAATTAAGTTCATATCTTGAAAACAACAAAAGTCTCAGATCAAGTTACATAGGGCTCTGTTCGCATCATCCAAATTCTTGGCTTGATCCAACAGAAGAGAAGAAGGAAAAAGGTCTCATCTGCTTCATGGTTGACCACTCACCTCCCCTCAAGGTAAGAACTTATGAACAGCTCTACATTGAATATGAAGATACCTATAGAGCTCTCAAAGAAAGAGAGGAACAATTTTCTCCCTATGAAAGCTGACAAAGAAAGATATTATTCTAAATTGGAAAGGCTTTCATGTGAATATAGAGACTCTATAGATGACTATGAAAGTACAGAGAGAAGATTAAGAGCTAAATTGAGTGAGATGAGAAGCACACATGATAATCTTTTAGATAAAGCTGCACAATTAAAAATGGCAAATAAAGACATCGATCTGCTTGAAAAGGAACTAGCTAAAACCAAAGCAGAACTGGAGAAAGAAAGCCAAATCAGTAAAAAGTGGCAATATTCTGTTGAGATTGCAGCCCACTTTAGAACAACTACAGATATCAAAGGTCAAGCCTTAGGTCTAGGTTTTTCTGAAGACCAAGTAGCCAAGGCTCAGACTTACCCCGTGTAGACCAAGTGTCTTGCTGGCTTTATTCCTGCTAGCAGTGTGCTTCTTGATTGTGGAAAGGAGGTGCCAATGGCTGTTACTAGTCCACCCAAACCAGTAACACCCGAACTCAAAGATCAGGGTACTGTTGCATCTCAGGACAGTGATGCAGCAGTTGCTAAGATAAAACTGAAAGTTGAACCTTTAATCAACCTGTCCTCTACATCCCAATGCAAGGGTAAGGGTGTAGTAATTTCAGAGACAAACCCAAGTAGACTTATTACTACGTTTGAGACTGGTTCATCCAATAAGGTTGTTTCCTCCCATCCCGAGTTTGTCCCTGGTGATAGGGTTAAGAATAGTCTAGGATATGTGAGAAAACCTAGAAAACCTCTTAACACTCCAACCAAACCCTTGAGACAGAATGTCCAACCTAAACCTATCAACTGCCCCATATGTTGTGAAGTTGGACACCTTTCCTATTAGTGCAGATTCTACCCTGAGTATCTTAAGAATGTGATTGCCACAGAAATCGGGGTAAGCCTTAAGTAGTTAAACATCTTTGATAACTGCACTATCATAACTCGATAGGAAGAAGAAGAAAACTAGGCACACACAGTTACCTCACCAAAGAACATAAAAAATAAACCTATGAAGCTAACCGTCAACACTATGCCTAACCAAGCCGCCAAAGGTAACAATAAGGAAGGAAAACTTGCCGAGAGCCCAAAGGACAACCTTGCTAACAAATCTAATGTTGGATCACCTAAATTAGCATGGAAAATTAAATCGCTTCGCTTGTTGGAAACCTAAATTGTCAACTGCATCTTTCACTTACCCAAAGCCCAATCAATATTGGGCCCCCAACACTTAGCTGTTCATTGTGTAGGAATAGGTACCTAAAGCTGAAAGTAGCCACAGGAAGCAAAAGATCAATTCCATCCAGTGGTATCTTGATAGTGCCTATTCTGTACACATGACAGATGATGCCTATTTGTTGAGTGAAGTCAAAGAGGTTGCATCTTCATCTGTCACATTTGGGGACAACAAAAAGGGTAAGATTGTAGGTAACGGTACACTCTCCAATGGTTCTGTTTCTATTTAGAATGTGTCTATTGTTCAAGGTCTTAAACATAACCTGTTGAGCATAAGTCAATTGTGTGACAAGGGTTATGAAGTGTTGTTCACTAAGCACACATGCATAGTTATGGATCCTGTCTCCAAAGAGGTAAAGCTAAATGGACATACACAAGGCAATATCTACAAATTAGTCTTTGGCAATGCTCAATCTACTGAACCAATTTGTTTTCTGTCCAAAGCTTCACCTGACATTAGTTGGTTGTTGCACAAGAGATTTGGTCATTTAAACTTTAAGACTATGTCTAAATTGGCTTCTCTTGATTTAGTTGAGGGCTTACCCAAGCATGTTTATGAGAAAGAACACCCTTGTAGGGATTGTTAGCTAAAGAAGCAAGTGATACATTCTTTTAAGAGTGTGGATAAAACCTCAATTACACAACCACTTGAACTTCGCATATCGACCTATGTGGACCAATCAATGTGTTCTCACTATCTGGTGCATGATACTTCCTTGCAGTAGTAGATGACTACACCAGGTATACATGGGTCATGTTTCTCAAAATCAAAACTGAAACATTTGAAAATCTTGTTGAACTCTTTAATTGGGTCACCAATGTTAAGAGTCTCTCTATTAAACGCATAAGAAGCGATCATGGCAAGGAATTTGAATTTTATGATATGTTAGAGTTTTATACTGAACATCGTATCCAGCATAATTTTTCAGCACCTTGAACTCCACAATAAAATGGAGTCGCTGAAAGAAAGATTTGGACTTTAGTTGAAGCAGCTAGAACCATGTTGACAGGAGCTCAGTTCCCAAAATTCCCATGGGCTGAAGCTGTTGCCACTGCTTATTATGTACAAAATAGAACTCTAATTAACAAACGAGCCATGAAAACACCCTAGGAACTGTGGAAGGGAAGGATGCCAAACATTGGTCACCTAAGGATCTTCGGGTGTACTTGCTATATTCTGAACAATGGCAAGGAATACTTGAACAAGTTTGATGTCAAGTTAGATGATGGATATCTTGTTGGATATTCCATGAATAGCAAAGCTTATCGTGTGTTTAATAGAAGGACCAAAACTGTTGAAGAGTCTATTCATGTTTCTTTTGATGAGACTAACAATGATATATAGAAAGGAGACCAAAATGTAAATGAAGTGCAGGATACGATCATAGTAGAAGACCAAGACACAGACAATCCAACGATAGAACCAGTGGATGATGTACCTGAACCTGATGAACAAAGAGCTGAACTGGTTGCTGCAGAACAAAGTCAAAAATCAGCAGAAGATCATGAACTCAACATTCAACCTGTTAAGTCTCTACCACTTCCACCAGCCCAAGAACCCGACATAGAGCAGTTGGGCATTCATCATCAAGAAAAAGAAGACCTTCCAAAGGCAAGGAGAAGGTTAAAGGACCACCCTTCTTAACTGATAATAGGAGATCCTGCTGCATGAGTCAAAACGAGAGCTGCCACACTTCATGAGAACCTTTATTTGTGCTTCTTATCACAAGTGGAGCCTAAATCGAGTGGATGATGCGTTCAGGATCACTATTGGATTGATGTTATGCAAGAAGAATTAAATTAGTTGAAGAGACAAAAGGTATGGGAGTTGGTCAATAGACTTAGATCATAGCAAGTCATTGGAGTGAAATGGATCTTGGAAACAAGCTTGATGTTGATGGTGTTGTGATCGAAACAAGGCCAGGCCTGGTTGCAAAAGGATACGGACAAGAAGAAGGAATTGATTATGATGGAACTTTTGCACCGGTTGCTAGACTAGAGGCCATCCGCATGTTATTAGCATATGCAGCATTCAAGGACTTCAAAGTTTATTAAATGGATGTCAAGAGTGCATTCCTAAATGGAGACCTCCAAGAAGAAGTCTATGTTGAACAACCGCTTAGATTCCTAGAGCCAAACCAAGAACGAAAGGTGTACAAACCGAAGAAGGCTCTTTATGGACTAAAACAAGCCCCAAGAGCTTGGTATGAAACATTGTCGAATTTTCGATAAAGAACAAGTTCATAAAAGGCAAAATTGACCCCACACTTGTTTCTCAAGGAAGGAAAAGGATCACTCTTGATAGTCCAGGATATATGTAGATGACATCATCTTCAAATCAAGGGACAAGAAGCAATGTGAAGAATTCTCCCATGTGATGAAAAGTGAATATGAGATGAGTATGATGGGAGAACGTTTATTCTTCCTTGGGTTGGAGGTCAAATAGTTGGAGGATGGGATTTTTATCAGTCAAGCCAAGTACACTAAGGAGATCCTTAAGAAATTCAAGATGACCGATGTAACCCACATGAAAACCCCCATTCCCGCAAATGCCAAATTGGATATGCATGAAAGGCAAAGAGGTGGATATCACTGAATACGAAGCATGATTGGTTCTTTCTTTGTATCTCACGACAAGCGGACCTGATATAATATTTGCAACATGCATCCGTGCAAGATACCAAGCTAATCCCAAGGAGTCTCATATGTCTCATGTCAAGAGGATCATGCGGTATCTCAAGGGAACTGAAAATTTGGGACTATGGTATCCAAAGGAGTCTAATTTCAAACTGAGAGGATATTCAGATGTAGACTTTGCTAGCTGCAGGATTGACAGGAATAGCACAAGTGGAACATGCTAACTACTTGGCAACCAGACTTGTATCCTGGTTTAGCAAGAAACAGATTCGATTTCAACTTCAATTCTTGAAGCTGAATATATTCTTTGTAGGAAGTTGTTGTGTTTAGTTGCTATGGATGGCCGGTCAACTTGCGGACTATGGGTTTAACCTCATGGCCGTGTTACCGTCTCGTGACAATACAAGTGTTATTGCAATCTCAAACAATTCCGTCATGCATCCCAAGACCAAGCACATTGAGGTCAAACATCACTTCATACGTGATCATGTGCTAAAGAAGGACATTTCCTTGGAGTACATATCCACTGATGACCAGCTTGCCGACATATTCACCAAACCACTGCAAGAAGCCAGGTTCAATGAACTTCTGACAAAACTTGGCATGCTAGATTTAACTTCATAATTCTTATTGCATGTCTTGTGTTTCATTTCAACCTAATTACCTATGCATGAACATAGGTATGACAATGTTAATGATTGTTTATCTCTCCATGAAAATTGGAAATGCCTAAGTGTGATTCATACATTCTACTGCAGGTAATTAAGAAATCACATGGATGAAACTTGCTACCTCTCGAACCTAGTATAAATCTTTTGTGCAACCCGTCATAAATCCTCAAGTCTAGAGTGAAATGAGTGCGGTTTCCATCATGTTTCAATTAAATGATATTCCCATTATCTGTTGTTTTTATTCTGAGTGAATATCACTTGTATGGCATTGCATTCATTAACTAGCAAGAACTGTTGTATCTCATGGTCTTGTTGGCTTGCACGGAAAGGATCCCCAATGATTCAATGCTCTAAGGATGACTGAGACTGTAGTAGTTGAGAATCATAAAAAGCCTATTACTCAAAAAGAATCAATACCTTTCACTAGAAAAAGGCAAGGTGAAAAAGGCTAATTGAGAAAAGAAAATAGAAAATAGGTTGCCTATCTTATGGGGAGTCCTCACTATTCCTCTTGAATATGTTTCTTTCAGAGTAATAGTTGGAGTTCACTAACTGTATGATCAATTGAGTCAAAAAGAAATTGTGTTGAGCTCTGTCCACGTGAAAAAGTTTATGATTAAGCACTCAAAAATGGTGCTATACAAAAGAAGAGGACAACTCACACGAGAAAATACGAGTGATCAAACTCTAAACTTTATGTATATCTTGTGTTGTAAATTAGACAATGCTAGAGTGTGTGTTCGATTCTCAATAGGGCCATCTTGTCTCTCAAGTCATCTATGTTGAACTGAAAATCATTGTGGGATCAAGGTTTATGGTAAGATTTGGTTGACCATGAGTATACCAAATAGTGCAATTCTAGTTCCTGAATCAAACTCACATGTTGATCGGAGAGTGAGAGGGTGAGGCCTTCACCGAGTGACTTTTGCTAAATGTGAGCCGATCGCTGATCTCATGACTAGGTTGTTGAAATGGACTAACCATGGTTTCAACGGACGCCATGTTGACATTGTGATCAATTTCCTGCATACAAGAGTATATGATGATGCACTTAGTCATTTCTAAGTTGAATGGAATCGTAAATGATCATACTACATTAGTCGCACATGTAAACCAGGTAGTACGGTTGAAAGAACTCAAGTTCTAGGCACGTAATCTTACTTCCACTTATAACATTGTTTATCATGCATGATTTTATGTGAAATATCCTATACGTCACTTTCATGTTGTTAAGTGTTGAAAAAGTCCAGAGAAATCCACCTTTGTCGCTGAATTTGTTGTCGACCATTAAGCAAATAGCATCGAAGAACTGCTGCCTCGAAGACTGCTGCTTCGTAGCCTCGAAGCTCGGAGAATTTGCAATTTCTCCTAAACACAACTTCGTAGAGTCGTAGTTTCCAAAAGGTCGAAACACAACAGATTCAGTTTCCTCGCTACTCAAGCGTCGAAGACACGTCAGCACGTCACTGTGCACTTAAAATTCAAAATACACCGACATAAGGGGTGACGTATACTTATCGCTTAAGTACTCCAACGGGTGGATCAGGAAGATGAAAAGACGGGTTAGAGAAAAGGACGTGGATCCTGAAGATGAACCGAAAGAGTATGTGACTTCTACGGTACACTTTCACCTCATATATAAGTCACAGATAGAGACAGGGCCAAAAGGTATGTTCTTCGCTTTCACATTCAAACCCTCCCTAACGCTCTATCTCTCTCTTCAATCTTCGTCCCCTCATCTCTTTCTCTATCTCCCTCCTTTTACCATCTTCGAACCTTACCATACTCTCTCTATGAGTGTCTCTTTCTCTCTCCTAAAGCTCTATGGCAGGACCTAGCTCATTGATGGCCGAAGGATTAGGCGAATCATCTTAGGTTTCATTGTCAACTGGGAAGCCATAGGCGACGCAAACATCAGCCTGGATGGGCGAGTTCGAAATTGCCTAGATGAGTCGAGGATAGCATCTGTATGCTCCGGGATGCAAGATGTACTGGTGGAAGACGTCTCGGAGTTTCATGAGACATTGGCCATCTCTAAAGGCGACTTGGTGGGAACAGTACAAGGAGCGGAGATTCAGATCTCAGCCGAAACGCTCTACGATACTCTCCAACTCCCGAAAGGTAACTTCCAACCTCTACCAAGTCTTTCTAGAGAGGAGTGTAAGGCTTTTCTGGGGTATTCTGACCATGGAAAGAAAGGACAGGGAGCCCTGAAGCTTGCTTCTCTGGTCAGGCACTAGCGAGGTGTCGTAGACCCGGACCAAGTGCCTAATGTGCAAGAAGATGGCTCATGACTCTGCAAGCCATGAGCAGATGAAGATCATGTGCAGTGTATTACAAAGAAGAAGGATAGATTGGGGAGCTCAAATACACAACATGATCAAGTCTAGGAAGGGGCACTTTTGATTGATTCTGACCAAACTCCTAAGGTTCCTTCGTCTTGATGTGTTTAACCACCGACCTGTGGTACCACTGCCGGCCAAATATATGTTCAAGAGCTTGTACAAGAATGGATGGCTAGAGATCAAGCCAATGAAGAGACCCGAGTCGAGTGCAAGAAGTCATGCAAAGGACACGACTAGTTCTGTCAGGGCCCCAGTCCGCATTCCACGACCACCGGCACCAATCCCATAGACTTCTAGCGGTTCATCCGGTGCAGGCAATGGCACATATAGCTAAGGTAGTCGAGAACATGGTAGAAACCTATCTCTTAGCTGATCCCACTCCAAGAGGAGACCCAACCGGTTGAGTTGCCCGGTGATACTGCGAGAAGGAAGAGAGCCTGGCTGGAGGGCAATCACCGGTACAGAAACTTGAGGCATTGTATGGGCGACCATGTCGATCACCTTTGTGTTGGACCGAGGTGGGGGAGATAGCTCTCTTGGGACCACGATTGGTTCAAGAGGCTACCGAGAAGGTTAAGTTGATTCGTCAACGGTTGTTATTAGCTCGAGTCGCGGAAATCCTATGCGGATCGGGCCGGTAGTGACCTTTGGAGTTTTTCGTGGGAGATCATGTGTTTCTCCGTGTCTCTCCACAACGTGGACATCGGCGGTTTGGGCGAGGTTCTAAAGTATCTCCCCGGTTCATTGGTCCTTTTGAGATTATAGCTCGTGTGGGGGCCCGTAGCTTATCGGTTAACATTGCCGGCGCGATTGAGTCGGGTGCACAACGTGTTCCACGTGTCCCAATTGCGAAGTATCATCCCGACCCCACTCATGTGATAGATTGGGGGACTTCGGACATTGGGGATGACATGTCCGTCGTTGAGGCCCCTATCCGTATACTAGATCGACGGGAGAAACTTCGTGGGGTCGTCTTTATTCCTTTCGTTCGCGTCTCGTGGCAGCACCGTGGCATTGAGGAGGAGACTTGGGAATGGGAGTCTTTGATGCGTGAGCAACACCCGGAGTTGTTCGAGGATGAACACTCTTAATGGTGGAGGGGTGGCTGTTGGTTGGTGTATTTGTATTGAATGTGTTAATGAAATGTGCTTGTGATGGGTACTTGTAACATGTGGATGTGTTTCCATGGATTGTGATGCATGTGGTTATAGACTATGGTGGCACTGTGTTATGTGCTATTGTGTACAATATGCGGTGTATGACCCATTTGGGTGTTGTGGCTTGTTGTGTTGTTTTCCTTGCATGTTGTTCCTTTCCGAGGACGAAAAGTCTTAGGGGAGAGGATGTAATGACCCGTATTTTGGGATGTGAGGAGTTAGTCGGTTTGCCTTTTCAGGTGGAAATTGTTAGGTTTTAGGGAGTTTTATTTCCACACACTTTGGCTAAATCATCTTGTATGTTGATGAGCAAGCAAGAGGCAAAGTTTGAGCCCAATAGGGAGTGCACGTGAGAAGGGCTTTTCACGTGCAAAGTGAGATTTTTGCATGGGAGCCTTCCTGATGTTGTTCCAAGGCTTGTGGTGAAATTCTAGAGCATTTGAGGTGCCCGTGAGAAAGGTCTTTCTCATGTGCGACCTCTATTACCCTTGTTTTGTTATTCGATCCTCTTTTGCTAAAGGACCATGGTGAAATTATGAGTGCTTTGTCCTGTGTGGTTACAAAAAGGTTATAGTCCATCATCAAAACTACGTCGTTTTGATGCCGGGATTCATTTAATCAAAACTACGTCATTTTGGGGTTTGAGTTGCCTATATAAAGAGGTGAAGGCTCCTTGTGTTAGGTTTAGGGTTCTCTTCTCACTGCTGACCGTCGAGCGAGAGAGAGAGCTAAAGAGAGGGAAGGAAGGAGAGGCTGGTTGTTCTTGCCCGGAGCGTCTTGCGTGGGGAGGACGGCGTCTAGACGGAGCAAGGAGGATCTTCTTTAAGGTAGGGGTTCTATCCTTCCTGGTCTGTTCGGGGGTTAGGCCCTGTGGATATTTTGTAAAGTTTCTATTGTTATTGTTATAATACTTATATGTAAATTCATATAGGTGTGATCTCCTATATGAATGTTGGCCTTCAATAGCATTTTGGTGTGATTCTGATGTTGGGTGGGCAGTGCATGTTAAATGTTCGATAAAATGCCTGTGTGAATATGCCCACGTATATGTTTGATAATATGCCGTAAGGCTAGAATTGTGAGTTGGTAAAGGTGTGCATGCTAAGTGTTTGTTTTTATGCCTGAGTGGCCGTGTTTGTACATTTGTGAATGTGTGCATACTAAGGGTTTTCTTTTATGCCTGAGAGGCTATGTGTACTGTTTTGTGAAACCCGGTGGTTGTGGAAGCCTGGGACCGTTTTGTGAAACCCAGGATCGTTTTGTGAAACCCGGTGGCTGTGGAAGCCCGAGACTGTTTTGTGAAACCCGGGGTTGTGGAAGCCCTGGACTGTTCTTGGAACCCAAGTGGTTGTGGAAGCCGATGGCTGTTCTTGGAACCCGGTGGGCCGTGGAAGCCTGGGGACGCTCTTGAAACCCGGTTGTGGAAGCCCGGGGATCGTTCATGTGCTAGCTTTGTGTGGTCGTTTGAAATATTTGTTTTTTGCTGATGGCTTATTATTATATTTGTTGAAATAATTGTATCACGACACCGCACTTGTATACACGGCATGTAGATGCTAGGAGCATGGGATGGGTTGGGGAGACATGATCCCTACCGAGCCGTGGTTGCTCACCCCCCTTTACCGTGATGTGTTTTCTTCCCAGGAACTTACGGGCGTTAGGTGGAAATCCCGAGGTGGAAGATCGTATTTGCTTTATCGTTTCTTTTCGATTATGTTATTTTATGGAAATTGATGTAACCCAGTGGGGAGATATGTTAAAAGGATTTGGGATGTAATAGACATGTGTGGTTGTGAACACTTATTATGGATTGAAGATTAATAAAGATATTTAATTTACATCTTTGTGACTATCGGTGGTGAATGTATACGTTGACTCTTGTATGAATATTTGTTTTGTACATCCACCCCCTTGCCCACCGGGTTAGGTATAGGGGAGTCACGAACCGGTTTCCTCGGGTTGGAAATTCGGGGCGTGACAAGCATAAGTCGTTCCTAACTCCGTATGTATAGAATGCTCTGGATTTCTTACTCGTGATTCTTTTCCTTAGTCTCGTTGAGTGGAAGACTTAGCCTTTTTACTCCGTGATAATCGTGACCTTCTCCGTGCGACTTGGAGACTAGGATTCTTACTCCGCATCTATTGACTTAGTTCATTTTAAAGTATTAGGCGCAGATTCCTCGGACCGTAGCTTTAACTCATTAGTCCGCACGTATGATCTTTATTCCGTATGAAGTGAAGACTTGGTTATGTACCAAGTTTTTGACGACGCACACTCTCATTCGGATCAGGATTATGTATCCCGTCCTTAGCTTTCCTCTCACGAGTGTAGGTCCGAATTAAGTTCATATCTTGAAAACAACAAAAGTCTCGAGATCAAGTTACATAGGGCTCTGTTCGCATCATCCAAATTCTTGGCTTGATCCAACAAGAGAAGAAGGAAAAAGGTCTCATCTCGCTTCATGGTTGACCACTCACCTCCCCTCAAGGTAAGAACTTATGAACAACTCTACATTGAATATGAAGATACCTATAGAGCTCTCAAAGAAAGAGAGGAACAATTTTCTCCCTATGAAAGCCGACAAAGAAAGATATTATTCTAAATTGGAAAGGCTTTCATGTGAATATAGAGACTCTATAGATGACTATGAAAGTACGAGAGAAGATTAAGAGCTAAATTGAGTGAGATGAGAAGCACACATGATAATCTTTTAGATAAAGCCGCACAATTAAAAATGGCAAATAAAGACATCGATGCGCTTGAAAAGGAACTAGCTAAAACCAAAGCAGAACCGGAGAAAGAAAGCCAAATCGGTAAAAAGTGGCAATATTCTGTTGAGATTGCAGCCCACTTTAGAACAACTACGGATATCAAAGGTCAAGCCTTAGGTCTAGGTTTTTTCGAAGACCAAGTAGCCAAGGCTCGGACTTACCCCGTGTAGACCAAGTGTCTTGCTGGCTTTATTCTCTGTGCGGTGTGCTTCTTGATTGTGGAAAGGAGGTGCCAATGGCGTTATTAGTCCACCCAAACCAGGAACACCCGAACTCAAAGATCAGGGTACTGTTGTATCTCAAAGACGATGATGCAATAGTTCTTAAGATAAACCGAAAGTTGAACCTTTAATCAACCTCGTCCTCTACATCCCAATGCAAGGGTAAGGGTGTAGTAATTTCAGAGACAAACCCAAGTAGACTTATTACTACGTTTGAGACCGGTTCATCCAATAAGGTTGTTTCCTCCCATCCCGAGTTTGTCCCCTGGTGATAGGGTTAAGAATAGTCTAGGATATGTGAGAAAACCTAGAAAACCTCTTAACACTCCAACCAAACCCTTGAGACAGAATGTCCAACCTAAACCTATCAACTGCCCCATATGTTGTGAAGTTGGACACCTTTCCTATTAGTGCAGATTCTACCCTGAGTATCTTAAGAATGTGATTGCCACAGAAATCAGGGTAAGCCTTAAGTAGTTAAACATCTTTGATAATCTGCACTATCATAACTCTGATAGGAAGAAGAAGAAAACTAGGCACACACAGGTTACCTCACCAAAGAACATAAAAAATAAACCTATGAAGCTAACTGTCAACACTATGCCTAACCAAGCTGCCAAAGGTAACAATAAGGAAGGAAAACTTGCTGAGAGCCCAAAGGACAACCTTGCTAACAAATCTAATGTTGGATCACCTAAATTAGCATGGAAAATTAAATCTGCTTCTGCTTGTTGGAAACCTAAATTGTCAACTGCATCTTTCACTTACCCAAAGCCCAATCAATATTGGGCCCCCAACACTTAGCTGTTCATTGTGTAGGAATAGGTACCTAAAGCTGAAAGTAGCCACAGGAAGCAAAAGATCAATTCCATCCAGTGGTATCTTGATAGTGCCTATTCTGTACACATGACAGATGATGCCTATTTGTTGAGTGAAGTCAAAGAGGTTGCATCTTCATCTGTCACATTTGGGGACAACAAAAAGGGTAAGATTGTAGGTAACGGTACACTCTCCAATGGTTCTGGTTTCTATTTAGAATGTGTCTATTGTTCAAGGTCTTAAACATAACTTGTTGAGCATAAGTCAATTGTGTGACAAGGGTTATGAAGTGTTGTTCACTAAGCACACATGCATAGTTATGGATCCTGTCTCCATAACTATGCTAAATGGACATACACAAGGCAATATCTACAAATTAGTCTTTGGCAATGCTCAATCTATCGAACCAATTTGTTTTTCTGTCCAAAGCTTCACCCGACATTAGTTGGTTGTTGCACAAGAGATTTGGTCATTTAAACTTTAAGACTATGTCTAAATTGGCTTCTCTTGATTTAGTTGAGGGCTTACCCAAGCATGTTTATGAGAAAGAACACCCTTGTAGGGATTGTTAGCTAAAGAAGCAAGTGATACATTCTTTTAAGAGTGTGGATAAAACCTCAATTACACAACCACTTGAACTCTCGCATATCGACCTATGTGGACCAATCAATGTGTTCTCACTATTCGGTGCATGATACTTCCTTGCAGTAGTAGATGACTACACCAGGTATACATGGGTCATGTTTCTCAAAATCAAAACTGAAACATTTGAAAATCTTGTTGAACTCTTTAATTGGGTCACCAATGTTAAGAGTCTCTCTATTAAACGCATAAGAAGCGATCATGGCAAGGAATTTGAATTTTATGATATGTTAGAGTTTTATACTGAACATGGTATCCAGCATAATTTTTCTGCACCTTGAACTCCACAATAAAATGGAGTCGCTGAAAGAAAGATTTGGACTTTAGTTGAAGCAGCTAGAACCATGTTGACAGGAGCTCAGTTCCCAAAATTCCCATGGGCTGAAGCTGTTGCCACTGCTTATTATGTACAAAATAGAACTCTAATTAACAAACGAGCCATGAAAACACCCTATGAACTGGGAAGGGAAGGATGCCAAACATTGGTCACCTAAGGATCTTCGGGTGTACTTTATATTCTGAACAATGGCAAGGAATACTTGAACAAGTTTGATGTCAAGTTAGATGATGGATATCTTGTTGGATATTCCATGAATAGCAAAGCTTATCGTGTGTTTAATAGAAGGACCAAAACTGTTGAAGAGTCTATTCATGTTTCTTTTGATGAGACTAACAATGATATATAGAAAGGAGACCAAAATGTAAATGAAGTGCAGGATACGATCATAGTAGAAGACCAAGACACAGACAATCCAACGATAGAACCAGTGGATGATGTACCTGAACCTGATGAACAAAGAGCTGAACCAGTTGCTGCGAACAAAGTCAAAAATCAGCGAGAAGATCATGAACTCAACATTCAACCTATTAAGTCTCTACCACTTCCACCAGCCCAAGAACCCGACATAGAGCAGTTGGGCATTCATCATCAAGAAAAAGAAGACCTTCCAAAGGCAAGGAGAAGGTTAAAGGACCACCCTTCTTAATCGATAATAGGAGATCCCGCCGCATGAGTCAAAACGAGAGCCGCCACACTTCATGAGAACCTTTATATGTGCTTCTTATCACAAGTGGAGCCTAAATCAGTGGATGATGCAGTTCAGGATCACTATTGGATTGATGTTATGCAAGAAGAATTAAATTAGTTGAAGAGACAAAAGGTATGGGAGTTGGTCAACGAGACTTAGATCATAGCAAGTCATTGGAGTGAAATGGATCTTCAGAAACAAGCTTGATGTTGATGGTGTTGTGATCGAAACAAGGCCAGACCAGGTTGCAAAAGGATACAGACAAGAAGAAGGAATTGATTATGATGGAACTTTTGCACCAGTTGCTAGACTAGAGGCCATCCGCATGTTATTAGCATATGCAGCATTCAAGGACTTCAAAGTTTATTAAATGGATGTCAAGAGTGCATTCCTAAATGGAGACCTCCAAGAAGAAGTCTATGTTGAACAACCGCTTAGATTCCTAGAGCCAAACCAAGAACGAAAGGTGTACAAACTGAAGAAGGCTCTTTATGGACTAAAACAAGCCCCAAGAGCTTGGTATGAAACATTGTCAGAATTTCTGATAAAGAACAAGTTCATAAAAGGCAAAATTGACCCCACACTGTTTCTCAAGGAAGGAAAAGGATCACTCTTGATAGTCCAGATATATGTAGATGACATCATCTTCAAATCAAGGGACAAGAAGCAATGTGAAGAATTCTCCCATGTGATGAAAAGTGAATATGAGATGAGTATGATGGGAGAACTTTTATTCTTCCTTGGGTTGGAGGTCAAATAGTTGGAGGATGGGATTTTTATCAGTCAAGCCAAGTACACTAAGGAGATCCTTAAGAAATTCAAGATGACCGATGTAACCCACATGAAAACCCCCATTCCCGCAAATGCCAAATTGGATATGCATAAGGCAGGCAAAGAGGTGGATATCACTGATCACGAAGCATGATTGGTTCTTTCTTTGTATCTCACAAAGAAGCGGACCTGATATAATATTTGCAACATGCATCTGTGCAAGATACCAAGCTAATCCCAAGGAGTCTCATATGTCTCATGTCAAGAGGATCATGCGGTATCTCAAGGGAACTGAAAATTTGGGACTATGGTATCCAAAGGAGTCTAATTTCAAACCGAGAGGATATTCGGGATGTAGACTTTGCTAGCTGCAGGATTAACAGGAATAAGACAAGTGGAACATGCTAACTACTTGGCAACAGACTTGTATCCTGGTTTAGCAAGAAACAGTCGGTTTCAACTTCAATTGTCAAGTTGAATATATTCGTTGTAGGAAGTCGTTGTGCTTAGTTGCTATGGATGGCGATCAACTTGCGGACTATGGGTTTAACCTCATGGCCGTGTTCTTGTCTTGTGACAATACAAGTGTTATTGCAATCTCAAACAATTCTGTCATGCATCCCAAGACCAAGCACATTGAGGTCAAACATCACTTCATACGTGATCATGTGCTAAAGAAGGACATTTCCTTGGAGTACATATCCACTGATGACCAGCTTGCCGACATATTCACCAAACCACTGCAAGAAGCCAGGTTCAATGAACTTCTGACAAAACTTGGCATGCTAGATTTAACTTCATAATTCTTATTGCATGTCTTGTGTTTCATTTCAACCTAATTACCTGTGCATGAACATAGGTATGACAATGTTAATGATTGTTTATCTCTCCATGAAAATTGGAAATGCCTAAGTGTGATTCATACATTCTACTTGCAGGTAATTAGGAAATCACATGGATGAAACTTGCTACCTCTTGAACCTAGTATAAATCTTTTGTGCAACCCGTCATAAATCCTCAAGTCTAGAGTGAAATGAGTGCGGTTTCCATCATGTTTCAATTAAATGATATTCCCATTATCTATTGTTTTTATTCTGAGTGAATATCACTTGTATGGCATTGCATTCATTAACTAGCAGGAACTGTTGTATCTCATGGTACTGTTGGCTTGCACGGAAAGGATCCCCAATGATTCAATGCTCTAAGGATGACTGAGACTGTAGTAGTTGAGAATCATAAAAAGCCTATTACTCAAAAAGAATCAATACCTTTCACTAGAAAAAGGCAAGGTGAAAAAGGCTAATTGAGAAAAGAAAATAGAAAATAGGTTGCCTATCTTATGGGGAGTCCTCACTATTCCTCTTGAATATGTTTCTTTCGGAGTAATAGTTGGAGTTCACTAACCGTATGATCAATTGAGTCAAAAAGAAATTGTGTTGAGCTCTGTCCACGTGAAAAAGTTTATGATTAAGCACTCAAAAATGGTGCTATACAAAAGAAGAGGACAACTCACACGGAAAATACGAGTGATCAAACTCTAAACTTTATGTATATCTTGTGTTGTAAATTAGACAATGCTAGAGTGTGTGTTCTGATTCTCAATAGGGCCATCTTGTCTCTCAAGTCATCTATGTTGAACTGAAAATCATTGTGGGATCAAGGTTTGTGGTAAGATTTGGTTGACCATGAGTATACCAAATAGTGCAATCCTAGTTCCTGAATCAAACTCACATGTTGATCGGAGAGTGAGAGGGTGAGGCCTTCACTGAGTGACTTTTGCTAAATGTGAGCCGACTGCTGATCTCATGACTGGGTTGTTGAAATGGACTAACCATGGTTTATTGGACGCCATGTTGACATTGTGATCAATTTCCTGCATACAAGAGTATATGATGATGCACTTAGTCATTTCTAAGTTGAATGGAATCGTAAATGATCATACTACATTAGTCGCACATGTAAACCAGGTAAGACGGTTGAAAGAACTCAAGTTCTAGGCACGTAATCTTACTTCCACTTATAACATTGTTTATCATGCATGATTTTATGTGAAATATCCTATACGTCACTTTCATGTTGTTAAGTGTTGAAAAAGTCCAGGAGAAATCCACCTTTGTCGCTGAATTTGTTGTCGACCATTAAGCAAATAGCATCGAAGAACTGCTGCCTCAGAAGCCGCTTCGTAGCCTCGAGCTCGGAGAATTTGCAATTTCTCCTAAACACAACTTCGTAGAGTCGTAGTTTCCAAAAGGTCGAAACACAACAGATTCGGTTTCCTCGCTACTCAAGCGTCGAAGACACGTCGACACGTCACTGTGCACTTAAAATTCAAAATACACCGACATAAGGGGTGACGTATACTTATCGCTTAAGTACTCCAACGGGTGGATCAGGAAGATGAAAAGACGGGTTAGAGAAAAGGACGTGGATCCCGAAGATGAACCGAAAGAGTATGTGACTTCTACGGTACACTTTCACCTCATATATAAGTCACGAGATAGAGACGGGGCCAAAAGGTATGTTCTTCGCTTTCACATTCAAACCCTCCCTAACGCTCTATCTCTCTCTTCAATCTTCGTCCCCTCATCTCTTTCTCTATCTCCCTCCTTTTACCATCTTCGAACCTTACCATACTCTCTCTATGAGTGTCTCTTTCTCTCTCCTAAAGCTCTATGGCAGACCTAGCTCATTGATGGCCGAAGGATTAGGCGAATCATCTTAGGTTTCATTGTCAATCTGGGAAGCCGTAGGCGACGCAAACATCACTGGATGGGCGAGTTCGGAAATTGCCTAGATGAGTCGAGGATAGCATCCGTATGTGTCACGCCCGGATTTCCAACCCGAGGAAACCGGTACGTGACTCCCCATTCACCCACACGGAGGGCAAAGGGGTTGGATTACCTGGATGCCACACAAGCAAGTCTAACAATTACAATAAATCAAATAAGCCACATCTTTATTTAATTCCAAAACATCAAAGGTTCACAAAACAACCAAGTCCCTGATTACAGTTCAATCCCTTAGTACATTCCCCTCCCTGGGGTTACATAAATCATAAAAGTACACTACCGAAATGAACAATAAAATGGAGAGGGTCTTCCACCTTGGTGTATCCACCTAACGCCTTGTAAGTCCCCTGGAAAACAAACAAACACAGTAGGAGGGGTGAGCAACCACGCCAATAGGGATCATGTCTCCCCAACCCATCCCATGTTCCTAGCATCTACATGCCATGTATACAAGTGCGTGTCGTGATACAATAATTCCAACAAACATAATAACAACCACATCAACAATTTACAATCTTCCACTGCCACACAGGCTAACACTTTAACCACAAGTGATTTAACCGCCTCTTCAGGCCAATGATTCAAGTGATTTAACCGCCTCTTCAGGCCAATGATTCAAGTGATTTAACCGCCTCTTCAGGCCAATGATTTAACCGCCTCTCAGGCAAATAGTTTAACCGCCTCTCAGGCATAGTTTCCATGACCTCATAGGCTAACACAAAACAGTCCCGGGCTTCCACACCACCGGGTGTACAAGCAAACACGCAAACATATAAGGCCATACAGGCATAACATCAAGCACTTAATATGCTTAGTCACACGGGAATAATGTCGAACACTTAGCATGCATATATTCACAGGCTCACAAACCCAGCCACACGGATATTATTTCAAACACATAATATGCATAGCTTCACAGGCATTATTTCAAACACGTTTCGAACATACACACAGGCATATTCACACAGGCATTTTATCGAACACTAAACATGCACTAACCACCCAACCTCGAAATCACACCAAAACGCCACTGAAGGCCAACATTCATATAGGAGGTCACACCTATATGAATTTACATATAAATAATATAACAATATCAATAGAAACTCGAGAAACCCTCTACACAGGGCCTAACCCCGGAACAGACCAGGTGAGACAGAACCCCTACCTTGAAAACGTCCTCCCGACTCTTGCTTCCACGCTAGACGTTGTCTTCCCCACGCACGACGCTCCGGGCAAGAAGCCGCAGCTCTCCTTCCTTCCCTCTCTCTCTCTCTCTCTCTCTCTCTCTCTCTCTCTCTCTCTCTCTCTCTCTCTCTCTCGCGACGGGCCAAAAAGAACCCTAACCCTAGAACAAGGAGTCTCCTCATCCTTATATAGACCTCCCATTATCAAAACGACGTAGTTTTGATTAAGTGAAACCCAGGATCAAAACGACGTAGTTTTGATTACACAAGCTACACCCTTTCCGCATCCATACACACCAAAATACTCACTATTCCAACCTAGTCCTTTGGAAAAAGATGATTAGAATAACAAAACCAAGGTAACCATGCAAAAAGATGCTCGCACGCCAATTTGAACGCCAATTCCCCAATTGGCGTGCAGCTCCAAATGCACTCAAACTTTACCCCAAGTCTCCTTGCATCTTGTAGAGGCTCGAGAAGCAAAAATATGCTTGCACGTGAAATGGGTGAATTCACGTGCAGCTCCAAATGCTCTGAAATTTCTGTGGTAGATAGAGGACCTCATTCTAAGAAACTTTTGTTCTTGCACGCCAATTGTTTGAGGCCATCTACTAGGTCAAAAGTGAGCTCCAAGATCAGCCAAAACAGCCTTAAAACCGCCTAGAACGCATAACATCTTCCTAGGGCATAAATGTACGCTATCGCTTGTCACATGCACCTCCCAAAAAGTCCCCTCTTGGGCTCATCTCTTACCTCAAACTTGTGCACCAACATCCAAGGTGTTTGTGGTTAACTTCTTACACACGGGTTACACACGGGTCATTACATCCTCTCCCCCTTAAGACTTTTCGTCCTCGAAAAGAAATGACATACGAGGAAAACAAACACAAGCTACCCATTTGCCACACGGCGAGCCACAACACCCAAATGGGTCATACACCGCACATTGTACACACAAGCACATAACATAGTGCCACCACAGTCCATAACCACATGCATCACAATCTATGGAAACACATCCACATGTCACAAATATCCATCACACGCACATTTCATTAACACATTCAATATAAATTAAAGTCAAAAGTCTAAAGGAAATACAAATACACCAGCCAACACCCAACGCAGCCCGCGCCCATAGGTAGACCTCACCCTAACGGCAAGCACAATGAGGTCACAATGAAACACAAACAAATAGGATAGCATTATGCAAACCACAATTACATTCCCACACAGGGAGCTCATCTCAAAGAAGACCATCATCATCTGCGAAAACCACCTCACTCAAGTAAGGAACATTGAAACCCCACCAACGCCAATGGGGAAGCGAACGGAATACAAGCCTAGACATAGAAACACGAGAATGGAGTGTGCCCTTAACCACCCGGTTGCAGTCAACCTGGCGCCCAACGAAGTCCAAGGATGCACTAAAAACAAGAAATGCAGCACCACACACACAACCATGGTAAGACCAAAACCCACTATCGGGCTATCACTAGTCACCGACTTTGAGAATCGACCTCCTTGATCACGGTCAAACAGAGATCCGCCAAGGTCCCACACAGCCTTCACAACCGAGGCTTACCGTACAGCCCAAGAGATAATGCCTTACCAAGTCGGCAGACGGACCACGCGATAGGAATCCCTTGACGCCAAGTAGCTATGAACATCATAGTCCCCCCCCCACACCGAAAACTCTCCTATCTCGCAACCTCGACCACAATGGAATCCTCTATGTCACCACTCACAGGTCACAAGAAAATCCCTTGCCTCCAAGACATACTCCACCTCATGGCCCACCAACTCCGCTATATCAACTATTACGTTTTATCTCAACACACCAGCAAAACACTCAAATGGATCAAGAAATACTCAAGCTCTAACCGCAGCTTAATATGGTCACCGCAATTCCCTCCTGGGTAGGCACAAGAAACGAGACATGCAAACTCCTTATTCGGGACATTCACGTAGCTTCCAAACACACCAACACTTTGATGGCATGGACCATCTCACTTACCGCATCAAAACGCACACGAAAGACTTTCAAGAAGAACATATGTAGCATGAGGACCCCATGATAGCCGCAGGACACAAACCTCCCCCAAAGGGGTAGCACTAATACCCCTTACAAGCAAAACTCACATCTGACTCCATCCTGTGAATCCTAACTCATCAATACTTTCACACTTTAACTTAGCATGCCATCACATGTGATAAGGAATAACATCAACATTACACATAACACCCCTCTTCATCCCACACCACACCTAATGTGCGCAGGCATCACCTCCTACTCCTCTGCATATGAATGCCATGAGACCCACACATAAGAACTTTGCTATACCCCTTTACACATATGTAACACACACAACAAAACAAGGCAACCACAACACACGAAATAAACTACCGCGTAGAACACATGTAAGAGAGGACATACTAGCCCCCCACCTCCTCGCCTCCGTTAAGCCTATTACCCACACGACATGGATTAACGGAATGGTCCTACCACCAGGAGTACATCCTCAACCCCTCGGAAGGTGTCTCCCAATTATGAGGAAAAACCCAAACAAGGCCTGCCCAATCTCACTCGCTTGCCGCTTGCACCGATTGGGTTCACCTGGGCACGATCCTATAAACTCACTCGTAACCTAGTTCCAGAACTCATCACATTTTTGTACATACGAAAACCCATTTCACCACATATCCTATGAACATTACCCAAGGTCTTTCACACACCACCAGCATGACACGTGGTCAATGTTTGGCCACCCAAGAATTTGCAGCCATTTCCATAGGACACCCATAAGAATCTTAAAACCACATACCACTCTCGCCAATCAATTTAGATTTCAATGACTCAAGGGGTGGGTTATACTAGTGGCAATTTCCTCCCTCAACCTTGACACTTGGAAAGGTTACCAAAAGAACATCCTTCTTAAGTAGCACATCTACGTAAACCTCTACTCACAAGAAAACACATTTCTATTACTCAAGGTTGCCACAACGGGGTCACACACTACCCACAAGCCACTAACTCATGCCTCCAGCTTCCTAGGCTAGCTAGGCCAGAGGTAATCTCACCTACGCTAGAGTATTAGGGGTAACACAAGTAACATTTATTACTTTCCTCACACACGGGCGCCCAAAATTGACTACTACACAAAGATACGATTAACACTTTAGACCATATTAAAACCACCAACTCTTTCCAACAACTGTTTATAACCATTAGTAATTTATTAGTCTTTTGGTATCATATATATATTTTTATTTATTTTACTCATTTATTCTCTAGTAGGTCCCCAACTACGTCCATCCAAAATGGTAACTCAAACGACCTTCTAAGCCTCACCCAACACAAAACAAGTGGCTCAAGAGCCCACCCAACAAAATACCCCTCTATCACAAGTGTCTTAATTAAATTGCTAGAAACGCAACAATCAAAGGTTCACCCAGCCTCACCTAATCCAGCACGAGACTCAACCGATCACTATCATTAAAGGAATATGATACCACCACTAAACAGCAATCTTAACACGCGAGAATCAAAATCGTACCCTTGACTAAGGAAAGTTCTACCATGCTCTTCTCCTAGCCTCACTTGAATTTTGCTTTATTCCTAGCTCGTTGGGCCAGTCTTCTAGCACCAAGACTTGCTTTACCAAAACAGGCTGTCTGGAGATGTCCTACTTTTCCATAGACGCGACACTAGTACTTCTTCCTGCCATACTCTTTTCCAATGTCCCGGTTGTCCACCGCAAGAACAACCCCTTTTGGGAAACCGGTCTCTACCTCTTGAGCCCCTTTCGCTGATCAGGACAACTATGCTTCAATTAATCTTCACCCAAGATCCCCCCCCGATGATGTGGGTTGATAGCTCTCGACGTACCTCGCTCTTAATCGGTTGTCGAATCTCATCCTTCAACTCTTAAATTACCAGGCTTAAGATGCCAACCTCTGCCATGATTATATCATTACTTACATCCTGCAGCCTCTCCCACTTGCCCGGCCTGGGGGGCGGGCTTCTTTGCTACCTCAATAGTCGTACCGGTCACAATTTTCGGAGACATTGGCTCCACGAAAAGGCAGCGCTCTAGGTTATCACTCAATAATCTCAATACCATTACCGACTAGGCATTCTGAACTATAACTAACCTCAAAACATGCATTATCACCACACAAATTCATGGATGCACATCACAAACTATACAAATTCACACCCTTACAACAAGTTCACACCTTTACATTGCCCATATAATTCTATACTTAAGTGGATATCTCATCGTTTTGAACACAACATCGCTTCCTCCACACAACACCATACAAAGGCACATACTCAATCATTCACAGAACACCAACATTATTGTATTTTATTTTATTTTATTTTATTTTATTTTTTGTTCGTTCACATTTCACAAGCTTCACGTTCACAAACGCTCAGTTTCAATACCACAAATTCTTTTCCATGTTTTCATGCTCGAATCATCACAAAATTTCAGAGTTGCACAATTGAAACTTTATCACGTTCAACCATTTATCCATACAATTACACACACTGCACACATTTTAGTTCTCATTAAACCACATTGCACAAACAAGCAATTCTACAAGCACACACTCAAGTTGTCATAAAATCAGAGTTAATCAGAGTTGCACAGTTCTCACCTTATCACATTATTCATATTTTTCTTTTATCACAATTAAATTTTTTTTTTTTTTCAGGTATCCACACCTTCACATACAACAACCAATGCAACTAGTGCCCTAATGCCAATGCATGCAAATCCTACCACAAGACTGGACTACCCCAAGTACACCTTGGAGGCTCCAAGAGGACCGTGTTGATCAGGCACGTCCCTCCAGGCTCCTCCAAAGGACCCAAGATAACCAAGTCCGCCCACTACCCTAGGCCAACTAGACCATGCTCTGATACCATATTGTCACGCCCGGATTTCCAACCCGAGGAAACCGGTACGTGACTCCCCATTCACCCACACGGAGGGCAAAGGGGTTGGATTACTGGATGCCACACAAGCAAGTCTAACAATTACAATAAATCAAATAAGCCACATCTTTATTTAATTCCAAAACATCAAAGGTTCACAAAACAACCAAGTCCCTGATTACAGTTCAATCCCTTAGTACATTCCCCTCCCTGGGGTTACATAAATCATAAAAGTACACTACTGAAATGAACAATAAAATGGAGAGGGTCTTCCACCTTGGTGTATCCACCTAACGCCTGTAAGTCCCTGGAAAACAAACAAACACAGTAGGAGGGGTGAGCAACCACAGCTCAGTAGGGATCATGTCTCCCCAACCCATCCCATGTTCCTAGCATCTACATGCCATGTATACAAGTGCGTGTCGTGATACAATAATTCCAACAAACATAATAACAACCACATCAACAATTTACAATCTTCCACTGCCACACAGGCTAACACTTTAACCACAAGTGATTTAACCGCCTCTTCAGGCCAATGATTCAAGTGATTTAACCGCCTCTTCAGGCCAATGATTCAAGTGATTTAACCGCCTCTTCAGGCCAATGATTTAACCGCCTCTCAGGCAAATAGTTTAACCGCCTCTCAGGCATAGTTTCCATGACCTCATAGGCTAACACAAAAACAGTCCCGGGCTTCCTGGCCACCGGGTGTACAAGCAAACACGCAGCATATAAGGCCATACAGGCATAACATCAAGCACTTAATATGCTTAGTCACACGGGAATAATGTCGAACACTTAGCATGCATATATTCACAGGCTCACAAACCCAGCCACACAGATATTATTTCAAACACATAATATGCATAGCTTCACAGGCATTATTTCAAACACGTTCTGAGCATACACACAGGCATATTCACACAGGCATATTCACACAGGCATTTTATCGAACACTTAACATGCACTAACCACCCAACCTCAGAAATCACACCAAAACGCCACTGAAGGCCAACATTCATATAGGAGGTCACACCTATATGAATTTACATATAAATAATATAACAATATCAATAGAAACTCGAGAAACCCTCTACACAGGGCCTAACCCCGGAACAGACCAGGTGAGACAGAACCCCTACCTTGAAAACGTCCTCCAGCTCTTGCTTCCACGCTAGACGTTGTCTTCCCCACGCACGACGCTCCGGCAAGAAGCCGCAGCTCTCCTTCCTTCCCTCTCTCTCTCTCTCTCTCTCTCTCTCTCTCTCCTCTCCTGCGACGAGTGAAAAGAACCCTAACCCTAGAACAAGGAGTCTCCCTCATCCTTATATAGACCTCCCATTATCAAAACGACGTAGTTTTGATTAAGTGAAACCCAGGATCAAAACGACGTAGTTTTGATTACACAAGCTACACCCTTTCCGCATCCATACACACCAAAATACTCACTATTCCAACCTAGTCCTTTGGAAAAAGATGATTAGAATAACAAAACCAAGGTAACCATGCAAAAAGATGCCTGCACGCCAATTTGAACGCCAATTCCCCCAATTGGCGTGCAGCTCCAAATGCACTCAAACTTTACCCCAAGTCTCCTTGCATCTTGTAGAGGCCTGAGAAGCAAAAATATGCTTGCACGTGAAATGGGTGAATTCACGTGCAGCTCCAAATGCTCTGAAATTTCTGTGGTAGATAGAGGACCTCATTCTAAGAAACTTTTTGTTCTTGCACGCCAATTGTTTGAGGCCATCTACTAGGTCAAAAGTGAGCTCCAAGATCAGCCAAAACAGCTTAAAACCGCCTCGTAAACGCATAAAGCATCTTCCTAGGGCATAAATGTACGCTATCGCTTGTCACATGCACCTCCCAAAAGTCCCCTCTTGGGCTCATCTCTTACCTCAAACTTGTGCACCAACATCCAAGGTGTTTGTGGTTAACTTCTTACACACGGGTTACACACGGGTCATTACGTATGCTCCGGGATGCAAGATGTCCTGGTGGAAGACGTCTCGGAGTTTCATGAGACATTGGCCATCTCTAAAGGCGACTTGGTGGGAAAAGTACAAGGAGCGGAGATTCGGATCTCGGCCCGAAACGCTCTACGATACTCTCCAACTCCCGAAAGGTAACTTCTAACCTCTACCAAGTCTTTCCAGAGAGGAGTGTAAGGCTTTTTCGGGGTATTCGACCATGGAAAGAAAGGACAGGGAGCCCTGAAGCTTGCTTCTCCGGTCAAGCACTAGCATTGTCGTCGAATCGGACAGTGGCTAATGTGCAAGAAGATGGCTCATGACCGTAATGACCCGTGTTTTGGGTAGAACAATGTCGGAACGAAGATGAACAATACCCTGGGCGAACGCTTGGGTCGAAAGGTGGAAGACCCGAAGATTTGGGTCGTAGGGTCGAAGACCGAGGGTCGAAGTTCGAAGGTTTGAGGGTCGAAAGTTAGATCTTCGAGACAGATCTTCGAGGCCGCGTCTCCAGGCTAATCTTCGAAGGAGTGTTTCTACGAGTCTTCGTGGCTTGGTTGTTAGAGAGTGTAATGAGCTCAAGTGGGAGCGTGTAGAGGCTGCGTGTGACAATGACCATGTTCGGATTGTGGGTATTTTGTCCTGTGTGGAAGCGGAGTGGTTAGTTCATGTTTTATTTATCAAAACTACGTCGTTTTGATGGTGTGTTTTATTTATCAAAACTACGTTGTTTTGATGGTGTGTTTCATTTATCAAAACTACGTCGTTTTGATGGTGTGTTTAATTTATCAAAACTACGTCATTTTGATGGTGAGATTTCATTTATCAAAACTACGTCGTTTTGATAAGTGAGGTCTATATAAAGAGGAGCTCTCTTTATTTTAGGTTTAGGGTTTTTGTTGTCGGCCGCCGCAGCCGTCACGAGAGAGAGAGAGGGAGATTGAGAGAGAGAGCTCCGGTTCGTGGGCTGTCGTTGTCATTCCCGTGGTTGGACGGCATTAAGCGTGGAGGCAAGAGCGTGGAGGATCTTTGAGGTAGGGGTTCTGTCTTTCCTGGTCTGTTCCGGGGTAAGGCCCTGTGGATATTTTGTAAAGTTTCCATTGTTATTGCTATAATACTTATATGTAAATTCATATAGGTGTGATCTCCTATATGAATGTTGGCTTTCAATGGCATTTTGGTGTGATTCGATGTTGGGTGGGTAGTGCGTGTTAAATGTTTGATAAAATGCCTATGTGAATATGTTTGTATGAATATGCCCAATATGTGTTTGATAATATGCCAGGTATGGCTAGAATTGTGAGTTGGTAAAGGTGTGCATGCCAAGTGTTTGTTTTTATGCCCGAGTGGTTGGGTTTGTACATTTGTGAATGTGTGCCTACTAAGTGTTTGGTTTTATGCTTGAGTGGTTATGTATCTGTGTTTTGTGAAACCCGGTGGTTGTGAAAGCCCGGGACTGTTTTGTGAAACCCGGTGGTCGTGGAAGCCCGGGATCGCTCTTGGAAACCCGGTGGTTGTGGAAGCCTGGGATCGCTCTTGGAAACCCGGTGTCCGTGGAAGCCCGGGATTGTTCATGTGCTAGCTTGTGTGGTTGTGGAAATAATTGTATTTGCTGATATAGCTTGCCATTATATTTGTTGAAATAATTGTATCACGACACCGCACTTGTACACATGGCATGTAGATGCTAGGAGCATGGGATGGGTTGGGGAGACATGATCCCTACCGAGCCGTGGTTGCTCACCCCTCCTACCGTGTTTGGTTTTTCTACAGGGACGTACGGGCGTTAGCGGGAACACCCAAGTTGGAGGCGGTTCTATTTTGTGGCTTTGTTTATTATTATTTGAGTTTAATTGTTTTTGTGTGAGCTTTGTAACCCAGGTGGGAGGATATTGTAATGAGGAGTTTTATGTAATAAAAGCATGTTTGGGCACTCTTGTATGTTTGGACTTAATAAAAATATGGTTTTTGTCTCTCTAAATATAAAATGTGAAGTGTATGGTATCCTGTGTGAGCATGTTGTATTATATCCCCTTTATCCAAACTCGGGTAAAGGGAAGGTCACGTTCCGGTCTCCTCGGGTTGGAAATCCGGGGCGTGACAATATGGTATCGAGCATGGTCTAGTTGGCCTAGGGTAGTGGGCGGACTTGATTATCTTGAGTCCTTTGGAGGGGCCTGGAGGGACGTGCCTGATCAACATGGTCCTCTTGGAGCCTCTAAGGTGTACTTGGGGTAGTCCAGTCTTGTGGTAGGATTTGCATACATTGGCATTAGGGCACTAGTTGCATTTGTTGTTTATGCATGAATGTATGGATAACTGTGGGAATGTTTTAAATGAAAAAAAATTAATTATGCAACTCTGATATATTGTGATAACTTAAGCATGACTACAAAAAAAATATGTGGTATGGAATTTGTGTACTAGTGGACTTGTGCAATGTGAACGAACTACATAGAGATAATCTTGTTGATATTATGAAAATGACTAGGTGAGATATGTGAATGCTTAAGTGTGTGCCTTTGTATGGTATTGTGTGGAATAAGCAATGTGGTGTTCAAAACGATGAGATAATCACTTGAGTATAAATGATATGTGCAATGTGAAGGTGTGAACTTGTATAGTCTGTGAAATGTGAATCTGCGAATATGTGTGGCGATAATGTGTTTTGAGATTAGTTATAGCTCCAAACGCCTAGTCGGTAATGGTATTAAGAGCGTTGAGTGTTAACCTGGAGTGCTACCTCCTCGTGTACCTAGCCTCTGAAAAATTATGACCCGTACGACGGAAGAGCCCGCCACCCAGGTTGGGCAAGTGGCAGAGCTGTAGGCTGTAAGTAATGATCTTCACAGAAGGTAGATTGGCATTTTAACCCTGATTATTCCAGAATTGAGGGATAAGATTCGATAACTGATTAAGAGCGAGGCACGCCGAGGGCGATTAACCCACATCATTTGGAGGAGCTCGGATGAAGATCAACTGAAGCATTGTTGTCCTGATCAGCAGAAAGGACCCCAAGAGGCAGACGAGGGCAATCAGAAGATGGCCACAAGTTTCGAGATGGGGGTCAATCCCCCAACAAATCAATTTGAGACCAGTTGCTTAAAGGGTTGTTCTTACTGTGGACAATCGGGACATTGGAAAAGAGTGTAGCAGGAGACGATATGGTGTTGCATCCGTGAAAAAGTAGGACATCTCCAGGAAGATAGTGATTGGTTGAGTCTTGTACTGACTTAGGTGAGGATGGGTGGACCTTTGATTGTTGAGTTTCTAGCAATTAAATTAAGACACTTGTAATGGAGGGGTATTCTCGTTGGTAGGGCTCTTGAGCCACAGTTTGCCGTTTGGTGAAGCTTAGGAGATCGTTTGAGTTAGCATTATTAATAGACGTGGTTGGTGACTTGTAACAAAATATATATATATATATATATATATATATATATAATAAGAATATAATAAGAAAAATGAACATTTATATTTATGACACTAGAAGGATAATAAGTAACTGATAGATATGTGAGTGTTGGTTTTATATGGGAGTGGTATTCAATTTTGACAACCGTGGATAATTAAAGTAATCAAACCTTGTAGGCTACCTTTTTGCTAGTTAGTAGAGCTTGAGGCGTGAGGTGATGGCTTGTGGGTAACGTGTGACCCCTCCTTGGCAACCTTGAATAATAGAGATATGTTCTTATGTGGATAAAGGTATGTGTGGAGTACTACTTGAAAGGGATATTCCTATGGTTACCTTTCCAAGCGTTGTGGTTGAGGGTGGAAAACGTAGCTAGTATAGCCTGCTCTTAGAGTCCTTGAAGTGTTATCTTGTTGGCTAGAGTGGTCGTTGCAAGTTTTGGTTAGTAACTATATAGGTGTTCGGGTTCTCGGATGGTCAAGCGGTGGCCATTTGTTATGTTTGTGGTGTGTGAAAGACCTTGAGTAATGTTCCTAGAATATGTTGTGAAATGGGTATGCACATGTATAAAATGTGAATTGTTCGGAGCTCAGTATCGGCCGTGAGTGGGTTTCAAGGGTCGTGCCCGGTGCATCCAATTGGTAACAAGAGGTAAGCAAGTGAGATTTGGCAGGCCTCATTCGGGCTTTTTACCCACATTTGGAAAATATTTCTCTAGGGACTAAGGGTGTGCTTTTGCATGGTAGGGCCATTCCTTTGGTCCGTATCTTGTGGGAAGTGGGTTTAAAGGAGAGGAGAAGGTTTAAAACCGGTACGTTCTACTCGTCAGGTGTCTTGTGTTTCGTTGCATGTGTTGAGAATGTGCGAAAATGTAGCATTGTCTTGTTGTATGTGTTGCATAAGTGGTAAAGGTATATAGCGGAGTTGCTACGTGTGGGTGTTGCAACACATATGCGTAGAGAAGGATGAGGCATGACGTATTGGTATAGTAACTGTGGTGTGAGGATGAGGAAGAGTGTTAAAGGTGATGTTGTTTATGTTATTCCTTGTCTGGTGTTACTAAAATGTTGGTAAGTTGGGAAAGAAAAAGAGTTGTTTGATTTCCCGAGTTGAGTCAGTTGTGACAGTTTTGCTAGGACGGGGTATTAGTGCTACTCCTTGGGGAGAGTTTTATGTCAGGCGGATATCAAAAGGTGTATGCATTAGAGCGGTGGTGGTAGGCGAATGACCTACATATGTCCTCCTTGAAAACTTTTCATGTACAGTATCACGCGATAAGGGAGATGGTTCACGATATCAAGGTGTTGGTGTGTTTGGGTGCTACATGAAAGTCCCGAATCAGGCGTTTGCATGTCTTGTTTCCGTGCCTACCCGGAGGAATGGCAGTGATCACATTTAGCTAAGGCTAGAGCCTGAGTATTTCTTGGTCGTTTGAGTGTTTTATTGGTGTGTTGAGATAGAACGTGACGGTTGGTATAGCGGGGTTAGTGGGCCATGAGGTGGAGTATGTCCTGGAGGCTAAGGATTCCCTTGTGACCTGTGAGTGGTGACATCGCGGATTCCGTTATTGTCATGTTGCAGGTAGGAGAGTTTTCCAGGGTGGAGAGAACTACGTTGTTGGCAACTACCCAGCGTCAAAGGATTCTTATCGCATGGAATGTCTGCCGACTGAGTAAGGCGTTATCACTTGGGTTGTAACATAAGCCTCAGTTAGTGAAGGCTGTGTGGGACCTTGGTGGATCCCTATTTGACCGTAGTCAGAGAGGTGTTATTTGTGTGACGTTCGGTTCATGGGATTCTTTAGTAGATTCTCAACGTTGGTGACCGGTGTTAGCCCAATAGTAGTTTTTTTTGTTCTTGCCGTGATTGAGTATGGTACTACGTTTGTTGTTTTGAGTTACTCCTTGGACACCGTTGGGCGTCTTGTTGACTATGACCGAATTGGTGAAGGGCAAACTTCATCCTGATGTAGTTGTGTCCTGGATTGTAAGTCATCTTGAGTTCCCTTTGGCATTGGTTGGGTTCTGTTGTTGCGTCTATCGCTATAGAGTGAGGCGGTTTTAGCAGTGATGATGGTGTTCTTTGGGGTGATCTCCATGTGTGGGAATGCGATTGTGGTTTGCATAATGCTTTTCTCTTGTTTGTTTGTGTTTCCTTGTGACCTCTTTGTGTTTGCTGTCAGGGTAAGGTCTACATATGGAGTGTGGCTGCGTTGTAAATTGTTGGTGTCCGTTGACATCAAATCTCAGTGGTGTCATTGTTGGGTATTCTACATTGTGGCGTGTTGGTCTTATTGTGACACGAGTAGGCGTCTAACGCCGAGTACCCTGCTATGTCGATGCAGTGACTTCTCGTTCAATCATATGAATTCTAGCGAATGGATGCTTCACACATAGGCTTATGAATCTGTGGGAGGTTTCTCAACCTCACTGTTGTCAGACTTGCTCACATGAGTTGTTGTCAGCACGCTAATTGGCCAAGCTCTAGTTCTTGTTGTGCTCATGGGTGTTATGTGTTACTTTGATCTTCTCGTGATGTTTACTACTTGATTTCTCTTTTCGGGGATGAAAAGTCCAAAAGTGGGAAGGTTGTGAGGAAACTCCTGCGGATGAGTTTGTATGGTGTTGGCGAATGGGCAGTGGAATGTTAAACGTATAGTAGTGTTTTGTTTGTGAGTTGTTCCTTGTAGTGGTGTTTATGATGTGAGTTGCTCTGTGACCTATGTGATTTGTAAAACGTACATGTTGGGGATGGGCGTATATGTCGTCCACCGTCGTGACATGTGAATACTTGTGACAGGTGTTAGGTGAGGAGAACAAGGATTGTTTGTGAGTTTAGAATATGTGTTTCCCTATCATCTTTGTGTTGTATTGGGTCCGTGGGTACGTGCCTTCATGTGTGTTATTGTGTGATATCTTCGATCGCGGGTATGTGAATGGTTATGGGCGATGTGCATCAGCATGTGCATTATGGAAAGTGTATTGTCTTTTTGAGGATGACACGTCCTATGGAGGAAATATGGGAACGCGAATCCATGATGCGTGAGCAACACCCAAAGTTGTTCGAGGACGAACAATCTTAAGGGGGGGAGGTGGCTGTAGTGATGTGTTTTTTTTGTGGTTCATGCTTTGGTGTATTTGTATTTCTACTTGTAAACTGGTATTTTTATTAAGATGTGTTTTGAGATTGCAAAATGTGTTTGAGATGTCCTGTTATGTTGTGTGATCCATCTGGGCGTTGTGGCTCGTTGTCTTGCAAATGGGCCGCATGTGTTTGTTTTCCTTGCATGTTGTTTCTTTTCGAGGACGAAAAGTCTTAAGGGGGAGAGGATGTAATGACCCGTGTTTTGGGTAGAACAAGCTGGAACGAAGATGAACAATACCCTGGGCGAACGCTTGGGTCGAAAGGTGGAAGACCCGAAGATTTGGGTCGTAGGGTCGAAGACCGAGGGTCGAAGTTCGAAGGTTTGAGGGTCGAAAGTTAGATCTTCGAGACAGATCTTCGAGGCCGCGTCTCCAGCTAATCTTCGAAGGAGTGTTTCTACGAGTCTTCGTGGCTTGGTTGTTAGAGAGTGTAATGAGCTCAAGTGGGAGCGTGTAGAGGCTGCGTGTGACAATGACCATGTTCGGATTGTGGGTATTTTGTCCTGTGTGGAAGCGGAGTGGTTAGTTCATGTTTTATTTATCAAAACTACGTCGTTTTGATGGTGTGTTTTATTTATCAAAACTACGTCGTTTTGATGGTGTGTTTCATTTATCAAAACTACGTCGTTTTGATGGTGTGTTTAATTTATCAAAACTACGTCATTTTGATGGTGAGATTTCATTTATCAAAACTACGTCGTTTTGATAAGTGAGGTCTATATAAAGAGGAGCTCTCTTTATTTTAGGTTTAGGGTTTTTGTTGTCAGCCGCCGCAGCCGTCACAGAGAGAGAGAGAGGGAGATTGAGAGAGAGAGCTCCAGTTCGTGGCTGTCGTTGTCATTCCCGTGGTTGGACGGCATTAAGCGTGGAGGCAAGAGCGTGGAGGATCTTTGAGGTAGGGGTTCTGTCTTTCCTGGTCTGTTCCGGGGTAAGGCCCTGTGGATATTTTGTAAAGTTTCCATTGTTATTGCTATAATACTTATATGTAAATTCATATAGGTGTGATCTCCTATATGAATGTTGGCTTTCAATGGCATTTTGGTGTGATTCTGATGTTGGGTGGGTAGTGCGTGTTAAATGTTTGATAAAATGCCTATGTGAATATGTTTGTATGAATATGCCCAATATGTGTTTGATAATATGCCAGTATGGCTAGAATTGTGAGTTGGTAAAGGTGTGCATGCCAAGTGTTTGTTTTTATGCCTGAGTGGTTGGGTTTGTACATTTGTGAATGTGTGCCTACTAAGTGTTTGGTTTTATGCTTGAGTGGTTATGTATCTGTGTTTTGTGAAACCCGGTGGCTGGAAAGCCCGGGACTGTTTTGTGAAACCCGGTGGCTGTGGAAGCCCGGGGACTGCTCTTGGAAACCCGGTGGTTGTGGAAGCCCGGGACTGCTCTTGGAAACCCGGTGCTGTGGAAGCCCGGGACTGTTCATGTGCTAGCCTTGTGTGTTGTGGAAATAATTGTATTTGCTGATATAGCTTGCCATTATATTTGTTGAAATAATTGTATCACGACATCGCACTTGTACACATGGCATGTAGATGCTAGGAGCATGGGATGGGTTGGGGAGACATGATCCCTACCGAGCTGTGGTTGCTCACCCCTCCTACCGTGTTTGGTTTTTCTACAGGGACGTACAGGCGTTAGCAGGAACACCCAAGTTGGAGGCGGTTCTATTTTGTGGCTTTGTTTATTATTATTTGAGTTCCTTGTTTTTTGTGTGAGCTTTGTAACCCCAGGTGGGAGGATATTGTAATGAGGAGTTTTATGTAATAAAAGCATGTTTGGGCACTCTTGTATGTTTGGACTTAATAAAAATATGGTTTTTGTCTCTCTAAATATAAAATGTGAAGTGTATGGTATCCTGTGTGAGCATGTTGTATTATATCCCCTTTATCCAAACTCGGGTAAAGGGAAGGTCACGTTCCGGTCTCCTCGGGTTGGAAATCCGGGCGTGACAATGACTCGCAAGCCATGAGCAGATGAAGATCATGTGCAGTGTATTACAAAGAAGAAGGATAGATTGGGGAGCTCAAATACACAACATGATCAAGTCTAGGAAGGGGCACTTTTGATTGATTCTGACCAAACTCCTAAGGTTCCTTCGTCTTGATGTGTTTAACCACCGACCTGTGGTACCACTGCCGGCCAAATATATGTTCAAGAGCTTGTACAAGAATGGATGGCTAGAGATCAAGCCAATGAAGAGACCCGAGTCGAGTGCAAGAAGTCATGCAAAGGACACGACTAGTTCTGTCAGGGCCCCAGTCCGCATTCCACGACCACTGGCACCAATCCCATAGACTTCTAGCGGTTCATCTGGTCTGCAGCAATGGCACATATAGCTAAGGTAGTCGAGAACATGGTAGAAACCTATCTCTTAGCTGATCCCACTCCAGAGGAGACCCAACCAGTTGAGTTGCCCAGTGATACTGCAGAAGGAAGAGAGCCTGCAGCTGGAGGGCAATCACCGGTACAGGAAACCCCAGAGTTTAGGGGTAAAGAACATCTACTCTTAAGCACTCTTGGGGAGTCTGAGCTAGAAGATTTCTACGTTGAGTACGCAAAAGTTCATATGACCCCCGAAGATCTAAAGAAGGCATGGATTGCCTTCGGGAAGCAAATGGTGGACAGAGACCATCTGATCAGTTGGCTTGTGGAGCAGGGTCTTGTGAGGAAATACCCTATGGAAGCAGTTTGATTGGTTGCCCCATCTCCCATCATGGCAAACGCACCTGCCCCATCAACACCCCATGATGCGGCGATGGATACTGCAGCTGAGGAGGAGGAAGCAGAAGAAGCACTTGCAACTGAGGCAAGTAACTCTGATGCCGAAGCAGCACCATAGGTCTCTGTGCCTGTGGATGTTCTTGAGATGGCTACACCACCTGCACTGCAAACTCATCAGGTGGCCACTCAGGTGAGTGAGGATTCAGCCGCCCACATCCCAATGACTATTCAAATGACGGCTGCGTCTCACTCTCGTTCCTGACGGATGAAGAGGTAGATCTCCTTGCAACCAAAGTCATTGAGAAACCGATCGCCACGGGAGTCCCGAGAGCTACATCGTATCCCAAGCCTTCAAAGAATGACTTGCTGTGGTGGAAGCTGGCGTAGAAGAGGTACGAAATCAAATGGAATTATTTGACCATACCCTAGACAAGGTGCGGCAAGAGATGATGTCTCTCACAAGTGTAAACTCCACCGGTTCGAAAACTGGAGGAACATTGTGAAGACATAGAAGGTGCTTACCATAGACAATACCAAGGTCTTAGTACCACCTTGGGTGCCATTCTCTCCGAATGCCATCGTCTTGCTAGTGGGGAGATAGCTCTAACTATCGAGGACCCACACAAGTTGCCCATAGATAGGCCTGCACCTAAACTAGTTGCGAGATCCTACACCAACTACAGGGCCTACTCCAGCTGCCACCGCCACTTACGCAAGGGGAGGAAGCGTGTGTCTAAGGCACCTATTCCTTCGATTCCCGATGATGACGTGCATGAAGAGGTGACCCACTGCTTCTTGTCCTTCTGGTCCCTCAACTCAACCTGGCTCTTCCTCTCAACCACCACCAACTAATACTACCATACCACCTTCCCCAACCAAACCTTCATCGGCTCCTACCGCTCAACCGCCGCTGAAGGTAACTTTCGGTGCCAATCCAAGCAACCCTTAAAGAGTTCAATGAGTATGTGGATAGCAATTGCATTGAGCACACATGTGGATACAAAGTTCCATTCACTGGCCCAGATCTTGGTGAACTTCTCATGGATGAGTGCGAGACGGATTATGTTGAGATGTATCAGTTCGTCTTCGCCATGAAATCCTATCTGGCCAACCTACCTCTCCATCTGCGCTATAATACACGAATGAAGATCCGCGTGCCAGTTGTGGAGGCACAGCTATATGATGATGCCACCTTGGTAGAAATTATTGACGGCCACAAATACAGACGCTCCTTCCGCCCATGGAGTGAGGTTGATCTTGTACTTATCCCTTTCTTAACCAAATCCCCTCATTGGTTCTTACCTGCAGATCGACCTCTCGTAACAAAGAGATCCTCATCCTTGATTCCCTGCCTTCCACTCCTATTAAGAACCGAAGGGAACACTTCAGTAACTTCAATCATGTGCTCACGCGCATTATGCAATCTGGGCGTGGCTATGGAGGTATGCCTCTTCCTAAGCCGATGACGATCTCCAGGGTGACCGATGGTGCTCAGGCTGATCCTCATGGTTGCGGATTCTTTGTCTACTTCTACCTCCGAGTCCTAACAACCCTCGATTTTCCTGGTCTGGTGCCTGAATTCAAGTATCTGTGCAACTGTACCACCTCTCGCCCATCCGACACCCGCACGGCTTTGTGCCAAGCAAATGGCTTTGTTTTTGTATACTCGAGTGTATCTTATGCCGAGTATACTCCGTAATCGTATTGTACTCTATTTATTTGTACACTGTGCTTATTTCTTATTTTTGTGTACTTATTGCTTCTCGTTACGTATTGTCTATATCTTTGCTACGCTGCTCGTTGTTCTGTGTTTTATTGTATTGCTCCCATGTGTTCTGGTGCTTGTTCCTCACCCCAGAAAGGAGGAGTATGTCTCAAGGGGAGCGAGGTCATAGGGGGAGTTATCGTCGAAGGGAGGCGGCTACAAAGCTTCATGACTACGGGGGAGAAGAGTGTGCATTTTCTTCATTTTGATCTCCCTTGCTTTTTCTCATGCAAAGATATCTACTTGTTTATATTTCAATTGCCCAATCTAACTCGTAGCCTCAGACTTCATGTTTTTCATCCGTTGTTAGCTTACATTAAATAAGGGGAGATTGTTGAAAATATAGGATTTGATGAAGCTGCCAAAATACACTCTAAGTCTGGAGACTCGAAGATCCGAAGGTCATAGGATCGAAGAGTCGAAGTTCATAGACGAACTGTCACAAGACATATTGGAAAGAGGCTCGTAGACTCGTAGAGTCTGGAGACTCGAAGCAAAGTTGTGACAGAATACATTGCTAGTCGTAAATCCAGGGTTGAAGGTCATAGAGTCGAAGTGCGGAAAAGAGAGCATTACTGCAAGCAACGATAAATTCAGAGACTCGTAGAGTCGAAGAATTCTAAAGAACAGTAACCAACTTTAAATGACTCAAAGACTCGAAGCTCGTAGAACCATAGAGTCCCTAAAAGCGCTTAAGTCAATTAACAAAAGTTAAAGTACCGCTAGACTCGTAGACTCAAGGGTCGTAGAGTCAAAGCCTTAAAACACTATCAAGAATCAAAATAGAGACTCGTAGACTCGTAGGTCGAAGGTCAAAGAGTCGATGCAATTAAGACTGGCAAACAAAATTGAAACTGTAGCTCAAAGACTCGTAGAGTCGTAGACTCAAGGGTCGTAGAAACAGATACAGTTAATCTAAAGAAATTGTTAGACGTCACAGACTCGAAGATCTTGAAGGCTGAGAGTTATAGCTGAAGGGTCGAAGTCGTAGAGTCAAAGATTCGAAGAATACAGAGACTCAGTTTGTGAGCAACTGCGAAAGACTAAGGAAGAAATGCAAAGTCGAAGACTCGAGTCAATGACTCTTTGTTCACTTTGACCCATTGATGGTCAAAGAGCCTCTTAGTCAAGTAAAGTAAACTGAGAGACCCGAAGGCCGTAGACCCACGGAGCAAGGGTCGTAGACTTGCAGAGTTTGGGTCATAGACTCACAGCTATAACAACGGGTAGATTAAGTGCACTACGAAGAAGTCACTCTAAGAGCCATTAGGAGAGTCACAGACTCGTAGAGTCATAGACTAACAGAGTTGTAGACCTACAGTTAATAGAGTGACACAAAAGACCTGAACTCTAGCCTCGAAGACTCGAAGATATGTGAGTCGTAGACTCGTAGAAATGAACACTGTAAAGCCTGAAGCAAAATTCTACAACTTTTACAAGCTCTACCTGTAAAGACCCGTACCTGGGTATGATTGAAATTTGCCCTTGAACGGTGAGGAAGAATCCATTCGGCAGCATGACCTTATCATTAGCATTTTAGGTCATTATTATTATTAATATAGTGTTCATTATTAAATATTATTATGATTATAAAAAAAATTAATATTTTCTGTTGGTAATTAATATGATTATTTGAGTCTTGGATTATTATTATTAATATTATTACTAATTGTATTATTATTATTATTATTATTATTATTATTATTATTAAATCTGATAATTAAATGGTAGTATAAAAGGAGGAGTTAGGGTAGAAACCCTACGTTCCGTTCCGTTGTGCACAGAGCTTGATAGGGGAGAATAGTGGGTTTGAAGCTATCGTGTTCTATCGATCATTCGATCCTTTAATCCAAGTAGGTGCTTCTTGTTTCTTGATTATCCCTTTGCATGAATGCAGATTATGGAAATTAGTTGATCAGATCTCAGTAAGTGTAGTTCGGTGTATACAAATATATATATATATATATATAATAATTTCTTGTAATATTACGTGGTTTGACATTTGTGCGCGCCGTTCGTGCGTATGCCCATGAGGATGGAAGAGGACGGCGGCAGTTGGTGGTGCCTGCGTTGTGGTGATGGAGGAGGGGTAGCGACAACCTTGCGCCACGTGGAGGAGACAGAGAGGAGACGCGGCGGCTACCGCCGCCCGAGGGACTTTTCTACGCAACCTTGTACAGCGATCCCACGCGCGTCCTGTGGTGCGATCTTGTGTGCCCCTGCACCTCGTACGACCGCGCGCTCTACGTACCCTGCCGCGCTAGCATGATGGTGAAGAGATGGGGGGGCGGCATCTGTGCCGCCGCTGTTGACGCTGTGGGCGCCCTTGGCCCTACGCGTTTGTTGGTGAACAAGAAGGGGGGGGGGCATCAGTGCCGCCCCCGTAAGCCCTAGCCAGCCCCAAATCGGGCTGGCTTGATGGTGGGTCGGTTCCATTGGGCCGACCCAAGCTCTTTTTTTTTTAGCTAATATATATAAAATTGGATATTGAGAATACATATATATAGTGTCATCACTGGATTTCGTCCGGGCCCGTTTGGGGTGGGCACAAACTAAACCAATGGTGAGAAATTTTAGAGTCGCCACCAACTGTTTTTGGGGTACAGTTGGATACCCTTTACCTTGAGTAGTTTAAAGTGTGTGGTCTGCGTCATCAGAGAAGGGTTCGGGAGTTGGTTACGTGTAGGGAAGGATTAGCACCCCTACAGTGCCCTTTCGGTATCTAATTTAGGAGGAGGAGGTTTTTATTTTATTTGTACTGCCATGACTAGGTTAAGTTTCCTAAAGAGTCTATGATTTCTCTTTGGCTAAGTTATTTGTCAAAGTTATGGTTAAAATTGATTTACCCTAAATCCCTAAAGGGAATCCTAAACGTTTTGGGTTTTTGTTTGAAGTGAAGAATGAGATCCTACAAGTTCATGTTGGTTTTGGTTTTTACTTTTGGAAATTTAAGTCCTAAAAAAATGGTTTTTATTTTCCCCTTTTTTTTTTGGTTTTTTGGGTTAGAAAACATACATTTTTGGTTTTTGTTTTATTTTTTGTTGTTTTGTTGTCTTTTTTTTTGTTCTTTTTTTTTGTTTTAGAAATTGATGTACTAATTTTGGTTTTCTTCTTCTTTTTTTTGGCTTTAAAACATGAAAACGTTTTTTTTTGTTTGTTTTTGTTTTGTTTTTTTCAAGGGGACATTTTGAACACATTTTGAAAACTTTTTATAGAAAAACATGTTATAGAAGACGTTTTGGAAAAACATTATGTGGAATACATTTTGTTATTATTTTTTTTGTTGTGTGTTTTTAAAACTTTGAACCTAAATCTACACGTTTCAACAATTGAAAATATATAGGAACACATATATCAAAATAGACGTGGAGTGTGTCAGTGTGACATCCACAAAAGAAAAATAAAAGCACTCTTTTTTCTTTTTCCCCCTTTTTTATGCCTCTCTTTTTTTGCCTCTTTTTTTTTTTTGAGTTTCTTTGCTATTACATATTACAACTTTGTGAGAAATGACAAGTACAATCAATAAAACAAAAGAAAATGAATAAAAAGCAAGATAATGAAAAGAAACAACACAACACAACAATTACAAAAAAAAAAACAAGTGAATAGCGTAAGGCAATCGAAATGAAAAATTAACCCGACTTTATCTTGGATTTGGGGCTCCGATTGCTGCAACGTTGGCGGGCAGGCGTGACTCCTTTCTTGGTGTTTTTGAAGAGAGGTGGCTGGGCGAAATTGGCAGCAAAACTGGGTGTTTTCTGGGACTGAACTCTCCTTCCCCCCCTTTTTTGGATCAGGGAGCTGGGTATGAGGAAAAGATGGCAGCAGGTTTTTTTGTTAGAGATAAGGAGTCTTTCTGTTCTCTCTCTCTCTGGACGTTTTTTGCAGGGAAGAAACTGGGCATTTTTTTTGATGTGAAGACTTTAGGGAAAATGAAGAACTCCCCTCTTTTTGCTGGGCAAACTCTCTTCTTTTCCTTTCTGTCGAACTCCCCTCCTTTTTTGGGCGAGATCTCTGTTATTCTTTTTTGCACTCTGGGCGTTTTTCTCTCTGTTTGCGCTGGGACGAGGCTGGGGCGTAAATGGTAGTAGGTTTTTTCAATGATCCTCGATCTCCTCTTTTTTCCTTTTTCTTTTTTTTTTTTGCTCAGGGACGGACGACTACATCTTAAAGGGCTGGCGGAAACCTTTTGGCTAGACTGTCATTAATTGCAGCATTAAATGCTATATTATTGATGCAGTATTTTAATTTGCAGACTTGATGCTTTGTCGGGTGGACAGCTTGTGCGGAAAACAGGGTAGCTCGTGATTGCCTTTTGAATTTGTATTTTAGCACATGTGACTGACAGGGTCGTTACAAAATTGATTCTTTGTCAGGTGGCCAGCGCAGAGGACGGGTCTCGTGAACGCGGCGAGAAACGCCAACCAGCGAAGGTCAAAGGGGTCGAGAGGCTCGAAGCGTCGGCAGGTCGGAGTGTCGGCAGGTCAAAGGTTTATAGGCCTCGCGTGTCCAGGGTCGAAGGATCGAAGGTCGAAGTGTCGGCAGTGGGGCTTCGAGGGTCAAGGGTCGAAGGGTCGAAGGTCGGACGTTTGCAGGTCAAGGCGTCGCAAGTCCTGGCATCGTAAGTCTCGAGGTGTCGCATCCTCACAGGGTTCGAAAGTCCGAAGGGGCGAGTCGTAGGTCGGAGTGTCGGCAGTGGGGCTTCGAGGCTTCGACTCCTCGAGGCTTCGAGGCTTCGGGGCTTCGATGCTTCGGGGCTTCGAGGCTTCGAGGCTTCGAAGGTCAATGGGTCGAAGTGTCGCAGGTCAACGGTCAATGATCAACGGTCAACGCCGAAGGATCGGACTTGATTAGTTTAATTTAATAATATCATTGGATTATTATTATTATCAGTATAGTGATTTAAACATCATTTGTGGTATGTTACTGTTGGTTTAACTATTTAAATAAACTGCATGATATGATACTCATTTTTTTTGGAATTATTATTGCTGGTTGTACGTAGAATTGGTGGTGGAATTGTTTGGGTTAACCATGAGTCCCACTTAGGGCTGGTAAGAGACCGCAGATCCCTTATATGGTTGGTAACCTAGGTCCCATATGTGGTTGGTTGTTGTTAGGGACACTGCGGGCCCCACATATGGCTATCAAGAGGTGGTGGGATATTTGGAGTTAATAACGGGGATTCGTGGATGGATGAATTACTTGGTGTGAACCATCATGATTGTAATATGATATGATGTCTTATCTTGTGATTTAAAATAATTTAACTATGATAGAACATGGCACTCGCGCATACATCGATCATATATATCAAAAAGACAAAATCATATTAGTAAATTCAAACCACATGCCTTTATTATGTTTTAAACTTCATTACAATTTCTCTCACTGGGGTTACAAGGTCTCAACGGAATTATATAAGACAAATAACATAAAACAAAGCCACAAAACAGAACTCTCCCACCTTGGTGTTCCCACCTAATGCCTTGTAGGTTCCCGCAAGAAAACACACCACGGTAGGAGGGGTGAGCAACCACGGCTCGTAGGGATCATGTCTCCCCAACCCATCCCATGCTCCTACCATCTATATGAAGAAGTGCTCAAGTGCGGTGTCGTGGCAACTACATTCTAAACAAGGTCATAATCAATACTCTACACGACAAGCCACAAACAGGTACAACCTTTGCCACAAAAACTCCTCAGTCAGTCCCACTGACAGTAACTCAGCCTCTCAGGCTCTACAGTTAGTCTCACTGACATTAACTCAGTCTCTCAGGCTCCACAGGTACACAAGCATTGCCTCAGCCTCTCAGGCTTCTTAGGCTCCACAGTCAGTCTCACTAACATAACACCAAACACTTAACATACATCTCAGCTATTCAGGCATAACAACAAACACTTAACATGCATATCCACACTGGCATAACATCAAACACTTAGCATGCATATCCTCACAGGTATAACATCAAACACTTTTCAGGCATACCCACGCTGGTATAACATCAAACACTTAGCATGCATAGCCTCACAGGCATAATATCAAACACATAATACGCATGGCCACACAGGCCTAATCTCAAACACATACACGCCACTAAAGGCCAACATCCATATAGGAGATCACACATATATGGATTTACATATAATATATATATCCAGATTACAAATCGCCTACCACAAGGCCATAACCCTGGGATAGGTACAAGGAAGAACGAAGCCTACCTTAATGAAGATCCTCCTTGCTCCCGCTAGACGCCGTCCTCCCCACGCAAGACGCTCCGGCAGCAACCAGCAACTCTCCTTCCTTCTCTCTCTCTCTCTCTCTCTCTCTCTGCGACGGCTGCAGTGGCTAGCCAAAAGAAAAACCCTAAACCTAAGAGTCCTTCACCTCTTATATAGGCACACCAACATCAAAATGACGTAGTTTTGATTCGGTGAACCCTAGCATCAAAATGACGTAGTTTTGATCACACAAGCTACAACCTTCCCGCATCCACACACGACAAAATATCCATAATTGCAACATGGTCCTTTGGGGAAAGATGATTAGAACCACAAAACCAAGGTGATGGTGCAAACATATGGTTGCACGCCATAATGCACGTCATATCCCCATATAACGTGCAGCTCCAAAAGCTATGAAATTCTACCCTAAGCTTCCTTGCATCATGTAGAAGGCTGGTACGCGAGAATATGCTTGCACGCCAATTGGTCCAATTGGCATTCAAGGCCTTTGGCTCTGAAACTTCGTGGAAGGTAGAGGACATCATTCCCGAGAAACTTTAATTCGCACGTCAATTGATTTGACGCCATCTATTTGGTCAAAATTAATCTTCAAAACCCGACAAAACAACTTAAAAGCGCTTGTATATGCAAATAGCATCTTCCTGGGGCATAAATGCACATTATTAATTGTCACATGTACCTCTCAAAAGTCCCCTCTTGGGCTCATCTCTTACCTCAAACTTGTGCATCAACATTCAAGGTGTTTTAGCTAAAGTGTGTTGGAAGAAAACTCCCTAAAACCCAACAATTTCCACTCACAAGGCATCTGTGATTAACTTCTTACATACTGCAAAACGCGGTCATTACATCCTCTCCCCCTTAAGACTTTTCGTCCTCGAAAAGAAACATGCAAGGAGTAACAAATACAAGCTACCCATTTGCCATACGGCAAGCCACAACACCCAAATGGGTCACACGCCCACATAACATATAACAAAGCACCACCACAATCCATAACCACATGCATTACAATGCATATACCACATATCCGCATATCACGAGATACAAGTCTCGAACATATCTCAATACATACATGTCTAAAGGACAAAATAAATACAAATACAAATACAATACAACATACAAAGCACATCACTAGCCCTTGGCCAACAGCCACTTCACGCCCTTAGGATTGTTCGTCCTCGAACAACTCGGGATGTTGCTCATGCATTAAAGACTCCCGCTCCCAAGTTTACTCCTCAATGCCATGGTGCTGCCACAGTACGCGAACCAAAGGAATAGCATGACCCCGCAGAAGTTTCTCGCGTCGATCGAGTATACGGATAGGGGCCTCAACAACAGACATGTCATCCTCAATGTCCAATGCCCCCCAGCCTAACACATGAGTGGGGTTAGGGTGATACTTCCTCACTGGGACACGTGGAACACATTGTGCACCCGACTCAATTGCGGTGGCAATGCTAACCGCTAAGCTACGGCCCCACACGAGTTATAACCTCAAATGGACCAATAAACCGGGGAGAGAGTTTGGAACCTCTCCCAAAGTGCCAATGTCCACGTCATGGAGAGACACGGAGAAACACATGGTCGCCCACAGAAAACTGCAAAGGTCGCCGCCGCTGGTCTACATAAGATTTCTGTCGACTCTGAGCTGATAGCAAGCGCTGGCGAATCAACTTAACTTTCTCAGTAGCCTCTTGAACCAACTGTGGTCCCAAGAGAGACGCCTCTCCTGCCTCAGTCCAACAAAAAGGGGATCAGCACGGCCTCCCATACAACCCCTCAAAAGGGGCCATCCCAATGGATGCCTGATAACTGTTGTTGTAGGCAAATTCCACCAAAGGAAGGTGAGTTGCCCACGAACCCCCAAAATCTAACACACAGGCCCGTAACATGTCCTCCAAAGTTTGATTCGTCCGCTTTATCTGGCCGTCAGTCTCAGGGTGGAAGGCTATACTCAAGTTAAGCTTGGTCCCCATAGCCTCCTGCAAACCTGCCCAAAAACGGGAAGTGAACCTCGAATCCCGGTCAGAGACAATCAACGATGGTACTCCATGCAGTCTCACAATCTCGTTCATGTATAACTGACTCAAGGTCCCAATAGAGTCCCGCTCGCGAACAGCAAGAAAATGGGCTGACTTTGTGAGCCGATCCACAATCACCCACATCATATCTTTCCTCCCTGTGGTGGGTGGAAGACCAAGCCACTACTAGACTGATGCACAGCAACTCTAGACTTCAGGCCACCAAAAATGTAAGACTCAAAACCCACAATCACCCAAAAACATCATTGCCTCAGCCTCTCAGGCTTCTTAGGCTCCACAGTCAGTCTCACTGACATAACACCAAACACTTAACATACATCTTAGCTATTCAGGCATAACAACAAACACTTAACATGCATATCCACATTGGCATAACATCAAACACTTAGCATGCATATCCTCACAGGTAAAACATCAAACACTTTTCAGGCATACCCACACTGGTATAACATCAAACACTTAGCATGCATAGGCTCACAGGCATAATATCAAACACATAATACGCATGGCCACACAGGCCTAATCTCAAACACATACACGCCACTGAAGGCTAACATCCCTATAGGAGATCACACCTATATGGATTTACATATAATATATATATCCAGATTACAAATCGCCTACCACAAGGCTATAACCCTGGGATAGGTACAAGGAAGAACAGAACCCCTACCTTAATGAAGATCCTCCTTGCTCCCGCGCTAGACGCCGTCCTCCCCACACAAGAGGCTCCGACAGCAACCAGGTAGCTCTCCTTTCCTGCCTTGCTCTCTCTAGCTCTCTCTCTCTCTCTCTCTCTCTCTCTCTCGACGGTTGCGGTGGCTAGCCAAAAGAAGATCCCTAAACGTAAGAGTCCTTCACCTCTTATATAGGCACACTAACATCAAAACGACGTAGTTTTGATCACACAAGCTACAACCTTCCCGCATCTAGACACGACAAAATATCCATAATTGTAACATGGTCCTTTGGGGAAAGATGATTAGAACCACAAAACCAAGGTGACGGTGCAAAAATATGGCTGCACGCTATAATGCACGTCATATCCCCATATGACATGCAGCTCCAAAAGCTATGAAATTCTACCCCAAGCTTCCTTGCATCATGTAGAAGGTTGGTTTGCAAGAATATGCTTGCACGCCAATTGGTCCAATTGGCGTTCAAGGCCTTTGGCTCGAAACTTCGTGGCGGTAGAGGACATCATTCCGAGAAACTTTAATTTTGCACGTCAATTGATTTGAGGCCATCTACTTAGTCAAAATTAATCTCCAAAACCTGACAAAACAACCTAAAAGTGCTTGTATATGCAAATAGCATCTTCCTAGGGCATAAATGCACATTATCAATTGTCACATGTACCTCCCAAAAGTCCCCTCTTGCGCTCATCTCTTACCTCAAACTTGTGCATCAACATTCAAGGTGTTTTAGATAAAGTGTGTGGGAAGAAAACTCCCTAAAACCCAACAATTTCCACTCACAAGGCATCTGTGATTAACTTCTTACATACCGCAAAACGCGGGTCATTACAGTAGGACTCATTCTATTGACTGTTTGTTTTGGTATTTATTTATTTATTTTCCCAGACATGGGTCTGTGGCAGTTGTATGAACCCGACTGGTTAACCTTGTTATACTTGTCTACTTGCTTGAATATTTTATTGGACCATTGGTAAGTACAATTCTTCCCCTATTGTGTAGTTGTATAGGAATTGGTAGGCCACTAATCCCCTCGATCCTTGTAGACTGTAGTGTGGGCGTGGGGAAGTCGCGTTCCCACTTCTGTGATTTTAGAATTTGGGGGCGTGACAAGTTGCTATCGAGCATGGTTTAGTGGACCAAGGTTAATGAGGGGTGGTTGATAGACACTTAGTAGCTTAGAAGACTATAAGGAGGGCGCCCGATCAACGCAGTCCTTATACGTGCCTGGGTTGACTAATGGTTCATCAGATCATCCAAGGAAGCATTTGGGATGGGTGCATACATGTTGCATGACTGTGTGCATATCTAGGCACTAGAAATCATTTGCTAATGATGCTTTAATAATGTGCTTGTATTGATTATAATATTGGCTATTTGTGGTTTGTTTTTCTTTGGTGATTCAATGTGCTTAACTGAAAATGCTATTATGCTAGTTTAAACCTAGGGAGTCTAAGTGAATAGCAATATAATTTGGTGCGTAGAATAAGGAGCTTAGAAACCTCATTATTTGCGTGGCGGACTTAGTTTTGCCTATTAGTTTAAATAATTCGGTTGTGTGACTACTGTGTAGTAGTTAATAGATTTTCTTGGTATGTGTTGGTGCAGAATGGCACCCAAGACTAGGGCTCAAGGTCCAGCATAGGAGTTATCCGTTCAGTCCAAATCACAAGGACAACAGAGTTCTCCAGTACCTGCCTTGGGTTCAAAGATTGCTGCTCAGATTGGGGCTCAAATACTGAGCCAAATCCAGGGTGTCATGCAGGGCACCATGAGGGATGTGGCTAGAGAGGTGATGCAGGAGGAACTGAGGAAGCAGCAGCAGCCTCAGCAGGAGCAACAGCAGGAGGTTCTAGAGGAGAGCCAGCCACAAGTCAAGGCAATACCGCCCGCAGTACCGATCGACTGGGTGAGTCGATTCTCGGGCGAGAAACCGACAAAGTTTGAGGCGAATACGAGACCCGATGAGGCCGAGGAATGGGTCAAGTGGACAGAAGACATCTTCGAGCTGATCCAGGTGCCTGAAGAGGCTAAGGTCCGCTTAGCCACACATTTCCTGGTAGGTGGGGCCCACAGATGGTGGGAAGCTATGAAGCATGTTCGTGGAAGCCAGATGGCATGGGAGGACTTCGTGGAGCTCTTCTGCGCAGAGTATTTCCCTCGCTCGGTGCAGATGATGAGGCGATGAGAGTACTACACACTGGAGCAGGGCAGTCGGACTGTGACAGAGTATGTCACTGCTTTCACTGAGCTAGGGAGATTTGCCCCAGATTCATGGAAGGTTGAGGCTTATAGGACTCAGGATTTCATTGATGGGCTGAGACCGTCACTTAGGAGGGGATTGAACATGATGGAGTTGACCATGTACAGGACGCGGTCAACAAGGCACTTATTGCAGAGCGAGACTTAAACCAAATCAAGACTCAGAGACTAGGGAGCTCATTGGGGCCTAGCCGAAAGAGGCCAAGAGAGGAGCAGTCTGAGGGACAGGGGGATAGGAGGTCGGTGCCCAAATTTTCACATTTGGGAAACTCAGGTAGCAGTTTTACCTCATGGTTTTTAGGGACGTGTCGATCCTGCGGACTTCGGGGACACAAGGAGGCAGATTGTAGGCGAAAGAGTGGCAACCCACTCAAGTGCTTTCGATGTGGGGGACTGGGACACAGGATAGGAGAGTATCCTTCTGCCAGCTCAGCTAGTGTTGCGGGGCCATATCGACCTCGTGACCAGGGCCAGAGGAGCGGGGCTCCATATCAGAGACCAGCTCAGTCGGGACAGTCAATATAGGGACGACCTGCTGCACAACAGCCTCAGAGGGAGGCCCAGGCTCAGAAGGAACAGAATGATCAAGCCATGACGAGTCAGGCTAGCGGCAATTTTCAGAAGAGGAGGAACTATGCTATCACTGACAGAGAGGCAGAATTTCCACCAGTTGACGAGGCGAGTCAGGGGCCAGCTGCGGTGAGAGGTACGATTTTGGTTTCACACACTATTTGTATTGTTTTGATTCATACTGGCGCTACTCACTCGTTCATTGCTCACTCCACCGTAGAGGGATTAGAGTTGGATTGTACTACTGTTGGTCAGCCCCTTTTGCTTGATACACCCGTAGGGGGCCTGGTGGTGATTGATAGGGTTTGTTCGGGGTGCGAGGTTACGCTAGGACGTGTCGACCTTCGGTGTAACCTATTTGTGATGCACTTTGATGCTTTTGACGTGATATTGGGTATGGACTGGTTGATCCATGTAGAAGCTATGATTGAGTGTTATAGGCATCGAGTAACCTTCCTCACACCGGAGGGGACTCGGGGTACCTTTGTGGGTGAATGGTCTGATGATGCATGCAAGTTGGGGCCTTTGAGGCAAGGATGGGGTGATATAACCCATTAGTTAGCCAGTCTAACACTAGTTGACCCCCAGCAAGGAGGTATGGCTGAGTTACCCAAGGTGGTGGATCAGTTTCCCGATGTGTTTCCCGAGGACTTGGTTGATTTACTACCAGACAGAGAGGTGGACTTTTCGATAGAGTTGCTACCCGGGACAACACCTATCAGATTAGCAGCTTATAGGATGGCACCAGTTGAGCTCAGAGAGCTCAAGAGGCAGATATATGATCTTTTGGCGCATGGTTTTATTAGACAGAGTAGTTCACCTTAGAGTGCTCCGGTGTTATTCGCCAAAAAGGCGGATGGTTCGCTACGGTTATGTATCAACTATCGGCGGTTGAACCAAGTGACAGTGAAGAACACATACCCTCTATGGAGGATCGATGATTTGTTTGACCAGTTCAGGGGTGCTTATTAGTTTTCCAAGATTGATTTGAGGTCGGGATACCATCAGCTACGTGTGCCGAAGTCAGATATTCCAAAGACAACCTTCAGTTGCAGATATGGCCATTATGAGTGGCTAGTGATGCCTTTCGGGCTCACAAATGCCCCAGCAGTGTTCATGGGATTGATGAATCAGATCTTTACACCTTATCTTGATCAGTTCGTGGTGGTCTTTATAGATGATATCTTGATTTATTCTCAGATAGAGAGCGAGCATGAGGAGCATTTACAGGTTTTGTTACAGATTTTGAGGGACCATAGACTATATGCAAAGTTCACAAAATGTAACTTTTGGCTGCAGCAGGTGAAGTTCTTAGGGCATGTGGTATCCTCAGAGGGTATCACAGTAGATCTTGGCAAGATTGGGGCCGTGATGTCATGGAAGCGCCCAACAAATGTTTTTGAGATTCGGAGTTTTCTGGGGTTGGCAAGTTATTATAGGAGGTTCGTCAAGGACTTCTCCCGATTAGCTGCACTGATAACTAGCTTGACCTGAAAGGGGGTGCGGTTTGATTGGTCGAATGCTTGTGTGGAGGCTTTAAGTCAGTTGAAGGCCAGATTGACTTCAGCACCTATCTTGGTCCTACCACAAGAGGGTGTACCCTATGAGGTCTATTGTGATGCCTCTAAGGTTGGTTTAGGCTGTGTGCTCATGCAGGAGGGACGGGTAATTGCTTATGGTTCCCGTCAGTTGTGGTCCCATGAGAATAACTACCCCACGCATGATTTAGAGCTAGCTGTAGTGATCTTTGCACTGAAGAGTTGGCAGCACTATCTCCTTGGGAGAAATTTGTGGTATATACTGACCACAAGAGTTTACAGTACATCTTCTCTTAGCGGGATCTGAATGTCAGGCAGAGGCGTTAGGTAGAGTATATGCAGCAGTTCCAGTTCAATCTTCAGTATACATCCGGAAAGGGGAATGTAGTAGCTGATGCCTTGAGCCGGAAGAGCCAAGCCATAGTGGCTCTATGTGCTGTCAAGGAATGGGAGATGATGGGGCAACTAGCTGCTTTGAGGTTACAGCCAGTTTAGGGAGCAGTGAAGGGTATGCTGAGTCAATTATAGCGGTGCCTGAGTTGCAATGTTAGGTTATTGAGGGCCAGTTAGGGGATGTTGAGAGTGAGGTCCTTCGAGATCAGATTCAGACTATAGTACTTCCCGCTGATTGGACGGAGGATTCCGACCATGTGTTGCGCTATCGAAGTCGGTTGATAGTTCCATCTTCTCTCCGGGAGGCAGTTTTACGAGAGTTCCATCACTCTCATTTGGCTGTTCAGCCCGAGGGAACGAAGATGTATCATGCTGTACGGCAACAGTTCTTGTGGTCGGGCCTTCAGAAGGCTATAGCATGGTTTGTTCGATGGTGCTTGACATGCCAGCAGGTCAAGGCCGAGCATTGGCGGTCTGCCGGTGAGTTGCAGTGGTTACCTGTGCCGGAGTGGAAGTAGGATCATGTGACTATGGACTTCGTCATAGGGCTTCCTCGTTCTAGAGGTCATGATGCTATTTGGGTTGTTGTAGACCATTTGACGAAATCTGCTCACTTTATTCCGATCCGGTCCGGACCTTGGGACAGTGTTATGTTGACGTGGTGGTAAGATTGCATGGTGTGCCATTTTCGATCGTCTCTGACAGGGATGCTTGGTTCACTTCACAGTTTTGGCGGTAGTTACAGCATGCGTTGGGCACCCAAGTGCACTTGAGTACAGCTTACCAACCTCAGACAGATGGCCAGTTAGAGCGCACCATCCAGATCCTCGAGGATATGCTCTGTGCTTGTGTGTTGGATTTTGGTGGTTGTTGGGAGGCTCACCTTCCCTTAGTAGAGTTCTCCTACAACAACATCTATCAGGCTACGATAAGGATAGCGCCATATGAGGCATTGTATGGGCGACCTTGTCGCTCCCCTTTGTGTTGGGCCCAGGCAGGAGAGGCAGTTGTTTTAGGTCCCGATATGGTTCAGGAGACTACCGACTTGGTTTAGTTGATCTGGCAACGAATGTTGATGGCCCAGAGTCGACAGAAATCATATGCTGATAGGTGGCGGTGACCACTACAGTTTGTCGTAGGGGATCGCGTCTTCTTACGAGTCTCGCCACGACGGGGGCACAGATGGTTTGGGCGAGGGTCCAAACTCTCACCTCGATTTGTGGGTCCTTTTCCTATTATTCCTATTATGGGACTAGTTGCCTATTGATTGGAGTTACCACCCGAGCTGGCTCGTGTTCATGATGTTTTCCATGTCTCCCAGTTACGAAAATATTACCCAGATCCTTCTCATGTGCTTGATTGGCGTGAGATCTAGTTAGCCGATGATGGTTCGGTTGTAAAGGCACCAATTCAGATTTTAGACCGACAAGAGAAGGTTTTGCGGGGCAAGACGATTCCATTGGTTCGAGTTTTGTGGCGTCACCATAGTATGGAGGAACAGACCTGGGAGAGGGAGAGTCAGATGCGTCCTCTTCACCCCGAGCTGTTCGAGGACGAACAGTCCTATGGTGGGGAGGATGTCAAGATCTTTACCATGTGTTGAGGTATTTAACCTTGATTGTTTACGCTTTTGCTTTTTGTGCTTGTTGGTATTCTTGGTTATGTGTGATTTCGTGGGTTGGCTGTTATTTTGTTTATGGGTGTTGTTTTATGTAGCATGCTAGTTGAAATTAGGTTATGTATAATTATTTTAGCCCGGAAGTGTTTTTTTTCATTAAGGATGACTTGTCTTTTCGGGGACAAAAAATCTTAAGGTGGGAAGGATGTAAAGACCCATACCTGCGTATGATTAGAATTAGCCCTTGAAGGGTGAGGAAGAATCCATTCGGCAACATGGCCTTATCATTAGCATTTTAGGTCATTATTATTATTAATATAGTGTTCCTTATTAAATATTATTATGATTATAAAAAAAATATTTTTAATATGTTCTGTTGGTAATTAATATGATTATTTAAGTCTTGGATTATTATTATTAATATTATTACTAATTGTATTATTATTATTATTATTATTATTATTATTATTATTATTATTATTATTATTATTATTATTAAATGTGATAATTAAATGGTAGTATAAAAGGAGGAGTTAAGGTAGAAACCCTACGTTTCGTTCCATTGTGCACAGAGCTTGATAGAGGAGAACAGTGGGTTTGAAGCTATCGTGTTCTATCGATCATTCGATCCTTTAATCCAAGTAGGTGCTTCTTGTTTCTTGATTATCCCTTTACATGAATGCGGATTATGGAAATTAGTTGATTGGATCTCTGTAAGTGTAGTTCGTTGTAGACAAATATATATATAATAATTTCTTGTAATATTATGTGGTTTGACGTTTATGCGCCGTCGTTCGTGCGTCTGGCCGTGAGGATGGAAGAGGACGGTAGCAGTTGGTGGTGCCTGTGTCGTGGTGATGTAGGAGAGGCGGCGACAGCCCTGCGCCGCGTGGAGGAGACAGAGGAGAGTAGCGGCGGCTACTGCCGCCCGAGGGACTTTTCTGCACTGCCTGTACAGCGATATTGCGCACGCCCTGTGGTGCGATCTTGTGCACCCCTGCGGCCCGCGCGACCGTGCGCTCTACGTACCATGCCGCGCTGGCGTGATGGCAAAGAGATGGGGGGGGCGGCATCTGTGTCGCCGCCGTTGATGCTATGGGCGCCGTTGGCCCTGCGCGTTTGTTGGTGAACAAGAAGTGGGGGCGGCATCAGTGCCGCCCCTGTAAGCCCTTGCCAGCCCCAAATCGATCTGGCTAGATGGGTCTGTTCCATTGGGCCGGCCCAAGCTGTTTTTTTTAGATATATATATATATATATATATATATATATATATAACTGGATATTGAGAATACATTTATATAGTATATATGTAAATATTATTAAAGTTTGATATTATTCATTTAATAAAAAATTATGTGTGGTTTAATCATTTAAATATTAGTTGGGCTTATTTAGTTAGTCTAATTAAACGAATAATGTTTTGGGTTTGACATCGTTTATTATTTTAAATATTATTCTGGATCGGACTTGATTAGTTTAATTTAATAAATCATTGGATTGTTATTATCAGTATAGTGATTTAAACATCACTTCTGGCATGTTACTGTTGGTTTAACGATTTAAATAAACTGGATGATATGATACTTGTTTTTTTGGAATTATTATTGTTGGTTGCATGTAGAATTGGTGGTGGAATTGTTTGGGTTGACCATGGGTCACACTTAGGGCTGGTAAGAGACCGCAGATCCCCTATGTGGCTAGCAACCCAGGTCCCATATGTGGGTGGTTGTTGTTAGGGACACTGCGGGTCCCACATATGGCTATCAAGAGGTGGCTTGGATACTTGGAGTTAGTAGCGGGGATTCCGTGGATGGATGAATTACTAGTGTGAACCATCATGATTGTATTATGATACGATGTCTTATCTTGTGATTTAATATAATTTAATTGTGATAGAACATGACACTGCACAGGCACAAGCATACACCGATCATATATACCTAGGAATTTATGCAATAGGATGGTGAGGAGATGGAAACCACCTACTGGCATTCGTGCTCTCCCTACATTATCTCTGTTTCCTACAGGTTGTAGGGAGTAGCTAGTGGAGCCGTAGTGGAGCAGGCTGAGATATCCTTGGTGTAGGACTCATTCTATTGACTGTTTGTTTTGGTATTTATTTATTTATTTTCCCAGACATGGGTCTGTGGCAGTTGTATGAACCCAACTGGTTAACCTTGTTATACTTGTCTACTTGCTTGAATATTTTATTGGACCATTGGTAAGTATAATTCTACCCCTGTTGTAGAGTTGTATAGGAATTGGTAGGTCACTAATTTCCTCGATCCCTGTAGACTGTAGTGTGGGCGTGGGGAAGTCGCGTTCCCACTTCTGTGATTTTAGAATTTGGGGGCGTGACACTACCCAAAATCTTCGAGTCACCAAACCTACGAGGCACCCACCTTCGAGGCAAACATGCAACCCTAAGTATACCCTAAGTATACCAACTTAGCGATGTCTTCACTAGGGTTTACATAGTAAGCCTGCGCCGTTCTGAGCAGTTGAGCGCATTTAATGTCGCATTAATTACTGCCAACCATCACAACAGATGAATGGTCAAGATCAACTGCATTAGTATGGGCAACAGATCTGCAAATCAGAGCAGATCAACTCATCCCCTGACATCTCGCACTTTAAACATTGGGAAGTCAATCTGTCGGGATGAACACATGGCGCACATGCACTTTATCCTTAACTATTGTCTCTCGCATACAAAAAGAGAAAGAATCAAGTCAACTCTCACTGAAAGCAAGGAACTCAGAATTGAATATACATTATTCTGTGTACGAAAAGAAAAAGATTCTTTTGCAGAATTGTATGCGAGAGTTCCAACGCTAGAGAAAGAGACTCGGAGAGAATTCTTCCAAGTGTTGTGTGCCGTGTTGAACCGAACAAGAATAATCCTCTTGATTAATCACACAATTTCTTGTTCATCAAAGATCTAGCACTATCATCGAGTCTAATCTATGTGTTGTTTTCCACAATCCAAACTACCATAGATCATTCCTTTCACATTTGAGATTTGTTAAGCAAAGAGCATTTACTCACATCTCGATTTGTCCGATAGTTCATTATAACTCTCTCGTTGGGTCTCTAACGTCCCATAGATCAATCATACATCGGTTAGGGCAAACATTGAGGTCGTCCTAATGAGGAGGCTCATGTGCACCTTGTCACAACGCATTTTAACGGGTCGCGGCCCGTTAGAAACAAGTCCGTGCGGGCTGCGGCCCATGGGTGGGCGCGTGAGTGTCAAAGCGACAATGTTGTGATAGTGAGTGCCTTGGCCGAGGTCCAACAAGTGGTATCAGAGCTGGGTCCTCTAGACCAGTGGTGGGATTGGTGGGGAGACTGTTGGGTCTCTAACGTCCCATAGATCAATCCCACATCACCTAGGGTGAACATTGAGGTCATCCTAACCAATGTGGGATTGATGCTATGCAAGAAGAGCCTAAGGTCGTGGAAGAAGCCCTCCAAGACTCAAATTGGATTGATGCTATGCAAGAAGAGCTTAATCAGTTTAAGAGGAACGAAGTGTGGACTTTAGTACCAAGGCCAAGGTCGCAACAAGTCATTGGAGTAAAATGGGTGTTCCGAAACAAATTAGATACTGATGGAATAGTAATCCAGAACAAAGCTAGACTGGTAGCCAAAGGATACCGTCAAGAAGAAGGAATTGACTATGACGAGACCTTTGCTCCTGTAGCTCAACTTGAGGCGATCCGCATGTTCCTGGCTTATGCTTTATATGAAAACTTCACTATTTATCAAATGGACGTCAATAGCGCATTTCTGAATGGAGATCTTCAAGAGGAGGTTTATGTAGAACAACCTCCGGGCTTCGTTAAACACAAAGCTGAACATATGGTTTATAAGCTACGGAAAGCTTTGTATGGATTGAAGCAAGCTCCAAGGGCATGGTACAACACACTATCAGAATTCTTACTCGAACACAATTTCAGAAAAGGCAATATTTACACCACTCTATTTTTACGTAAAGAGAAAGATCATTCTCTGATCATACAAATCTATGTGGATGACATCATTTTCGGATCATCAAATCCGAAGCTTTGTGAAGAATTTGCGAAGTTGATGACTGGCAAATTTGAAATGAGCATGATGGGAGAATTAACGTACTTCCTTGGGATAGAAGTTAAACGGATGAAGGATAGAATCTTCATCAACCAAGCAAAGTACACACGGGACTTAATCAAGAAGTTTGGAATGCAAAACTATACCTCTGTGAAAACTCCAATGCCAGTCAGTGCCAAACTGGATCCTGATCTTAACGGAGAATCAGTTAATGTGACTGAATACAGAGGGATGATTGGTTCATCATTGCTGTATCTCACAGCAAGTCACCCGGATATAATGTTTGCAACATGTATTTGCGCAAGATATCAAGCGAATCCCAAAGAGTCACACATGCTCCGTGTGAAACGGATATTGTGATATTTAAAAGGGACAGATGAATTTGGGGCTGTGGTACCCAAAGGAGTCCAACTTCTCCTGATCCGGTTATTCGGATGCGGATTTTACCGGGTGTCGCATCGACGGAAGAGCACTAGCGGTACTTGTCGATTTCTCGGAAAAGATTGATTTCATGGTTCAGAAGAAGCGAATTTTGTATCAACCTCTACTGCTGAGGCGGAATATATAGCTGCTGGGAGTTGCTGCGCTCAGCTACTCTGGATGCAAAGTCAACTTACTGACTATGGTTTCAGCATGACATATGTTCCTCAGTACTACGATAAAACTAGTGCCATTGCCATCAGCAACAATCCTGTGATGCACCCAAAGACCAAACACATTGAAGTCAGGTATCACTTCATTTGAAATCATGTTCTTAAAAAGCACATATCTCTCGAACATGTGGCTGCGGATGATCAACTCGTAGATATTTTTACCAAGCCCCTACCAGATGCAAGATTTTCTGAACTACTTCTCAAATTAGGTATGCTTGACCTGTCTGCATAGTTTCTAATCTTTCACACCAATAGTATATTCTTCAGAACATGCATTTTGATTCTCAATGAGAGTTAGACACCTACTGTACTTCATGCTGATCATGATTGCTAGTCATATGCATTTGTTCTAATTCTCTTCCCATACCTTCAAGTGGGAGGATGCTTGTGTTTCCTGACTGAAGTTGTTAAGACAACATAATCAACACTATATGAGCTCTCTCTTCTTTGGATTTCATGGTTCAATTTTTCATGTACCACCTCATGTTCAATGCTTTTCCATATTGATTGCTCAATTAACATGTCTAATTGAAGAAATGAAATGGGTTGGATCGGAATGCTTACGGATGAAATCACTGTGAAAGTCTATTCAGCTTCTGAAGTGAAGTTCTCTGTCACGCCCCGGATTTCCAACCCGAGGAAACCGGTTCGTGACTCCCCTTTACCCACCCAGTGGGCAAGGGGTTGATATACATCATCCCACGCAAGACATCGTACACATACACAACAGAAATTCGCAAAGACATAAATCAATATCTTTATTAATTTCAAACCACAATAAATATTTAAAACCAAACCACATGCCTTTATTACATTCAAATCTTGTTTTCAACCTCTCCCCACTGGGGTTACATCAATTTCCGCAAATAACAATTGAACAAAACAATAAAACAAATACAGTCTTCCACCTTGGGGTTCCACCTAGCGCCTATAGGTTGCTGAAAGAAAACACATCACAGGAGGAGGGGTGAGCAACCACAGCTCAGTAGGGATCATGTCTCCCCAACCCATTCCATGCTCCTAACATCTACATGAGGACGTGCACAAGTACAGTGTAGTGACAATAAGATATAAGCAGTTTATAATCCAGTTAAGCGCCAACACATAAGTCACAGAATAAGAACAACCTTTGCCACAGCCACACAAGCTAACATATCCACAGCCACACAGGCTAACATAAACAGTCCCGGGCTTCCACAGCCACCAGGTTCCAAAAGGTCCCCGGCTTCCACGGCCATCGGGTTCCAAAATAGTCCCGGGCTTCCATAGCCACCGAGTTCCAAAACAGTCTCGGGCTTCCATAGCCACCGGGTTCCAAGAACAGTCCCGGGCTTCCACAGCCACCGGGTGTACCAACAAACACACAGCACAGAAAGCCATACAGGCATAACATCAAACACATGATTTTGTATAGTCTCACACGCATAACATCGAACACATAGCGTACACAGATTCACAGGCTCTCAAACTTAGTCACACAGACATAAAATCGAATACCTAGCATGCATAGCCACACAGTCATAAAAACAAACACTTAGCATGCGTAATCCCCAGCCTCACGAGCATATATACAAATATCCAAGCAAATACGCCATTGAAGGCCAACATCCATATAGGAGATCACACTTATATGATTTACATATATATATATATATATATATATATATATATATATCTAGAATATACAACAGACTGCCTATCACAAGGCCAAAACCCTGGGATAGGTTCAAAGAGGAACAGAACCCCTACCTCAAGGATCCTTCACGCTCCCACGCTAGATGCCGTCCACCCCTGCTAGACACTCCAGCAGCAACCAAGAGCTTTCCTGTCCCTCTCTCTCTCTCCCTCTCTGCGACGGCTGCAGCAGCTGGCAACAAAAACCCTAAACCTAAAACAAACAGAGCTTCTCCTTATATAGATCTCACTTATCAAAACGATGTAGTTTTGATAAATGAAATCCCACCATCAAAATGACGTAGTTTTGATAAATGAAATCCCACCATCAAAATGACATAGTTTTGATAAATGAAACACACCATCAAAACGACGTAGTTTTGATAAATAAAACACTCCCTCGAAGACTCGTAGAACACTACCTCGAAGATCACCACCTCGGAGACTCGTAGTCGCAGCCTCGGAGATCGCTGGAAACGTGGCCTCGAAGATTTGTCTCGAAGATCAAACCTTCGAACTTCGACCCTCAGACCTTTGGCCCTTGGTTTTCTACTTTCGACCCTCAGTCTTCGACCCTACGACACAAATCTTCGAGTCTTCCACCTTTCAACCTAAGCGTTCGCCTAGGGTACCGTTCATCTTTGTTCCAGCTTGTTCTTCCCAAAACACGGGTCATTACATCCTCTCCCCCTTAAGACTTTTCGTCCTCGAAAAGAAACTACATGCCACTAGGACCACGAGGAATAACAAACATATGCAACCCACTATACAAAATGCAAGCCACAAAACACTAATAGATTATACACCGCACACATCATATAACAGGACATATGTCCACAAACTCAACAAGGCACCACCACAATTCATAACCACATCCATCACAATGCATATAACACATATCCGCATGTCACAAATACACATCTCAAAACACATCCCAAATATAAATACATGTTTAAAGGACAATACAAATATACCAGATTATGAACAACTAATACAGGAAAGCACATCACTATCCGTTGGCCAACAGCCACCTCCCACCCTTAAGATTGTTCATCCTCGAACAACTCTGGGTGTTGTTCACGCATCATGGTCACATTCCCATGTCTCCTCCTCAATGCCATGGTGCTGCACCACAGCACACGAACCAAAGGAATAACACGACCACGCAAAAGCTTCTCCCCCCGATCTAGTATACGGATAGGGGCCTCAACAACGGACATGTCATCCTCAATATCCAATGTCCCCCAATCGATCACATGAGTGGGGTCAGGATGATACTTCCTCAACTGGGACACATGGAACACATTGTGCAATCGACTCAATCGCGGTGGCAACGCTAACTAGTTGGCCACTGGCCCCACACGATCCATAACCTCAAAAGGACCAATAAACCGCAGAGATAGCTTGGAACCTCGCCCAAACCGCCGATGTCCACGATAGGGAGAAACACATGATCTCCCACAGAAAACTCTAAAGGCAGCCGCCGCTGATCTGCATAAGACTTCTATTGACTCTGCACGGACAACGAGCGCTGATGAATCAACTTTACCTTCTCGGTAGCCTCTTCGACCAACTGTGGTCCCAAGAGAGCTGCCTCCCCGACCTCAGTCCAACATAAAGGTGATCGACACGGCCTCCCATACAACGTCTCGAAAGGAGCCATCCAATGGATGCCAGATAACTGTTGTAGGCAAACTCCACCAAAGGAAGGTGAGTTGCCCACGAACCCCCAAAATCTAGTACACAAGCCCGCAACATGTCCTCCAATGTCTGGTTCGTCCTCTCTGTTTGACCGTCAGTCTCCGGGTGAAAGGCTGTACTCAAGTTAAGCTTTGTCCCCATAGCCTCCTGCAAGCCTGCCCAAAAATGGGAAGTGAACCGTGAATCTCTGTCGGGCACAATCGACGATGGTACCCCATGCAGTCTCACGACCTCGTTCACATACAGCTGACTCAAGGCCCCAATGGAATCCCGCTCTCGAACGGCAAGGAAATGGGCCGACTTCATTAACCGATCCACAATCACCCAAATCATGTCTTTCCTCCTAGTGGTGGGTGGAAGACCAGTCACAAAGTCCATCGTTATGTGGTCCAACTTCCACTCCGCTATCGGCAATGGTTGCAACATGCCCGCCGGCTGCTGATGTTCAGCCTTCACTTGATGAAACTCTCTTATAACCTCATCTCTGAGAGAAGAAGCCACTACTAGCCGCCCCTGAAAAGATAACTCATGCTCTGGACCCTCTGTCCAGTCCTCAGATAGCTCACTAGTCTCAATACGGGCACGGAGAACCTCACACTCAATATCACCCAACTGTCCCTCCCGGACTCGCTGGTACAACTCAGGCACAACAATAATAGGACTCAGCACTGTCTTACCATCGCAAGCAATAGGCTACAATTGCAACATCGCTAACTGCTCCATCAGCTCCCACTCTTGTATTGCCACCTCAGCCTTTCTTTTCTTGCTCAACGCGTCAACCACAACATTGCCCTTGCCCGGGGTATAGGTAAGAGTAAAGTCAAAGGTCTGCAAATACTCCACCCATCTCCTCTGCCTCAGATTCAAGTCCTTTTGAGTAAAAATATACTGAAGGCTCTTGTGGTCGGAGAACACCACAAACTTTTCCCCCAAGAGATAATGCTGCCAACTCTTCAAAGCAAAGATAACAGCAGCCAACTCAAGATCATGAGTAGGGTAATTCTGCTCATGCGGTTACAACTGTCTCGACCCATAAGCTACTACACTGTGCTCCTGCATAAGCACACACCCCAAACTAATCCTGGACGCATCACAATACACCTCATATGGGACGTCCTCCCTAGGTAACCTCAACACAGGTGCAGTGGTCAAACGGGTCTGAGAGTCTTAAACACCTGCTGACACTTGTCAGTCCACTGAAACTTCACTCCCTTCCTGGTCAACGCCGTCATAGGAGCCGCCAAACGGGAGAACTCCTCTACAAAACGATGATAATACCCCACCAAGCCAAAGAAACTACGAATCTCGAAAACATTGGTTGGCTTCTCCTACGATGATACAGCCTTAATGTTAGTTGGGTCTACTCTAACCACCTCAGCTGACACGACATGGCTAAGAAAATGAACCTCCTGCATCCAAAACTCACATTTGCTAAACGTAGCAAACAACTGCTGCTCCCTCAAGGTTTGCAACACTGTTGCCAAATGCTCCACATGCTCCCTCTCCGTCTTGGAATACACCATGATATCGTCTATAAACACCACCACAAAGGAATCCAAATATGGAGCAAAGACCTGGTTCATCAAATGCATGAACACTGCTGGTGCGTTAGTGAGCCCGTAAGGCATCACTACCCACTCATAGTGCCCATACCTGCACCAAAAAGCCGTCTTAGGGATGTCCTCCTCCCTAACCCTTAACTAGTGATACCCCGATCGCAGATCTATCTTGGAAAGCCACTAGGCTCCACTCAACTGGTCAAACAAGTCGTCTATCCAAGGCAACGGATACATGTTCTTCACAGTCACCAAATTCAGCTTCCTATAGTCGATGCAGAGGCGTAGTGTGCCATCTGGCTTCTTTGCAAAGAGCACCGGAGCACCCCAGGGTGAGGTACTCGGTCTGATATACCCCTGGTCCACCAACTCCTTTATTTGCCTCTGAAGCTCCCCCAACTCGGTTGGCCCCATACGATATGCCACTTGGGAGATTGGGCCAGTCCCCGGTACCAACTCAATGGTGAACTACACACTTTTCTTAGGAGGAAAACTCCTCAACTGCTCAGGAAAGACATCCTGAAATTGGTCAACAACCGCTGGCCACACTCTCTTTTCCACTTTCCCCTCCTCAGCAAAGGTTAGGGCTGCCAAACTATGGGTAATGGCACCCCACTGGTCCAGCGCTGGCCCAGCTCGACTTGCCTCACAGTCCCACTCCCCCTACAAGGTGCAAGAAGTCCCTGCAAGTGCCACGAAGGATACACGCCGCCGATAACAATCTATCTTGGCCTGGAAAGCCATAAGCCAATCCATACCCAAGAACAGGTCAAATGTACGCAAGGGCATCACGTACAAATTGAAACTAAGCTCCACATCCCGTATCGTTAACACACAGTCACGACATATGCGCCGAACCTCAATCATACCCCTCACCGGAGACTTCACTGCTAGGGGTCTCTCTGCCTCAACACATGCGAATCCCAACCCCTCAATCAGAAGTTCAGCAACAAACGAACAGGATGCACCCGTATCAAAAAGAGCAGAAACAAGTGTACGAGAGATCAAAAGGGTACCTCTAACCACCGATGGTCCTGCCCCACCCTTCGCCAGTGGAGGTGGTAGCTCAGCCTCCTCCTGGGGTGTTGCATTCAGCGTAAACACCCTCCCTTGGCCTGTGCAACTAGTCGGCTCACCCTCTAGACGATTCCCACCCTGTCTGCCTCCGGCATCAACCTGCTGTCGCTCCGGCCTCCCCTGAGGTCTGGTCTGGTTCGATCTTGCTTGACTAGCCTGCCACTGACGAGCTGGTCTCTCTATTGGTGCACGAAAACTGGCATCACTCCTCGTGCTGGATGCCATGCCCCTAACTCCCCTGTTACCACTCCGGCAAACCCGGCTCAAATGGTCATCTCATCTACAGCTATTGCATCTCCAATCCTTCTTTGGACACTCCCTCCTAAAGTGGCCTTGCTCCCCACAAAGCAATGACAACCGCCGGGGAGACCTCCTGTTGGACCTCCCCGTCGATCGCCGCCAAAGCTAGACCTCCCCGGGTTCACCGATGGTTGTCCCGTCTCGTGGAAGGAACTGCTATCTCTCTCCTCGGTCTTGGGCCTCTTGGGCCCCGAATCACGTTCGGATCCGCCCCGCAATCGGCGACCCTAATGGGCCTGCCTCCCATCATCCGGCTCCCTCTCGCCGATATGAGTTGTCTCTACTACCTCGGTATAAGTCCTCAAGCGCAAGATCGCCACCCTCTCGCCTAAGGGCTGGCCTAAGGCCCAAAGTGAACTTGTGGGCCTTCAGGTCCTCCCCTTGCCATAGTCTCGGGAGCAAACCTACTCAAACTCGGAACTCCCGCTCATACTCGGGCACTATCTTCGATCCCGCCTCAAGCTGCCAAATTCCTCCCTCTTTTGCCACCTTAATGACTCGGGGAAGAACTCGTCATGGAAGAGTTACAAGAACTCCTCCCACAGCATGAATTGCACTACATGACTCCCCGCGACACTCAGCCACCACTCCAAAGCATTCCCCTCCAGCTACCGAATGGCCAGTCTCACCTTATCCTCCTCCCGGGGTAGGAGAAAGGAAAACACATGCTCGATCTGCCTCAACCCATGCTCAGCTACCACAGGATCCCCTTCTCTGTTGAACCTTGGAGGTAGTTCCTTTCGGAACCTTGTCACCACGTCATCCTCTGCACGAATTGGCATGCCACCTAGCAAACTCTCACGCTCACAAGGTAACCCCCCCACTAGTGGTGGTGGTGGTGGTGGTGGCACCACCTGCTATGCTGCCATTTCACGGCACACCTCCTCCCGAACCTCCTGCCAGATACCCTCCCTCAGCTCTCGGACTTCCAGTCGGATGCCCTCTCGCAGCTGTGCCAACAATAGTGCATGTCCTCCAGCAGACTGCCCCGCACCCGGGCCCTCATGGGTAGATGACTCATCAGCCACTGCCCCTGACGCACGTGTCGTTCTCCTTGGTGGCATTCTTACTACACGAAGTAAGAAAGACAATCGTCAAAACGCATTCATAATCTATCGCGTGTCACTACCTCTACCCCATCTATCAAATCTACCATCACATGGCATGTCACACATACATTACATCAATCCACATTATACACAGCTTATTCCACATTGCACACAACTCAAACAAACAAGGACTTTTCCTTGTCATCATGCTCAAGGTATTCCAAGAAAATTCAGAGTTGTACATTTTAAACTTTATCACAGTTTAGCACACATAGACAACAAATGCAACTAGTGCCCTAATGCCAATGCATGTAAATCCTACCTCAGGTCTAGACTACCCCAAGTACACCTTAGAGGCTCAAAGGTGTACGTCACTCTAGACTCCTCCAAAGGACTCAAGATAACCAGATCCGCTCACTACCCAAGGCCAACTAGACCATGCTCTAATACCATAATGTCACGCCCCGGATTTCTAACCCGAGGAAACCGATTCGTGACTCCCCTTTACCCACCCGGTGGGCAAGGGGTTGATATACAACATCCCACGCAAGACATCATACATATACACAACAGAAATTCGCAAAGACGTAAATTAATATCTTTATTAATTTCAAACCACAATAAATATTTAAAACCAAACCACATGCCTTTATTACATTCAAATCTTGTTTTCAACCTCTCCCCACTGGGGTTACATCAATTTCTTCAAATAACAATTGAACGAAACAATAAAACAAATACGGTCTTCCACCTTGGGGTTCCACCTAGCGCCTGTAGGTTGCTAAAAGAAAACACATCTCAGGAGGAGGGATGAGCAACCACAACTCAGTAGGGATCATGTCTGCCCAACCCATTCCATGCTCCTAGCATCTACATGAGGACGTGCACAAGTGCAGTGTAGTGACAATAAGATATAAGTAGTTTATAATCTAGTCAAGCACCAACACATAAGTCACAGAATAAGAACAACCTTTGCCACAGCCACACAAGCTAACGTATCCATAGCCACACAGGCTAACATAAATAGTCCCGGGCTTCCACAGCCACCGGGTTCTAAAATAGTCCCTGGCTTCCACAGCCACTGGGTTCCAAAACAGTCCCGGGCTTCCACTGCCACCGGATGTACCAACAAACACACAACACACAAAGCCACACAGGCATAACATCAAACACATGATTTGCATAGTCACCTGCATAACATCGAACACATAACGTGCACACATTCATAGGCTCTCAAACTTAGTCACACAGACATAAAATCGAACACCTAGCATGCATAGCCACACAATCATAAAAACAAACACTTAGCATGCGTAATCCCATGCCTCACGGGAATATATACAAATATCCAAGAAAATACGCCATTGAAGGCCAACATCCACATAAGAGATCACACCTATATGATTTACATATATATATATATATATATATATATCCAAAATATACAACAGACTGCCTATCACAAGGCCAAAACCCTGGGATAGGTTCAAGGAGGAACAGAACCCCTAACTCAAGGATCATTCACGCTCCCACGCTAGATGCCGTTCACCCATGCTAGACACTCCAGCGGCAACCAAGAGCTCTCCTTCTCTCTCTCTCTCTCTCTCTCTCTCTCTCCCTCTCTGCGACAGCTGCGGCGGCTGACAACAAAAACCCTAAACCTAAAACAAAGAGAGCTCCTCCTTATATAGACCTCACTTATCAAAACGACGTAGTTTTGATACATGAAATCCCACCATCAAAATGATGTAGTTTTGATAAATGAAATCCCACCATCTAAACGACATAGTTTTGATAAATGAAACACACCATCAAAACAACATAGCTTTGATAAATGAAACACACCATCAAAACGATGTAGTTTTGATAAATAAAATACTCCCTCGAAGACTCGTAGAACACTGCCTCGAAGATCACCACCTCGGAGCCTTGTAGTCGCAGCCTCGGAGATCGCTGGAAACGTGGCCTCGAAGATTTGTCTTGAAGATCAAACCTTCGACCCTCAAACCTTCGAACTTCGACCCTCAGACCTTCGGCCCTCGGTCTTCGACTTTTGACCCTCGATCTTCGACCCTAGGACACAAATCTTCGAGTCTTCCACTTTTCGACCCAAGCGTTTGCCCAGGGTACTGTTCATCTTTGTTCCAGCTTGTTCTTCCCAAAACACGGGTCATTACATTCTCAAAGGATAGATAGTATTATTCTCTCAATTTAAATCTTTAAGCTAGAAATGTCATTGAGAGGATTGCAAGATCTAAGGGGGAGAAAATGCTTATGAATTATTCAAGTAATGCCCCTCTTATATGTCTCATGACCTCTTTCCCGACTATATATCTGAGGGGGAGTTCATCACTGAGAGGATTACCCGATCTACGGGGGAGCCAACGCTTTCTTTATTATCTCGGTAATAACCCCCAATATGTCTCGGATGCTCCTTCCTCTTACTTGTCACTTCCGGATCTGAGTGAACATACATTGATGAATCAACTTTGTGGCCTGTTTGGATGTTTTTCTTTCTTTAACTGCGCATCTTAATCGGATACTGTTCATTCTTCTTGGCTACAATGTCAACTTTGTGGCCTGTTTGGCATGTGTTCTTTCTTCCATTCTCATCCATGAATCTTACTTAGAGTAACTCACATACTGTTCATTTATCTTGGCTACAATGTTCAGCATGACGGTCTCACTATGTTTACCAATAAGAATGTATGAGTTTCTAATCAGACATATGCTTATTTTTCGGCATCATTGATTCAATAATTCGTTTGTATATGTCTAGCATTTATTTTCAATGCATTCTCCTTGTTCATTAGTTCGGATTTTGCTAACTTTAAATATTTGTTTACATCCGTACTAATCTCAATCTGTGAAAGCTCTGTGTTCTTTTTAGTTTATCCTCATGCAACTACAGGTTCCGATTCGCTTTGCATTTTCACTGACATATCTTGCTTGAAGTTTCGACTTTGAAGTGTTGTGGTACTTCATCTTCTTCGACTTTACCTAGCGAAAGGAATCTCTCTCTCTCTCACACTCTGTTGCTCATCCGAATCTACTTTTACGAATTACTCATTCCTCCGGATGATTGTCGGTTCATCTCCTCCGGACTCTTGAAATACTCAAGTCTTATTGCGTGTTTCTAAGGAGACATAATGATGGGCTATTTTAATTACTAGTCTCGAGATACGACATTTTCTGAAAGAAGACATACAACTGTCCTATTTACTTGATTCTGCGGCCTCCACATCATGTTTACATTTGGAGGCACTCATCTCTCAAGATAAATGACATCAGCATGTCAGGCGGATCACTATTCTTCTCGCTTAATCCCAAGATCCGCTAGTAACCACGGACTCGGTCTTATATATACTGGATCTTCACACAGCACACGTTTACATTTCCAAATCCCTAAACCCTTGTCGCTCTTCCACTCACTAAGACCTACCTTCTTTCCTCCTCTAAATCGGAATAGCACCCAAGCTCTCTCTCCCTCTGGCATAAATCCCAGGCATTTGGTCGATTGGCTTGTAGTTGTCGATCCTCCGACTTGGTTCCTAGACCTACGTCCTCTTCTGGAAGCCTCCCATATTCTGAATCTGGTTTCCAACCCTGTTGATCTTCTCATCGACGACATCACTGAGTACTACCAGCGCATCCGCTGCACCACCGACTCCATCCTTTCCCACGTTCGGGGTGAATCCATCATCATCACCCCTGACGTCCTTCGTTCCGCACTCAACCTACCCATCGGTGAACCACACCGTCTAGAACCAGAAACCATGGCAGCTTCTATGGGTTGCACATATAAAGGGAAGGAATACAAGGTGAAATCCTTCCACGGTCGCTATTGATGTATGGCGATCATTCTCTGCCGATGTCTTCTGGCTCGAACCTCCTCTCTCGACTCCGTTCCATATGACCTTCTGTTGGCCATGTATGGCATTTTTGAAGGACTTCCAGTGGACTGGGGGACATTTTTGTTCCGGCTGCTGAAGAACGGCCCCAAGAATCAATCTTTTGGGCGGATTCTCAGCATTGTTTTCAGGCATCAGCATCCGGCTTATTTTGCCAGATATGATGCCATCCCCTTCCCTTAGGCCTACTATCTTTGCCATCTTATGCCTGATGGAAACATGACCGCCCACTATCCGTCCACTGCTCTCCACCTTCTTTTAGCCTCGGAACAACAAGGCAGCTCGGTTGGTGACCCAGCCGGCAGCCATGCCGCCGAAGTCAACTCGGCTCACTGGTCCTCTCGGATTCGGTCCATTGTTGCCCCCTCCATCTCTCGAGCCTCCCAGCACAGCGTTCGACTTGAACCGTCCGAGGTTGAGGGGCCCTCTCAGACCAGTCCTCATCCGGCTGACTCTTCAGCGCCTTCTCCTGCTGATGTCCCCACACCTGATTCACTCGTTGTTATTGCTGCTGTTGATGCTGCTATTGTTACGGCCACGGCAGATCTACCTCCTTCTTCTCCGGCAGCACGGTTGCCTCCTTTACCTCAACCTCGTGACTATCTTGACCATCTCTCCGCCGACACCTTAACGGACCTTTGGTTCTGTTTTAGCCTTGCTTGCACTGCCTCTATCCCTGACAACGACATATGGGTGTTTTATGCCAAACACACCCAAACCCCAGAGGCTATGATCATCTGGAGCCTAGACCATGGTTTCCTCACGCTGGCCCACATTTCGGATGTTCCTTTTGTTGTTACCTCCGGATCGGCCCCTGGCGAGCGCGTGTCCTCTCCTGCTGCCAACCGCCCTGTTCCTACAGCCGCCGACCACCCTATTCCTACTGTCGCTGACATTCCCATCGTTGACCTCTCTGGTCAAAGTGGCTCTGATTCTCTGGATGCCTCTAATGCTCCGGATGCCTCTGATGCTCCGGATGTCTCTAATGCTTCAGATGCTCCTACTGCTGCTGCTGACGCTCTTTCTACTCCCGCTGACTCCTCTGCCCAGTGCATTCCTGTCGCCATTCCTGTGGGGGAGTCCTCCAAAGCCCCGGAGTTGGCGCTTGGATGTGCCTCTTTTGGCACGATCCTTTCTGATGTTGTGCTCTCCACCCAGCTGGACTATCACGCCCAAGCCTTTGAGTGCCCAAATTTTTGCCATCGCCGCCAAGGTTGATGCTCTCGGTGCCCAACTCCTCTCCGCCCTGACTGACTCCTCCACCTCCATTGACCAGAAGATGGATCTCGTGGCCTCGTCCTTCATTCCTTATCTACATCTTTCGTGGACTTGGCCCACACGATGGCTCGTCCTCCCGTACCACGATGATCTGCCAAAACGGGGGAGAAAGTGTCATCTGATCCTTCCTCAACTTGGCCTAAAAAGCGATCTGCATCTTCCCTGCTTTTGGGCGTTTCAATCCCAAAAGGCAGCCGCTTCTCTCAGCCCAGCTCTTCCGGTGTAGCTCCTCCTTCGATCTCTCCATCTGCAGTGGCTGACACCTTCCTTCCATCATACGCGGATCTTGATTCTCTTAATGAGGATGGAAGTGTCTTTAATGCAATGACCAAGTATGCTGCGTCGAATGCCGAGCGAAGATGTCTATCCGAATTGTACCCCTTCTCTCCTCAAGACATTAAAACTATTCGTTCTGAGAAGGGTCTGCTCACAACAGAAGACATAGACAACTTCTCTCGGGCAGTTAAGATGGAGATGAGGCTATTTCCGTCCCTATACAAGGACAGGCACATGTTTGATGTCTTGTCATGTTGGAATGAAGGGTATCTTTCGGATATAGCCCACATTTAGACCTTCATTAACGGAACTGCTGAGGATAGCATACCCTGGAAAACTCTCTCATCTATCCTCATTCTGTACCGGGTCATAACGCCGCACTTCATGCTGGTTGTCTTTATGATTCCATCCAGGCAGTTGATTCTAATTGACTCTCATCAAGTCGTGGAGCACAATGTTAGAAGACATCAATGGGAGCCATTGTGTCTACGATTGACAGAAGCAGTAAGGCAATCTGGGCTGTATGAAGATAGGGGCCTGACTCCGTTGGGTCCAACTGAAAAGCAAGGCGACGATCCGGGGCAAGAAGCTAATGCCACAACAGCCTGATGGAGAAACCTACGGAGCCTTTGTCTGTTTCTTCATCAAATCTATTATCAAGGTGGATAAAAGCTGGAACAGCATCCAAGCCTACACAACGGAACAAACAATGGAGCTAAGGGAGAAAGCAACAACTATGATCTCCAAGTATAGTAAGCCTTATGTACCTTAAAGAAATTCTATATAAAGGCTGACTTGTATTATGTTGTTACGTAATGAAAATGGATGTGGTTTCTATTACGTATGCTATCTTTTTTTTGTACTTACCAGATCAGATTACAAAGGATTTTGGCATATCCATAATTGGGGGAGATTGTTGGATTAAGCCCAGAATTTGGATGATGCGAACAGAACCCTATGTAACTTGATCTGAGACTTTTGTTGTGCTTCATGTTAAGTAATTGCAAATGATATGAACTTAATCCGGACCTACACTTGTGAGATGAAAGCTAAGGACGGGATAAATAATCCTGGTCCGGATGAGAGTGTACGTCGTCAAGAACATGGTACATAACCAAGTCTTCACTTCATACAAAATAAGGATCATATGTGCGGACTAATGAGTTAAAGCTACGGACTAAGGAATCTGCATTTAAAATACTTTAAAATGGACTAAGTCAAAAGATGCAAAGTAAGAATCCTAGTCCATAAGTCGCACGGAGAAAATCACAGTTATTACGGAGTAAAAAGGCTAAGTCTTCCACTCAATCGGACTAAGGAAAAGAATCACGGAGTGAGTAATCCGGAGCATTCTATACATACGGAGTAAGGAACGGCATATGCGGAATAAGGACTCGTGTCCTAATTTCGCACGGAGTAAGGAATCCGAACCTGTTACTCTTGCGGAGTAAGGAAGCACTAATACGGAGTAAGCCTTCCGTTTCTTTAACTCATGCGGAGTAAGGAAACTAGATGTTGAGTAAGGAAGCGCTGAAGCAGAGTAAGCAGTCCGACCTTATCATTCATATGGAGTAAGGAAGTGCGTACACGGAATAAGGATTCCAGCTCTAAATTGATACGGGGTAAGCAATCATTGCTGCGGAGTAAGGATCCAAGCTTAGCTTAATGCGGAGTAAGGAACCTTACACCGGATTTAAGATGATGTTACTTCAACTTATCTCTTCGTATTCAAAGTCACCGGCTCGCTATTTCCCGATGTAAGACAAACTCGTTGAAGAACCTAAAGCATCTTACACGTGGATCAACTGGATATGTGGACACAACTTACACTAAACTTGGGAACTCACAAACACACTTATGCTTCACAAACCCAAGACATTGAGCTCCACATCTGTAGCACTTAAGACGGAGAAGATTCCGAGGAATAGTAATTGTGCACATAGTCCGGAACAACAAGTTCCAAGATTGTTTCTGAAGGATGTACTATTTATATATGTTATGTAAACCTAGTAAAAATATATACGTGAGAATATACAAGAGCTCAAGTAGAAAAAAAGGGGCTAGTGTGTGAGTACTTTGTAATCAGAGTGTTTGAGAGTTGTTAAGTAGATTAAAGCTCCTCAAGCTTTAATCTGCTTCAATTGTGTTGTAGTTATCTTTGTGATAATAAATAATACTTCCACTGTCTGGTTAGTTTCCTCATTGATTCTATCTCTTAACTAGAAAGGTGTTGCGCCAAAGAGTTAAGAAAGGAGTTTTGATAAGAGCCTATTCACCCCTCCCCCTTTAGGCTCCAAGGGACCAACAAGTGGTATCAGAGCTGGGTCCTCTAGACCGGTGGTGGGATTGGGGGGGAGACTGTTGGGTTTCTAACATCCCATAGATCAATCCCATATCGGTTAGGGCGAACATTGAGGTCATCCTAATGAGGAGGCTTATGTGCACCTTGTCACAACGCGTTTTAACGGGTCACGGCTCGTTAGAAACAAATCCGTGCGGGCTGCGGCCCATGGGTGGGCGCGCGAGTGCCAAAGCGGACAATATTGTGATAGTGAGTGCCCTGGCCAAGGTCCAATACTCTCATTATCACTCTCATTCCAAATTGTCATCTTCTCCATTATTACTTCCATCATAGTTATCCATAGAAGAATCATAAACCAACTAAAAGTCTAGCTTCCGCGCACGAAGAAAGTCTATTCACCCCACCTCTAGACTCACTTTGGGACCTACAAAACTAAGAGCTTCAAGGACACCTACCTGGAGTAATTCTTTGAGCTCCACGAACCCAAATCGTCCCAAATCGTCAAGGCTTCAAGCTTCCAAGCTCTCTCTCTCTCTCTCTCAAATGCACCAACGTGATAGCGTAAAGTGAAAGCTCTTTCTTTTCATTCTATTTACATTTCCGCCAATCATTGACTAATAATTGACCTTGTTAATAATTGACCTCCCAAAATAATAATTGACCTATAAAGTCACGAACTCCAAATTGAGTCAAATTACTGTCAAAACGCTCGAAATGACGAGCATAATACTATTCGGATATTATCACACTCAAATGACTACTCAAATGCAAAGTCAACCAATAAACCTCGAGAAAGTTAACAATCGGGCCACTCGGGGCCCTGACTCGGAATTGGGCCCAAGTACTGTCAAAATGCTCACATCGACGGCTACACTACCGTCCAAATAGTTGCATTCCCATCGAATGGTTATCTCTCAATCCTACCCAAATACGATTCTTTACATCCTCCCCACCTTAGGACTTTTTGTCCTCGAAAATAAAACAGTTGCCCAAATGACATCGCGAAACATATGCCCAAAGGACATGGCAAAATTTAAGCTCAAGCACTGCACAATAATAAGACACAAAACATGATCATCAACATGATGACCAACAACATAGCTGCAATGCAATTCACAACAAGCCAAAAAGGCTCATCAGATCTAACAACAACAACAAGCTAAACCATATCTCAGGGACACATGCAAAACAAATGCATAAAACAAAATGCATACCATAGGGAAGGCCCTTATATCCTCCCCACCTCAGGACTGATCGTCCTCAAATAGCTCAGGATGAAGTACCTGCATCTAGCTCTCTTTCTCCCAAGTCTGTTCCTCCGTGCCTTGGTGTCGCCATAACACCTGGACTAGTGGGATTATCTTGCCCCGCAAGACCTGCTCCCGCCTATCCAAAATCTGTGCAAGCATTTCGACAACAGCACCATCATCATCCAAGTCTATCTCATGATAATCCAACACATAAGAAGGATCTGGGTGATACCGTCTCAATTGAGACACGTGGAATACATCATGTACTCGCGCCAACTCCGGTGGCAAAGCTAACTGATACGAGGGGAGAGTTTGGATCCACACCTAAACCTCTGATGCCCTCGATGCAGTGAAACCTCCAAAAATACACGATCACCCACCTCAAACTGCAAAGGTCGACGCCTCTAATCCGCGTAGGACTTCTTCTTACTCTGCACAGTCAACATACGTTGTCGAATTAGCTGCATCTATGGTCTCTCGAACCATATCGGGACCGAGAACCACTGTCTCTCCCGTCTGTGCCCAATACAAAGGTGATCTACAAGGCCGCCCATATAGCGCCTCATATGGAGTCATCCCAATCGTGGCCTAATAGCTGTTGTTGTAAAAGAACTCCACCAAAGGTAGGTGAGCCTCCCAACAACCTCCAAAATCTAGGACACAGGCATGCAACAAGTCCTCAAGTGTCTAAATCGTCCTCTCCAACTGACCGTCCGCCTGTGGATCAAAAGCTATACTTAGGTTCACCTTGGTACCTAAAGCTCGCTGTAACTGTCTCCAAAACTGAGAGGTGAACCTAGCATCCCGATCAAATACAATAGATAATAGGACTCCATGCAACCGCACAATAACATCAAGATACCTCTGTCCCAAAGTCCTCACTATATCTGTCTCCCGAATCAGAATCAAATGCTCCGGTTTGGTCAATCAGTCCATAATAACCCATATAGTGTCGTGTCCCCTGGAACGAGGAAGTCCAGTGACAAAATACATGGTTACATGGTCCCACTTCCACTCTGGCACTGGCAATGGCTTCAACTCACCTGCTGATCTCAGGTGCTCTGCCTTGACCTGCTGACAGGTCAAACACCTCCTCACATAATCAGCAATGGCCTTTTTCAGGCCTAGCCACCAATACTGCCTCCTCATAGCATGGTACATCTTGGTCCCACCAGGATGTACAGCTAACCGTGACTGGGGAAATTCCCGAAGCACCTCCTCCTGAAGAGAAATGGGAACTATTAGTCTACCCCTATACCGCAGTACATGCTCTGCATCCTCAGTCCAATCAGAAGATGCCTGCCCTGTCTGAATCTTATCCCTGATGACCTCACAGTCAATAACCCCAGCTGATCCTCTATGATCCTGTCTACTAACTCGGGACTGCCACAACAACACTGAGCATCCCTCGCCCATCACTTCTCACCATCTGCAACCTCATCATTGCCAACTAGTCCATCATTTCCCATTCCTTAATGGCTCCTACTCAGAGCATCTGCCACCACATTACCCTTACCTGGGGTATACAACAAATCAAACTGAAACTGCTGCAGGTACTTCACCCACTGCCTCTGCCTAAGGTCCAGGTCTCTCTGAGAAAAGAAATACTGCAAGCTCTTGTGGTCCATATATACCACAAATCTCTCTCCAAGGAGATAATGCTGCTAGCTCTTTAGCGCAAAGATCACTGCCGCCAACTCCAAATCTTGTGTGGGATAGTTCTGCTCATGTGGTCTCAACTGCCTAGACCCGTAAGCAATCACCTGCCGAGTCTGCATCAACACACAACCAAGCCCCACCCTGGAAGCATCACAATACACCTTGAAAGGTACACCCTCCTGTGGAAGAATCAGGATAGGTGCTGAGGTCAATCGTGCCTTCAACTCCCTCAAAGCACACTCACATGTATTAGACCAAACAAAAGGAACTCTCTTCCTAGTCAGGTGTGTCATAGGAGCTGCTAACCTGGAAAAATATTCCACAAACCTCCGATAGTAGCCTGCCAAAACAAGGAAGCTACAAATCTCAAACACATTCGTGGGCCTCTTCCAAGAAGTTCACTTGTTGTAACCAGAAGTCACATTTTGTGAACTTCACGTATAGCCAGTGCTCTCGCAAGGTCTGCAACACAACCTACAAATGCTCTTCATGCTCCCTCTTGGTCGTTGAATAGACCAAAATATCATTGATGAACACCACAATAGACATGTTTAAATATGGAGCAAACACCTGGTTCATCAATCCCATAAACACTGCTAGAGCATTCGTGAGGCCAAACGGCATCACGAGCCACTCCTAACGCCCATAGCGACAACTTAATGTGGTCTTAGGGATATTTACCTCCCAAACCCTCAACTGATGGTATCCAAATCACAAGTCTATCTTGGAAAACCATCTCACACATCGAAAAGAACAGATCATCGATCCTCGGCAATGGATACTTGTTCTTCACAGTCACCTGGTTTAGCTTCTCATAGTCTATACATAGTCGAAGCGAACCATTCGCCTTCTTGGCGAACAATCTCGGAGCGCCCCATGGTGAGCTACTCCGCCTGATAAAGCCTCATGCCGAAGATCATTTATTTACCTCTCGAGCTCTCTAAGGTCGTCGGTGCCATCCAAGAGGCCTCCGGACCTAATAGGTGCTATCCTGGCAACAACTTAATCGGAAACTCTACCTCCCTCATAGGTCGCAAACTAACTAAGTCCTTGGGAAACACATCCGGGAATTGATCTACAATGGGTGGCAAAATAGCCTTCCCTTCTCTCCTCCGATCACTCGTGGCACATTGCCACTAGCCTGGCCCATTGGGGCCTTGCCCCGCTGATCAACCTGACCCTACGCCTCCCGCTGAGGCTGCTGCACCGCAGGTCGCGTTTGCGCGCTGTGCCGGTGGCACCGACCTTTGAGATGGAGCCCCACTCCTCTGTCCCTGCTCTCTCGGACGAGGACCTACACTGCTGGTCAAGCTAAAGGTAAAACATTCCCCGACTCCATGCCCCACCTTCCCGCACCAGGTAACATGTCATCTTTTTCCTCGGGCAGTCTCTCAACAAATATCCAGTTAAACTACAACTCCAACAAGTACTTGACCTCCGACTGGCTGAACTCTCACGGGGTCCCACTGCCTGGCTGGAAACCCTTTGCACCTACTTCCTCTCAGGTTGAGCAGCACTGCTCTCCCAACTCTGCCTCTTCTTGCTCAGACCTGCTGAACCTCCTGGTCTCTGGGCTCTCGCCTGATCCTGACCTCGCTCAATAATAAGTGCCTTGTCGACCGCCTCCCTGTAGTTGGTCAACTGCATCACCTCCAACTTATTTTTCAAAGACGGCCTCAAGCCCTGAATAAAGTCCTGCGTCTTACGGGCTTCCTTTTCCCAAGCCTCAAGAGCAACTGCCCTAAATCTGTGAAGGCTTGCACATACTCACCCACAATCTTGCTAACCGCGCAAGCTCATAATACTCTCTCCATCGTGCATACTGCAAAGTCGGGGAAAAAACTATAGGTCCCAAAGTGAGTCTAGAGGGGGGGGGGGTGAATAGACTTTCTTCGTGTGCGGAAGATAGACTGTTAGCTGGTTTATGGATTTCTCTAGAGATGACTATGATGGAAGTATTTATGGAGAAGAAGACAGTAGTATTGTGAGGATAATGTGAGTGATGATGAACTATCAGACAAAACTGAGATAAGAGTAAATGTTGTTTTCTCAATAGATCTCAGTTGTGAAAGAGGTGGTTTATGATAGATCGAAGTGTGGAAAACAAACAACACAAACATCAAGACTTAATGAAGGGCTAGATCTTTGATGAGTAACAAGGTTCGTGAATGATCAGATAGATTGCTCTTGTTCTCGATTCAACACGACGCACAACACTTCTCCGCTTTCTCTCAGAGTCTCTCTCTCTATCATTGTTGGAACTCACCTCTTTTTTTTTTTCTGCAAGGGATTATTTATTTTAAGTGTGTCAAAACCATTTTCTTGTGTTCTATGTGTTTCCTTCTTTTCATAGAGAGGTTAAACTCTTGATTTTGTCGTTAAGGGCATGAGAGATATATTTTTAAGATTAAAGTGCTCGTACGCCATGATGTCCATCCCGACAGACTGACTTCCCGCCACTGAAAATGCGGAATGTCAGGAGATGGGTTGATCCGCTTTGATTTACGGATCAGATGCCCATACTGCGTATTTGGCATGTAGTCGATCTTGGCCATTCATCCGTGGATGGTAGTTGGCAGCAATTAATGTGTCATTAATGCGCTCAATCGGTAGGGACGGCGTAGACTTCTTTGTACAAACCCTAGCCGACAATATCGCTAAGTGGCTGTGTTTAGGGTTGTAAGTCTGCCTCGGAGGTAGATGCATCGTAGGTTCGGTGACTCGAAGATTTCGGTTAGAACTTGTTGGAAGTTGCGAAGATTTGCTTCAGGCTTTGTAGTATTTCTGCGAGTTTACGACTCCTATCTTTGAGTCTGTGAGGCTAGAGTTCAGGATGGATTAGTCTTTTGTCTCACTCCGTTAACTAAAGTCTACGACTCCACGAGTCTATGACTCTACGAGTCTGCGACTCTTCGAATGACGCTTAGAGTGACTTCTTCGTAGTCCTGTCTAATCTACCTGTTATTATAGCTACGAGTCTTCGACCCTAGCTCTGGGGTCTACGACCTTCGGGTCTCTCGGTTTACTATATTTGACTAAGTGGTCCGAAAATCTTCGACTCTACAAGTCTTAAGCTTCGCTTTTCTTCCTTAGTCTTTCACAGAGGCTCATAAACCGAGTTTCCGTATGGCTATGACCCTTCGGACTATAACTCTCGGCCATCGATCTCTCGAGTCTAGAAGTGTGGCAATTTCTTTATAAGGATGTGTCCCTTGAGTCTACGAGTCTATGACTCTACGACCCTTGAGTTACGATTTCATTTGTTTGCCAGTCTTTATAGCATCGACTCTTCGACCTTCAACCTACAAGTCTACTGGTCCAGTTTTCTTAACAGTGTTCGAAGGCTTCGACTCTATGACTTTCAATCTACGAGTCTACGAGTCCGATTTTCGTAACACTGTTCGAAGGCTTTGACTCTGCGATTTTCGATCTACGAGTTTACAAGTCCTATTTTCTTAACAGTGTTCTAAGGCTTCGACTCTATGACTCTACGAGTCTCTGAGTCTAGTGGCAGTTTAAGTTCTGTTAATTGACTTAAGTATTTTTGGGGACTCTACAATTCTATGGGCTGGGAGTCTGCGAGTCATTTAGTTTTGGTTACTGGTCTTAAGAATTCTTCGACTCTACAAGTCTCCGAACTTATCGACGCTTGCAGTAACGCTCTCTTTTCCATACTATGACTCTACGACCTTCAACCCTGGATCTACAAGTCATAATGTTCTGTCATTGTTTCGCCTTGAGTCTCCAGACCCTACGAGTGTGCGAGCCTCCCGCCAATCGTGTCCTGTGATAGTTTTACTTCTACGAACTACGACTCTTCGACCTTATGACCCTCGGTTCTTCGAGTCTCTAGACTTAGACTATAATTTGGCAGCTTCATCAAATCCTATATTTCCAACAATCTCCCCCTATTTAATGTAAGCTGACAACTAGTGAATTCATGAAGTGTGAGACTACGAAATTGATTTGCAATTCATAAAGGTTGGTTAGCTAGCTCCTGTCAAAGATAACTCCCCCTACGAACTTGCTCCCCCTGAGAAACACTCCCCCTTTCTGGGGTGAGGAACAAGCACCAGAGCACAGACCCCATGGGAGCAACAGAATAAAGCACGGAATAGCGGGCAGCGGAGCAAAGACATACATAAAAGATAACTGACAGAAAGTAAGTACACAGAAAAGTGAAAAGCAAGAAATGCAATGTACAAGGAATTAGAGTACAAGACAGTTATGGGTTAAATTTAGAGTACAATACACTCTGTGTAAACAGAAAAACATCAGCTTGCTCGCGCAGGAGTTGAGCAGGAGTCAAGAGTAACGAGGCCGCTCGACTGCTCACACGATCAAATTCAGGCACGAGAGCTGGGAACCCGTTAGTGGTCAGGATGCGAATGTAATGGCAAACATAGAAGCCGCAGCTATGAGCATCATCCTAAGCAGGAACGCCTTGCTTGAATCGCGTAATTTCCATCGGTTTGGAGAGATGATAGCCACCACACCCATGCGAATATCCCTGCATGACATGGGTGAGAGTGCGATTGAATTCACGTAGTTGTTCACGCCGATGGAGTAGTAAAGTACAGGGTTTGGAGTCGAAGATGATGATCCATTGGTTCTTGAAGTCAAGATCGAGAAGAAACCAGTATGGGGATGTGGACAAGTAGGGGATGAGCACATGGTCTACCTCATTCCAGGGACGGAAGGAGTTCTCATATCTGCGACCCTATATAATCTCAATCATTGTTGCATCATCGAGGAGCTGAGTCTGCATGAACAGCAAACAGAGTTCCACCCTAGTATCTCTGCAGATATGGAGAGGTAGCTTCTCGAGGAATGACTTCTGTGCGAAGATGAACTGAGTCATCTTAATATTATCCATTTCTTCACCATCATGTAGTAGTCGACATAGGTCAGGTCCGGTGAAGAAGGCTTCATAGCCACAAGTCCTCGCAGTGGTATCCCTAGCAACATAGGTGTTGAATGCAGCCAGTTCAGTTGAGGTGCCTCCAGTTGTTACAATGCGAGGTGGGGCTAAAGGTTGGTCGGTGGTGGTAGCGGCTGGTTTGGTAGGTGAAGCAGGCATGGTGTACTTAGCCATACTTGGATGTGTAGTTAAGGGGCCAGGCTGAGTGGAAGAAGATGGTTGGCAGGGAGCAGCTGTCTGCTTCTTCATGCGGGTTGCAATGGGAACATCATCATCAGAATCTGTGATGACCATGGTTCTGTGTGCGCACTTTCTTCCCCACATGTAAGTGGTAGTAGATGGAGGTTATGAGTGACTCGGAGAAGGTACGGCTGGCTGTGGAGTATCTACTGGTTCAGGTGCAGGTCGGTCAGATGGCTGTGGGAGTGTGTTTTTGATAGTAAGAGATATTTCGCCACTGGCAAGACGATGACATTCCAACAGAATAGCTCCCAGAGTTGTACTAAGTCCTTTGTATTGTCTCTGGTAAGCTCCTTTTAGGTCTTCACAGTGTTCCTCCAGATGTCTAAACCCATTGGTGGTCACACTTGTGAGTGATGTCATTTCTTGCTGCACCTTGTCGACGGTACAGTCAGATGATTCAACTTGAGTTCGTACCTCTTCCATACTTGACTCCATGGTAACCAGTCGTTCTTCAAAGGCCTGAGATACTAATGTCTTGAGGATGCCAAAGGAAATCAGTTTCTCAATGACCTTGCTTGCCAGAAGATCTACTTCTTTGGCCGTCAGAGAACATGAGTGAGACGCAGCTGGTACTGGGATAGCCATTGGGATATTGGCTGTGAACTCCTCACTCACTTGAGTGGCTACTTGATGAATGACAGGTGCAGATGGTGTGGCCATCTCAGTTCTTTCCACAGTCTCAGGGACTTGTGGGACAGCTCCTGCATCGGAGTCACTGGCTGCAGCACCAAGAGTTTCTTCTTCTTCTTCTTCTTCTTCTACAACAATTCCTACCTCCTCAGCATCATGTGGAGCAGATGTGGCAGGTGAGTCCACCATGATGGGAGATGGGGCAACCACTGATACAGCTTCCACTGGGTCTCTTCTTACAAGACCCTGAGCGACTAACCAATTAATCAGATGGTCTCTATCTACCATCTATTTACCAAAGGCAATTCATGCCTTTCATAAATCTGCGGGGGTCATATGAGCCTTGGCATATTCCATATAAAAATCTTCTAGCTCAGACTCCCCAAGAGTGCTCAACAGTATAGGTGTAGTACCCCTATCCTCTGGGGTTTCCTGTGCTGGTGTCTGCCCTCCAACTGCAGGTTCTCTTACTTCTGCAGTATCCTTGGGCAGATTGGTAGAAGGGGCCTCCTTGGGTGTAGAATCAGTGGGGAGATGAGTTCTAGCAATGTTCTCCACCACTTCAGCTATATGTATTGTTGCAGCGGATGCAGAGGAGCCCCTAGAAGTCTGTGAGACACGGACCGGTTGTCGTGGTATGCGAGCTGGGGCTCGTACAGAGCTGGTTATGTCTCCTGCATGACTTCTTGCACTTGACTCAGGCCTCTTCATCAACTTGATCTCCAGCCGACCATCCTCATAAATGCTTTTAAAGATGTATTTGGTCGGCCGTGGCACTGAAGGTCTGTTGCAGAATACGTCAGGGTGTAGGAACCTGAGGACTTTGGTGAGAAGTAGTCCAAAGTGACCCTTCTTGCTTTTGATCATGGAGTGTATTTGAGTTCCCCAGTCTACTCGTCTTCCCTGTAGAACACTACACATGATCTTCATTTGCTCATGGCTTGCAGAGTCATGAGCAGTCTTCTTACACAGTAGGCACTATCCGGTGACTATGAGAGTCGCCAGTGCCTAATCGAAAAACCCAATCTTCAGGGCTCCCCGACCTTGCTTTACGGGATTGGAATACCTAAGAAAAGACTTGCACTCTTCTCTGGAGAGACTCGGAAGAGGATCAAAGTTACGTTTTGGGAGCGATAGTGCATTCCGGAGCGTTTCGACAGAAACTCGAATCTCCACTCCTTGTACAGTTCCCACAAGGTCGTCTCCAGTGAGTACCATGGTCTCGTAAAATTCTGCGACATCTTCTATCAGCAAGTCTTGCATCCCTGAGCAGACAGATGCAATACCAGTATCATCGAAGCGACTTCTGAATTCGTTCAGCCAGCTGACTTTGGCGTCGCCTATGGCTTCCTAATCAATGATGAATCTTGGGACGATGTTGCGTAGATCGTCAGCCATCGATGAGCTTGGTCCTGCCATTGAGCTTGTAGAGAGAGAAAGACACTTGTAGAGAGAGATTGTAAGGTTCGAAGGAGGTCAGGGGAGAGAGAAAGAGAGAAAGAGACAGAATCGAAGAGAGAGAGAGAGTTCTAGGGTTAGGGTTCGAGTGTGAAAACGACGAATATACCTTCGAGCTCCGTCTCTATCAGTGACTTATATATGAGTTGAGAAGTGTATCATAGAAGTCACTCAGTTTGTCGGTTAGTCTTCATGGTCCGCGTTCCTTTCTCTGACCCGCCTCTTTGTCATCCGGATCCACCCGTAGGAATATTCAAGCAATGAGTCCACGTCACCCCTTAAGTCGGTGTAACTTCCATTTTAAGTGCACAGTGACATGCTGACGTGTCTACGATGCTTGAATAGTAAGTGACAGACTCCGTCTCGCTTCTATCCTTTGGACTACAACTCTATGAAGCTGGATGCTTCAAGACTACGACCCTCAAGGCTTTGAAGCAGCAGTCTTCAATCCTGCAGTTCTTCGATGCAGTTTGCTTCGAGGTCGACTGCGAATTCAGTGAGCGGTGGATTTCTCTGGACTTTTTCAACACTTAACAACACACATGAGATGCATATGATAATTCACATAATATTATTCATGATGAACAGTGTTGTGAGTGGAATTGAAATTACATGCCCAGAGCTTGATTTCTTTCAACCGTAATGTCTGGTATACAAGTATGGCTACTGCATCACTACCATTCAAGTCTCCATTTACCTTAGAAATGATTAAGTATTTTATCACACAACATCATGTGCTAGAAAGTGATCACTATGTTAACATAGCATCCACTAAACCATGGTTTATCAATTGCAGCAACCCAGTCATGAATTTTGAGTCTCCTCACATATTTAGCAAAACTCACTCAGCGGAGGCCTCACCCTCTCACTCTTGGATCAGCATGTGAGCTTGATTCAAGAACTAGAATTAGACTGTTTGGTAAGCTCATGGTCTGTCACGCCGCGGATTTTCAACCCGAGGAAACCGGTGCGTGACTCCCCTTTTTACCCACACGGAGGGCAAAGGGGTTAGGATACAAACCCCGAATATAACATTTTAAACATCCACAACACATTCCAGAAAGTAATGTTCATAAAAGTAATCCACAATCCAAACCAGTCTTTATTACAAACAAATCCCCTTTTTAATCCATCCCCACTGGGGTTACAATAACTCCCATAAAATAACATAAATGAAAGGCAGTAAAATAAATAAGGTCTTCCACCTTGGGGTCCCACCTAACGCCCGTATGTTCCTGAAAGAAGACAACATAGAGGGAGGGGTGAGCAACCACATCTTAGTAGGGATCATGTCTCCCGAACCCATCCCATGCTCCTAGCGTCTACATGAGGGTGTGTACAGGTGCAGTGTAGTGACAAAAATAAATAAACAGGTTGTATTCCACAATCACACGGCATACACATATCCACAGCCATACAGGCTTAGCCATAGAGGCTAACATATCCACAGCCACTCAGGCTTAGCCACACGGGCTAACATATCCACAACCACTCAGGCTTAGCCACACGGGCTAACATATCCACAACCACTCAGGCTTAGCCAGACGGGCTAACATATCCACAGCCACTCAAGCTTAGCCACACGGGCTAACATATCCACAACCACTCAAGCTTAGCCACACGGGCTAACATACCCACATCCATATAGGTTTAGCCACACGGGCTAACAGTTCCAGTCCCGGGCTTGCACAGCCACCGGGTTCCACAAACACAGCTCACAAGGTCACACAGGCATTAAACCAAACACATAGCATACATACTTTCATAGGCATAATACCAAACACTTGGTCCGCACAGCCAGTCAGGCATAAAATCAAACACTTGACATGCAGAGTCTCACAGGTATTTTACCAAACGCTTAACATGCATACATTCACAAACACACAAACCCAGCCACACATGCATATTATCAGACACATACTAGGCATATTCACACAGACATATTCACACAGGCATTTTATCGAACACTTAATATGCACTCACCATCCAACACCAGAAAACATCAAAAAACCGCCATTGAAGGCCAACATCCATATAGGAGATCACACCTATATGGATTACATATATATATAAACAGGTATAATCCATAATCTGCCCTAGAACAGAGGAGGATTTAGGAAGAACAGAACCCCTACCTTAAAGTAGATCCTCCTTACTCCTACGCTTGACGCCGTCCTCCCTACGCAAGATGCTCCGGCAGCAACCAGCAGCTCCCCTTCCTTTCCTCTCTCTAGCTCTCTCTCTCTCTACGACGGCTGCAGTAGCTAAAGAGGACCCTAAACCTAAAACAAGGAGTCTTCACCTCTTTATATAGACAACTCAAACCCTAAAACTACGTAGTTTTGATTAAATGAATCCCAGCATCAAAACGACGTAGTTTTGATGACAGACTACAACCTTTTTGCAACATACAGGACAAAGCACTCATAATTTCACCATGGTCCTTTAGCAAAAGAGGATCAGAACAACAAAACAAAGGTAATGGAGGCTGCACGTGAGAAAGCATTCTCACGTGCATTCTCACGGGCACCTCCAAATGCTCTAGAATTTCACCACAAGCCTTGGAACAACATCAGGAAGGCTCCCCTGCAAAAATTTCCTTGCACGTGAAAAGCATTCTCACGTGCATTCTCACGTGCACTCCCAATTGGGCTCAAACTTTACCTCTTGCTTGCTTAACAACATACAAGATGATTAAGCCAAAGTGTGTGGAAAGAAAACTCCCTAAAACCCAACAATTTCCACCTAAAACGGCAAAACTGTGACTAACTCCTCACATCCCAAAAATGCGGGTCATTACATCCTCTCCCCCTTAAGACTTTTCGTCCTCGAAAAGAAACAACATGCAAGGAAAACCACACAGGAAGTCACAACACCCAAATGGGTCATACACCGCACATTGTACACAATAGCACATAAAAATAGCACGACCACGCAAAAGCTTCTCCTGCCGATCTAGGATACGGATAGGGGCCTTAACAACGGACATGTCATCCTCAATGTCCAATGTCCCCCAATCAACCACATGAGTGGGGTTAGGATGGTACTTCCTCAACTGGGACACGTGGAACACATTGTGCAAGCGACTCAATTGCGGCGGCAACGCTAACTGATAAGCAACAGGCCCCACATGAGTTATAACTTCAAAAGGACCAATGAACAGGGGAGAGAGTTTGGAACCTCTCCCAAAGCGCCGATGTCCACGTCGTGGAGAGACCCGAAGAAACACATGATCTCCCATAGAAAACTCCAAAGGTCGCCACCGCTGATCCACATAGGATTTCTGCCGACTCTGAGCTGATAACAACCGCTGGCGAATCAACTTAACTTTCTCAGTAGCCTCTTGAACCAACTGTGGTCCCAAGAGAGCTGTCTCCCCCACGTCGGTCCAACACAAATGTGAGCGACACGGCCGCCCATACAACGCCTCAAAAGGAGCCATCCCAATGGATGCCTGATAACTGTTGTTGTAGGCAAACTCCACGAAAGGAAGGTGAGCTGCCCACGAACCCCCAAAATCTAACACACAGGCCCGTAACATGTCCTCCAAAGTATGATTCGTCCTCTCTGTCTGGCCGTCAGTCTCAAGGTGAAAGGCTGTACTCAAGTGAAGTTTGGTTCCCATAGCCTCCTGCAAACCTGCCCAAAAACGGGAAGTGAACCTCGAATCCCGGTCAGAGACAACCGATGACGGGACTCCATGCAGTCTCACAATCTCGTTCATGTAGAGATGACTCAAGGTCCCAATACAGTCCGGCTCGCGAACAGCTAGGAAATGAGCCGAGTTTGTGAGTCGATCCACAATCACCCAAATCATATCTTTCCTCCCTGTGTGGGTGGAAGACCCATCACAAAATCCATCGCTATGTGGTCCCACTTCCACTCTGCTATGGGCAATGGCTGTAACATGCCCGCCAGCCGCTAATGCTCAGCTTTCACCTGCTGACACGTGAGGCACCGTGAAACAAAGGCAGCCACATCGCGTTTTATCCCAGGCCACCAAAAATGTCCCCGAAGCGCAGCGTACATCTTCGTACTCCCTGGATGCACAACAACTCGAGACTGGTGAAAATCTCTCATCACCTCATCCCTGAGAGAAGAAGCCACTACTAACCGCCCCTGAAAAGACAACTCATGCTCAGGACCCTCTGTCCAGTCCTCAGATAGCTCACCAGCCTCAACACGAGCACGGATAACCTCACACTCAATATCACCCAACTGTCCCTCCCGGACTCGTTGATACAACTCAAGTATAACAACTATAGGACTCAGCACTGTCCTACCATCACAAGCGACAGGCTGCAACTGCAACATCGCCAACTGCTCCATCAGCTTCCACTCTCTCACGGCCACCTCAACTTTCCCTTTTCTACTCAACGCGTCAGCCACAACATTACCCTTGCCCGGGGTATAGGCAAGAGTAAAGTCAAAGGTCTGCAAATACTCCACCCATCTCCTCTGCCTCAAATTCAAGTCCTTCTGAGTAAAGATGTACTGAAGGCTCTTTTGATCAGAAAACACTACGAACTTCTCCCCCAAAAGGTAATGTTGCCAACTCTTCAAGGCAAAGATGACAGCCGCCAACTCAAGATCATGGGTAGGGTAATTCTGCTCATGAGGCTTCAACTGCCTCGATCCATAAGCTACCAGACTGTGCTCCTGCATAAGCACACACCCCAAACCAAGCCTGGACGCATCGCAAAATACCTCATATGGAATATCCTTCCTAGGCAACTTCAACACATGTGCAGTGGTCAAACGGGCCTTGAGAGTCTCAAACGCCTGCTGGCACTTGTCCGTCCACTCAAATTTCACTCCTTTCCTAGTCAATGCCATCATAGGAGCCACCAAATGGGAGACCCCTCTACAAAACAACGATAGTACCCCGCCGAGCCAAGAAAGCTACGAATCTAGAAAACATTAGTTGGCCTCTCCTACGATGCCACAGCCTTAATCTTGGCTGAGTCCACCCTAACTCCCTCAGCTGATACTACGTGGCCAAGAAAGTGAACCTCCTGCATCCAAAACTCACATTTGCTAAACTTAGCAAACAACTGCTAGTCCCTTAGGGTTTGTAACACCGTTGCCAAATGCTCCACATGCTCCCTCTCCGTCTTGGAATACACCAAGATATCGTCGATAAACACCACCACAAAGGAATCCAGATATGGGGCGAAGACCTGGTTCATCAAATGCATAAACACTGCTGGTGCATTAGTGAGCCCGAAAGGCATCACCACCCACTTATAGTGCCCATACCGGCACCGAAAAGCAGTCTTAGGGATGTCCTCCTCCCTAACCCTTAGCTAGTGATACCCCGATCGCAGATCTATCTTGGAAAACCACTGGGCTCCACTCAACTGGTCAAACAGGTCATCAATCCGAGGCAATGGATACTTGTTCTTCACAGTCACCGAATTTAGCTTCCTGTAGTCAATGCAGAGAGGAGCGTGCCATCTGCCTTCTCTATTTGCCTCTATAGCTCCCTCAGCTCGGCTGGGCCCATACAATATGCTACCTGGGAGATTGGGCCAGTCCTCGGTACCAACTCAATGGTGAACTCTACACTTCTCTTAGGAGGTAAACTCCTCAACTAGTCAGGAAAGACATCCTAAAATTGGTCAACAACTGCTGGCCACACTCTCTTGTCCACTTTTCCTTCCTCAGCAAAGGTCAGGGCTGCTAACCTGTGGGTAATGGCGCCCCACTGGTCCAACACTGGCCCAGCTCGACTCGCCTCACAGTCCCACTCCCCCTGCAGGGTGCAAGAGGTTCCTGCAGGTGTCACAAAGGATACACGCCGCCGATAACAGTCTTTCTTGGCCTGGAAAGCCATAAGCCAATCCATACCCAAGATTAAGTCAAAAAAATGCAAGGGCATTACATGCAAGTCGAAGCTTAGCTCCACACTTCCTATGGTTAACACACAATCACGGCATGTAATGACCCGTGTGTAAGAAGTTAACCACAAACACCTTGGATGTTGGTGCACAAGTTTGAGGTAAGAAATGAGCCCAAGATGGGACTTTTGGAAGGTGCATGTGACAAGTGATAACGTGCATTTATGCCCTAGGAAGAGGCTATTTGCATATACATGCGGTTTTAAGCTATTTCGGTAGATTTTGGAGCACACTATTGATATAGTAGATGGCCTCAAACAATTGGCATGCAAGAACAAAAGTAGCTTAGAATGAGGTTCTCTACCTACCACAGAAATTTCAGAGCATTTGGAGCTGCACGTGAATTCATCCATTTCACGTGCAAGCATATTTTTGCTTCTCAGGCCTCTACAAGATGCAAGGAGGTTTGGGGTAAAGTTTGGGTACATTTGGAGCTGCATGCCAATTGGGGAATTGGCGTTCAAATTGGGCTGCAAGCATTTTTTGCATGGTTACCTTGGTTTTGTCATTCTAATGATTTTTCCCCAAAGGACCATGTTGGAATTGTGGATATTTTGGCGTGTATGAATGTGGGAAGGTCGTAGCTTGTTCCATCAAAACTACGTCGTTTTGATGCTGGGTTTCACTTAATCAAAACTACGTCGTTTTGATAGTGGGAGGTCTATATAAGGATGAGGAGCCCTCCTGTTTTAGGTTTAAGGTTCTCTTCTTTAGCTGCTGCAGCCGTCGTAGAGAGAGCTAGAAAGAGGGAAAGAAAGAGAGCTACTGGTTGCTGCCGGAGCGTCTTGCGTGGGGAGGACGGCGTCTAGCGCGGGAGCAAGGAGGATCTTCTTTAAGGTAGGGGTTCTGTCTTTCCTGGTCTGACCTGGGGTTAGGCCCGGTGTAGATGATTTACAGAGTTTCTATGGTTGCGCTATAATATTTATATGTAAATTCATATAGGTGTGACCTCCTATATGAATGTTGGCCTTCAATGGCGTGTTGTTTGGATATATGTATATATGCATGCCAAGTGTTTGAAATTATGCCTGTGAGGCTGTGCATATTATGTGTTTGAGATTATGCCTGTGAGGCCACGCATGTTAAGTGTTTGAAATGCCTATGAGGCTGTGCATATTATGTGTTTGAGATTATATCTGTGTGGCTGGGTTGTGAGCCTGTGAATATATGAATGCTAAGTGTTCGATGTTATTCCTGTGTGACTAAGCGTACTAAGTGTTTGATGTTATGCCTCTATGGCCATGTGTGCTGCGTGTTTGCGTGTACACCCAGTGGCTGTGGAAGCCCGGGACTGTTTTGTGGAACCCGGTGGCTATGGAAGCCCGGGACTGCCCATGTGTTAGCCTATGTGGTTGTTTGAGATATTTGTTTTTGCTGATGGCTTACTGTTATATTTGCTTAAATAACTGTATCACGACACTACACTTGTACACACGGCATGTAGATGCTAGGAGCATGGGATGGGTTGGGGAGACATGATCCCTACTGAGCCGTGGTTGCTCACCCCTCCTACCGTGTTGTTTTCTTACAGGGACCTACAGGTGTTAGGTGGGAACCAAGGAAGACCTACTTGTGGATTGCTTATAGTTCTTGAATTTTGTTGTTTTTATGAACTTTGTAACCCAGTGGGGAGATCATGTAATGTGGAGCTTAATGTAATAAATGTAACGTTTGAACTTAATAAATATTTGGTTTTGTCTCTGAATATATAATGTGGTACGTATGTTGTGTTCTAACCCCTTTATCCAAACCCGGGTAAAGGGAGGGTCACGTTCTGGTCTCCTCGTGTTGGAAATCGGGGGCATGACAATATGGTATCAGAGCATGGTCTAGTTGGCCTAGGGTAGTGGGCGGATCTGGTTATCTTGAGTCCTTTGAAGGAACCTGGAGGGACGTGCCTGATCAACACGGTCCTCTTGGAGCCTCTAAGGTGTACTTGGGGTAGTCCAGACCTGAGGTAGGATTTGCATGCATTGGCATTAGGGCACTAGTTGCATTTGTTGCTATGTGTGAAGGATGTGAATAACATGATTATGTGTGAACTGTGCAACTCTGAATGTTCTTGGAATGCCTTGGGCATGACTACAATGTGGACTGTGCTGTGTGCGATGTTGATTGGTGCAATGTGTAAAGTGTGTGTGATGCCATGTACTACTTGACATGATAATGGGGTGGAGGTAGTGAAACTTGGTAGTAGTCAAATGCGTTCTGACGTTTGTGCTTCTTACTTCCTGTAGTAAGAATGCCACCAAGGAGAGTGACACGTGTGTCCGGGGCAGTGGCTGATGAGTCATCTACCCATGAGGGCCCGGGTGCGGGGCAGTCCAATGGACAACATGCATTGTTGCTGGTGCAACATGCATTCTTCCATGATGAGTTCTTCCCGGAATCTTTGAGATGGCAGAAGAGAGAGGAATTTGGCAGCCTGAAGCAAGGATCAAAGACGGTGCCCGAGTATGAGCGGGAGTTCCGGAGCCTGAGTAGGTTTGCCCCCGAGACTGTGGCAAAGGGGGACCTGAAGGCCCACAAGTTCACTTTGGGTCTTAGACTAGCTCTTAGGCAGAGGGTGGCGATTTTGCATTTGAGGACCTATGCTAAGGTTGTTGAGACAGCACGTATAGCTGAGAGGGAGCTGGAGGATGGGAGGCAAGTCCATCAGGGTCGCCAGTTGCAAGGTGGGTCTGAACACGATTCGGGGTCCAAGAGGCCAAAGACTGAGGAGAGAGATAGTAGTTCCTTCCGCAGCAGGGGACAGACATTGGTGAACCCAGGGAGGTCCAGCTTTGGCGGTGGCAAACAGGGAGGTCCAGCAGGAGGTCTCCCCAGCGGTTGTCATTGCTGTGGGGAGCAGGCCACTTTAGGAAGGAGTGTCCAAAGAGGGACTGGAAATGCCATAGTTATGGACGAGAGGGCCATCTGAGCCGGGTTTGCCAGAGTGGCAACAGGGGAGTTGGAGGCATGACATCCAGCACAAGGAGTGATGCCAGTTTCCGTGCACCAGCAGAGAGAGCAGCTCGTCAGTGGCAGGCTAGTCAGGTAGGATCCAACCAGACCCGACCCCAGGGGAGGCCGGAGCGGCAGCAGACTAAAGCTAGATGTCACGACCCGAGCAGCGTGGTGCTGGCGGGACGTTTCTTAGTGGCACGATTCAGGAATGGATTCGTGCTACGTAAAGGAGAGGGGTTGGTTGAAGCGTAGATGGTGCGCAGCGAGAAGGTTCCAGGCAGTTCGTGGAGGAGAACGGATGGAACCCCTTCGGAGTTCAGACGTGCCGACCCGGTTGAATGCGGGGAGCACGCCGCTAGTTGAGGACTTGACGTTGAAGAAGGGATTTGGCCATCCTTACACAAACTGGTCGGGAACTGGAGCCGTTCTCCTGATGAGCCCAGTGGCAGGGCGAAACCAGTCTACGTGCGCTTCAACCCTCAAAGGCTAAACTTAGCCTTCCGTGGATAGAGAAGCTAAGTGCCGCAGTGGGTTGAGAGGCGCAGGAAATCTGACCCCGTGACAAGTGGTATCAGAGCCGAACCGGCCCGTATCCTGAAGACTCGCCGAGCACTCTCGCGAGTAGCGTGATCCCAAGGTGGGAGCTCACAGAGGTGAGTCGACCGATAGTGTCTTGCACGTCTCGCGTCCATAGAGTTGGAGTATCCTAGAGTGTGATACAGAGTTGGGCAAGGGAGTACGAAGGAGCGCGTCGGAGCGATCTTGGAAGCCTCCTATCCTTTGGACATTGGGCGAGTAGGGCGAGCATCTTGGTAAAGGTGTTGCAACCTGCGGGGAAGCGATGTCCAACCTGTTGACATTGGGCGAGTGGGAGGGCGTCGAGGTAACGATGCCATCGCCTGCGGGGAAGCGATGTCGACAAGCGCAACGAGGACGTTGCGAGGATTGGGTGGAGGAGAATGTCACGACCCGAGCAGCGTGGTGCTGGCGGGACGTTTCTTAGTGGCACGATTCAGGAATGGATTCGTGCTACGTAAAGGAGAGGGGTTGGTTGAAGCGTAGATGGTGCGCAGCGAGAAGGTTCCAGGCAGTTCGTGGAGGAGAACGGATGGAACCCCTTCGGAGTTCGGACGTGCCGACCCGGTTGAATGCGGGGAGCACGCCGCTAGTCGAGGACTTGACGTTGAAGAAGGGATTTGGCCATCCTTACACAACCGGTCGGGAACCGGAGCCGTTCTCCTGATGAGCCCGGTGGGGGCGAAACCAGTCTACGTGCGCTTCAACCCTCAAAGGCTAAACTTAGCGGACCGTGGATAGAGAAGCTAAGTGCCGCGATGGGTTGAGAGGCGCGGAAATCGACCCCGTGACATCGTGGAGGAGAACGGATGGAACCCCTTCGGAGTTCAGACGTGCCGACCCGGTTGAATGCGGGGAGCACGCCGCTAGTCGAGGACTTGACGTTGAAGAAGGGATTTGGCCATCCTTACACAAACTGGTCGGGAACCGGAGCCGTTCTCCGATGAGCCCGGTGGCAGGGCGAAACCCGGTCTACGTGCGCTTCAACCCTCAAAGGCTAAACTTAGCGGACCGTGGATAGAGAAGCTAAGTGCCGCAGTGGGTTGAGAGGCGTAGGAAATCTGACCCCGTGACATAGAGGTAGCCTTGGCGGGAAGCGCCCGGTGAGTGAGCCGACTAGTGGCACAGGCCAAGGGAGGGTGTTTGCGCTGGAGGCGACATACCAGGAGGAGGCTGAGCTACCACCCCCACCGGCTGAGGGTGGAGCAGGACCATCGGTGGTTAGAGGTACCCTTTTGATCTCCCGTACATTAGCCTGTTCTTTTCGATACGGGTGCATCGTGTTCTTTTATTCTTGAGCTTGTGATAGATAGCTTGGGGTTAGCTTGTGTGGAGGCAGCGAAGCCCCTAGTTGTTGAGTCTCCAAAGTGGGGGGTATGATTGAAGTGCGGCGTGTTTGCCGTGATCGTGTGTTAACCATAGGAAGTGTGGAGCCGAGCTTCGACCTTCGACTGCATGTATTGCCCTTGCGTGCTTTTTGACCTGATCTTGGGTATGGATTGGCTTATGGCTTTCCAGGCCAAGATGGACGTTATCGGCGGCGGGTATCCTTTGTGTCACCTGCGAGGGTTTCTTGCACCTTGCAGGGGGAGTGGGATCGTGAGGCTAGTCGGGCTGGGCCGTGCTCGACCAGGTGGGTGCCATTACCCACGGGTTGGCAGCCCCGACCTTTGCCGAGGAGGGGAAAGTGGAAAAGAGAGTGTGGCCAGCAGTTGTTGACCAATTTCAGGATGTCTTTCTGACCGGTTGAGGAGTTTACCTCCTAAGAGGAGTGTAGAGTTCACCATTGAGTTGGTACCGGGGACTGGACCGATATCCCAAGTGGCTTATCGGATGGGACCAGCCGAGTTGAGGGAGCCTAAGAGGCAAATAGAAGAGTTGGTGGACCAGGGGTATATCAAACCGAGTACCTCACCCTGGGGTGCTCCGGTGCTCTTTGCAAAGAAGGCAGATGGCACACTACGCCTCTGCATAGATTACAAGAAGCTGAATTTGGTGACTGTGGAGAACAAGTATCCGTTGCCTCGGATCGATGACCTGTTTGACCAGTTGAGTGGAGCCCGGTGGTTTTCCAAGATAGATCTACGGTCGGGGTATCATCAGTTGAGGGTTAGAGAGGAAGACATCCCTAAGACGGCCTTTCGGTACAGGTATGGGCACTATGAGTGGATAGTGATGCCTTTTGGGCTCACTAATGCGCCGGCAGTGTTTATGCATTTGATGAACCAAGTCTTTGCCCCATACTTAGACTCATTCGTGGTGGTGTTTATAGACGATATCTTGGTATATTCCAAGACCGAGAGGGAGCATGTGGAACATCTAGCAATAGTGTTGCAAACCTTGAGGGATCAGCGGTTGTTTGCTAAGTTTAGCAAATGCGAGTTTTGGATGCAGGAGGTCCATTTTCTTGGCCACGTAGTGTCAGCTGAAGGGGTTAGAGTGGACCCAGCCAAGATTGAGGCGGTGTCCTCGTGGGAGAGGCCAACCAATGTCTTCGAGATTCGCAGTTTCCTTGGCTTGGCAGGGTACTACCGTCGTTTCGTGGAGGGATTCTCCCATTTAGCAGCTCCTATGACAGTGTTGACTCAGAAGGGAGTGAAGTTTGAGTGGACTGACAAGTGTCAGCAGGCGTTTGACCACTGCACCGGTGTTGAGGTTACCTCGGGAGGATATCCCATATGAGGTATTTTGTGATGCATCCAGGGTTGGTTTGGGGTGTGTGCTTATGCAGGAGCACAGTGTGGTAGCCTATGGGTCGAGGCAGCTGAAGCCTCATGAGCAGAATTACCCTACCCATGATCTTGAGTTGGCGGCTGCCATCTTTGCCTTGAAGAGTTGGCAACATTACCTTTTGGGTGAAAAGTTTGTAGTGTTTTCCGATCACAAGAGCCTTCAGTACATCTTCACTCGAAGGACTTGAATTTGAGCGAGAGGAGATGGGTTGAGTATTTGCGGACCTTTGACTTTATCTCGCCATACCCGGGGCAAGGGTAATGTTGTAGCCGACGCGTTGAGCAGGAAAGGGAAAGCTGAGGTGGCCGCAGAGAGCGGAAGGCGATGGAGCGATTGGCGATGTTGTAGCTGCAGCTTGTTGTTCGTGATGGTGGGACAGTCCTGAGTCCTTTGGTGGTTGTGCCTGAGTTGTACTAGCGCGTCCGGGACGGACAGTTGGGTGACATTGAGTGTGAAGTTCTCCGTGCCCGTATTGAGGCTGGTGTCCTATCGGGGACCTGGACAGAGGGTCCTGAGCATGAGTTGTCTTTTCAGGGGCGGTTAGTAGTGGCTTCTTCTCTCATGGATGAGGTGATGCGGGAGTTTCACCGGTCTAGAGTTCTTGTGCATCCGGGGGGGGGTACGAAGATGTACCATGCGCTTCGGGGACATTTTTGGTGGCCTAAGATGAAACGCGATGTGGCTGCTTTTATTTCGCGATGCCTCACGTGTCGCCAGGTGAAAGGCGAACATCGCGGCCGGCGGGCATGTTACATCCATTGCCCATAGCGGAGTGGAAGTGGGACCACATAGCGATGGATTTCGTGACTGGTCTTCCACCCACCACAGGGAGGAAAGATATGATTTGGGTGATTGTGGATCGACTCACAAAGTCGGCCCATTTCCTTTCTTTGTTCGCGAGTGGGACTCATTGGGACCTTGAGTCGCCTATACACGAACGACAACTATCGAGTTTCACTACCTCTACCCCATTATCAAGTCAAGCGGTACATGGCATCACACACATTTCACACATTGCATCAATCAACATTGCACATAGTTCAATTCACAGTGCACACAACTTAAATGAACAAGGACCTTTCCTTGCGGTCATGCTCAAGGTACTTTAAGAAGAATCGAGTTGCACAGCCACACCTTATCACATTATTCACATTGTCACGTTCAATCCACATTGCACATAGCATTTTTTTTGTTCCACATGTATAGCATCCACACAAACACACATAAGCAAATGCAACTAGTGCCCTAATGCCCATGCATGCAAACCCTACCACAAGACCGGACTATCCCAAGTACACCTTAGAGGCTCAAAGAGGACCATGTTGATCAGGCATGTCCCTCCAGGCTCCTCCAAAGGACTCAAGATATCCAAGTCCGCCCACTACCCTAGGCCAACTAGACCATGCTCGATACCATCTTGTCACGCCCCGGATTTCCAACCCGAGGAAACCGGTGTGTGACTCCCTTTTTACCCACACGAAGGGCAAAGGGGTTAGGATACAAACCCCGAATATAACATTTTAAACATCCACAACGCATTCCAAAGTAATGTTCATAAAAGCAATCCACAATCCAAACCAGTCTTTATTACAAACAAATCCTCTTTTCAATCCATCCCCACCGGGGTTACATCAACTCCCATAAAATAACATAAATGAAAGGCAAGAAAGTAAATAAGGTCTTCCACCTTGGGGTCCCACCTAACGCCCGTGTGTTCCCGAAAGAAGACAACATAGAGGGAGAGGTGAGCAACCACGGCTCGTGGGGACGATGTCCCCCAACCCATCCCATGCTCGTAGCTCAACATGAGGGTGTGTACAGGTGCGGTGTAGTGACAAAAATAAATAAACAGGTTGTATTCCACAATCACACGGATACACGTATCCATAGCCATACGAGGCTTAGCCATATAGGCTAACATATCCATGACCACTCAGGCTTAGCCACACGGGCTAACATATCCACGACCACTCAGGCTTAGCCATATGGCTAACATATCCTGACCACTCAGGCTTAGCCACACGGCTAACATATCCATAGCCTCTCAGGCTTAGCTACATGGCTAACATACCCACACCATATAGGCTTAGCCACACGGGCTATCAGTTCACCCCGGGCTTCCACGCCACCGGGTTCCACAAACACAGCTCACAAGATCACACAGGCATTAAACCAAACACGTAGCATACACACTTTCATAGGCATAATAGCAAACACTTGGTCCGCACACCGGTTAGGCATAAAATCAAACATTTGACATGCAAAGTCTCAAGTGTATTTTACCAAACGCTTAACATGCATACATTCACAAACCCACAAACCCTGACCACACAAGCATATTATCAAACACATACTAGGCATAATCTCACAAAGATATTCATACAGGCATTTTATCGAACACTTAATATGCACTCACCATCCAACACTGAAAACATCAAAAAACCGCCATTGAAGGCCAACATCCATATAGGAGATCACACCTATATGGATTACATATATATATAAACAGGTATAATCCATAATCGCCTTAGCACAGAGGAGGATTTAGGAAAAGAACCCCTACCTTAAAGCGATCCTCCTTGCTCTGGCTAGACGCCGTCCCTCCCCACGCAAGATGCTCGGCAACAACCAACACCCCCTTCCTTCCCTCTCTATAGCTCTCTCTCTCTCTCTCTACGGCCGTGCACAGCCTAAAGAGGACCCTAAACCTAAAACAAGGAGTCTTCACCTCTTTATATTGACAACTCAAACCCCAAAACGACGTAGTTTTGATTAAATGAATCCCAAACATCAAAACGACGTAGTTTTGATGACGGACTACAACCTTTTTGCAACACACAGGACAAAGCACTCATAATTTCACCATGGTCCTTTAGCAAAGAGGATCAGAACAACAAAACAAAGGTAATGGAGGCTACACGTGAGAAAGCATTCTCACGTGCATTCTCACAGGCACCTCCAAATGCTCTAGAATTTCACCACAAGCCTTGGAACAACATCAGGAAGGCTCCCATGCAAAAAATCTCGTTGCACGTGAAAAGCATTCTCACGTGCATTCTCACGTGCACTCCCAATTGGGCTTAAACTTTGCCTCTTGCTTGCTTAACAACGTACAAGATGATTAAGCCAAAGTGTGTGGAAAGAAAACTCCCTAAAACCCAACAATTTCCACCGAAACGGCAAAACTTCAACTAACTCCTCACATCCCAAAAATGTGGGTCATTACATGGTCTCCCGAATCTTACCACCACCCTGATCCAACAATGATTTTCGGTTCAAACATAGATGACTTGAGAGACAAGGTGGCCCTATTGAGAATCGAACACACACTCTATCATTGCCCAATTTACAACATAGTACGGTAGAGGTTGGAATTTGATCATTCAAAGATGTCTCGTGGAGTTGTCTCTTTTCTTTTGTGAAGCACAATTTTTTTTAATTTTTTTTTCAGTGCTTATTCATGAGTCATTTTACAAGGATGAGCTCAACATAGTATCTTTTTTGGCTCACATGATCATACAATTGTAACTCCAACTATTACTTTAACAAAGACACACTGGGGAAACAGTGAGACTCCCCCTAAGATAGCAAATAATCTATTATCTAATATCATTTTGCCTTTTTTACCTTGCCTTTTCCAGGGAAAGGTAGTGGCTCTTCTTAAGTAATAAGCTTTTTATGATTCTCAGTACTAGGTCCGGCACAGATGCATGTTACAAACATTATGTGCCTGGTTTCTTTGTCAGGTATGCAGGATCCAATCATGCTTCGGATTCGAGATATCCACCTCCTTGCCTGCTTCATCCATATCCATTTGGCGTTTTAGGAATGGGAGTTTTTATGTGTGTCACATCATCATCTTAAACTTCTTCAGTATCTCCTTTGTGTATTTGGTTTGTCCGATAAAAATCCCATCCTCTAACCTTGACCTCCAATCCAAGGAAGAATGAGAGTTTTCCCATCATACTCATTTCATAGTCACTTTTCATTAGATGGGAGAAGTCTTCACATTGCTTTTTGTCCCTTGATCCGAAAATGATGTCATCCATATAAATTTGGGCTATCAAGGGTGATCCTTTTCTTTCCTTGAGAAACAGATGGGTCAATCTTGTCTTTTCGAACTTATTCTTGATCAAAAACTCGACAATGTTTCATACCATGCTTTGGGAGCTTGTTTTAGTCCATAAAGAGCCTTTTTCAGTTGTATACTTTGTCCTCTTGGTTTGTTCAACATAGACTTCTTCTTGGAGGTCTCTATTCAAGAAAGTACTCGACATCGATCTAATAAACTTTGAAGTCCTTGAATGCCGCATATTGTAATGACCCGTATTTTGGGATGTGAGGAGTTAGTTAGTTTTGCCCTAGGAAGATGTTATTTGCATATACAAGTGCTTTTAGCTGTTTTGTTAGGTTTTGGAGATTAGTTTTGACCAAGTAGATGACCTCAAATCAATTGGCGTGCGAACTAAAGTTTCTCGAATGATGTCCTCTACCTTCCATAGAGTTTCGAGCCAAAGGCCTTGAACGCCAATTGGACCAATTGCGTGCAAGCATATTACTCATACCCCTTCCGGAGGGGACAGACATTGGTGAACCCCAGGGAGGTCCGGCTTTGGCGGTGGCAAACGGGAGGTCCACGGGAGGTCTCCCCGGCGGTTGTCATTGCTTTGTGGGGAGCAGGCCACTTTAGGAAGGAGTGTCCAAAGAGGGACCGGAAATGCCATAGTTATGGACGAGAGGGCCATCCGAGCCGGGTTTCCGGAGTGGCAACGGGGAGTTGGAGGCATGACATCCAAGACAAGGAGTGATGCCGTTTCCGTGCACCAGAGAGAGAGAGCTCGTGGTGGCGGCTAGTCGGGTAGGATCCAACCGGACCCGACCCCGGGGGAGGCCGGAGCGGCAGCAGACTAAAGCTAGATGTCACGACCCGAGCAGCCGTGGTGCCTGGCGGGACGTTTCTTAGTGGCACGATTCAGGAATGGATTCGTGCTACGTAAAGGAGAGGGGTTGGTTGAAGCGTAGATGGTGCGCAGCGAGAAGGTTCCAGGCAGTTCGTGGAGGAGAACGGATGGAACCCCTTCGGAGTTCAGACGTGCCGACCCGGTTGAATGCGGGGAGCACGCCGCTAGTCGAGGACTTGACGTTGAAGAAGGGATTTGGCCATCCTTACACAACCGGTCGGGAACCGGAGCCGTTCTCCTGATGAGCCCGGTGGCGGCGAAACCGGTCTACGTGCGCTTCAACCCTCAAAGGCTAAACTTAGCCTTCCGTGGATGAGAAGCTAAGTGCCGCGTGGGTTGAGAGGCGCAGAAATCTGACCCCGTGACAAGTGGTATCGAGCCGAACCGGCCCGTATCCTGAAGACTCGCCGAGCACTCTCGCGAGTAGCGTGATCCCAAGGTGGGAGCTCACAGAGGTGAGTCGACCGATAGTGTCTTGCACGTCTCGCGTCCATAGAGTTGGAGTATCCTAGAGTGTGATACAGAGTTGGGCAAGGGAGTACGAAGGAGCGCGTCGGAGCGATCTTGGAAGCCTCCTATCCTTTGGACATTGGGCGAGTGGGGCGAGCATCTTGGTAAAGGTGTTGCAACCTGCGGGGAAGCGATGTCCAACCTGTTGACATTGGGCGAGTGGGAGGGCGTCGAGGTAACGATGCCATCGCCTGCGGGGAAGCGATGTCGACAAGCGCAACGAGGACGTTGCGAGGATTGGGTGGAGGAGAATGTCACGACCCGAGCAGCGTGGTGCTGGCGGGACGTTTCTTAGTGGCACGATTCAGGAATGGATTCGTGCTACGTAAAGGAGAGGGGTTGGTTGAAGCGTAGATGGTGCGCAGCGAGAAGGTTCCAGGCAGTTCGTGGAGGAGAACGGATGGAACCCCTTCGGAGTTCAGACGTGCCGACCCGGTTGAATGCGGGGAGCACGCCGCTAGTCGAGGACTTGACGTTGAAGAAGGGATTTGGCCATCCTTACACAAACTGGTCGGGAACTGGAGCCGTTCTCTGATGAGCCCAAGAAGGGGCGAAACCAGTCTACGTGCGCTTCAACCCTCAAAGGCTAAACTTAGCGGACCGTGGATAGAGAAGCTAAGTGCCGCAGTGGGTTGAGAGGCGCAGGAAATCTGACCCCGTGACATCGTGGAGGAGAACGGATGGAACCCCTTCGGAGTTCAGACGTGCCGACCCGGTTGAATGCGGGGAGCACGCCGCTAGTCGAGGACTTGACGTTGAAGAAGGGATTTGGCCATCCTTACACAAACTGGTCGGGAACTGGAGCCGTTCTCCTGATGAGCCCAGTGGCAGGGCGAAACCAGTCTACGTGCGCTTCAACCCTCAAAGGCTAAACTTAGCGGACCGTGGATAGAGAAGCTAAGTGCCGCAGTGGGTTGAGAGGCGTAGGAAATCTGACCCCGTGACATAGAGGTAGCCTTGGCGGGAAGCGCCCGGTGAGTGAGCCGACTAGTGGCACAGGCCAAGGGAGGGTGTTTGCGCTGGAGGCGACATACCAGGAGGAGGCTGAGCTACCACCCCCACCGGCTGAGGGTGGAGCAGGACCATCGGTGGTTAGAGGTACCCTTTTGATCTCCCGTACATTAGCTTCTGTTCTTTTCGATACGGGTGCATCGTGTTCTTTTATTGCTGAGCTTGTGATAGATAGCTTGGGGTTAGCTTGTGTGGAGGCAGCGAAGCCCCTAGTTGTTGAGTCTCCAGTGGGGGGTATGATTGAAGTGCGGCGTGTTTGCCGTGACTGTGTGTTAACCATAGGAAGTGTGGAGCTGAGCTTCGACCTTCGACCTGCATGTATTGCCCTTGCGTGCTTTTGACCTGATCTTGGGTATGGATTGGCTTATGGCTTTCCAGGCCAAGATAGACTGTTATCGGCGGCGGGTATCCTTTGTGTCACCTGCGAGGGTTTCTTGCACCTTGCAGGGGGAGTGGGATCGTGAGGCTAGTCGGGCTGGGCCAGTGCTCGACCAGTGGGGTGCCATTACCCACAGGTTGGCAGCCCTGACCTTTGCTGAGGAGGGGAAAGTGGAAAAGAGAGTGTGGCCAGCAGTTGTTGACCAATTTCAGGATGTCTTTCCTGACCAGTTGAGGAGTTTACCTCCTAAGAGGAGTGTAGAGTTCACCATTGAGTTGGTACCGGGGACTGGACCGATATCCCAAGTGGCTTATCGGATGGGACCAGCTGAGTTGAGGGAGCTACAGAGGCAAATAGAAGAGTTGGTGGACCAGGGGTATATCAAACCGAGTACCTCACCCTGGGGTGCTCCGGTGCTCTTTGCAAAGAAGGCAGATGGCACACTACGCCTCTGCATAGATTACAAGAAGCTGAATTTGGTGACTGTGGAGAACAAGTATCCGTTGCCTCGGATCGATGACCTGTTTGACCAGTTGAGTGGAGCCCGGTGGTTTTCCAAGATAGATCTACGGTCGGGGTATCATCAGTTGAGGGTTAGAGAGGAAGACATCCCTAAGACGGCCTTTCGGTACAGGTATGGGCACTATGAGTGGATAGTGATGCCTTTTGGGCTCACTAATGCGCCGGCAGTGTTTATGCATTTGATGAACCAAGTCTTTGCCCCATACTTAGACTCATTCGTGGTGGTGTTTATAGACGATATCTTGGTATATTCCAAGACCGAGAGGGAGCATGTGGAACATCTAGCAATAGTGTTGCAAACCTTGAGGGATCAGCGGTTGTTTGCTAAGTTTAGCAAATGCGAGTTTTGGATGCAGGAGGTCCATTTTCTTGGCCACGTAGTGTCAGATGAAGGGGTTAGAGTGGACCCAGCCAAGATTGAGGCGGTGTCCTCGTGGGAGAGGCCAACCAATGTCTTCGAGATTCGCAGGTTTCCTTGGCTTGGCAGGGTACTACCGTCGTTTCGTGGAGGGATTCTCCCATTTAGCAGCTCCTATGACGGTGTTGACTCGAAGGGAGTGAAGTTTGAGTGGATCGACAAGTGTCAGCAGGCGTTTGACCACTGCACCGGTGTTGAGGTTACCTCGGGAGGATATCCCATATGAGGTATTTTGTGATGCATCCAGGGTTGGTTTGGGGTGTGTGCTTATGCAGGAGCACAGTGTGGTAGCCTATGGGTCGAGGCAGCTGAAGCCTCATGAGCAGAATTACCCTACCCATGATCTTGAGTTGGCGGCTGCCATCTTTGCCTTGAAGAGTTGGCAACATTACCTTTTGGGTGAAAAGTTTGTAGTGTTTTTGATCACAAGAGCCTTCACGTACATCTTCACTCGAAGGACTTGAATTTGAGGCGAGAGGAGATGGGTTGAGTATTTGCAGACCTTTGACTTTACTCTCGCCTATACCCCGGGCAAGGGTAATGTTGTAGCTGACGCGTTGAGCAGGAAAGGGAAAGCTGAGGTGGCCGCGAGAGAGCGGAAGCTGATGGAGCAGTTGGCGATGTTGTAGCTGCAGCTTGTTGTTCGTGATGGTGGGACAGTCCTGAGTCCTTTGGTGGTTGTGCCTGAGTTGTACTAGCGCGTCCGGGACGGACAGTTGGGTGACATTGAGTGTGAAGTTCTCCGTGCCCGTATTGAGGCTGGTGTGCTATCTGGGGACTGGACAGAGGGTCCCGAGCATGAGTTGTCTTTTCAGGGGCGGTTAGTAGTGGCTTCTTCTCTCATGGATGAGGTGATGCGGGAGTTTCACCAGTCTAGAGTTGCTGTGCATCCGGGGGGGGGGGTACGAAGATGTACCATGCGCTTCGGGGACATTTTTGGTGGCCTAAGATGAAACGCGATGTGGCTGCTTTTATTTCGCGATGCCTCACGTGTCGCCAGGTGAAGGCGAACATCGCCGGGCTGGCGGGCATGTTACATCCATTGCCCATAGCGGAGTGGAAGTGGGACCACATAGCGATGGATTTCGTGACTGGTCTTCCACCCACCACAGGGAGGAAAGATATGATTTGGGTGATTGTGGATCGACTCACAAAGTCGGCCCATTTCCTTGCTGTTCGCGAGTGGGACTCCATTGGGACCTTGAGTCAGCTATACACGAACGACAACTATCGAGTTTCACTACCTCTACCCCATTATCAAGTCAAGCAGTACATGGCATCACACACATTTCACACATTGCATCAATCAACATTGCACATAGTTCAATTCACAGTGCACACAGCTTAAATGAACAAGGACCTTTCCTTGCAGTCATGCTCAAGGTACTTTAAGAAGAATCAGAGTTGCACAGTTCACACCTTATCACATTATTCACATTGTCACAGTTCAATCCACATTGCACATAGCATTTTTTTTGTTCCACATGTATAGCATCCACACAAACACACATAAGCAAATGCAACTAGTGCCCTAATGCCCATGCATGCAAACCCTACCACAAGACTGGACTATCCCAAGTACACCTTAGAGGCTCAAAGAGGACCATGTTGATCAGGCATGTCCCTCCAGGCTCCTCCAAAGGACTCAAGATATCCAAGTCCGCCCACTACCCTAGGCCAACTAGACCATGCTCTGATACCATACTGTCACGCCCCGGATTTCCAACCCGAGGAAACCGGTGTGTGACTCCCCTTTTTACCCACACGAAGGGCAAAGGGGTTAGGATACAAACCCCGAATATAACATTTTAAACATCCACAACGCATTCCAGAAAGTAATGTTCATAAAAGCAATCCACAATCCAAACCAGTCTTTATTACAAACAAATCCTCTTTTCAATCCATCCCCACTGGGGTTACATCAACTCCCATAAAATAACATAAATGAAAGGCAGTAAAGTAAATAAGGTCTTCCACCTTGGGGTCCCACCTAACGCCCGTGTGTTCCTGAAAGAAGACAACATAGAGGGAGAGGTGAGCAACCACAGCTCAGTAGGGACGATGTCCCCCCAACCCATCCCATGCTCGTAGCGTCAACATGAGGGTGTGTACAGGTGCAGTGTAGTGACAAAAATAAATAAACAGGTTGTATTCCACAATCACACGGCATACACGTATCCATAGCCATACAGGCTTAGCCATATAGGCTAACATATCCACAGCCACTCAGGCTTAGCCACACGGGCTAACATATCCACAGCCACTCAGGCTTAGCCATATGGCTAACATATCCACAGCCACTCAGGCTTAGCCACACGGGCTAACATATCCATAGCCTCTCAGGCTTAGCTACATGGGCTAACATACCCACAGCCATATAGGCTTAGCCACACGGGCTAACAGTTCCAGTCCCGGGCTTCCACAGCCACCGGGTTCCACAAACACAGCTCACAAGATCACACAGGCATTAAACCAAACACGTAGCATACACACTTTCATAGGCATAATAGCAAACACTTGGTCCGCACAGCCAGTTAGGCATAAAATCAAACATTTGACATGCAAAGTCTCACAGGTATTTTACCAAACGCTTAACATGCATACATTCACAAACCCACAAACCCAGCCACACAAGCATATTATCAAACACATACTAGGCATAATCTCACAAAGATATTCATACAGGCATTTTATCGAACACTTAATATGCACTCACCATCCAACACCAGAAAACATCAAAAAACCGCCATTGAAGGCCAACATCCATATAGGAGATCACACCTATATGGATTACATATATATATAAACAGGTATAATCCATAATCTGCCTTAGCACAGAGGAGGATTTAGGAAGAACAGAACCCCTACCTTAAAGCAGATCCTCCTTGCTCCTGCGCTAGACGCCGTCCTCCCCACGCAAGATGCTCCGGCAGCAACCAGCAGCTCCCCTTCCTTCCCTCTCTATAGCTCTCTCTCTCTCTCTACGACGGCTGCAGCAGCTGAAGAGGACCCTAAACCTAAAACAAGGAGTCTTCACCTCTTTATATTGACAACTCAAACCCCAAAACGACGTAGTTTTGATTAAATGAATCCCAAAGATCAAAACGACGTAGTTTTGATGACAGACTACAACCTTTTTGCAACACACAGGACAAAGCACTCATAATTTCACCATGGTCCTTTAGCAAAAGAGGATCAGAACAACAAAACAAAGGTAATGGAGGCTACATGTGAGAAAGCATTCTCACGTGCATTCTCACGGGCACCTCCAAATGCTCTAGAATTTCACCACAAGCCTTGGAACAACATCAGGAAGGCTCCCATGCAAAAATCTCGTTGCACGTGAAAAGCATTCTCACGTGCATTCTCACGTGCACTCCCAATTGGGCTTAAACTTTGCCTCTTGCTTGCTTAACAACGTACAAGATGATTAAGCCAAAGTGTGTGGAAAGAAAACTCCCTAAAACCCAACAATTTCCACCGAAAACGGCAAAACTTCAACTAACTCCTCACATCCCAAAAATGTGGGTCATTACATGGTCTCATCGAATCTTACCACAACCCTGATCCAACAATGATTTGTCAAGGCATAGATGACTTGAGAGACAAGGTGGCCCTATTGAGAATCGAACACACACTCTATCATTGCCCAATTTACAACATAGTACGGTAGAGGTTGGAATTTGATCATTCAAGCATGTCGTGGAGTTGTCTCTTTTCTTTTGTGAAGCACAATTTTTTTTTAATTTTTTTTTTTCAGTGCTTATTCATGAGTCATTTTACAAGGACAAGAGCTCAACATAGTATCTTTTTTGGCTCACATGATCATACAATTGTAACTCCAACTATTACTTTAACAAAGACACACTCTGGGGAAACAGTGAGGACTCCCCCTAAGATAGGCAGTCAATCTATTATCTAATATCATTTTGCCTTTTTTACCTTGCCTTTTCCAGTGAAAGGTAGTGGCTCTTCTTAAGTAATAAGCTTTTTATGATTCTCAAGTACTATAGTCTCTGGCATAGATGCATGTTACAAACATTATGTCTGGTCTGCTTGCTGTCAGGTATAGCAGGGATCCAATCATGCTTCTGTATTCTGAGATATCCACCTCCTTGCCTGCTTCATCCATATCCAGTTTGGCGTTTGTAGGAATGGGAGTTTTTATGTGTGTCACATCAGTCATCTTAAACTTCTTCAGTATCTCCTTTGTGTATTTGGTTTGTCTGATAAAAATCCCATCCTCTAACTGCTTGACCTCCAATCCAAGGAAGAATGAGAGTTTTCCCATCATACTCATTTCATAGTCACTTTTCATTAGATGGGAGAAGTCTTCACATTGCTTTTTGTCCCTTGATCTGAAAATGATGTCATCCATATAAATTTGGGCTATCAAGGGTGATCCTTTTCTTTCCTTGAGAAACAGTATGGGGTCAATCTTGTCTTTTCTGAACTTATTCTTGATCAAAAACTCTGACAATGTTTCATACCATGCTTTGGGAGCTTGTTTTAGTCCATAAAGAGCCTTTTTCAGTTTGTATACTTTGTCCTCTTGGTTTGTTCAACATAGACTTCTTCTTGGAGGTCTCTATTCAAGAAAGTACTCTCGACATCGATCTAATAAACTTTGAAGTCCTTGAATGCTGCATATTGTAATGACCCGTATTTTGGGATGTGAGGAGTTAGTTAGTTTTGCCCTAGGAAGATGTTATTTGCATATACAGGTGCTTTTAGGCTGTTTTGTTAGGTTTTGGAGATTAGTTTTGACCAAGTAGATGACCTCAAATCAATTGGCGTGCAGAACTAAAGTTTCTCAGAATGATGTCCTCTACCTTCCATAGAAGTTTCAGAGCCAAAGGCCTTGAACGCCAATTGGACCAATTGGCGTGCAAGCATATTACTCATACCAGCCTTCTACATGATACAAGGAAGCTTGGGGTAGAATTTTAGGGTATTTGGAACTGCACGCCAATTGGGGATATGGCGTGCATTATGGCGTGCAGCCATGTTTTTGCACCATCACCTTGGTTTTGTTATTCTAATCATCTTTTCCCAAAGGACCATGTTGGAATTGTGGATATTTTGTCATGTGTGGATACGGAAAGGTTGCAATTTGTCTGATCAAAACTACGTCGTTTTGATGCTGGGATTCATTTAATCAAAACTACGTCGTTTTGATGTTGGTGTGCCCATATAAGAGGTGAAGGACTCTTAGGTTTAGGGTTCTTCTTTTTGGCTAGCCTTTGCAGCCGTCGCAGAGAGAGAGAGAGAGCTTGAGGGAGGGAAAGAAGGAGAGCTGCTTGTTGCTGCCAGAGCGTCTTGCGTGGGGAGGACAACGTCTAGCGTGGAAGCAAGAGCAGGAGGACGTTTTCAAGGTAGGGGTTCTGTCTTTCCTGGTCTGTTCCGGGGTTTGGCCCTGCATAGATGTTTTACTGAATTTCTATGGCTGTTGTTATAATATTTATATGTAAATTCATATAGGTGTGACCTCCTATATGAATGTTGGCCTTCAATGGCGTTTTGGTGTGATTTTGACGTTGGGTGGGCAGTGCATGTCAAATGTTCGATAAAATGCATGTGTGAATATGTTTGTATGACAATGCCCCATAGGTGTTTGATAATATGCCAGTAAGGCTGGAATTGTGAGTTGGTAAAGGTGTGCATGCTAAGTGCTTGTTTTTATGCCTGAGTGGCTGGGTTTGTACATTTGTGAATGTGTGCTTACTACGTGTTTGGTTTTATGCCTAAGTGGCGATGTGTGCTCTGTTTTGTGAAACCCGGTGGCTGTGGAAGCCCGGGACTGTTTTGTGAAACCCGGTGGCTGTGGAAGCCCGGGACTATTTTGTGAAACTCGGTGGCTGTGGAAGCTCGGGACTACTCATGCGTTAGCTTGTGTGGCTATTTGAAATATTTGTTTTTGCTGATGGCTTACCGTTATATTGGTTGAAATAATTGTATCACGACACTGCACTTGTACACATGGCATGTAGATGCTGGGAGCATGGGATGGGTTGGGGAGACATGATCCCTATTGAGCTGTGGTTGCTCACCCCTCCTACTATGTGTGGTTTTTCTACAGGGACCTACAGGCGTTAGGCGGGAACACCCAAGTTGGAGGCAGTTCTATTTTGTGGCTTGTTTATTATTATTTGAGTTTCGGTGTTTTTGTGTGAGCTTTGTAACCCCAGTGGGAGGATATTATAATGAGGAGTTTTATGTAATAAAAGCCTATTTGGGCACTTTTGTATGTTTGGACTTAATAAAAATATGATTTTTGTCTCTCTAAATATAAAATGTGAAGTTTATGGTATCCTGTGTGCATGTATTCTATCCCCTTTATCCAAACTCACGTAAAGGGAAGGTCCCGTTCCGGTCTCCTCATGTTGGAAATCCGGGGCGTGACAATATGGTATCAGAGCATGGTCTAGTTGGCCTAGGGTAGTGGGCGGATCTAGTTATCTTGGGTCCTTTGGAGGAGCCTGGAGGGACATGCCTGATCAACACGGTCCTCTTTGAGCCTCTAAGGTATACTCGGGGTAGTCCAGACCTAAGGTAGGATTTGCATGCATTGGCATTAGGGCACTAGTTGCATTTGTTGTCCTTGTGTGATTGTGTGGGTAACCAAGATAAAGCATGTGAGAGGAAAATATAAAGAACGTGATTTAATCTGTGCAACTCTGATTAACTCTAATTTTATGACAACTTGAGCTGTATACTTGTGGAATTGCTGCTTGTGAAATGTGGTTTAATGAGAACTAAAATGTGTGCAGTGTGTGTAATTGCATGGACAAATGGTTTGAACATGATAAAGTTTCATTTGTGCAACTCTGAAATTTTGTGATGATTTGAGCATGAAAGCATGGAAAAGAATTTGTGGTATTGAAACTGAGTGCTTGTGAACTTGAAACTTGTAAAATGTGAACGAACGGAAAATAAAATACAAAAAAATAAATAAATAAATTAAAATAAAATAAAATACAATGATGTCGGTGTTCTGTGAATGATTGAGTATGTGCCTTTGTATGGTATTGTGGAAGAAGCGATGTTGTGTTCAAAATGATGAGATATCCACTTAAGTATAGATTATATGTGTCATGTAAAGGTGTGAACTTGTATAGTCTGTGATGTGCATCCATGAATTTGTGTGGTGATAATGCATGTTTTGAGGTTAGTTATAGCTCAGAATGCCTAGTCGGTAATGGTATTGAGATTGTTGAGTGATAACCTGGAACGCTGCCTTTTCGTGGAGCCAATGTCTCCGAAAATTGTGACTTGTACGACTATTAAGGGAGTAGAGAAGCCCGCCCCTCGGGTTGGGCAAGTAGGTGAGCTGCAGGATGTAAGTAATGATCTAATGATGGCAGAGGTTGGCATCTTAAGCTTGGTAATTTAAGAGTTGAGGGATGAGACTCGACAACTGATTAAGAGCGAGGTACGCTGAAAGCTATCAACCCACATCATCGGGGGGAGCTTGGGTGAAGATTAACTGAAGCATAGTTGTCCTGATCAGTAGAAAGGGCTCAAGAGGCAGAGACCAGTTTCCCAAAGGGGTTGTTCTTATAGTGGACAACCGGGGCATTGGAAAAGAGTATGGCAGGAAGAAGTACTAGTGTCGCAACTGTGGAAAAGTAAGACATCTCTAGACAGTCTGTTTTGGTAAAGCAAGGCATGGTGCTAGAGGACTGGCTCAACGAGCTAGGGATAAAGCAAAATTCAAAGCTTGTTTGGAGGCCGAAGACTACCAAGTGAGGCTAGGAGGAGAGCATGGTAGAACTTTCCTTAGTCAAGGGTACGATGTTGATTCTCGCGTGTTAAGATTTCTGTTTATTGGTGGTAGCATATTCTTTTAACGATAGTGATCGGTTGAGTCTTGTGCTGGATTAGGTGAGGATGGGTGAACCTTTGATTGCTGAGTTTCTAGCAATTTAATTAAGACCCTTGTGATAGAGGGGTATTCTCGCTGAGTGGGCTCTTGAGCCACTGTTTTATGTTAGGTGAGGCTTAGAAGGTCGTTTGAGTTACCATTTTGGATGGATGTAGTTGGGGACCTACTAGAGAATAAATGAGTAAAATAAATAAATATATATATAGGACACCAAAAGACTAATAAATTACTAATGGTTATAAATAGTTGTTGGAAAGAGTTGGTGGTTTTAATGTGGTCTAAAGTGTTAATCGTATCTTTGTGTGGTAGTTAATTTTGGGCGCCCATGTGTGAGGAAAGTAATAAATGTTACTGTGTTACCCCTAATACTCTGGCGTAGGTGAGATTACCTCTGGCCTTGCTAGCCTAGAAAGCTGGAGGCATGAGTTAGCGGCTTGTTGGTAGTGTGTGACCCCGCTGTGGCAACCTTGAGTAATAGAAAAGTGTTTTCATGTGAGTAAAGGTTTCTGTAGATGTGCTACCTAGGAAGGATGTTCTTTTGGTAACCTTTCCAAGTGTCAAGGTTGAGGGAGGAAATTGCCACTAGTATAACCCATTCCTTGAGTCATTGAGATCTAAATTGATTGGCGAGAGTGGTATGTGGTTTCGAGGTTCTTATGGGGGTCCGGTGGAGATGGCTGCAAATTCTTGGGTGGGCAAACATTGACCACGTGTCATGCTGGTGGTGTGTGAAAGACCTTGGGTAATGTTCATAGGATATGTGGTGAAATGGGTTTGCGTATGTATAAAAAATGTGATGAGTTTTGGAACTAGGTTATGAGTGAGTTTATAGGATCATGCCCAGTGAATCCAATCAGTGCAAGTAGGCAAGCGAGTGAGATTGGGCAGGCCTTGTTTGGGTTTTTCCTCATAATTGGGAGACATTTTCCGAGGAGTTGAGGATGTGCTCCTGGTGGTAGGACCATTCCGTTAATCTATGTCCTGTGGGTAATAGGCTTAAAAGAGGCGAGGAGGTGGGGGCTAGTGTGTCCTCTCTTACATGTGTTCTACACAGTAGTTTATTTCGTGTGTTGTGGTTGCTTTGTTTTGTTGTGTGTGTTGCTTATGTGCAAAAAGGGTATAGTAAAGTTCTTATGTTTAGGTCTCGTGGGTCTCGTGGCATACATATGCAGAGGAGAAGGAGGTGATGCATGCGCATGTTATGTGCGGTGTGGGATGAAGAGGGGTGTTTTGTGTAATGTTGATGTTATTCCTTGTCACATGTGATGGCATGCTAAGTTAAAGTGTGAAAGTATTGATGAGTTGTGATTCACAGAATGGAGTCGGATGTGAGTTTTTGCTTGTAAGGGGTATTAGTCTTACTCCTTCGGGGGGAGATTTGTGTCCTGCGGCTATTATGGGGTCTTCATGCTACATATGTTCTTCTTGAAAGTCTTTCGTGTGCGTTTTTATGTGGTAAGTGAGATGGTCCACGCCATCAAGGTGTTGGTGTGTTTGGGAGCTACGTGAATGTCCCGAATCAGGAGTTTGCATGTCTTGTTTCCTGTGCCTACCCGGAGGAATTGCAGTGACCATATTAAGCTGCGGCTAGAGCCTGAGTATTTCTTGGTCCATTTGAGTGTTTTGTTGGTGTGTTGAGATAGAATGTAATAGTTGATATAGCGGAGTTGGTGGGCCATGAGGTGGAGTATGTCTTGGAGGCAAGGGATTTTCTTGTGACCTGTGAGTGGTGACACAGAGGATTCCATTGTGGTCATGTTGCAGATAGGAGCGTTTTTAGTGTGGGGAGAACTATGTTGTTCATCACTATTCGGCATCAAAGGATTCCTATCGCATGGCGCGTTTGCTAACTTGGTAAGGCATTATCTCTTGGGCTGTACGGTAAGCCCTGGTTGTGAAGGGCGTGTGGGACCTTGGTGGATCTCTATTTGACCATGATCAAGGAGGTCGATTCTCAAAGTCGGTGACTAGTGATAGCCCGATAGCGGGTTTTGGTCTTACCATGGTTGTGTGTGTGGTGCTGCAGTTACTGTTTTGAGTTCATCCTTGGACTCCGTTGGGCGCCAGGTTGGCAGCGACTGAATGGTTGAGGGCACACTCCATTCTCGTGTTGTTGTGTCTGGGCTTGTACTTCGTTCTGCATCACCATTGGCGTTGGTTGGGTTTCAATGTTCCTTGCTTGAGTGAGGTGGTTTTTGCAGTGATGATGGTGCTGCTAAGGTGAGCTCTCTATGTGGGAATGTGAATGTGGTTTCCATAATGCTTTTCTCTTGCTTGTTTGTGTTTCCTTGTGACCTCTTTGTGTTTGCTGTCAGGGTAAGATCTACATATGGAGTGTGGCTGCGTTGTAAATTGTTAGTGTCCGTTGACATCCAATCTCAATGGTGTCATTGTTGGGTATTTCACATTGTGGAGTGTTGGTCCTATTGTGACACGAGTAGCCGTTAAACGCCGAGTACCCTGCTATGTCGATACAGTGACTTCTCATTCAATTATATGAATTCTCATGAATGGCTGTTTCACGCGTAGGCTTATGTGCTTTGGGAGGTTTCTTGACCTCACGGTTATCAGACTTGCTCACGTCCGCTGTTGTCAGTGTACTCTTTGGCCACGCTCTAGTTCTTGTCCGACTCATAAGAGTTACGTTTGTGTTGACTCAATGGAGGTACTCATTTGGCAATTTCTAACAACATTTATGGTAATAACTTGCATTGTGTTGCTTTGATCTTCTCGTGATGTTTGCTACTTGCTTTCTCTTTTCGGGGACGAAAAGTCCAAAAGGTGGGAAGGTTGTGAGGAAACTCCCTGTGGATGAGTTAGTATGGTGTTGGCGAATGGGCAGAGGAACGTTAAACGTGTAGTAGTGTTTTGTTTGTGAGTTGTTCTTTGTAGTGGTGTTTATGCTATGAGTTGGCATGTGACCTATGTGATTTGTTAAATGTGTTGGGGATGGGGGTATATGTTTTACACCGTCGTGACATGTGACTACTTGTGAAATATGTGTTAGGTAAGGAGGAGACATGGGAACGTGAATCCAAGATGCGTGAGCAACACCCGAGTTGTTCGAGGATGAACACTCTTTAGGGTGGAGGGGTGGCCGTTGGCTGGTGTATTTGTATTTCCTTTTGACTTTTAACTTTTATTTATATTGAATGTGTTAATGAAATGTGCTTGTGATGGGTATTTGTGACATGTGGATGTGTTTCCATGGATTGTGATGCATGTGGTTGTGGTTATGGACTGTGGTGGCACAGTGTTATGTGCTATTGTGTACAATGTGCGGTGTATGACCCATTTGGGTGTCATGGCTTACTGTGTGGTTTTCCTTGCATGTTGTTTCTTTTCGAGGACGAAAAGTCTTAAGGGGGAGAGAATGTAATCACTCGTATTTTGGGATGTGAGGAGTTAGTCGGTTTGCCCTAGGAAGATGTTATTTGCATATACAGCGCTTTTAGGCTATTTTGTCAGGTGTTAGAGATTAGTTTTGACCAAGTAGATGGCCTCAAATCAATTGGCGTGCAGAACTAAAGTTTCTCAGAATGATGTCCTCTACCTTCTACAGAAGTTTCAGAGCCAAAGGCCTTGAACGCCAATTGGACCAATTGGCGTGCAAGCATATTACTGCATACCAGCCTTCTGCATGATGCAAGGAAGCTTGGGGTAGAATTTCAGGGTATTTGGACCTGCACGCCAATTGGGGATATGGCGTGCATTATGGCGTGCAGCCATGTTTTTGCACCATCACCTTGGTGTGATTAAAACTACGTCATTTTGATGCTGGGATTCATTTAATCAAAACTACGTCGTTTTGATGTTGGTGTGCCTATATAAGAGGTGAAGGACTCTTAGGTTTAGGGTTCTTCCTTTTGGCTAGCCTTTGCAGCCGTCGCAGAGAGAGAGAGAGAGCTAGAGGGAGGGAAAGAAGGAGAGCCGCTTGTTCTTTGCAGAGCGTCTTGCGTGGGGAGGACAACGTTTAGCGTGGAAGCAAGAGTAGGAGGACGTTTTCAAGGTAGGGGTTCTGTCTTTCCTGGTCTGTTCAGGGGTTAGGCCCTGCGTAGATGTTTTACCGAATTTCTATGGCTGTTGTTATAATATTTATATGTAAATTCATATAGGTGTGACCTCCTATATGAATGTTGGCCTTCAATGGTGTTTTGGTGTGATTTTGACGTTGGGTGGGCAGTGCATGTCAAATGTTCGATAAAATGCATGTGTGAATATATTTGTACGACAATGCCTCGTAGGTGTTTGATAATATGCCAGTAAGGCTGGAATTGTGAGTCGGTAAAGGTGTTCATGCTAAGTGCTTGTTTTTATGCCTGAGTGGCTGGGTTTGTACATTTGTGAATGTGTGCCTACTACGTGTTTGGTTTTATGCCTAAGTGGCGATGTGTGCTCTGTTTTGTGAAACCCGGTGGTTGTGGAGGCCCGGGACTATTTTGTGAAACCCGGTGGCTGTGGAAGCCCGGGACTGTTTTGTGAAACCCGGTGGCTGTGGAAGCCTGGGACTGCTCATGTGTTAGCTTGTGTGGCTGTTTGAAATATTTGTTTTTGCTGATGGCTTACCTTTATATTGGTTGAAATAATTGTATCACGACACTGCACTTGTACACATGGCATGTAGATGCTGGGAGCATAGGATGGGTTGGGGAGACGTGATCCCTACTGAGCTGTGGTTGCTCACCTCTCCTACTATGTGTGGTTTTTCTACAGGGACCTACAAGCGTTAGGTGGGAACACCCAAGTTGAAGGCAGTTATGTTTTGTGGCTTGTTTATTATTATTTGAGTTTCGCTGTTTTTGTGTGAGCTTTGTAACCCCAGTGAGAGGATATTATAATGAGGAGTTTTATGTAATAAAAGCTTGTTTGGGCACTTTTGTATGTTTGGACTTAATAAAAATATGATTTTTGTCTCTCTAAATATAAAATATGAAGTGTATGGTATCCTGTGTGCATGTATTCTATCCCCTTTATCCAAACTCGCGTAAAGGGAAGGTCACGTTCCGGTCTCCTCGGGTTGGAAATCCGGGGTGTGACACGTATGCTAAGAACATGTGAATGGCCTCCAGTCTAGCAACTGGTGCAAAGGTATCATCATAGTCGATTCCTTCTTCTTGTCTATATCCTTTTGCAACCAGTCTGGCCTTGTTTCTGATTACAACACCATCAGCATCAAGTTTGTTTCTGAAAATCCATTTCACGCCAATGACTTGCTGTGATCTCGGCCTGTTGACCAACTCCCATACTTTCGGTCTTTCGAACTGATTTAATTCTTCTTGCATCGCATCAATCCAATGGTGATCCTGCACTGTATCATCAACTGATTTTGGCTCCACTTGTGATACGAAACACATATATAGATTTTCATGAAGTGTGGCAGCCCTTGTTTTAACTCGTGCAGCAGGATCTCCAATTATCAGTTCAGAAGGGTGGTCCTTTAACCTTCTTCTTGCCTTTGGAAGGTCTTCTCTTTCTTCATGATGAATACCCAATTGCTTAATGTCAGGTTGTTGAGCTGGTAGAGGTGGCAGAGTCTGAACAGGTTGAATGTTAGATTCATGATTTTCTGCTGATTTTTGACTTGGTTCCTCAGCAACCGGTTTAGCTCTATGTTCATCAGGTTTAGGTGCATCTTCCCTTGTTTCTGTTGTAGTGGATTATCTGTGTCTTGGTCTTCTACAATGACAATGTCCTGCACTTTATTTACATTTGGGTCTCCTTTCGGCATTCCACGGTTAGTCTCATCAAAAGAAACATGAATAGACTCTTCAACAACTTTGGTTCTTCTATTAAATACACGATAAGCCTTGCTAGTCATGGAATATCCAACAAGGTATCCATCATCTGATTTGGCATCAAACTTGTTCAAGTAATCCTTGCCATTGTTCAGAATGTAGCAAGTACACCCGAAGATCCTTAGGTGACCAATGTTTGGTCTCCTTCCCTTCCATAACTCATAGGGTGTTTTCATGGCTCGTTTGTTAATTAGAGTTCTGTTTTGTACATAACAAGCGTGGCAACGCTTCAGCCCATAGGGATTTTGGGAACCGAGCTCCTGTCAACATGGTTCTCGCCGCTTCAACTAATGTTCGATTCTTTCTTTCAGCGAACTCCATTTTGTTGTGGAGTTCTTGGTGCCGAGAAATTATCCTGGATACCATGTTCAGGACAAAACTCTAACATATCATAAAATTCAAATTCTTTGCTATGATCGCTACGAATGTATTTAATAGAAAAACTCTTAACATTTGTGACCCAATTGAAGAGTTCAACAAGATTCTCAAATGTTTCAGTTTTGTTTTTGAGAAACATGACCCATGTGTATCGGTATAGTCATCTACTACCGAATAACATATCATAAAATTCAAATTCTTTGCTATGATCGCTACGAATGTATTTAATAGAAAAACTCTTAACATTTGTGACCCAATTGAAGAGTTAACAAGATTCTCAAATGTCGTTTTTTGTTTTTGAGAAACATGACCCATGTGTATCTGGTATAGTCATCTACTACTGCAAGAAAGTATCGTGCACCAGATAAGGAAGACACATTTATTGGTCCACATAGGTCCATGTGTAGAAGTTCGAGTGGTTGTGATTGAGGTTTTATTTACACTCTTAAAAGAATGTTTAACCTTCTTACCCAGCTGACAATCCCTACAAGGGTGTTCTTTCTCATAAACATGCTTGGGCAAGCCCTCAACCAAATCAAGAGATGCCAGTTTAGACATAGTCTTAAAGTTTAAATGGCCAAATCTCTTGTGTCACAACCAACTAATGTCAGGTGAAGCTTTGGACAGAAAACAAATTGGCTCATCAGATTGAGCATTACCAAAGACCAACTTGTAGACATTGCCTTTTCTATGAGCATTTAGTTTCACCTCTTTGGAGACGGCGTTCATAACTGTGCAGGTGTGTTTAGTGAACAAAACTTCATAACCCTTGTCACACAATTGACTTATGCTCAACAGGTTATGTTTAAGACCTTGAACGACAGATACATTTTGAATGGACATAGACCCATTAGAGAGAGTACCCTTACCAACAATCTTACCCTTTATATTGTCCCTGAAAGTGACAGATGAAGCTGCAACCTCCCTTATCTCCCTCAATAGAGAGGCATCATCTGTCATGTGCACAGAACAAGCACTATCAAGATACCACTGGCTGGAATTGATCTTTTGTTTTCGGTGGCTGCTTTCAGCTTCAGGTACCTGTTCCTGCACAATCAGCAACTAAGTCTTGGGGGCCCAATTAAGATTTGGCTTTGGGTAAGTGAAAGCTGCAGTTCACAGTTTAGGTTTCCAATAAGAAGAGACAGATTTAACTTTCCATGCTAATTTTGGTGATCCTTCATTGGATTTGGTAGCAGGATTAATCTTCAGATTTTCTGCACATTTTCCTTCCTTATTGTTATCTTTGGCAGCCTTAGTAGGCACAGGTTTGACAGATTTCTTCACAGGCTTGGTCTTTAAGTCTTTTGAATGGGTAGCCTGTGTGTGCCTGATTAGTTTCTTCCTATCAGAGCAGATGTTGCACTGCAGATTTTTAGAGAAATTCAGCTATTTAAGGTTTACCCTAATTTCCGTGGCAATCTCCTTCCTTAGATACTCAGGGTAGAATCTGCACTAATAGGAGAGGTGTCCAACTTCACAAAAGATGGGGCATTTAACAAGTTTGGGTTAAACACTCTTTCTCAAGGGTTTTGCTGGAGTGTTAAGAGGTTTCCTATGTTTTCTCACATATCCTAGACCGTTCTTAACTCTACCATCAGGAGACAAACTTAGGCTGGAAGGCAGCGACCTTCTTTGGATGAACCGATCTCAATAGTAGTGTGTCTACTTGGTTTTGTCTCTCGAGATAACTACACCCTTACCCTTGCATTGGGATGTAGAGGACAGGTTGACTGAAGGTTCAGCTTTCGGTTCTATCTTGGCAACTATTGCATCACCGTCCCGAGATGTAACAAGCACCCGGTCTTTGAGTTTGGGTGTTACCTGGTTTGGATGAACTAGCAACAGCCATTGATACCTCCTTTCCACAATCAACGGGCACACCGCCAGGCGGAACAAAGCCGACAAGACACTTGGTTTGTACAGGGTAAGTCTGGGCCTTGGCTATTTGGTCTTCAAGAGAAACCTAGACTTAAGGCTACTAGACCTTCAACATCCGGAGTGGTCCTAAAGTGGGCTCCAATCTCAAGCAGAGTCTTGCCACTTTTTACTATTTTGTTTTTCTTTCTCCAGTTCGACTTTGGTTTCAGCTAGTTCCTTTTCAAGCCTATCAATGTCTTTATTAGCCATTTTTAGTTGTCCAGCTTTGTCCAAAAGATCATCGTGTGTGCTTCTCATCTCACTCACTTCAACTCTTAATCTTCTCTCTGTTCTTTCATAATCATCTATAGAGTCACTATATTCACATGAAAGCTGTTCCAATTTAGAATAGTATCTTTCTTTGTCAGCTTTCATAGGAAGAAATTGTTCCTGTATTTCTCTAAGAGCTCTATAGGTATCTTCATATTCAATGTAGAGCTGTTCATAAGTTCTTACCTTGAGGGGAGGTGAATGGTCAGCCATGAAGCAGATGAGACCTTTTTCTTTCTTCTCCTCATCAGAAGATTCTTCTTCCTCCTCAGTTTCACTGTTGAACTTATTTGTGACAAGATCCTTCTTCCTCTTGTCATCCTTTTTATTCGAGGAGCCTATGGTCTTCTTCTTCTGCTCAACTGCCTCCTTTTTCTCCCTCTTGACTTGTGTGATCGGTAGCGAAGTGGCCGGGCTTGTTGCAGTGGTAGCATTGCAACTTCTCCTTATCCTTTCCCTTAGAGAAGGATGAGGACGATCGCCTTGCTTTTCTCCTATAGTTCCCCCTTCTCTTCAACAGTTTCTTGATCAGAAATGCCACTTCTTCATTTGAGGCCCTTGTGTGAAACAAGTTCATCGGCTTCATCTTCTTCCTCTTCGAAGATGGTTCCAGGGTTCGATAGCGACCTTAAAGGCAATGAGACTTCTCCTTTTTCTTGGAAGGGTTCTCAAATGGCTCAAGCTCTTCTTTTTGCATTTCAAACGTCTTGAAGTCCTCATATAATGCTTCCAAGGCACAAGTCTTCCATTCCTTCGGTGACGGATGGCCGATGTCTTTATCAGCCATCTCAAGGGTAGAGATCTTAGAAATTTGTTATTCTTGTCCTTCCGAGAGATCTCAACGTTGTAAGTCTTCATCTGTTGAATCAGACCTATGAACCGTTTATAGATACTTGTCTAATGACTCCTTTGGTTCACATCTGAAGGCTTCATACTCTTGTTTGAACATGGAGATCTTGTTGTCCTGTATTTGCTCGTCTCCTTCGTAGATGAGACAGAGCTTGTCCCATACCTCTTTCGCAGTCTCAAGATCCTGCACATCCGTGAACATGTCATCATCGAGTGCAGAGAAAAGTATAGCTTTTGCCTTGAAGCCGAGCTTTACTTTTCTCTGCTCCACCTTAGACCAACTATCTGGGTCTTTTGTCATTAACCGATCTCTCTGCATAATCTTAGAAGTGAAAGGTCCGTTCTTTATTGTTTCACAGAGATACGTGTCGAGCATGTCTAGGTGTGCTCTCATCCTTGCTTTTCATTTGGAAAAACGAGCAGGTGTGCACATAGGTACTTGGGAGGATGAGCCAGGCAAAACATCATAGAAGTCTTCTTGTTCTTTCTTGTTGCTACTTGTACTCGGTTCTTCCTGCTCCTGGTCTCCAGTCGCTCCTTCCTATGGAACACGACTGGCCTCAAGTTCCTCAACAGGAACTGGAGCTTGCTCGGGAACTAGAGCTGCACTACTGGAATCCATGTCGGCCATAAGGGATCTCTACGGAGTTGTAGAACAGCTCTGATACTAATTGTAGGTCCCAAAGTGAGTCTAGAGGGGGGGTGAATAGACTTTATTCGTGTGCGGAAGATAGACTGTTAGCTGGTTTATGGATTTCTTTACAGATAACTATGATGGAAGTATTTATGGAGAAGAAGACAGTAGTATTGTGAGGATAATGTAAGTGATGATGAACTATCAGACAAAACTGAGATAAGAGTAAATGCTGTTTTCTCAACAGATCTCAGTTGTGAAAGAGGTGGTTTATGATAGATTGAAGTGTGGAAAACAAACAACACAAAGATCAAGACTTAATGAAGGGCTAGATCTTTGATGAGTAACAAGGTTCGTGAATGATCAGATAGATTGCTCTTGTTCTCAATTCAACACGGCGCACAACACTTCTCTGCTTTCTCTCAGAGTCTTTCTCTCTATCATTGTTGGAACTCACCTCTTTTTTTTTTGTTCTGCAAGGGATTATTTTTTTTAAGTGTGTCAGAACCATTTTCTTGTGTTCTGTGTGTTTCCTTCTTTTGAGAGAGAGGTTAAACTCTTGATTTTGTCGTTAAGTGCGTGAGAGATATATTTTTAAGATTAAAGTGCTCATGCTCCATGATGTCCATCCCGACAGACTAACTTCCCCCCAATGAAAATGCGGAATGTCAGGGGATGGGTTGATCCGCTTTGATTTGCAGATCAGATGCCCATACTGCGTATTTGGCATGCAGTCGATCTTGGCCGTTCATCCGTGGATGGTAGTTGGCAGCAATTAATGTGTCATTAATGCGCTCAATCGCTCAGGACGGTCCTGACTTCTTTGTACAAACCCTAGCCGACGATATCGCTAAGTGGTTGTGTTTAGAGTTGTAAGTCTGCCTTGGAGGTAGATGCATCGTAGGTTCGGTGACTCGAAGATTTCAGTTAGAACCTGTTAGAAGTTGCAAAGATTTGCTTCAGGCTTTGTAGTGTTTCTGCGAGTCTACGACTCATATCTTCGAGTCTGTGAGGCTAGAGTTTAGGATGAGGCTAGAGTTGAGGATGGATTAGTCTTTTGTGTCACTCCGTTAACTAAAGTCTACGACTCTACGAGTCTATGACTCTACGAGTCTGCGACTCTTCGAATGACGCTTAGAGTGACTTCTTCGTAGTCCGTCTAATCTATCTGTTATTACAGCTACGAGTCTTCGACCCTAGCTCTGCGGGTCTATGACCTTCGGGTCTCTCAGTTTACTATATTTGACTAAGTGATCTGAAAATCTTCGACTCTACGAGTCTTAAGCTTCGCTTTTCTTCCTTAGTCTTTCATAGAGGCTCATAAATTGAGTTTCTGTATGGCTACGACCTTTTAGCTACAACTCTCAGCCATCGATCTCCGAGTCTGGAAGTGTGGCAATTTCTCTATAGTGACTTTGTCCCTTGAGTCTACGAGTCTATGACTCTACGACCCTTGAGTTACAGTTTCATTTGTTTGCCAGTCTTTATAGCATCGACTCTTCGACCTTCAACCTACAAGTCTACTGGTCTAGTTTTCTTAACAGTGTTCGACGGCTTCGACTCTATGACTTTCAATCTACGAGTCTACGAGTCTGGTTTTCGTAACAATGTTCGAAGGCTTTGACTCTGCGATTTTTGATCTACGAGTCTACGAGTCCTGTTTTCTTAACAGTGTTCTAAGGCTTCGACTCTACGACTCTATGAGTCTCCGAGTCTAGTGGCAGTTTAAGTTCTGTTAATTGACTTAAGTATTTTTGGGGACTCTACAATTCTACGGGCTGCGAGTCTACGAGTCATTTAGTTTTGGTTACTAGTCTTAAGAATTCTTCCACTCTACAAGTCTCCGAACTTATTGACGCTTGCAGTAACGCTCTCTTTTCCGTACTATGACTCTACGACCTTCGACCCTGGATCTACGAGTCACAATGTTCTGTCACTGTTTCGCCTTGAGTCTCCAGACCCTACGAGTCTGCGAGCCTCCCACCAATCGTGTCCTGTGACAGTTTTACTTCTACGAACTACGACTCTTCCACCCTACGACCCTCGGTTCTTCGAGTCTCTAGACTTAGACTATAATTTGGCAACTTCATCAAATCCTATATTTCCAACAAATACTCCCCCAAAGAAGTGCTCCATAAATTCTCTCCAGCTCATCTGACTCCCATGGACAGCTCTAATGGACTCCCACCACCTACGTGGGATACCCAATAGATAGTGCGTTGCCACTCACACCCGCTCCTCATCTGGCACCACAATCATCTCAAAGATGTCCTCTATACACCTAATGTAGTCCTCGGCTGCCTCTGGTTGTGAACCATTCTCAAAAGTCCTGGGTGTGTGTTTCAAAAACTGTGTAGCCTAGTCCACCCCTCATCGTGCCGGCTCGTCATGACCTCTTGTTGGTGCACATCCCGCACCTCCCTCGCCTCTCATTGCGAAGGTTGCGATGGCACGCCGAGACCGCTGCTGCCTCTTCACTCATCCACCTCCCTAGTCATCTCACTCATTGAGCCCTACATACCCTACATGGCCTCTTGTAATCGAAGCAACACCTGAGCCAAGTCGGGTGCCACAACGGGAGCCGGTGAACTTTTTGCGCAGACTCTGCTGCCCCTGGTGCCACGATTCTATTGTGGGCTCCTCTGCCGGGCCCCGGCCTCGGACAACTCTCCTCGGTGTTGCCATCACACTAGCCACAACAACAAACAATCAACACTAGCACTTCTAGCACAAACATCCATCAAAGGCACAAACCAACCCGTAGGTTATCAACACAGGACCCGTAGGTCCACAACCATGCATATAGCATCATGTCACCCCTCAGGGCACACAAAATCAAGTCCTGGATGTCACGGCCATGTGCCATTCAGGCACCAAATGCAATCACATCACACACAAAGACAATCTAGTGCCCTATATGCACACAATCATACCACTAGAAATACATCCTCACATATGCTCCTTGGATGATCTAACTGACACCAACATAACCTAGAATATATGTAAGGGCCGCATTGATCGGGTACCACCGCCTCTGGTTTTCCAAGTCACAGGGAATCAATTAACCACCCCTCACTAACCTAGGTCCGCTAGACCATACTCTGATATCAACTTGTCACGCCCCCGAATTCTAGGGTACCCGGAACCATGAACATGACTTCCCCTTGCCCGCACCTGAAGGGTCAAGGGGTAGGTGACTAGCACCAATAGAGACTGCATCGCTGGTGCTGTCTCAAATATGCAACCCTATACAGTCATACATCAAGGGTAATCCTGTACTTTCCCATACATCGACGTGCATAATACAATATGTCAAATAGTTATACAAACATCATATGACAAATAGTGTGTAATACAATTGATGAGTGAATTTTATATAGACATTTATGGTATATTTTTCCCTTGTTTTAGATATATTTGATACCTTTTTGTGACCCTTGTTGCTTGTCTTTACCTACTTTGGTATTTTATTTTCTTTTTGGGTAAAGTGTGTTTTTTGGTTTTGTTTTAAAGTTTCTTTGCAGGTTTTATGTAGTTGGGCCATGGAGAAGAGGTATGGGCACCCTAGTCCCCCATTACCTTGGGTTTACTCAAAAAGTTTAATGATTGGGCCATTAGAGCAAGCCAGCCAAGTCCAACCAAGTCCAGAAGGGCAGCTTTGTCATTTAGAGGCAGAAAATACAAAGGTTAGAGTAGGGTTTCTGAGTGGGGACGACGGCTGAAGAGAGACAAGGATCGAGAGGGCGGAACCATAGTAAGAGTTTTGGACATTTCTTGAGTCTAATTCCAGGAGGGCATTAAAGATTTCTCTATCTCAATTTTGTATTTCGTCAAGGATGTTTTTACATTTTTAGATGATGTTTTTGAACATGATTATGGGGTAATCTGTTTTCTTAGGGGAGCAATGTAGGCCCCATTATATTGTATGATGATTTTCACATGGTTATGAGGATGGAACAATTCTTTGATATTTAAATTAATTTCAGAATACAATGTTATATGATTCATGCATGATCAGATTATCTTAGCCCTAGTCTGGGGTGGAAAAAGAAATTATTTGATTCATTTAGCTAAAGCACGGACCAAGTGTTTAGACAATTGGAGGATTGATACCTTCGATTATCCCAATTCTCATGGACCAAGTGGTTTTGGGAATCCTTAATTTCCTTGTCATGGACCAAATGTAAGGAAATGGGTATTAATCAATATCCTTTAGAATTAAGAGATGGAATGTGAAACCATATGTCAAAGTCAAAGTATAATGCTTGGGAGGTGAAATTGCTACCCTAGGAATCTCCATTGTTGATTTCTTTTATCAATTTTAATTTAAATTAAAAAACAGAAATTGCAAAACAAATTAGTTCTTAGGCATAACTAGCACTTGCCTGTGCTTGTCTATTTGACACCATTTAATAGAAATTCTCTGAGGTTCGACACATCGGAGTCTTAAATTACTCCATTTATCTGTGAGATTACTAGATAAGATGGCTATGTCGAAATGCTATTGGTCAAATGAGAGATGACCTAATTAAATTGAGTTGATAGGTTTTGCAGCAAGTGCAATGGTCAAGTAATAAAGTGGTGTATTTAAACTTCGATTGTCGAACCCACAAGGAGGTAGCTAATGCTTATCAAGCAACAAGCACTAAGCTAACAAGTCTTATTTTATGTCTGAACAAATGATGTTTGTTTTGAATTGAGTTCTAAATCTTGAATCATGCAAAGCACTAAATCTAGAAAAACAAAAACAATCTGAGAAACTTCAAGACAAATTGGAGATAGATAGCAATTTTAAGGTTTTAGGGTCACAACTTCACCACCCAATGCCCTATAATATCCGGTTATGGTACTTGTTATTAAACAATTTAATTAATTCCATATTCATAATGATCATTACCCACCAATCTTACACTCGGTCCATCTTAAGAAAGGTTTAAGCCTTTTATTCCATTTGGTCCATGAGAATAAAAGATATAAAGGAAAACAACCAATCTAACAATCACGAGACTTGGTCCATCTGTTAGACCCCATTTTGACCGGACCAGATCACAGCCAAAAATGAAAGATCTCAAAATGCCCCAAGGTCAAAAACAAAGGATAGAGGACTAAATTTGGAAACCAACGCACTTGACCATGCCCAAATCCGACTTGACACAAAGAAGTTATGACTTAAAAAAGTCTTAGACATGGAAAGTCAAACGTGCGGAAAGACGGTCAATGCCCAAGAAATAGTTCAGGCGAATTTATGACAGCTGCCTCGAAGCCACGTAGTCCAAGCCTGCGCTCGCAGCACTCACATTCAAGCCTACACTCGCAGCACTCACTCGAAGCTCCCAGCCTCGTAGACTCGTAGTCCAACTCAGCCTCGAAGCCTCGCAGCCGAGACTCGAAGCTCCCGGCCTCGTAGACTCGTAGTCCAACCCGGCCTCAAAGCCTCGTAGACGGACTCGCGATCGGCCTCGAAGCCTCGCAACCGAGACTCGAAGCTCCCGGCCTCGAGCTCGCAATCTCGGCCTCGTAGTCCAAGCCTGCGCTCAGAGCACTCACATTCAAGCCCGCACTCGCAAGACTTACTCGAAGCTCCCAGCCTCGTAGACTCGTAGTCCAACTCAGCCTCGAAGCCTCGCAGCTGAGACTCGATGTCACTCCCCGGATTTTCCAACCCGAGGAAACCGGTTCGTGACTCCCCTTTACCCACACGGAGGGCAACGGGGTTGGATTACTGGATGCCACACAAACAAGACTAACAATTACCATAAATCAAACATCAAACAAGCCACATCTTTATTTAATTTCAAACATCAAAGGTTCACAAACCAACCAGGTTCTTTACTACAATTCAATCCCTTATTACATTTCCCCCCTTGGGGTTACATAGATTATAAAATTACATTCTTGAACCGAACAATAAAATGAAGATGGTCTTCCACCTTGGTGTATCCACCTAACGCCTGTAAGTCCCTGGAAAACAAGCAAACACAGTAGGAGGGGTGAGCAACCACAGCTCAGTAGGGATCAAGTCTCCCCAACCCTTCCCATGTTCCTAGCGGCTACATGCCAAGTGTACAAGTGCAGTGTCGTGATACAATAATTTCAACAGACATAATAACAACCACATCAACAATTTACAATCTTCCACCGCCACACAGGCTAACACTTTAACCACAAGTGATTTAACCGCCTCTTCAGGCCAAGTTATTTAACCGCCTCTTCAGGCCAAGTGATTTAACCGCCTCTTCAGGCCAAGTGATTTAACCGCCTCTTCAGGCCAAGTGATTTAACCGCCTCTTCAGGCCAGATACCACAGTCATGCACACAACATACACCACAGTCACTCCAGTATAAAACCAAACACTTGGTGTGCACCCGTTCACAAGTGCACAAACCCAGCCATTCAGGCAATAGAACAAACACCCAGCATGCATACATACACCAAATCACAAGTCCAGCCACACAGGTATATTATCAAACATGTACTGGGCATATATACACAGCAATATTCACACAGGCATTTCATCGAACATGTAACGTGCACTGACCACCCAACAACAAAATCGCACCAAAATGCCATTGAAGGCCAACATCCATATAGGAGATCACACCTATATGGATTACATATGTATATATAACAGATATAACCCATAATCTTCCCTAGAACCCTAGGACAGAGGAGGATTTAGGAAGAACAGAACCCCTACCTCAAGTAAGACGCAACAACACAGCAATAGTCTGTTCCCACGCCGAACGCCGTCCACCCACGAGACTCCGACCACCCACGCAAGACGCCCGGCAGCAACCAGGAGCTCTCCTTCCCTCTCTCTCTCTCTCTCCCTGCGACAGCTGGTGGAGCAACAAACCCTAACCCTAAAACAGAGAGGCTTCTCCTCCTTATATAGACAACACAACATCAAAACGACGTAGTTTTGATTAAGTGAATCCCAGGATCAAAACGACGTAGTTTTGATCACACAAGTTAGCACCTTTCCGCACCCATATAGGCCAAAATACTCAGAATTTCAACATGGTCCTTTGGAGAAAGATCATTAGAATGTCAAAACTAAGGGAACCATGCAAAAATATGGCTGCACGCCAATTTGCACGTGAATTCCCCAATTCACGTGCAACTCCATATGCACTCCAAATGCTCTCAAACTTCACCCCTAGCCTCCTTGCATCATTTAGAAGACAACCACACTTGCACGTGAATTGGACCCATATCACGTGCACCTCACATACACGTCAGTTTGGCCTAAAACCTTGTGGTAGATAGAGGACATCATTCTAAGCATCTTTCCTTTTGCACGTGAATTCATTGGAGTCCATTTACTAGGTCAAAATCTAGAAAAACTACTCAGAAGGCAAAACTGTGACTAACTCGAGGTACGGGTCCTTACATGCACTAACATCCAAGGTGTTTGTGGTTAACTTCTTACACACGGGTTACACACGGGTCATTACACTCGAAGCTCCCAGCCTCGTAGTGTCACGCCCCGGATTTCCGACCCGGGGAAACCGGTACGTGACTCCCCGTTCACCCACACGGAGGGTAAAGGGGTTGGATTACTGGATGCCACACAAGCAAAACTAACAATTTCAATAAACAAACAAGCCACATCTTTATTTAATTTCAAACATCAAAGGGGTCACAAACCAACCATGTTCCATACTAAGTTCAATCCCTTATTACATTCCCCCCCCCCCCTTGGGGTTACATAAAATATAAAATTACATAACTGAACTGAACAATAAAATGAAGATGGTCTTCTACCTTGGTGTATCCACCTAACGCCTGTAAGTCCCTAGAAAACAAGCAAACACAGTAGGAGGGGTGAGCAACCACAGCTCAGTAGGGATCAAGTCTCCCCAACCCTTCCCATGTTCCTAACGGCTACATGCATGTGCACAGGTGTAGTGACATGGCAGTATTAGGAAAAAGAAAATAAAACATTCCATACAAGCGGACGTAACCCCAGCCCCAGCCACACTGGCATTTCATCGAACATATAGCATGCAACAAAAGAATCACACCAAAATGCCATTGAAGGCCAACATCCATATAGGAGATCACACCTATATGGATTTTATATATATATATATATATATATATAAATAGGTATAATCTATAGTCTGTCCTAGAACCCTAGGACAGAGGAGGATTTAGGAAGAGCAGAACCCCTACCTTAAAGCAGATCTTCCTTGCTCCCGCGCTAAACGCCGTCCTCCCCACGCAAGATGCTCCGGCAGCAACCAGCAACTCCCCTTCCTTCCCTCTCTCTAGCTCTCTCTCTCTACGACGGCTGCAGTAGCTGAAGAGAACCCTAAACCTAAAACAGAGGGCTTCTCCTCCTTATATAGACAACACAACATCAAAACGACGTAGTTTTGATTAATCTTCAGATTTTCTGCACATTTTCCTTCCTTATTGTTATCTTTGGCAGCCTTAGTAGGCACAGGTTTGACAGATTTCTTCACAGGCTTGGTCTTTAAGTCTTTTGAATGGGTAGCCTGTGTGTGCCTGATTAGTTTCTTCCTATCAGAGCAGATGTTGCACTGCAGATTTTTAGAGAAATTCAGCTGTTTAAGGTTTACCCTGATTTCCGTGGCAATCTCCTTCCTTAGATACTCAGGGTAGAATCTGCACTAATAGGAGAGGTGTCCAACTTCACAAAAGATGGGGCATTTAACAAGTTTGGGTTAAACACTCTTTCTCAAGGGTTTTGCTGGAGTGTTAAGAGGTTTCCTATGTTTTCTCACATATCCTAGACCGTTCTTAACTCTACCATCAGAGACAAACTTAGGCTGGAAGGCAGCAGCCTTGCTGGATGAACCAGTCTCAATAGTAGTGTGTCTACTTGGTTTTGTCTCTGAGATAACTACACCCTTACCCTTGCATTGGGATGTAGAGGACAGGTTGACTGAAGGTTCAGCTTTCAGTTCTATCTTGGCAACTATTGCATCACTGTCCTGAGATGTAACAGTACCCAGGTCTTTGAGTTTGGGTGTTACTGGTTTGGATGAACTAGCAACAGCCATTGATACCTCCTTTCCACAATCAACGGGCACACCGCCAAAGAGAACAAAGCCAGCAAGACACTTGGTTTGTACAGGGTAAGTCTGGGCCTTGGCTATTTGGTCTTCAGAGAAACCTAGACTTAAGGCTACTAGACCTTTAACATCTGGAGTGGTCCTAAAGTGGGCTCCAATCTCAGCAGAGTCTTGCCACTTTTTACTATTTTGTTTTTCTTTCTCCAGTTCAGCTTTGGTTTCAGCTAGTTCCTTTTCAAGCCTATCAATGTCTTTATTAGCCATTTTTAGTTGTCCAGCTTTGTCCAAAAGATCATCGTGTGTGCTTCTCATCTCACTCACTTCAACTCTTAATCTTCTCTCTGTTCTTTCATAATCATCTATAGAGTCACTATATTCACATGAAAGCTGTTCCAATTTAGAATAGTATCTTTCTTTGTCAGCTTTCATAGGAAGAAATTGTTCCTGTATTTCTCTAAGAGCTCTATAGGTATCTTCATATTCAATGTAGAGTTGTTCATAAGTTCTTACCTTGAGGGGAGGTGAATGGTCAGCCATGAAGCAGATGAGACCTTTTTCTTTCTTCTCCTCATCAGAAGATTCTTCTTCCTCCTCAGTTTCACTGTTGAACTTATTTGTGACAAGATCCTTCTTCCTCTTGTCATCCTTTTTATTCGAGGAGCCTATGGTCTTCTTCTTCTCTTTCAACTGCCTCCTTTTTCTCCCTCTTCAGCTTGTAACAGTCGGTAGCGAAGTGGCCGGGCTTGTTGCAGTGGTAGCATTGCAACTTCTCCTTATCCTTTCCCTTAGAGAAGGATGAGGACGACTGCCTTGCTTTTCTCCTATAGTTCCCCCTTCTCTTCAACAGTTTCTTGATCAGAAATGCCACTTCTTCATCTGAGGCACTGTGTGAAACAAGTTCATCAGCTTCATCTTCTTCCTCTTCTGAAGATGGTTCCCGGGGTTCAGTAGCAGCCTTAAAGGCAAACGGACTTCTCCTTTTTCTTGGAAGGGTTCTCAAATGGCTCAAGCTCTTCTTTTTGCATTTCAAACGTCTTGAAGTCCTCATATAATGCTTCCAAGGCACAAGTCTTCCATTCCTTAGGTGACGGATGGCTGATGTCTTTATCAGCAGTCTCAAGGGTAGAGATCTTAGAAATTTGTTATTCTTGTCCTTCTGAGAGATCTCAACGTTGTAAGTCTTCATCTGTTGAATCAGACCTATGAACCGTTTATAGATACTGTCTAATGACTCCTTTGGTTCACATCTGAAGGCTTCATACTCTTGTTTGAGCATGGAGATCTTGTTGTCCTGTATTTGCTCGTCTCCTTCGTAGATGAGACAGAGCTTGTCCCATACCTCTTTCGCAGTCTCAAGATCCTGCACATCCGTGAACATGTCATCATCGAGTGCGAGGAAAAGTATAGCTTTTGCCTTGAAGCCGAGCTTTACTTTCTCTGCTCCACCTTAGACCAACTATCCTGGGTCTTTTGTCATTAACCGATCTCTCTGCATAATCTTAGAAGTGAAAGGTCCGTTCTTTATTGTTTCACAGAGATACGTGTCGAGCATGTCTAGGTGTGCTCTCATCCTTGCTTTTCATTTGGAAAAACGAGCAGGTGTGCACATAGGTACTTGGGAGGATGAGCCAGGCAAAACATCATAGAAGTCTTCTTGTTCTTTCTTGTTGCTACTTGTACTCGGTTCTTCCTGCTCCTGGTCTCCAGTCGCTCCTTCCTCTGGAACACGACTGGCCTCAAGTTCCTCAACAGGAACTGGAGCTTGCTCGGGAACTAGAGCTGCACTGCTGGAATCCATGTCGGCCATAAGGGATCTCTACGGAGTTGTAGAACAGCTCTGATACTAATTGTAGGTCCCAAAGTGAGTCTAGAGGGGGGGTGAATAGACTTTATTCGTGTGTGGAAGATAGACTGTTAGCTGGTTTATGGATTTCTCTACAGATGACTATGATGGAAGTATTTATAGAGAAGAAGACAGTAGTATTGTGAGGATAATGTAAGTGATGATGAACTATCAGACAAAACTGAGATAAGAGTAAATGCTGTTTTCTCAACAGATCTCAGTTGTGAAAGAGGTGGTTTATGATAGATTGAAGTGTGGAAAACAAACAACACAAAGATCAAGACTTAATGAAGGGCTAGATCTTTGATGAGTAACAAGGTTCGTGAATGATCAGATAGATTGCTCTTGTTCTCAATTCAACACGGCGCACAACACTTCTCCGCTTTCTCTCAGAGTCTTTCTCTCTATCATTGTTGGAACTCACCTCTTTTTTTTTGTTCTGCAAGGGATTATTTTTTTTAAGTGTGTCAGAACCATTTTCTTGTGTTCTGTGTGTTTCCTTCTTTTGAGAGAGAGGTTAAACTCTTGATTTTGTCGTTAAGTGCGTGAGAGATATATTTTTAAGATTAAAGTGCTCATGCTCCATGATGTCCATCCCGACAGACTGACTTCCCCCCAATGAAAATGCGGAATGTCAGGGGATGGGTTGATCCGCTTTGATTTGCAGATCAGATGCCCATATTGCGTATTTGGCATGCAGTCGATCTTGGCCGTTCATCCGTGGATGGTAGTTGGCAGCAATTAATGTGTCATTAATACGCTCAACTGCTCCAGGACGGTCCGGACTTCTTTGTACAAACCCTAGCTGACGATATCGCTAAGTGGTTGTGTTTAGAGTTGTAAGTCTGCCTTGGAGGTAGATGCATCGTAGGTTCGGTGACTCGAAGATTTCAGTTAGAACCTGTTAGAAGTTGCAAAGATTTGCTTCAGGCTTTGTAGTGTTTCTGCGAGTCTACGACTCATATCTTCGGTCCGTGAGGCTAGAGTTTAGGATGAGGCTAGAGTTGAGGATGGATTAGTCTTTTGTGTCACTCCGTTAACTAAAGTCTACGACTCTACGAGTCTATGACTCTACGAGTCTGCGACTCTTCGAATGACGCTTAGAGTGACTTCTTCGTAGTCCGTCTAATCTATCTGTTATTACGACTACGAGTCTTCGACCCTAGCTCTGGGTCTATGACCTTCGGGTCTCTCGGTTTACTATATTTGACTAAGTGATCTGAAAATCTTCGACTCTACGAGTCTTAAGCTTCGCTTTTCTTCCTTAGTCTTTCATAGAGGCTCATAAATTGAGTTTCGTATGGCTACGACCTTTTAGCTACAACTCTCGGCCATCGATCTCCGAGTCTGGAAGTGTGGCAATTTCTCTATAGTGACTTTGTCCCTTGAGTCTACGAGTCTATGACTCTACGACCCTTGAGTTCCGATTTCATTTGTTTGCCGGTCTTTATAGCATCGACTCTTCGACCTTCAACCTACAAGTCTACCTGGTCTAGTTTTCTTAACGGTGTTCGACGGCTTCGACTCTATGACTTTCAATCTACGAGTCTACGAGTCCGGTTTTCGTAACAATGTTCGAAGGCTTTGACTCTGCGATTTTTGATCTACGAGTCTACGAGTCCTGTTTTCTTAACGGTGTTCTAAGGCTTCGACTCTACGACTCTATGAGTCTCCGAGTCTAGTGGCGAGTTTAAGTTCGTTAATTGACTTAAGTATTTTTGGGGACTCTACAATTCTACGGGCCGCGAGTCTACGAGTCATTTAGTTTTGGTTACTAGTCTTAAGAATTCTTCCACTCTACAAGTCTCCGAACTTATTGACGCTTGCGTAACGCTCTCTTTTCCGTACTATGACTCTACGACCTTCGACCCTGGATCTACGAGTCACAATGTTACATCCTTTGTTTCGCCTTGAGTCTCCAGGACCCTACGAGTCTGCGAGCCTCCCACCAATCGTGTCCGTGTGACGGTTTTACTTCTACGAACTACGACTCTTCCACCCTACGACCCTCGGTTCTTCGAGTCTCTAGACTTAGACTATAATTTGGCAACTTCATCAAATCCTATATTTCCAACAAATACTCCCCAAAGAAGTGCTCCATAAATTCTCTCCAGCTCATCTGACTCCCATGGACAGCTCTAATGGACTCCCACCACCTACGTGGGATACCCAATAGATAGTGCGTTGCCACTCACACCCGCTCCTCATCTGGCACCACAATCATCTCAAAGATGTCCTCTATACACCTAATGTAGTCCTCGGCTGCCTCTGGTTGTGAACCATTCTCAAAAGTCCTGGGTGTGTGTTTCAAAAACTGTGTAGCCTAGTCCACCCCTCATCGTGCTGGCTCTGTCATGACCTCTTGTTGGTGCACATCCTGCACCTCCCTCGCCTCTCATTGCGAAGGTTGCGATGGCAGCTGCTGAGACTGCTGCTGCCTCTTCAGCTCATCCACCTCCCTAGTCATCTCACTCATTGAGCCCTACATACCCTACATGGCCTCTTGTAACTGAAGCAACACCTGAGCCAAGTCAGGTGCCACAACGGGAGCCGGTGAACTTTGCTGCAGACTCTGCTGCCCCTGGTGCCACGATTCTATTGTGGGCTCCTCTGCCGGGCCCTGGCCTCAGACAACTCTCCTCGGTGTTGCCATCACACTAGCCACAACAACAAACAATCAACACTAGCACTTCTAGCACAAACATCCATCAAAGGCACAAACCAACCCGTAGGTTCTCAACACAGGACCCGTAGGTCCACAACCATGCATATAGCATCATGTCACCCCTCAGGGCACACAAAATCAAGTCCTGGATGTCACGGCCATGTGCCATTCAGGCACCAAATGCAATCACATCACACACAAAGACAATCTAGTGCCCTATATGCACACAATCATACCACTAGAAATACATCCTCACATATGCTCCTTGGATGATCTAACTGACACCAACATAACCTAGAATATATGTAAGGACTGCATTGATCAGGTACCCTGCCTACAGTTTTCCAAGTCACAGGGAATCAATTAACCACCCCTCACTAACCTAGGTCCGCTAGACCATACTCTGATATCAACTTGTCACGCCCCGAATTCTAGGGTACCCGGAACCATGAACATGACTTCCCCTTGCCCGCCCCGAAGGGTCAAGGGGTAGGTGACTAGCACCAATAGAGACCGCATCGCTGGTCTTGTCTCAAATATGCAACCCTATACAGTCATACATCAAGGGTAATCCTGTACTTTCCCATACATCGACGTGCATAATACAATATGTCAAATAGTTATACAAACATCATATGACAAATAGTGTGTAATACAATTGATGAGTGAATTTTATATAGACATTTATGGTATATTTTTCCCTTGTTTTAGATATATTTGATACCTTTTTGTGACCCTTGTTGCTTGTCTTTACCTACTTTGGTATTTTATTTTCTTTTTGGGTAAAGTGTGTTTTTGGTTTTGTTTTAAAGTTTCTTTGCAGGTTTTATGTAGTTGGGCCATGGAGAAGAGGTATGGGCACCCTAGTCCCCCATTACCTTGGGTTTACTCAAAAAGTTTAATGATTGGGCCATTAGAGCAAGCCAGCCAAGTCCAACCAAGTCCAGAAGGGCAGCTTTGTCATTTAGAGGCAGAAAATACAAAGGTTAGAGTAGGGTTTCTGAGTGGGGACGACGGCTGAAGAGAGACAAGGATCGAGAGGGCGGAACCATAGTAAGAGTTTTGGACATTTCTTGAGTCTAATTCCAGGAGGGCATTAAAGATTTCTCTATCTCAATTTTGTATTTCGTCAAGGATGTTTTTACATTTTTAGATGATGTTTTTGAACATGATTATGGGGTAATCTGTTTTCTTAGGGGAGCAATGTAGGCCCCATTATATTGTATGATGATTTTCACATGGTTATGAGGATGGAACAATTCTTTGATATTTAAATTAATTTTGAATACAATGTTATATGATTCATGCATGATCGGATTATCTTAGCCCTAGTCCGGGGTGGAAAAAGAAATTATTTGATTCATTTAGCTAAAGCACGGACCAAGTGTTTAGACAATTGGAGGATTGATACCTTCGATTATCCCAATTCTCATGGACCAAGTGGTTTTGGGAATCCTTAATTTCCTTGTCATGGACCAAATGTAAGGAAATGGGTATTAATCAATATCCTTTAGAATTAAGAGATGGAATGTGAAACCATATGTCAAAGTCAAAGTATAATGCTTGGGAGGTGAAATTGCTACCCTAGGAATCTCCATTGTTGATTTCTTTTATCAATTTTAATTTAAATTAAAAAACAGAAATTGCAAAACAAATTAGTTCTTAGGCATAACTAGCACTTGCCTGTGCTTGTCTATTTGACACCATTTAATAGAAATTCTCTGAGGTTCGACACATCGGAGTCTTAAATTACTCCATTTATCTGTGAGATTACTAGATAAGATGGCTATGTCGAAATGCTATTGGTCAAATGAGAGATGACCTAATTAAATTGAGTTGATAGGTTTTGCAGCAAGTGCAATGGTCAAGTAATAAAGTGGTGTATTTAAACTTCGATTGTCGAACCCACAAGGAGGTAGCTAATGCTTATCAAGCGACAAGCACTAAGCTAACAAGTCTTATTTTATGTCCGAACAAATGATGTTTGTTTTGAATTGAGTTCTAAATACTGAATCATGCAAAGCACTAAATCTAGAAAAACAAAAACAATCTGTAGAAACTTCAGCACAAATTGGAGATAGATAGCAATTTTAAGGTTTTAGGGTCACAACTTCACCACCCAATGCCCTATAGTATTCTGGTTATGGTACTTGTTATTAAACAATTTAATTAATTCCATATTCATAGTGATCATTACCCACCAATCTTACACTCGGTCCATCTTAAGAAAGGTTTAAGCCTTTTATTCCATTTGGTCCATGAGAATAAAAGATATAAAGGAAAACAACCAATCTAACAATCACAGACTTGGTCCATCTGTTAGACCCCATTTTGACCGGGCCAGGATCACGGCCAAAAAATGAAAGATCTCAAAATGCCCCAAGGTCAAAAACAAAGGATAGAGGACTAAATTTGGAAACCAACGCACTTGACCATGCCCAAATCCGACTTGACACAAAGAAGTTATGACTTAAAAAAGTCTTAGACATGGAAAGTCAAATGTGCGGAAAGACGGTCAATGCCCAAGAAATAGTTCAGGCGAATTTATCGAAGCCACGTAGTCCAAGCCTGCGCTCGCAGCACTCACATTCAAGCCTACACTCGCAGCACTCACTCGAAGCTCCCGGCCTCGTAGACTCGTAGTCCAACTCGGCCTCGAAGCCTCGCAGTGTGAGACTCGAAGCTCCCAGCCTCGTAGACTCGTAGTCCAACCCAGCCTCGAAGCCCTGTAGCACAGACTCGCAGTCAGCCTCGAAGCCTCGCAACTGAGACTCGAAGCTCCCAGCCTCGAAGCTCGCAATCTCAGCCTCGTAGTCCAAGCCTGCGCTCACAGCACTCACATTCAAGCCTGCACTCGCAGCACTCACTCGAAGCTCCCAGCCTCGTAGACTCGTAGTCCAACTCAGCCTCGAAGCCTCGCAGCTGAGACTCGATGTCACGCCCCGGATTTTCCAACCCGAGGAAACCGGTTCGTGACTCCCCTTTACCCACACGGAGGGCAACGGGATTGGATTACTGGATGCCACACAAACAAGACTAACAATTACCATAAATCAAACATCAAACAAGCCACATCTTTATTTAATTTCAAACATCAAAGGTTCATAAACCAACCAGGTTCTTTACTACAATTCAATCCCTTATTACATTTCCCCCCTTGGGGTTACATAGATTATAAAATTACATTACTGAACTAAACAATAAAATGAAGATGGTCTTCCACCTTGGTGTATCCACCTAACGCCTGTAAGTCCCTGGAAAACAAGCAAACACAGTAGGAGGGGTGAGCAACCACAGCTCAGTAGGGATCAAGTCTCCCCAACCCTTCCCATGTTCCTAGCGGCTACATGCCAAGTGTACAAGTGCAGTGTCGTGATACAATAATTTCAACAGACATAATAACAACCACATCAACAATTTACAATCTTCCACTGCCACACAGGCTAACACTTTAACCACAAGTGATTTAACCGCCTCTTCAGGCCAAGTTATTTAACCGCCTCTTCAGGCCAAGTGATTTAACCGCCTCTTCAGGCCAAGTTATTTAACCGCCTCTTCAGGCCAAGTGATTTAACCGCCTCTTCAGGCCAAGTGATTTAACCGGATACCACAGTCATGCACACAACATACACCACAGTCACTCAAGTATAAAACCAAACACTTGGTGTGCACCCGTTCACAAGTGCACAAACCCAGCCATTCAGGCAATAGAACAAACACCCAGCATGCATACATACACCAAATCACAAGTCCAGCCACACAGGCATATTATCAAACATGTACTGGGCATATATACACAGCAATATTCACACAGGCATTTCATCGAACATGTAACGTGCACTGACCACCCAACAACAAAATCGCACCAAAATGCCATTGAAGGCCAACATCCATATAGGAGATCACACCTATATGGATTACATATGTATATATAACAGATATAACCCATAATCTGCCTTAGAACCCTAGGACAGAGGAGGATTTAGGAAGAACAGAACCCCTACCTCAAGTAAGACGCAACAACACAGCAATAGTCTGTTCCCACGCCGAACGCCGTCCACCCACGAGACTCCGACCACCCACGCAAGACGCCCGGCAGCAACCAGAGCTCTCCTTCCCTCTCTCTCTCTCCCTGCGACAGCTGGTGGAGCAACAAACCCTAACCCTAAAACAGAGAGGCTTCTCCTCCTTATATAGACAACACAACATCAAAACGACGTAGTTTTGATTAAGGAAGAACAGAACCCCTACCTCAAGTAAGACGCAACAACACAAAGAATAGTCCGTTCCCACGCCGAACGCCGTCCACCCACGAGACTCCGACCACCCACGCAAGACGCCCGGCAAGCAACCAGGAGCTCTCCTTCCCTCTCTCTCTCTCCCTGCGACAGCTGGTGGAGCAACAAACCCTAACCCTAAAACAGAGAGGCTTCTCCTCCTTATATAGACAACACAACATCAAAACGACGTAGTTTTGATTAAGTGAATCCCAGGATCAAAACGACGTAGTTTTGATCACACAAGTTAGCACCTTTCCGCACCCATATAGGCCAAAATACTCAGAATTTCAACATGGTCCTTTGGAGAAAGATCATTGGAATGTCAAAACTAAGGGAACCATGAAAAAATATGGTGCACGCCCAATTTGCACGTGAATTCCCCAATTCACGTGCAACTCCATATGTACTCCAAATGCTCTCAAACTTCACCCCTAGCCTCCTTGCATCATTTAGAAGACAACCACACTTGCACGTGAATTGGACCCATATCACGTGCACCTCACATACACGTCAGTTTGGCCTGAAACTTCTGTGGTAGATAGAGGACATCATTCTAAGCATCTTTCCTTTTGCACGTGAATTCATTGGAGTCCATTTACTAGGTCAAAATCTAGAAAAACTACTCGAAGGCAAAGCGTGACTAACTCGAGGTACGGGTCCTTACATGCACTAACATCCAAGGTGTTTGTGGTTAACTTCTTACACACGGGTTACACACGGGTCATTACATCCTCTCCCCCTTAAGACTTTTCGTCCTCGAAAAGAAATGACATACGAGGAAAACAAACACAAGCTACCCATTTGCCACTCGGCAAGCCACAACACCCAAATGGGTCATATATCGCACACAGCACATAACAACACATAACAAAGTACCACCATAATCCATGACCACAATAATGCATATAACACATATCCGCATGGCACAAATACACATCTCAAAACACATCACAAATATGAACACATGTCTAAAAGACAATACAAATACACCAACCAACGACCACCCCTCCACCCTTAAGATTGTTCGTCCTCGAACAACTCTGGGTGTTGCTCACACATCATGGATTCGCGTTTCCATATTTCCTCCATAGGACGTGTCGTCCGTGAAAAGACTACACTTTCCATAATGCACATGCTGATGCACATCGTCCACAACCATTCACATACCCGCGAATGAAGATATCACACAATAACACACATGAAGGCACGTACCCACGGACCCAATACAACACAAAGCAATGATAGGGAAACACATATTCTAATCTCACAAACAACCCTTGTTCTCCTCACCTAAGACATGTCACAAGTATTCACGTCACGACGGTATAAGACATATACGCCCATCACCAACACGTTTAACAGATCACATAGGTCACAGAGCAACTCACATCATAAACACCACCACAAGGAACAACTCACAAACAAAACACTACTACACGTTTAACGTTCCACTGCCCATTCACCAACATCATACAAACTCATCCACGGGAGTGTCCTCACAACCTTCCCACCTTTGGACTTTTCGTCCCCGAAAAGAGAAATCAAGTAGTAAACATCACGAGAAGATCAAAGCAACACATAACACCCAGGAGCACAACCAGAACTAGAGCTTGGCCAATTAGCGTGCTGACAACAACTCATGTGAGCAAGTCTGACAACAGTGAGGTCGAGAAACCTCCCACAGAGTCGCTAAGACCCCGACAACCGAACAAGGCCAACACCATAAGCCTATGCATGAAGTATCCAGTTGCTAGAAGTCATATGATTGAACGAGAAGTCACTACATCGACATAGCAGGGTACTCGGCGTTAGACGCCTACTCGTGTCACAATAGGACCAACACTCCACAATGTAAAATACCTAACAATGATACCACTGAGATTTGATGTCAACGGACACCAACAATTTACAACGCAGCCACACTCCATATGTAGACCTTACCCGGACAGCAAACACAAAGAGGTCACAAGGAAACACAAACAAACAAGAGAAAAGCATTATGCAAACCACAATCACAGTCCCACACAGGGATATCACCACAAAGAAGACTGCATCATAGCCGAAACCGCCTCACTCTATAGCGATACACGCAACAACAGAACCTAACCAATGCCAAAGGGAACTCAAGATGACTTACAATCCAGGACACAACTACAGCAGGATGAAGTTTGCTCTCCACCAATTCGGTCACAGTCAACAAGACGCCCAACGGAGTCCAAGGAGTAACTCAAAACAACAAATGCGGTACCATACACAACCACAGCAAGACCAAAATCCACCATCCTGCTATCACTGTCACCGACCGTGAGGATCGACTAAAAGAAGTCGGAACCAGAACAGAACCAGAACACTACACTATAACGGCTCTCGGACACTTCGTGCTAGCATCCTTGATCACGGTTAAATAGGTATCCACTAAGGTTCCACAGCCTACATACTAACTGAGGCATACACTACAGCCCAAGTGTTAACGCCTTTCCGAGTCGGCAAACACCAAACGCAATGAAGTGGAACTTATCCTCTAACATCGGGGAAGTATAACTAACACAGCTCTCTCTTTGACCAGGAAAAATCCCCCCACCTGCAACAAGACAATTGATCCCTCTGTGTCGCCATTCACAGGTCACAGGGGAGTTCTTTGCCTCTATGACATACTCCACCTCATGGCCTACCAACTCCCCTATACCAACCATCGTGTTCCATCTCGATACACAAACAAAAGTCTCAAATACACCGACACCTTGATGGCGTGAACCATCTCACTTACCGTGTGATACTACACATGAAAGGTTTTCGAGGAGAACAGATATAGATCACCGGCCTACCACCACTGCTCCAAAACATACACCCTTGTGATATCCGCCCGACATAAATCTCTCCCCAGGGAGTAGCACTAATACCCATTTTCCTAGCTTATCAACACTTTAATATTAAACATCACACCAGATAAGGAATAATATTAATAACATCACATCTAACACTTTTCTTCATCCCCACACCACAGTTAATATGCCACTACACCACGCCTCATCCTCCTCTACACATATGTGTCACAACACCCACACGTAGCAACTCTGCTATATGCCTTTACCACAGATGCAACACATACAACAACACAATACCCCTTTTTGTAGCACACAAGCAATGTAACACAAAACACCTGACGAGTAGAACGTACCAGCCATACACCTTCTCTCCTCCTCTAAGCCTACTTCCCACAAGATACGAATCAAAGGAATGGCCCTACCAAGCCAAAGTACACCCTCTGCCCCTAGAGAAAGATAGCCCGAACAATGCCTGCCAAATCTCACTTGCTTACCTCTTTTTACCAAATTGATGCACCGGGCATAACCCTCAAAACCCACTCATAGCCGCTAGTTCAATTCGAGAACACCGCACATTTCATACATGCACAACCGGTTTCACAACATATCTGTTTTACATTACTCGGTGTTTTTCGACACACCATAAGCACGACACATGGCTACTGCTTGGCCATCTGAGAACCCTTAACACCTATATAATCACTAATCAAGAACTAGCAAGGACCACCCTAGCCAACAAGTCAACACCTCATGGACCCAAGGAGCGGCTATACTAGCTGTGTTTTCCTCCTTCAACCACAACACTTGGAAAGGTAACCATAGGAATATCCCTTTCATGTAGTATTCCAACACATACCTCTATCCGCATAAAAACACATTTATATTACTCAAGGTTGCCAAGGAGGGGTCACACAACAACCCACAAGCCATCACCTCACACCTCAAGCTCTACTAGCTAGCCAGTCTAAATTTCCTCCCACTAGAAAAAAGGTTGCCTACAAGATTTGGTTACTTTGATTATCCACATGTGCCAAAATTGAATATCACTCACTTATAAAATCAACACCCATATTTTTTTTTATTAGTTACTCATTATTCTTCCAAAGCGTTATGAATCTATATTTACTCTTTTTACTTATTTATTTCCTAACGGGTCACCAACCACATCCATTCGAAATGCTAACTCAAACGTGACATGATAAAGTCCACCCCGCCTCACATAACTAGTACGAGACTCAACCGACAACCCACCAAAGGGGCACGATACCACCAATGAAGTTCTGTCTTGCTCTTCTACGGGCCTCACTAGCTAGTCCTCCAACATCACTCCCGGTCCTACCAAGACAGTTATACGAAGACATCCTACTTTTCCACAGAGGCGACACCAGTCCGCTTCTTGGCACACTCTCTTTCCAATGTCCCGGTTGTCCACGGCAAGCGCAACCCTTTGGGAAACAGGGCTCAAACGGGAGTGTTGAGGGCCGACAGCCTTCTCGCGTACCTCGCTCCCGATCGATTGTCGATTGCATCCCTCACCTCTGGAATAATCGAGCTCAAGACACCAACCTCTGCCGTGATTAGTCTATCACCTTCAGCCTGCAGCTCTCTCACTTGCCCCACCTGGGGTCGGCCTCCTCTGTTACCTCAATAGTCGCATGGCTTATAGTTTCAGAAGCATTGGTTAAGCGAAGAGGTAGCGCTCCAGATTAACACTAAATGATCTCAACAATCGCGAGACCACTACCGACTAAGCGACTTAAGCTATAACACGCATTATTACCACACAAATTTACAAATTTACCAAACAAATTTCATGACTATACAAATTTACACTCCATCGCACCTTTCATAACCTCGTTTATTGCACACCATGCCAAACAAATCACATGCTCAATCATTCACGAGAACACCAACATTATTACATATTTAATTTAATGTATTTATTTATTTATTTCTTGATTATTATTATTTTATTTTATTAACAGTTCACATTTCACAAGCTTCACGTTCACAAGTACTCGGTTTCAATACCACAAATTCTTTTCCATGTTTTCATGCCCGAACCATCACAAATTCTTTTCCATGTTATCACGTTCAAACCATTTATCCATGCAATTACACACATTGCACACGGCTCAAGTTGTCATAAAATCGAGTTAATCAGAGTTGCACAGATTAAAACATGTTCTTCATATTTTCTCTCACATGCTTTATCTCGGTTACCCACACAATCACACAAGGACAACAAATGCAACTAGTGCCCTAATGCCAATGCATGCAAATCCTACCACAAGACTGGACTACCCTAAGTACACCTTGGAGGCTCAAAGAGGACCATGTTGATCAGGCATGTCCCTCCAGGCTCCTCCAAAGGACTCAAGATAACCAGATCCGCCCACTACCCTAGGCCAACTAGACCATGCTCTGATACCATATTGTCACGCCCCAGATTTTCCAACCCGAGGAAACTGGTTTGTGACTCCCCTTTACCCACACGGAGGGCAACGGGGTTGGATTACTGGATGCCACACAAACAAGACTAACAATTACCATAAATCAAACATCAAACAAGCCACATCTTTATTTAATTTCAAACAACAAAGGTTCACAAACCAACCAGGTTCTTTACTACAATTCAATCCCTTATTACATTTCCCCCCTTGGGGTTACATAGATTATAAAATTACATTCTACTGACCCGAACAATAAAATGAAGATGGTCTTCCACCTTGGTGTATCCACCTAACGCTCGTAAGTCCCCTGGAAAACAAGCAAACACGGTAGGAGGGGTGAGCAACCACGGCTCAAGTAGGGATCAAGTCTCCCCAACCCTTCCCATGTTCCTAACGGCTACATGCCAAGTGTACAAGTGCGGTGTCGTGATACAATAATTTCATCAGACATAATAACAACCACATCAACAATTTACAATCTTCCACTACCACACAAGCTAACACTTTAACCACAAGTGATTTAACCGCCTCTTCAGGCCAAGTTATTTAACCGCCTCTTCAGGCCAAGTGATTTAACCGCCTCTTAAGGCCAAGTGATTTAACCGCCTCTTAGGCCGGATACCACAGTCATGCACACAACATACACCACGGTCACTCCAGGTATAAAACCAAACACTTGGTGTGCACCCGTTCACAAGTGCACAAACCCGGCCCATTCGGGCAATAGAACAAACACCCAGCATGCATACATACACCAAATCACAAGTCCAGCCACACAGGCATATTATCAAACATGTACTTGGGCATATATACACAGCAATATTCACACAGGCATTTCATCGAACATGTAACGTGCACCGACCACCCAACAACAAAATCGCACCAAAATGCCATTGAAGGCCAACATCCATATAGGAGATCACACCTATATGGATTACATATGTATATATAACGAGATATAACCCATAATCGCCTAGAACCCTAGGACAGAGGAGGATTTAGGAAGAACGAACCCCTACCTCAAGTAAGACGCAACAACACAGCAATAGTACGTTCCCCACGCCGAACGCCGTCCACCCACGAGACTCCGACCACCCACGCAAGACGCCGGCAGCAACCGGGGAGCTCTCCTTCCCTCTCTCTCTCTCCTGCGACATGTGGTGGAGCAACAAACCCTAACCCTAAAAGCAGAGAGGCTTCTCCTCCTTATATAGACAACACAATATCAAAACGACGTAGTTTTGATTAAGTGAATCCCAGGATCAAAACGACGTAGTTTTGATCACACAAGTTAGCACCTTTCCGCACCCATATAGGCCAAAATACTCGAGAATTTCAACATGGTCCTTTGGAGAAAGATCATTAGAATGTCAAAACTAAGGGAACCATGCAAAAATATGGCTGCACGCCAATTTGCACGTGAATTCCCCAATTCACGTGCAACTCCATATGCACTCCAAATGCTCTCAAACTTCACCCTAGCCTCCTTGCATCATTTAGAAGACAACCACACTTGCACGTGAATTGGACCCATATCACGTGCACCTCACATACACGTCGGTTTGGCCCGAAACACGTGGTAGATGAGGACATCATTCTAAGCATCTTTCCTTTTGCACGTGAATTCATTGGAGTCCATTTACTAGGTCAAAATCTAGAAAAACTACTCGGAAGGCAAAACGCGTGACTAACTCGAGGGTACGGGTCCTTACATGCACTAACAACCAAGGTGTTTGTGGTTAACTTCTTACACATGGGTTACACACGGGTCATTACACTCGAAGCTCCCAGCCTCGTAGTGTCACGCCCCGGATTTCCGACCCGGGGAAACCGGGTACGTGACTCCCCGTTCACCCACACGGAGGGTAAAGG